>CM053410.1:59297295-59307685 GCA_028644305.1 Xerus rutilus
TAATGATGGTTGATTGAGAGGGTCATTACTTCCCCTGGTGCATGTATGAAGACACAAATAATGTGACTCTATCTGATTGGCAACCAGAGAAATGGAAAAACTGAGCTCTGTTTATGTACTATGACTTGAAACGCATTTAAATAAAATAATTAAATTAAAAAAAAAAAGAAAAGGGCTTGAGGCAGGGGTTGTGGCTCAGTGGTAGAGCACTTGCCTAGCACGTTTGAGGCCCTGGGTTCAATCCTGAGCACCACATAAAAATAAATAGGTATAATAAAAGTATCGTGTCCATCTACAATAAAAATATTAGAAAAAAATTTGATAAAAAAAAAAAAAAGAAAAGGGCTTAAGCTGAGTGTTGTACATGCACAAAGCATCCTGGCCCTTCAGTGATAGAGAACAGGACACTGGGACATAGGACCTAATGGAACCAAGGCTCTAAGAAGACAAGAGGACCTATAGCCTCCCATTCACTGGGTTCTGTAGCCCATGGAAGCCTCCATCCATCTGCCCAAGTGGAGCTGGGCTTAGGAGACTCCTAGGCCAGTAAGGCTTCTCTTTCTTACATAAGCTGCTGCCACCCCATGCTCCGTCTTCTGACCACAGTTCCTGGCCACAATGCCTACAGTAAATAGGCAGTAAGTAAATATCTGTTCCTCATGATGTCTAGAAGGTAGATGGGACCCTATCTTTATAACCCAGAGACCTGGGTTTGAGTCTTGGATTCACCCCTTTTCTACCTGTATTGACTTAGCAAGTTGTCCAATCTCTGAGCAGCACTGCCCTCATTAATTAAGTAGAAGCACCGATACCACTTTGTTGGAAAGGATTTATAAGACTATAGGATAGAGCACTCTTTACTGATGTCAGAGAAGATTATGATGGCCTGGTTCCAGATTGTCTCTGGGGAATAATTTCCAGGGCCTTGAGAAATTACTGTTCAGAGTGGGGGGGGGGAAGACCTGGGATCAAGGTGGACTAAAGCTCCTTCCTCCTCTACTCTTTGCCTTCAGTAGCACCACTACTGTGTTTTCTTTTTGGCACTGCACAAGGGAAATTGACTTGTGGGATGTATTTGGGACCCTCTGCTGTTTCTCCTATGGAAAAGTTGCTCTTGATCTTTTCCCGAAAGTTGGTTCTGTCTTAATAAAAACCAATGGGGTACAACTGGAAACTGGACCTCAGGGGCCGATTCCAGAAAGCTTCTTGAGGAAATGGAGGATCTTGTCTGGATCAATGAATGAGAGCTTTTCAGAACCTGTAGGAAGCTCTCATGGACAGACTGGAAGAGCCTTAGATGGGACACAAGGAGGTAGGAAGCAGGAAGGGGGTTCTCTGCAGTCAATCCCATTCCTGACAGCTAAGCCCAGGAGAAACTGAACAACGCTGTCTCTGGATGGGGCACTTGTGTAAAATGTTGATGCCATTCTGTGGACTGTGAAATATAGTATCCCAGTCTCTTAAAGGCCACTCAGCCGCAGGAGGTGAGGGGCTGTCGGAGCAGAGAGGATGGCAGGTGGGGCACTGATCAGTTGACTGTGGGGATTCCTCAGATTGGCTTTTTCCATAATTTGGTACCAGCCAGCAACTTTCCAGATGACTGTGTTTTGTATGTAAATAGGCCTTTAATTTATCAAGGGGCTATAAATTCAGCCCAGGCTATAGCAGTTCAGTCTTGGGTCCTAAACCCAGAGAAGGTTGAAATCCACTAATAAAACTCTTTAATATCCAGGACATTTTGGTAATCTTTGTTTACTAGGGACAAGTTAATGGGAATATGCAAGAAAAAAATGAAAATATGATCTTGAGAGAGGAACAGGGCAGGACCACCTTCCTTGGAGTCCCGCGCTTAGCTCGTGGGAAAAGCAGTTTGGGGTTTGTCATTAGACCACAAGGTGGCAGTGTGGGGCTGAAAGTGCCAGCAAAATCAGTTTGGGCTGGGCCAGCTGGGTGGTTCCTGCTCAAGAATCAGGCGGAGCCCCTTCTTCAGCCCAATGTTACTAAAATCCACCTATTCACTCCCTCTCCAGGTGTTAAGCAGTAATGGCCCTCAGGGAAGACTGGGAAAGTTACCCAGTTTCTCAGCTTGAATGCTGTAAGAAACTTTCTCCTAAAGTCCTGAAGAGTCTCAGCCCCTTGTTTCCTCCAGTTCTCCTGAGATACCTGGACACATGCCACCTTCTCTATAAACCCATGGGGAACGTATTTGGCAAGGGCAGAGAACAAGAGGTTTCTACTACAAAGTGAGATCCTGAATACAGGCCATGAGACATATGCTAGTGGGATCTCAAAAAACCAGATGAAGCCAGGCGTGGGTGGCGCACACCTGTAATCCCAGCACTTTGAGAGGCTGAGACAGGAGAATCACAAGTTCAAAGCCAGCCTCAGCAATGGCGAGGCGCTAAGCAACTCAGTGAGACCCTGTCTCTACATAAAACACAAAATAGGGCTGGGGATGTGGCTCAGAGGTCGAGTACCCCTGAGTTCAATCCCTGGTACCAAACACACACACACACACACACACACACACACACACACACGACAGACAAACAGATGAGCTGTAGTTTTCTTATGTGTTCTGGTTCAGAGACTGGGGGCATGGGCCTCTTGAGAGCCCCTCTGAGCTCAACCATCTGTCCTGATGCCAGGAGCAAAATAAAAAAAAAACACACAAACAAAACCAAAGAAATCCCATGGACATTGAGCATAAAATACCTCCTTATCCAAGTAGGTCAGGTTGGCTAATAAGACACTCACGGTATTTTTCTGCAGTTCCCATGGTGGATATTTGGATGCTTGCTTAGAATAAGAATCCACTGAAGAACGGTCACATTTACTGTGGTCTATGTTCCCAGCTTATTATTGGCACATAATTAACCATCTAGTGTTTGCCATCTAGATTTTGCCAATAGCAAATCAGTTTCTCTGGATCTTATTATCAGGTAATTTTGGGGAGATTTTTATCTGGGCTCCTCACTCATGGAAGAACCCAGAGTGGAACAGCATAATTATCTCCTGGAGGTTCTGATGATGTGGTGCATGGGAGAACATGACTTCCTTTGTTTTTTTGTTTTGTTTTGTTTTTCATATTTTGTTGTTTTGTAATAATTCACACACAAAAGATAAAACGTGATAAAAGATGAAACAAAGAGAAATCATTAGTTTATGAACATATCCCTTAGAAATGCAGTAAGTCATAATCTAGCAGGTAATGAGACTCATCTATGTGACTTCCTTTGAACAGGAAAGTATGCTTCTCAAAGGGAGATTACTTATGCAGATACTATGGGTACAGATTTAGGCAGATGACCCTCTAAGCTCATAGAAATATCACAAAGGCTATTTTATTGCTTGCAACATGGCTGGTGGTAATTTTGAGGATTAATTACAGTAGTCCTCCTTTATTCACAGTTTTAATTTCAGCATTTTAGTAACCCATGGTCAACTATAGTCTGGAAATATTAAAAGGAAAATTCCAAAAAGAAATAATTCATAAGTTTTAAATTGCATGTCATTTAGAATAGTGTCATGAAATCTCACACCATCTTGTTCTCTTCTCCCTGAAGCATGAATCATCTTTGTCCTGCAGATCTGTGCCATATGAGCTATACACATATTAATCACTTAGTAGCTGTCCTGATTATCAGACAGTATCACATGCATGAGAGAAAGACCACATTCACATAATTTTTATTATATCTTACTATTACAATTGTTCTATTTTATTAGTAGTTGTTTATTTCTTCTTATGCCTAATTTATGTACAGGGAAAACATAGTATAGAGAGGTCAGGTACTATCCAAGGTTTTAGGCATCCACTAGGGGTCTCAGAAGTATCCCCCAAAGATAAGGGGGAACTAATGTAGTTTAAATTGTTAGCTGGCCCCCATCATCAGTTTATTAGCTGAAACTACTTGGGAGGTGAAATCGGCCTTCCTCTTATCAGAGCATCTGAGACATCATCAACATCATGGAGTTCAAAATTCTGTAAGTCTTTCAGCGGAGTCACACTTTGAACTTGATTTTTAAATGGCACTCTCCAAGACTTTCCATACCTGATATGCAAGGAGAATGGGCCCTAATGTTAACCTCCACAATAGACTTGATATAAAGTGTCATGCTTTTGAAGCAGACTTCATTAGGGACCTTAGTTAGATGATCTGTGGCATTCTATAGCCTCTGGTGTCTGGTCTGCCTGACATCCACTCTCTGCCCCTGAGCATCCCCGGCACACTCTGAGCCCAGGCAGGTGATTCAGCTCAGGTCAGTCCCTTGAGGGCCTGCAGAGAGCCTGCAGTGGGGCAGGTCCTGCTTCTGCTTCTTCTCCTTTTGACTGATTTTCCACTCTTCTTTCTAAACTGAGATCAGAAATTGCCTCTCTCTGGGTGGTTTCTCCCATTAAATCCACCCAGTCATTCCTTTCCCCAAATCGGTGTAATATTGATAGGCCCTGGTTTCATTGCTCTGTGTTAATTCTGCTTTGTTACATGTGATTTTGTGCACATTTTATTCCTGCCCTAACTAGGTCATAGATGCCTTAGTCCACCCTGATGATTCCAGATGATCACGTCTTTTATTTTTTAGGACTGAACAGATAATTTTATTTAGGTTCCCTTTAAAATTGCATGCACATGAATAAGATTGTATGTGATAGGCAAAAGTTTATCTTAAGACCAACAGAGTCACATAAAAATAATTTAGGGCAAGTTTTATTGATTTAAATGAGGCAAGTGAAACTTGAGGTCAGCATTAAAAGAAAAAAGATTTTCAAGAAATTTCTCATAGTTGTATAATGAGCAAATATGAATATCATATTTTTGACTATTAATGTGCAGAACTGAAAGAAAGTGCATTTCTAATTGTAAACTCTTACAATACAATAATAACATTAAATCTACAAAGTTGCTAGCAAGTTATTTGATGTTATCCAGGTCCTACAATATTTTCTTGGTGTAAATTTTGGCATCTTTGAGTTAATAATAAGCCCAATTTTATATCACTGGAAAATAACAAAACTCCAAGGTATTTCTGCTTCTTTAAGGCATCAAAATAACAAACGTAATCTTCTAGGCTAATAAAATTCAAGTACAATGATACAAAAGGATAACATATTTTCCCCATAGTACTGAGGACTAAACCCAGGGCCTCACACATGCTAGGCAAGGCAAGTCAACCTACATCCCTAATCCTTTAAAAAAATTTTTTTTAAAAATTTAAATCTTTAATTTAAATCACTAAGTTCCCCAGGCTGGCCTCAAACTTGCGATCCTCTTGCTTCAGCCTCCTAGGTAGCTTGGATTATAGTTGTTTGCCACCACACACAGCTGACAACATATAATTTTAATGAAACCAAATCTATTCGTAAAAAGGGAAATCATAGAGTTGTTAAACAAAAGTGCAAACTAACATTAGAGTCAATGGTATAGATTTATATAAGAATACTTATATTTGTTTTCACTGGACAAATTTTAAGGCCCTTTCTCTTTTCTGAAGCATAAATAGTGGATCATATTCTAATTATTCAATGATTAACTACATTTCTATAGCAGACTCTTTTAATTTTTATACTTGCTAACATGTTCACGAGCTATAATAAGCCTTTGAATTTGTGCAGTACCTTCATAAATCTGATAGATCTTGGTGTCCCTCATTAGTTTTTCTACAGGATATTCTGTATTAAATCCATAGCCTCCAAAAATCTGCACAGCATCAGAGGCTAATTGATTTGCAATATCTCCAGCAAATGCCTTTGCAATAGAGGCATAATAGGTATTTCGGCAACCAGAATCCATCTCCCAAGCTGCTTCCTGGTAACTTAATCTAGCTAGTTCAAGTTTTCTTTTGATTTGTATTTCCTTCCAACCCTCTGTTCCAGAGTTCTGTAGAAAGTAAGCATTCTGTCTGCTAGATCAGGTGTCCCCTCTCCTGGTATGGAAACTGTCTTGGTAGTATCCCTATATAATCTCTCTTGGGTACCCCATAACTTATCTGAACCTCTTCAGCACAAACTTGGTATTTCTTTTTCTTTTTAAAGACATCGGCAAGAAGTAGAGCATCGTTTCTATTTCTCCCTCCCTTCCACTTTCTCTCTCTCTCTTTCTTATACTAGGGAACTAGGGATTGAACCCAAGGGTGCTTTGCCATTGAGCTATATCCCTATCCCTTTTTATTTTGAGACAGTGTCTTGCTAAATTGCTGATGGTCTCGCTAAGTTGCTGAAGCTGCTCTTAAATTTGCAATCCTCCTGCCTCAGCCTCTTGAGTCACTGTGATTACAGGTTTGTGCCCTGCACCAGCTGAGCTTTATTTCTTCTTGCAAGGGCAGTGTTGCTATTACTGTTAATGCTTATTCCTCATTCTGTTTCTCTAATCAGTAGAATCTCTTTTTCTCCATTAGGTAAATCTTTTAAAGAGAAAAAAAACAGTGATAGCTACAAGGTGATGGGACAAACAGACTAGAAAATTTTTTCAGCCCCAGAAACTCAAATCAGAATCATCCCTACAGAACATTTTGGGGAAGAGGAACCAGGAAAGCGAAGGGGGCCAGCTGCACACAGCGTCAGAGCTAGGAGGGGCATTTACAGCCTGCAGATGGAGCACAGCTAACAGATTGGTCTTCTCTAAGAAGTGAGCGCCACTGATCTGGGTTTGGGTTTGGCTAGGAGTATTCTTAGGGTATCAATTGTTGTTGTTGTTTTTAGCTATTGTGAATATTTTTTTTTTCTTAGTGGTACTGGCAATGGAAACCAGGGCATCCTACCACTGATCCACATCCCCACCCTTTTTATTTTTTATTTTGAGACAGAGTCTCGCTAAATTGCCCAAGCTGGCCTTGAATTTGTAATCCTCCTACCTCAGCCTCCTGAGTAGCTGGGATTATTGACATGGACCACCACACCCAGCATAAACAATTTTTCCATTTCATGTTTAAATTAGCTGTTGGGGAAAATGCATATTTATCTAGTCATTAATTATTGAACATAGTCATTTTTAAAGCATTTAAGACCCTGTGGTTTTCAAGGACTAGGATATCTACAAATAATGACATATTTTTCCCCCTTTCCAGAAGTAATAGCTCTTGTCTGTCGTCTGTTTTGAGATGGGGGTCTCAAATTCATAGACTCAAATGATCCTAACTCAGCCTCCTGAATAGCTGGGACCGCAGGTGCAGGCCACTGTCCCTGGCTTGTTAACTATTTTGTTGTGCTGATTAGAACTTCTAGAGTAATGTTAAATAAAGAAATAGCAGGTTTGTGGACAGTTTTACTTTGTTCCTGACTTAATGGGACTATGTCTAAGACTTGACAGTTAAATATCATATTATCTGCTGATTTCAGCTATTCTTTTTTTTTAAAATATGTTTCATTGTAAATGGACACAATACCTTTATTTTATTTATTTGTTTTTATGTGGCACTGAGGATTGAACCCAGTGCCTCACACATGCCAGGCAAGTGCTCCACCACTGAGCCACAATCCCAGCCTAGATAAGCTCTTCTTTATCAAGTCAAGAAAGTATCTCCTTATTTCTAGTTGGTTAAAAAAACAAAACAAAAACAAATGGATATTGACTTTGGACTAAATTCCGAGAGATTTTCCTTGGAATATCCGATGATGATCTAGGTGGTATTGACTAGGACTCTATTTGTTATCTTTTGTTTATTTAAAAAGAAACAGCAAATTCACAGGCCAATTGACAGTAGGCTTTCTAAATGAATTATATAAAAATTTGAGGGGGAAGTAAGATTACTCAGCAAAACACATCAGTGTTGAAAGGGACAATATGCAGGGCTGGGCAAGAGGAAAAGAGGAACTGTTGGTTGTAGTTTTATTTAAAACTTTTAGGAAGTTGTTTATTGTGAATAATCAAAGAACTCAAAGAGAAGTCATTTAACCATAAGATTGCCAAGCAGAATTTCATTACAGCTGATTAAAACTTTTTAAAAGGACCTCACTGCTTTTACTACTGATGGATTCCACTGTTTTCATACTTTACCTAGAAGATCTTCCTAATATCTGATCTGGATCTTTCTTGCGGGAACATAGTCCTATTTCCTATTTACTCACACTCTGCTGTGTTTTTTCTTTCTTTCCTTTCTTTCTTTCTTTCTTTCTTTCTTTCTTTCTTTCTTTCTTTCTTCTTTCTTTCTTTTCTTTCTTGGTATTGGTGATTGAACCCAGAGGTGCTTTACCACTGAGCCACATCCCCAGCCCTTTTATCCCCAGCCCTTTTTATTTTTTGAGACAGGGTCTCATTAAATTGCTTAGGCCTTGCTAAATTGCTGAGGCTGGCTTTGACCTGGCGATTCTCCTGCCTCAGCATCTCAAACCACTGAGGTTACAGGCATGTACCACCACGCCCAGCTGCCTTATTTTTAATGGAAGGAATTCTACTACAGAATGAATGCAAGAATACATAGAGAATCTCACTCTATTAAAAAATCTAGAATTCACACAGCCACTTGAGTGTATTCCACTGGCTCAGAGAAAGAAGCATTCACAGAAGTCCAGAAATTGGGTTTGTGGTTTTCTGGATTGACATTGACATAATCTGTGGCTTCCTTTATGTTCTCATAGTCCAGGACAGATTCAGGGGCTGAAAAGACCACTGGTGTGTAATTCACATCCTTGATGGTCTGAGGAAGACAACAGAAACACATGGGTCAAGATTTCTACCCTGTTTGGAGGAGGTCAGACCCTCAGACAGAACTGAAGCCCAAAGAAGTTGCTCAAGGTTTGGTGGGAAAGGACCCGGATCCAGGTAGCTATCTGAGAGCAGAGCCAGGGCAATGAGGGAGATTGCCAATGACTGTGTTCTGCATGTCTTCAGAGAATGGGCTTAAGGATGAGCAGAGGGTAGGCAATGGGTGGGAAGGGAAGATTCAAGTGAGGTCAGGACTCAGCAGCTTCTGGTCCAGTGAGTAGAGCGTGGGAAGAAGGGTTTCCTTTTAGCACTTTCACTTTTATGGTCTGCTCAGACTCCTTTCATGTGCTGCTGGATCCATGCTCATATGAGGCTGTGGATAGAAGGCTGACCACCCTCACCCAGGGATGCTATGAGGATTTACCCAGCCCTTCTTTCTTGCTCCCGCCTCCACAGCTGGGGTGGCCTGAGCTCCCAGTTTAACACGGACCCTAGGTTATATATGGAGGAGGGCTTATGACTAGGAATTTCATTACCTGGAAGGTGGAAGGCAAGACGGCAGGATTGTTCAAGCTGACGGAGCTGACAGAGCTATCTGAGGATGTGTTGCTCTCATCTGGGGAGAAATAGAAATGATTCTTCTTTCCCTTGGAGAGTGTTACGAGAGGATAGCATCAGTGGAAGGGAGAATGAGACAAAAGCCAGAGTAGAACCAGCAATGCAAAGAGGAGAGAGGAAAGGAGCAACAGAGCCCCAAAAGAGAAAGAAGGGAAAATGGGATCAAGGAAGGGGTGATGGGTGAGGAGCCAATGATAGGCAGCAACTTCCTGCCCAAGAGTCCAGGCACTGCTGTTACCTCAGCTCATCTAAAACTAATAAACCACACACCCAGCTTGTCCATGCCTAGGAATGACTATCTGCCAGAAAAAGAAGACAGCAGCGTCGTGGCACGGGTCCAAGCATGGGTTCCAGTCCAAAGCTGTCACCAGTTCTAGACAGGTTGTATCTCTTTTGTGCCCTGATTTTTGTCCTCTGCAAAGCCAGAGGCCTGAGCAGTGATCGTTGAGGTCCCTGCTAACTGAACCATCTGATTCTGGCCAGGCGCAGGGGAAGCTCTGGGGCCAAAGGGTCAGGGCAAGGCCAGCATCTCCTCCATTCTGCAGAAACTCTGAAGACCTGAGTGGCACCTTCCGGTTCCCATAGGCCTCAAGGCCTTCCTTATCTCAATTGAAAAGATAAGATCAAAAGGACCGAGCAAAACTCAAACCAATCAAGAGATAAACTAAAGGAAAAAGTGCAGTCTCTGGTGAGTGGCCCCATGCGGGAGCTGTCTGGCTGCTGAAACAGCAGTTTCCACTGTGTGGATGGATAGTGATCTATTGGGTTTCCCAACCCTTGAGATAAAAAAAAACAGAAGGTGGGGCTAAGGTGGAGCTTAGTGGTAGAGCACATGCCCAGCAGGTGCATGTGCAAGGCCCTGGGTTCCATCAGCAGCACTGAGGAGAAAAGAAGAAGGAGGAGAAAGAATACAAGAAGACCTGGGCACAAAACCATGAGGGTGATCGGTGGTGCTCCTGGGTCTAGGGAAGGAATTGTCACCAAGACTTGCGTTCATTCAAATGCCCAGATACCCAGGCAGTCTCAGCCCAGGAGGAAGTGTCCTCATGGGTAATATGAAGGAGCCAGCTTTTGGAGAAAGCCAATGAACTGGCCAGGTGGTATGATGCCCAGTGGCCACCATGGCTGGA
>CM053410.1:59307785-59330730 GCA_028644305.1 Xerus rutilus
GCATGAGGCACTGGGTTCGATTCTCAGCACCACATATAAATAAATGAAAAAAAAAAAAGGTCTAACAACTTAAAATATATATATATATATATATATATATATATATATATATATATATATATATATATATATATAAAATAAATAAATAAAAATCTTAGCTCCACCATTAGCTGGCTCAGCAGAAGAGGCCACATAGCCTTAGAAAGAGAGGGGATAGCCCCCAGACCCTGTAATCGATCATTCACACAAGACTGGACTGAGACCCACATGAACTCCGCGGAGTCTTTCTCTCTTGGTAGGATGGGCACCTTTCTGAAAAAGGCACACTGGCTAAGCCTGCTGTGGGTGGGTGTGAGGGATCCTCGGGCTAGAAGTTTGAGTGGCAGGGATGAACGTGGGTTGCTGCAGGGAAGCTCCTGGGTGTCCAGACAGAGCACAGTAAGCCTCGGGACAAGTTCTCCCAGCCTCTTACTCACGCCTGTAATGGGGAACAGGCTCTGTCCAAGTCTCTTTGGCCAAAGGGAAGGGATGGCGAGTAGGGCTGGGCTCCTGGGCCTGGAGCCTGGCTTCTTTCAATATCCGTTCACTCTGGTGGGCTGGAGGGGAGAGGACAAGGTCAAAAGCAAACGTAAACCGGGTTAGGGACAATCTTCTCTTGAATTAAGTACCTTCTGAGCCCTCCCCTTCATAGGGCAGACCATTCTAGGATCCCTTCAAATCTCAGCTCTGCTGTGCTTCCAACCACTCAGTGGGTCCACACCCCACTCAGAAGAGAAGCTCCTGTCCCAGCCTCGGAGGCCCTCCATGGCCTCACTGCCCCTCCTCTCTGGCCCTCCTCCTGCAGCCTCTTCACTCTTGCCACTGTGTGCCTGTCAAACTTCTGCTGCTTGCCTTTATAGGGGTGGCCCGCTCCTCATTTCCTGCAAATTTATACTCAGATGCTAGCACATTAGGGACACTGGCCTCCTCTCACTTCCTAGCTCCTTGCCTTGATTCCTCCCCAGGATTTATCATTTCCTAATGTAAAGTGGTTCGTTTATCTTGTTTGTTGTCCCATGGAGCAGAAATTCCAGAGGACAAGAATTCAAAATTTGTTATGCGTCAAATAGCCTTGGCTTAGACAGTGCCTGAGGTGCTCAATAAATATCTGTCACGTGGATGAATGAGTAAACAATTAATTGAATGGAGAGGCCTAGACTTCCTTTACTGGAAAAAATCCTCAGAATATCATCCTGCCCCATAGCCTGTCTTAGAAAAAGCACTGTTACTTTTCCTAATAGTAAAGCTTTCTCACAGCAGAGCTTCTCTCCCTTCTTCTGTAGATCATTTCAAGAATTGAAACTCATGTTTCAGTCTAATTATCTTTCCTTCTGTTGCAATCCAAGGACATTTTTCACATTCGGTCCTTTGGCATGATGAAGAAAACTCATTAGACTCAGGTTAAACGAGCCCTCCTGCCCAAGCACGTGGAAGCTAGCTGGTCTCCAGACAGAGAGTCTGAGTGTGGAGGGAACCTGGGTCGTCATTCCCAATGAGAAACAGGTTGGGTAAAAGGTGAGGTCAGAGTGGAGATTGCCCAAATGCAAGATGGTGGAGGGTGGAAAGTGTTGCCAGCGATCTGATCATTGGATCCTCAGTAAGTTTTCAAGTGATAGTTCCTAAGGAGTCTCCTCCACTACAGGAAGAGTCTCCTAGGGTGACTAGGAGGGAAAGGGATGCAGAGCCAGTTACCTATGTTCCTGCTGAGCATGTAATTGAGGGCTATGAGGAGACAGATCTGGAGGAAGAGGGACAACACTGCAATCACTAAGCCATGCCACAGCTTCATCTCTCTGTTGGGAAAGGAGAAGGGTGAAAGTCAGAGGTGGCAGCGATGTTAACACAGTTGCAAAAGGTAGCCCTTCCCCAGGTGGAAGCAGATATATTGGGCATTGCTGTGAGTTTCAGGACAGATCCTTTTGCCTCTCATATGGCTGGGGTCGCCAGGAAGGGTGTGCATGCTGGGTGGCCAGCTACACCAATGAGCCTGGTGAAACCCTGCTCTGATTCTTCTTGGGCTCACTCACTCTGTCAGCATGATGAGCTTCTGGCTGGGCTGCCGCTGGTGTAAGTGGGGCTCAAGTTGTTTTGGGACAAGCAGGAAGAGACCGGGGGAAATGGCTCCTGGAGACCTGCAGGGGTGGGGCGAGGAAGCTGGTCAGGACTCTTGGGCTCTATGCCAAATTCCCCTCAGGCAAACTTGGCTCCTAGGGAGCCATTTGCCTTCCTCTCCTCAGATTTCAGCTTTTGAATGTGCAAAATAGGCAGTAACAATGTTAGTACATAATAGCTAGTCCCCTTCAGTGGTAGCCACTGCCTGGCACACCCTGCATCTTCCCTATTTTGGATAGCAGTGCTATGAGAGAAGTTTAATTACCCTTCTTTTAATGCAAGCAAAGGAGACTCAGAGAGATGGGTGATGTCTAAGGTCACAGGCCTGGAAAGTGATTAGGCCTGACTTTGAGTTCTGTGTCCAAAGCTTACATCCAGTCATGTGCTCTGCTCCTGGAGAGCTTTAACCAGAAGCAAATGGAGTTCTTTTTTTTTTTTTTTGGCGCTGGGGATTGAACTCAGGGGCACTCGACCACTGAGCCACATCCTCAGCCCTATTTTGTGTTTTATGTTAGAGACAGGGTCTCGCTGAATTGCTTAGCACCTCACCGTTGCTGAGGTTGGCTTTGAACTAGGGATTCTCCTGTCTCAGCCTCCCAAAGAGCTGGAATTATAGGTGTGCACCACCGCGCCCAACAGCAAATGGAGTTTTGGAGTAAAGAACACCAGTATAGATTCTTTGAAGAAGCCCAGATCTTAAGTGCACACACCCAGGTGCGTACACCAAACAGGCTTACACGCTCATACAACCACACGGCTTCAGTGTGGGCTTTAGGACTGTGGATGCTGTTACACCCTCAAAAATGCATTTATTTTAAAACACCAGTGTATTAATTCCATCCACTGATTGTTGCATGTGGAGTTTTCTATAAGCAAAGGAAAAATCAGTTTAAAGCCTTTGAAATATTTTTTGAGCACTGAGATGGGGCCACACACCCACCCATCCTTCTTGCTGCAGACCTTAAACCTTAAAAAGCTTTTGACTGCCATGAATGGTTATTTTCTCAGTTGAGGTTTCCATGCGCAAAGGGCAATGAAAAAAGACTGAGCTTTTATTGGTAGCACTCACACTGGGGCTTTTAAGGATTCAAACATGCCCTGGGAGTCCAGAGAGAGAGAAGGGAATGACGGCGGTGGCGAGGGTTGGGGGGAGGCAAGGGTTGTCATCATTGCCTTTCCATGGCCCTGTGAGCCCTGGCCAGCTGGAAGTCTCCAGAGAAGAGAACACCATCTCCCTGACACCTTTCACACAACAGTTAATCCTTGGGAATGACCTTTCTTTGGAGGGAGGTGAAAAGATGAGCTACACGTGCCCCGTTTATCCATTCTATTTGCTCATGATATTACATAATCAGTCTTAGACACTTCTCACAAAAAACACCCTGTCTACCTTTTGCTCTTCATTGAAATGAGCAAACAGTCCCTAACATCATCAGTCCCAAAGAATTCTATTTAGTTTGCCTTACAAAGGTGGAGTCAGGATCTAGACATGAGTTCTTCGTTTTGTACAGATTCAGTAGGTGAAGTGGGGGTGGGGGAGTGAGAATGTCCTAAGTGAGAGAAGGCCCCTTGCTGGCCATGATGGAACCCTTCTATATGGGTCCCAGCACCCACCACTGCAGTGCCAGGAAGCACCCCACGGTTACCTGGTTATCATCAGGGCTTCTCCATTCTTCTTGTAGGACACCTGACCTCAGTGCACTCTGGCCATGGTAACAGGAGCAAGGCAGGAGCCCAGCAAAGGAAGCAGCCAGAGCTGTGCCACCATAATGCACTTGATGATTTTAATTTCTTAAGGCTCTTCTCCTACTTAATTTATGAAAAATTACACAACTTATATATATATAGTCTCAGTCTTAAAGGTAGCCATGAGCAAAACACTTTACAAAATCACCCCAAACCTTATTCCATATCCTTCCAAATTTTTTTCTACACATTTTCACATACATGTACCCTGTATATGTAGGTGAAAATATGTACAAATACATATACAGTCTTTTAAAAATATGGGACCATACAGATTGGTAGGTGTTCTCCCACTTAATATATTGCAAATGTATTTCCAGATCAGCAAAACCTCAGCTAAAAGGCTCTAACTGGGGAACCCACTGGCCAAACTAGGCACTGAGAGGATTGTTGTTCCATAGTGTGCTTTAATGATTTGAGTTTGGATTTTGTAAAATGGGACAGGTTCTCCTCAATTTCTGACTGATCCCTGAAGGTATTTGAGCCTGTCACCCCTGGGGTTTATAGCACAACTTTAAATTACAGTTGTCCCTCAGTATTCTTGTGGTTCTAGGACCATCCCAGGCCAAAATCTAAGGATGGCCAAGTCTCCTATATAAAATGTCATAATATTTGCACCCTACCCCTCCTCCTGTATACTTTAAATCATCTCTAGATTGCTTATGATACCTAATACAATGTTAATACTATATAAACCATTGTTATACCATGTTTTTTAGGGACTAATGACAAGAAAAAAGTGTGTGTGTGCGTGTGCAGTGGAGACACTATCTCCTCTTTGAGTATTTTCTATTGTAGTTGGCTGAATTCTCAGTTGCAGAACCTGCAGGTATGGCATGCCAACCTCGTGTTCCACCCACCAGTGGTTTCTGACATTTGGGGCTAGCCAAGACCTTCTTGTCTAGCACTGTTTCGTTTTGCACACGGCAAAACACAGAGCACCCCTTCCGAGATGTTATCTACCCATCTAGATAACAGGTCGATGCAACAACCAAAAGGACCCCACAGATTTCTAAATGTCCCTTGAAATAAGAAATTTTCTCCAAGTGGAAAATCACTACATTGGATAAATGTCCCATTTGTCTTATTTGGGCTCTTCATATGAAACTATTTTGTCTAACCTTTCTTCCACCATTACCATATATTATGAGTACATTACCAGCCAAGGGACACACGGCCACTGCACTGAATGAGAGTAGTAGACAGCACAGATGTCAAAGAGACCTCAACACAGATTCCAGTTCTGTCCCCTTCTACAAGTGAATGATGGAACTCCCCAGTGCCTTGGTTTCTATATCTGTAAAATGAAAAGAATAATTGTATTAAAAGAAAGAATAATTGTATTTATTTCACAGAGTTCTTATGTGGGCTCAGTAGTTTATGTTATTTGTAAAGAACTTGATATGATGCCAGGCACATGCGAAGCACTCAATAATTATTTTTAGATATTTTTCAACTCTAAAACACTCTACTATGATGAAGACTAGAGCTGTTAAAAATTGAGTTGGTTTTATTTTAGGAAACTTAGACTTTTTTTAGTATAGTTTGGAAACAAGATCTAGGAGAAGATAAGTTATGAAATTTGTGACAGATGTCATTATTTAAGTAGCTAATGGCCCCAAACCACAATGAGTAGGTTGTTCCCCAAGGGCCTAATTACAGATTGCTGATCAGGCCATATGCTCATAACACACACACACACACACACACACATACACACACACACACACACACACCAAATGAGCAGCAGCATAAGGTAATTACATCGTGTGCCTGGACCATGTGAGGGTTTCGTCTGCCCTGTTCCATCATTGAGGTGGTGACTGTCCTGCCCTCTTTCACTGTGCTGAATTTTGACACCCAGACACACACTAATGTGCTCTGCCAGGTGCCTCACAACCATGCTGCATCAGGGTGCTAAGAACATTTTCTTGGTTTGTTTCCCACTGTTACATAAGGCTGGATTTCATTTTATTAAGTTCCCCTCTTTGGCTCAGGAAGGCTCTTCCTAAATACCTCTCAAATAGGGCCAGTATCACATCAGAGGTGGGATAAAAAGACACTCTTAGTCTGACACTTGGTTTTCTTTGAATAAGTTCATTCTAGAAAGAATGATTTAAAATGAGGTCAAGCCAGGTGCGGTGGTGCAAACTTGTAATCCCAGCACTTTGGGAAGCTGAGACAGGAGAATCGCCAACTCAAAGCCAGCCTCAGCAACGGCGAGGTGTTAAGCAACTCAGTGAGACCCTGTCTCTATGTAAAACACACAAAATAGGGCTGGGGATGTGGCCCAGTGGTCGAGTGTCCCTGAGTTCAATCTCCAGTACCGAAAAAAAATAAAATGAGGTTACACTAGAAAATTTTATGAAAATCAAATGGACTAAAGGAAACACAATCAATACTGTTAGTCTGACTCTATTAATCTTTTAAAATTAAGCAGCCTTAAAGATTGTCTTCATAAGTTTATTGTCTTTAAAATTAACTGTGGTATAATGGAAAGAGAAGAAGACAGGGAGAGGGATACCTGATTTTTCCTGGCTTAGTTACTTGCTAATTGTGTGTCCTTGTATAGGTAAAGAGCATAGCAAAATACTCCTAAATTTCTTTCTAATCCAAAGTATTATTTGTTTTTTTGTTTGTTTGTTTTGTTTGGTTTTTGGTACCAAGTAATATTGATACCAGGGGTGTTTAACCACTGAACCACATTCTCAGCCCTTCTTCTTCTTATTTTATTTTTTAATTATTATTATTATTTTTTATTTTGAGACAGTGTCTCACTAAGTTGCTTAGGGTCTTGCTTTTGCTGAGATTGACTTTGAACTAGCCATCCTCCTGCCTCCGTCTCCCAAGCTGCTGGAATTACAGGTGTGTGCCACCTTAAGTATTGTGTTTTTTAAAGGCTGGAGAAGGAGAAGGTGAAAAAGAAGCAAAGTCTAACTTTCCTATGTTCATATATAAATACACGACCAGTGAAACTCCACATCATGTACAACCTCAAGAATGAGAACTTAATTAGAATAAGTTATACTCCAGGTATGTATAATGTGTCAAAATACACTCTACTGTCATGTATATCTAAAATGAACAAATAAAAAAAGAAAAATAAATAACAAGCAAATAATTTTTTTAAAAAAGAAATAAAGTTGGATGGAAATGGAAGATTTAAAAAGAAAAAAATATTTCCATTTTGCATCATCCACCCTCCCCCACATTACCAGACTTCTCTTCCCCAATTTAAATATGCAGTTTCAAATAACCAAGAAAAGGAGGAAACACAGATCAAATTAGTGATGTACAGAATATAACCACAGAAACAGAAGAGATAAAAAAAATTGTGAGATTAGTAAAACCAATTTAGGACTCTCAAAAAAATAATTTCCTAGAAAACATAAATTAGCAAAACTGATTCCATAAGGCACAGAAAAATTAAACATATCAAAACAATAAGAATAAAGTTTGATCAACAGTATGGTGTCCATCCACTCCAGGCAGAGAACCTGGAGATAGCTTGTTGGGGTTCACCTCCCAGCTCGTTCTCCGTACCAACCTAGTTATTTAAACTTCGAAAATCTGTCTTCTTATACATAAAATGGGAACAATGACAACTACTGTAAGGATCAGATAAATATAAATGATACCTATTTCTAAGGATGATAAGATCTGTAAAATAGTTATAGCTTTTCGGTTATAGCAATAAGCATTCAATAAATGCCATTTATTATTTTCCTTTTTTCTTTCTTTCCTTTTTTTTTGTCATGGTGGGGACCAAATCAGTTATTTTAAAATGAAAAACACTTTAGAATTATTCCCCCAAATGTGTGTCTAGACAGTTTTACAAATGAATTACTTCAAAGTTTTAAGGAACACATAATTTGTACAAAATGTGAGCTAGATAGGGTCCAGAAAAACCTCCAAGTTCATCTCACTTATACAGAGGTAAATATATGGTCATATCAAGAAGTTAGCCCAGACACATCTAGGAAATCCACTGTTACAGTAATAAAAACTAACATTGAGTATTTATCATGTGCTTTAATCCTCTTACTTTGTAAGAACTGATGTTACCCTTTCATAGCCAAAGAAACAGAAACTTAGAAAGGCTGAACCATTTGTGGTGGTCCCCAGCTGAAAGAGTCATGTTTCAAAGACCATCTAACCCAAAGCCTTCATCTTAACCATTCCATTTACATAATTCACATATGACATCAATCGATCAAAATTGTAAAATGATGATCTCATTAAAGGGCCAACAAGCATTTAATAAAATCTAATATTCCTTTCTGATTAAATCAATAAAATAAAGTATCAGAATTGTTTCTTACTGAAATAAAGGTTATCTATCCTGCACCATCAATCAGTATCTTACCAAATAGTAAAATATTTCAGCAATTATTTGAGAACAAGAATGTCTGATGTAACAGAGGAGCCCCAAAAGTTCTAATTCCTGGAAGTTGGAGTCTACTCCAACTTCTAATAATAATGAGGACATTGAATATTTATGGGATATGTTCTATATGGCAGACCACTTTTGTATATGTTAACTCATTTCTGAACTTCTTAGTTGATATGCAATGGAGCAAATCACAAATGAATAAATGAAAAATAGATTTGACTCTAAAATATTAAAACTTCCTATGTTAAAAGACAAACAGACAAAAAACTGGAACACATATAGCAAACCATAATTTTAAAGAGTTTCCACCTTTTTCACATTAGTTCAGTAATAACCCACCCAATTAATCTAATCATGTTTATTAACCATAGTTCATTAATAATAATTTTATACATCAAATGCAGATTTATTCACAGATACAAATTTATGGAAGATAAATCAAGGATTATATTTAAGTGCACTTTGTTCATAAGGGAGACTGGAAGAAAGTGTTAAATGTTAGCAAAACTGGATGTTGGGGTTGTTTACATCATCTTTTTAGTCATTTTACTTACTGTCCTTTTCAAAATTTTCAGTAATTAACATAGAATAATGCTTATTTTTTAATTTGTTTTGTTTTGGAGCTAGAGATTGAACCCAGGGATTTATGCATGTTGACCATTCTCACTCTACCACTGAATTATATCCCAATCCCTAAATTAATTTTTGTTATTTATAAAAATTATATATATTTATTGCATACTGCATCATTTTGAAATATATGTACATTGAGGAATGACTAACTCTAGCTAATTAACATGTACATTATTTCACATACTTTATTTGTGCCAAAAACATTTAAAATCTACATTCATAACAATTTGCAATAATATAATACATTGTCATTCACTAAAATTTAAACCAGTTTGTAGTTGTTTGCAGTGCTGGGGATCAAACCCAGGGCCTTGTGTGTGCTAGGCATATACTCTACCATTGAGCCACACCTCAGCCCTCAAAACAAGTTTTAAGACATTGAAAAAAGTCCAGGTTTTCCGAGTGCCTTAAATTAGCATGACATCAAATCTATCTACATAAATTTTTTCTCCCTGTGTTAATAGAACATTGAGGCAATTGGCTAAATGTCTGCATTTTTATCAATCCAGTATTTATTGAGTGGTCCATGTGCAAGAACCTGGGTTAATTACTCTGATGATATGAAGAAAGGGAGAATATGCCTGTGCTTTTAAGAGCTCATGTTTGTTTGGAAAATTGAGACATTAATATGTGAAAGAGCAAAAGAGATGCCATAGGTGAGGAAGAATGAGTTGTCAGAAAGAGTGCTATCAATCAGACATAGCACTTTAGCAGAAAAAGATCCCTGTGGGATAGAGTTTTCTGGAAAGAGTCACCGAAGGAATTATCTGAGAACAGGCGATGGATGGATGGATAGATGGTTGAATGGGGAGAGGGAGGCTGTCAATCCATGGAGCTAAGGGAGTCTATCAATCCTGAAGGTACCACACAGCTTTAGTGGAATTGGTGTTTTCTACAAATTTGATTTAAATTTGACCTCATGCAAATAAAATAAGGCAGAGAAATCTTAGTACATTGCAAAGAAACCACCCAAGTAAGTAGAGAAACAGTAAGGAACAGGAATTTAACAACACTGTAGACTGGGTTTGGAATTTCAGCTCTGTCCTTTCTAGCTGTGAGCTGCTTCACTTCTCTAGCCTCAGTGTTACATCTGTAAAATGGGGATGGCACTTTTTTTTTCCACATATACATTTTGTGTGTTTACTCTGTATGTGCTGGCATCATGAAAAAACATTTTGTATGAATTATTTTATTTTTATTTTATTTATAACTTTATGAGGGAGCTACTATTGTTTTCCCCATTAAAAACAAAACAAAACAAAACAAAAACATTTTAGTTCCCAAGGTGGCTTGGCACAGACCCTTGGCCACACTGTGTGTAGGATGTAATCTGTCGAGCAGTGCCTGGCATCTATGGGGATGCTCAACAGGAACTGATCCTCAAACCAGAGCAATGTTCAACCCCAAACTGACTTAGCCATATAAATACACACATTTCCATGGAATTTTATAAAAATAAAGTTGAGCTCACTCATGATTTTCAAGTGGGGTAGGTATGAGAAAACCTGTGTCCAAAATTGTTGGGTCTTGAGAAGCCCCTTGTCCTAAACAAGCCCTGCTACTTAACTGTCAACTGTTCTCTCGCCAGGGGGCAGAGATGGTGGAAAGACCTGGCTGAGGGAAGGAAGGAATAAAGTCTGCCAACTACCCTGGGGAAGGGCATGGCAGAGGGTTAGAGGATTACCTTTTTCCTGGTGTCAGAGAAATCTTCTCTTTGTCTCTGGTCATCCATCAGGGATCTTACCCCAGGTAGTTAGGAGTAATCTGAAACAGGAAATGAGAACTAGATGAACATTCTGACTCAGCAACGTTATAAACTGGTCATCTCAGGCACGTAGCCTCGGTTTCCCTATCTCTAAAATGTGGGGTGGGGTGGGTTATGTGGATTTAGTTCAGACATTTTGTTGTTCTAGAATTCCATGAGTTTAAAATGGACCGAAAGAAATGCATTCTCAGGGCTGGGGTTTGACTCAGTGGTAGAGTGCTTGCTTAGCATGTGTGAGACACTGGGTTCGATTCTCAGCACCGCATATAAACAAAGTCCATTGACAAATAAAAAAATATTTAAAAAATGCATTCTCCTGGCATGTGTAACTAATTAGAACAAATTAAAAAATACAAAAAAATAATAAAATGGACCTAAAGGGTAAGACTCAGATTAACCAGAAAGAAACTTTGAGTTCCCATAAGCTAAGTCCCGTCTCCAGTAAAACGTATTTCCAGGTGCAAGCACAGTAATTGAAGGGAAAGCTTTTTTTTTTTTTGCAAGAAATTTCTTGAGCTGAAAGCAAGTTAGTTCCAAGACTAAAACAGCAAGAACACAAAGAAGTACAATGATTCAAACAATATTCGTGGGTTCATTTTGCTAATTCTCATTAATCTTCAGGTTTACCTGGAATGACCTAAGTGAATTTTTTTCCATTTCATGTATTGGTCAACTAAATAGAGATAAGCTAACTAATTTCATGGAAACAAAACACCTCCAAGAGATTATGCTCAGTTTGTGAGCTCTGGTGGTTGGGACCATATCTTGTCCTTGTTTCTCACCTCACAATTCCTAACACAGTTCTGAGTGACCCTTGCGGGGAGGGAGGCATTTTGTAACACACTTTACACATGACAATTGGATCAATTACGTAACAACCTTGGGAGGGGGCCACTCAGTAGTCCTGAGCCTCAGTTTGCTCCTCTTTTTTTTTTTTTTTTTGGTAGTGGAGATTGAACTCAGGGGCACTCGACCACTGAGCCACATCCCCAGCCCTATTTTGTGTTTTATGTAGAGACAGGGTCTCACTGAGTTGCTTAGCGCCTCCCCATTGCTGAGGCTGGCTTTGAACTCGCGATTCTCCTGTCTCAGCCTCCCTAAGTGCTGGGATTACAAGCGTGCACCACCGCGCCTGGCCCTCCTCTTTTAATTAGGAAGTCAAATGTCCCCCTCCCAGAATTGTCAAAGGGTCACATGAGGCCATAGAATGTTCCAGCACTTTTCCTGCCTCATAGTCAGTACACAGGGCCAAGGCTGACTTCATGGGCTTGCAGTCTAGTCTAATCCTATGTTCACATTACTGCTTTACTTTCAATCCTTAATAATTTTTGAACGAGGGACCCCAGACTTTCATTTTGCATGGTCCCAGCAATTATGTAGCTGATTCTTTTCAAGGCGTGGAACTGGGTACAATTGCCAAATCTCACACCATGAGGTCGATACACACAGCACAAGAAGCCGGGTCGGCCAGTTAACAAGCCTTCACTGTCACCTGTTCCGTACTGCCCAGCACTGTGCATCCCAAGTCCCTCCCAGGCTGGGGGATGAGGGAGAAGGGCCTGGTCTCAGGATGCTCTTCTGTGCTCAGGTCCTCAGAAGAGTCTTCTCTCTCTGATTCAGTCAAGTCACTAAATGCCTTGGTGCCTCAGTTCCCTCACCTGTAAAGAAAAGCTATTCATGACATCTGGCTACTTTGGTTATGAGGATTAAATGAAGCCCTCAGAACAGGGCGTGGCATGCAGCAAGCTGTTTCAGGGTCAGCCATTACTGCTTCCTGTCATCGTTGGCTTTACCTTGTCCAGATGTTTGGCACGGCTTTTTTTCTTTGACAGCACACATTTTCTGACTTCCATTAATGACATTTTTTAGACTTCCAAGATGGCCCCTTTCCCTCCACATATAACTGGTCCCTTGCGGCTTAGAGCAAATTTCAAGGAAAATACTCCTGTGGAGAGACTGTCTCTGGGATCTGGTTCCCAGTTGACTTCAAAAGAAAAAGTAATAGCTACTGTAGATGGAGTGTTGTGCTGGCACTAGGTGTATGTGTCTGAATTCTTGTAGCAACCCTATGAGTTGAGTCTTCTTATACCTATTTTGCAGATGAGAAAACCAAGGCTCACACGAGTTTAGCAGAGTAGGGATTTGAAACCAGTTTTTTCTGCATCCAAAATCCATGCACCTTCTAGCTGGAGCCCTGATAGCTGCTGCTTCTGCTAATGCAAACAAGATCTCAGGTCTCAGGAACAAGAGATTTATGTCCCTAAAGTGCAAAGTACTGAATCTTAGGCTCACTCACTGCATGCCAAGTGCAAATTAAATTCCACACCCTGGAATCCCAATATCCAAAGGGAGCATCTAGAATGATACTTGTACACATTCACAGACAAACACATATCCTACAAATTAATCTAAAATCTTACCAACCTACATAGTACTTACCTCGGTGGCCATGGGCAAGTTCTGATCCCAGTCTATGTGTCGCTGAGGTCCTGATGGAAACATCCTTCCACCTAGCCCCACCCAGAACCTTCTCTGTCACTGGAAGTCAGACACAAATGTTTCATCATTTCCAACAAGGGAGGGGGCATTGCTGCTCGGAAGATTGCAATCTAGCTTGGTGGGTGCAGCAGGAGAAGCACAGATAACACCTCCTGCCCCTTTTGGCCCTGCTCTGCCCGGCTCCCTAGTGCGGTTTGTGTCAGTTTGTGTTGATGGGGAAGATTAGTAGTCTCTTTCTCTCATGTGTGCACACATTTGAATACTGCCCACAGGCTGGTGGAGTGGAGAGAATATTGCAGGAGGAGTCAAAAGCTCTGGATTTAGCGCCAGCTCTGACACCAGCTTGTTGCATGAGCTCATGACTCACTGTCCACCCAGGGACTCATGTCCTTCCTCTGCAGAGTGAAGAAGCAGGGCTCCAGCTATTAGCAAAGATCCCTTCCAGATTGGGTCATCTCTGAACCTGCACATGATGTGGCTTTTGCGTGGGAGAGGACACATGGGTGTAGGGCAATGGATGAGGATAATTTTTCAAGGACAAATTCTTTGGCTATAAGCATCAAATGAGACGAACCTAAACTGTCCTTGATAGTTCAAGTGATAGTGTCAGAAAGGGAAGAAAGATCACTTTTAGGCTGTGTGGGGATCTCAGGCTAAATCCCCAAGATCTACACTGGGGAGTAAAGAGGAATGGAAGGATGATAAAATAACCAAGATATACAAAAAAGAAAGAAAAACTTTATGGGCCTGTGTGATGTCACCTCTGCTCAGAACAAGTTAGCCAGTGCACAGTAATGGCCTTCAAGTTTAATATATTCAAATTTGAATCTTGGGTCCATCTCTTAGTAGCTGGGAGACTTGGGAAAAGTTACTTAACCTTTCTGATCCCGAGTTTTAATTTAAAAATGGGGTTAAAATAAATATAAAATTAAAAAAAATTCTCACAAGGTTGATTAAGGTAAAATAATATAAGTAAGTAGGCAAGGTACTTTAACCTAGGATATTTTCTGGTAAACAAAAATGGTAGCTATTAGGTTGGGTGTGGTGGTGCATGCTTGTAATCCCAGAGGCTTGGGAGGCTGAGGCAGGCGGATCACAAGTTCAAAGCCAGCCTCAGCAACTTAGAGAGGCCCCAAGTAACTCAGCAAGACCATCTCTAAATAAAATACAAAAAAGGGCTGGGAATGTGGCTCAGTGGTTGAGTGCCCCTGGGTTCAATTCCCAGTATCAAAAAAAAAAAAAAAAAAAAAAAGACAATGATCAGCATTTTTATCCTCTCAATGCTGGTGAGAAAGACCACCCTTGGGACAAGTTCTTCTCAGTGTTTTATGGTGTGTTGATCATCCCAGCTCTGTGAAATCTCGTCGGTAGCTGCAGCTTTTTTCCTTCATGTAGTTTATGTTAAGGATATGGGGCCCTTTATCACTAGGGGTTTCAGGAAGACACAAGGACACTGGCTGCTATAGGGATGGATTTCCTAACTGGGTCCCCCACATTCACATCACTCAAGTATACACTTCTCTCTGCTCCAAACTTAGCCATGGACTCTGCATTTAATTAACTGAGTTGCAACTAACCTGAGCAAATGAAGCCACAATTCCTGACTTGTTATTTCTATTACCACTTACCTGAATGCAGTGTAGAAATGGCAGCAGCCCAATCCACAAAATGCCACACCACCCTAGTCTTCTTGTGACCACACCGAGACAAGAACCTTCCAGGATGTTGCCCAAAGCTCACGATGCCATGTCATTGTTGTTGAAGGCTTTTAACATCAAGCACTGCAGGTCCTCCATGTGAGATTTTAGAGCTACTCACTTGATAGGGGACTAGGATGGGGCACATTGATGATTTGCCAAAAAAAGTGACACCTTGGTTTAAGTGGTACACTTTGGTGCACATACAGTGTCTGGTAGGAAGCATCGGGGTTTAGTAGAAAGTCCACTTGACTTGAGCTTCAGTGACCTGGAGATGTGAGATATCCCTGAAGGTTTCCTTATGTATAATTATAAGAAGTTTTTTTTTTTGATGCTGGGGATGGATGTTGCTCAGGGCCTCACACAGGCTAAATACATGGTCTATCACTGAGCTACACCCCAGCCTCCATAAGGAGTTTTGATTCAGTCAATTCCAGCATCCATTCTGTTCTAAAATCTCATGACTTTGTATGCTATTTGTCATCCATATCTGGGCTCTATACAGCAGGGGGAGTCATGGAGGAACTATATCTTATTTTTCTCTGTATCCCAGTCCCCATAAATTCTGCCTATAGCTAGTAGGTACTCAGCAAATGTTTGGGGCACGGATCAATGCGTGTGAATGAAAATGTCCTGTAATGTGCATGGCGTGTGCATGCAGCTCACACACTCCCTAACCACATGCAAGCACTGGCCCAAGATGAGAAACTGAATAGTTCACAAAGCCACCTCGCTTGTTCGTGCCCAGAGAACACTCAGGCAGGAAGGGGGTCGTATTCCAGTGTTCCATCTGCTGAGCCCCGTGTGACAGGGCTGCGCTTTGGGCTGGCAGACTCCAGCCCCAAGGGAAGGATGTTAGGGGAGATCAGAACGATGATAAAGTTATGATATCTGTAACATCAACAAGAAGCTATTTTGGGGTTTATCGGTTCATCTCTCACCCCATCTCTGCCCCATCTTCTGCCAGCCCCTCTTTAGCAAGACAGTCCCCTTCCAGAGCATTTTATCCCCTTGCATAATGTCCCCAACATTGGCAGGAGAATAAAGCTACTCTCTGCAGGAGAATCAATTTTCTTTTTATTTTTTTGGGAGAGAATTTGCTGTGTCAGTTGGATTAGGGAAAATTTGGAAAGGGGGAAAATCTACTCACCATTCAAGCTCTCTAATCCATGTTTGTATCATACCTTGTCTACGTATTTGTATTTTAAAGACTAGCTTACCAAATTATTTTGTGCACTATAGCAAATGAATTTTTTTTTTTTTTTTTTTTAAATTTGTTTTAGTTGTAGATGGACACAATGTCTTTATTTTATTGCTTTGTATGTGGTGCTGAGGATCGAACCCAGGGCCTCACGCATGCGGGGCAAGCGCTCTACCGCTGAGCTACAATCCCAGCCCCAGCAAATGAATTTTTTAAGTCCACATTTCTAGTTATGTCACTCTCTGCTCAAAAATTTTCAGTGGCCTTTGGGAATATAGCTCAGTGGCACAGTCCTTGTCTATATGTGCAAAACTCTGGGCTCGGTCCCCAACAGAGGCCTATAAGGGTTCCCTGCTTCCTGGAAGCCACCTACCATTCCAACTATATCCCCACCACTGGCTTCTTTTCTGTCTTCATGCCAGGCTCCTTTTCTTCTTAGGGTGTTGTGAGTGTGTGTCTCTGTATGCCCAGACAGTCTTTATAACGTTGTCAGTGGCTACCTAATATCTCACTGATAAAACCCTAACCTTTGACACTGTAATGAATACCTTTGTTTATGCAGACGTGGGTTTGGTTTTTGTTGTTTGTCTTGTTTTGTGTTGTTGGCTTATTTTAGATGATCTCAGAGTAAACATGAAGTTCCCTTTAACATTAGTTAAAGGAAAGACTTGCCTCACATTGAACTTCTGCTTTCTGAAAGTCTGTTTCATGATAAAACTAGCAGCGTTTGGATGGATCTATTTCACTACCACCTGGATAGCCACGAATTCTCATTTTCAGTAATGATCTAGTGTTACATTCATGGGTGTTTTCATTCAACTCTGTTGATTATTAGGGTCATCCCTGATGTTTTTCTGTTTATTGAGCACCAGTTACTGTACCAGATGTTTCACAGACACTAACTCATTTAATTGTCACAACAACCCATGGATACTGTTTTTAAATAAAGAAATTGAAGACTGGGAAGGTTAACTTGTCTATAGTCACAAAACTGGGATTCAAATTCAGATCATTTATCATCATCATTTTTCCAAAGCCATTTTCCTTAAGCAGTATTTCTCCACCTTCCGTCCCCCCAGCTAAATGACTTTTGCACACTCACTGTGATATGGCCTGGAGTAAGCCACCAGGCCATGATCTAACACACAAAGCACCCAGTGCCACACTTTGATGGGAGCAGCATTCTATAGATAGTGGCTTCTTGCTCCCTGGCCCCCTGCACCCATTCATTTCTTTCAAGATTCAACTTCTTATTAATTAAAAGTCTCACTCCATACACTGACGCTTAACCTAAATTAAAATGCCCACCTCATGGAATTGTTCAAGATTCATTGAGCCCACATGAAGTATCTGCCAATTATAAAACACTCTACAAGTGCTAAGCTTTATTATCTTCCATAATAACATGAGGAAGGGGGAGTGGTGACTAAGGATACAGCGTCTTTTAGAGGTGATGAAAATGTTCTGAAATTATGGTAGTAGCTGCACAAATCTGTGAATACACTAAAAACCATGGGAATGTATACACTTTTAATGGATGACTTTTATTATGTGAATTCTATCTCAATATAATTGATATTAAAAATAATAATATAAAATTAAGAGAACTGGGTGTGGTGGCTCATGCCTGTAATCCCGTGGCTCAGGAGGCTGAAACAAGAGGTTCCCAAGTTTGAGGCCAGCCTCAGCAGTTTAGCGAGGCTGTAAGTTTCAAAATAAAACTTAGTAAGACTCTGTCTCAAAATAAAAAATAAATAAAATACACTTGCTACTATGGCTGCTGTGATGTCCTTCCAGATGGTTCTCTCATTTGTTCATTCATTAATTCTATAGATATTTCTTCATGGTCTACTCTACACTTGGCTCTATGCTAAGCAATTGGGATACAGAGTTGAAGAAGATAGTCATTGAGCAATTGGGAGCACAGACTTCAGATGAAAAATTATATTAAGCTAGAATGAAGGTTATACTATGGAAAGTTAAAGGGAGTCAAGGAACAAACAGCAGAGGGGCCATCATGTTTTGATTAGAGAAAGCCTTAGCTCTGATTAGGGAGTCAGGAGAGGATTCTGGGCAGAGGGAAGAGTGTGTGTAAAGAGCCAGTGGGGTAGGAGAGCCAAGGTAAAAGGGAGAGGACTGTAGCAGTGGCACTGAGTTGGATCACAGAAGGCTTTGTGAGCTATGTTTAAGTTCTAATTTATCCAACAGATGATGGGAATCTATTGAAGGCTTGTTAATAGTCAAAAAGAGACAAGATCAGATTTTCTTTTTCAGAAGAAATTTCTGGTTGTACTGTCAACAATAGATTGGAGGAGATAAAAAGACAACGGATTTTTAAATAAGTGGAAGTGATAGGATTTGGTTAATGAACCACTTGGAATGAAGTAAGATGAAAATTCCAAGAAGGCTCATAGATTTCTAGCTAGGACAAGTAAGTGGGTGGTGCTCAGGTAGGAATCATGGAGGAATAGCCAAGTAGTTTCTGTTTCTGATGTGCTGAGTTTGACTATACAGGGTCCAGTATACATAGCGCAGCTGGTTCCGCCATATTGGAAAAATTGCCTGACCTATCTGGGAATCAGTTGATGAACCTAGCCTAATTCTATTTTAAGATTGGGAGCCATCTCCACCTGAGGTCATAAAAAATTTATTTCTGTTTTACTTGCTTGGACCATGTCTGCCTTTGACTAGAAAATGTCCTCCCTGAAATCTCAGCTTTGACCAAATAATCATGTCTTCCTTTGACTAGAACTATGTGAATCATTAATTTGCTATTTGCTTCTGTATTACACTTGCCAGAATTTTGTCAGTTGTAAATTCCTAAGATACCTACCTTTGTAACTCTTTGTGTTATAAAAACCTCCTGGCTCTGGGACCAAACGTTGTCCTGCCCTGTTGGATCGGGTAGCCACTGATTGGCTGTTTGTGCACAATATAAGCTTGCTTAATTTGATTTAAAATTGGAGTCAGTGGTCTCTTCTTTGCGTCCTGGGTTCAACACTAGATGTATGCAGTGGAGATGTAGATCTCAGAGGCACTGGCAAGCAGATGACATTGAGGCTTGGGGGCAAAGCGAGGGGAGAGAACCCTGAGCTGCTCCAATATCAGAGAGACAGATGGAGCCTACTGAGGAGACCCCAAAGTCTTGGAAAAGACAAGAGTAAGGAGGTAGGAAGAACATGCTTCTAGCCTGTGGTGGCTGCTGGCTGTACCCACATTGTCCTTGGGCATTCAAGATTGCCCCTAAGAGAGTATTCCCAGGGGACATTGGTAAATTCAATAAATTGAGTTTTTAACATTTATGCCCAGAAACATATTTTTAGAGTATATTGGGGAGTGCACTATTTTTTTTTCAACAAAGACTCAAAATATACCCGCTTATAAAACAAGAATCCTTTTGGTGTAAGAGTAGTCTGTCTACACTCACCAATATTTTATTTTTGGACATTTTATATACTATTCTTTGTTCTGGGACAGTCCACTTTGCACATAAATTTTCTTCCACTGTTTTGTGTCCCTTTTGACTCTCCACCTAGATCATTAGCTCCTTAAGTGAAATCTCAGGGGCCATGTGATACCTGTTTATGAGGAGCTGTTGCTGAAAGGTACTTGAAGTGGTTCTCAAACAAACAAAATGTGTTTAAATGACAAATGATCTTTTATACCTAATGATGACAAAGTAGTCCTACTAATCTAGTCCATTCAGTAGATCAGTGGGAAATAATCCTTTAAAATATAACCAATTATAATAAAATCATTTGTTAATAATTCCTTACATTTTATGCAGCATCGTTTCATTTACTGAGTATTTTCATATATCGCCAGATAATACCTGTCAGTTTGCCATTATTATTGCCACTTGATAGATAAGAAAACCTGGACTTAAGGGGATTAGTTACTTGTTAAGGGTTGTATATGGTGAGTGAGGGGCTGAGACTGAGAGCTGAGAGGTCAGTGATGTACCAACAGTGGGAAGAGCTGTCTGTCCTGGCATTAAAGGGGTGCCTTGTCTCTAGAGGATTTAGAGATAATAAAACCAACTAAAAGTGGTTTATTTTTTATGATCATCATGCACCAGTTATGCTAAATGATGTCAGTGATAAAATATTCCTTCCCACCAAGCACAAAAAACCACTTTTTCTGTTCTTGAATAGAAATACACACACACACACACACACACACACACATATTTTTAGGGCTGGGGATTGAATCTAGGGTCTGGAACATGCTAGGTAAGTGCTTCTACCACAGAGCAATATCATGAGCCTCTCTAATAGAAACATTAAGAGAGCAAGCAAGCCTCATTTCTGAACACACAGATTTATTACAAGTTTTTGCAAAGCATTTCCTGCTTCCAGTCATTACCTTTGTTAAAACAAAAAATCTCCAATTTTTCTTTGGAGATCTTTAGAGTGTTGCAGAATTATCCATTTCCAGGAGACATAACACCTGCCACATGGCCAAATGTCTAGAAGCTTCTCGACCTTCTGAATAGACTTTCCCAAGAATCTTCAGAAAAATCACACTCAGTCATCGTTCAGCAAATTGCATAACAGCTCCTCTGAGAAGGAACCAAAGTTGTGGGTGGATAACAAGGGGAGAAAGATAGCCTGCCAGTGGCCATGGATGCTTCTACTGAGGGCAAGCTCCAGAATTTATCTCAACTTCCAAGGTCTAGGAGCTTCTAACTCCCTTGCCCTCTGGGCTTTAGCTGGAGATGTCCAGAATTCTCCCATCCTAACTGAGAAGGGAAGTTGCTTGTTTTAAATTCACAAAGGCTAATTCTGTATTGGAGAGTCCCTAGCTGCCAGACTGACCAGCAACTCAGGCCTGAGGATTGTCTTGGGATCTGGAATTTTCAGTGTTAAAACTGCAACAGCCCCTGCAAACCAGGATGGTTTCTCATCCTTCTGGTTACTAAGATTTCCTAGTCCATTTTTAGCATTTATTTTACTGTTGTTAGAATCACCGTGAGCCTTGGCTTGGGGCATTGAAGAGGGGCAGCACCTTCATTGTAAGTATCTATAGGAGCCACTGCAAACAGACTCACCTGTGGAGCCCAGGAAGATCTTAAGGTTTTCTCAACAGGAGCATGATTGACCTTTGGGGCTGGATGACTCTTTCCTGTGGGGCTGTGTCCTGTGCATTGAAAGATGTTTAACAGCATCTCTGCCTTTCACTTGTTACCAGCAGCATGCTCCCACCCACTTGTGACAAATGTATCATAAGCACTGCAAATGCCCACTAAGGTGAAGGGATGGTGCTGGCAATAACAATAATGTTACCCAGAGCAATGCCTCCTGCTGCTTCACAAAGCATTTGGGGCAGTAGCACACAATCAAGGGCATCCTGGCTTCAGGCTGGGCATAATGATTCCATTTGCCCATAAGCAAGTATAAAGGCCACTCTCCACCCTTCCTGGGTAGTAGCAGATTTAGCCTGGTTCCTGGGGTCTCCCTGTGACAGCGCTCCCTGGGAAGATACCCCTATAAGTCAGCTCTTCCCACAGGTTGTTACAAGCAATATTTCTTGTCCTATGGGATGCCACATGGTTATTTACCAAGTACATTCCATAATGAAGGCTCTGAGGAGTCCAGAAATAAATAACCTGTTTTACAATCCAGATTTATGCTGAGTTCGTTAAGATTTAACTGCAATTTGTTCAATCCCCCAAAAGGTTCTTGGGAAACTCTGGTGCTCTCCCTGAGACTGCCGACAATTTTCAAAAGGTTACTGTTCTCTCTGAGTTCAGCCTCCCCCCTCAATTTTCCAGCTCATTCCTAACGCACCTCTGACCACTTCCCCTTGATTTCTGCTTGATGCTGACTGAGATGTGAATTTCAGTCCCTTTCCACGGTTGCTCCTTCCCCAAAATACCGCACAAGGCAGGCATGCTGGGTAGCTTTGCTGAGGTTTGAGGAGGTGGAAGTTTTTTATATGCTCACAATTTGAACCTCTGTCAAAACCTTCCTCTTACCCTTTAGCACCCTCCTCTCCCCGCCTTTCAACTCTCCTGCCTTGATTACACAAAACAACCTCACTTCCCCTCCTTACTTGGTCTGGACGTATTTTTGCATTTTTCAAAACCTCGCTAACATGCGACCACATCGTGTGTCATGCTAACTATGACACTTTAGGGAGTGAAAGTGCGCTTAATAACTTCACTGGACCAACAGGAAGTCCCAGGCAAACCAGGTCACATGCTCACCTCCGTCTTGGCTAAGACCAAGGGCTGCCTGCTTCTCCCCTTGAGGGTTTTCAACACAGAAAAGGCTTGAGAATGTTAGTGATTCTGGTCTATCTTCTCCCTCTCTAGGCCCTATAGGTGGAGCAGAGCCACCGAGCAAGTACTTTCTAATTGATGTGAATGACGCCACCCTCCATAGAGGACAGGACTGGCTGCCATTGGTGTTGGATTAAAATGAAAAAAAAAATTCTATAATACAATCTCCCATGCTCCTAGATAGGCAGAATCAATATTGTCAAAATGACCATACTTCCCAAAGCAATATATAGATTCAATGCAATCCCAATTAAAATCCCAACGTCATTCCTTATAGAAATAGAAAAGGCAATCATGAAATTCATTTGGAAGAATAAGAGACCCAGAATAGCCAAAGCAATCCTTAGCAAGAAGAGTGAAGCAGGAGGCATCACAATACTTGACCTCAGATTATACTACAATGCTATAGTAACAAAGATGGCATGGTATTGGCACCAAAATAGACATGTAGACCAATGGTATAGAATAGAACACACAGAAACAAACCTACAGTTACCTTATACTAGATATATATACAGTTACCTTATACTAGATAAAGGAGCTAAACATGTACACTGGAGAAAAGATAGCCTGTTCA
>CM053410.1:59331230-59369974 GCA_028644305.1 Xerus rutilus
ACCCAAAACTACTTTGCTCCTTTTCACAATAGTGCACATTTTAACCATAATTCAGTTATGGCTACAAAACATCAGAAGATTTTTTAAAAATGTATCTTCTCTATGGTATTTAAAAAAAATTTTTTGTGCCCTTCTAGTCTTTAATTGGCAGAAATATGTCCCAAAAGAAACTATTGTATTTAAGCCACATCACAAAAAAGCAGAAAAAAACAAAACAAACAAAACAAAACAAAATAGAGCATAATACTCTTTTACTGATGTGTCTTACAGATTGCCATGGCATTTAGTTTTAAGAGAGATCTCTACTGGGGACAGTGAGATGTCTGGCGAGACACATGACCTCCTGTCTGGGACAGTAGCGAGGTGTCACACTGCTCCCTGGTACCGGTTTGGTGGAATTCCTTTTGGGGACAGTGAGGTGTCTGATGAGGCATATACGCACTCCTGTCCAGAGCATTAGCAAGATGTTGCACTGCTCTCCAGGTTTTAGAGCTTGGTTTTTGATCCTCAGTTTCATTCTGTGTTTTATTTATTTTTCTTCTGCCTTTTTGTTGTGTGTCTTCTCTGGTATAGACTTAAGATGACCGAACAACAAAATGAGTAGTAAGGCAAATAAGCCTGACAATCCTTTGAGCTGTGTTTTAAAAAATTTTAACAAACTTTATCCCCTTTTTTTAAGCAGGACCGCCGGTACCCCGAATGCATTTTGCTCCGCGCCTGCAGATGTTGTGCAGCTGGTGGCTTCCGGCTGCTTGCCCTGCAGCTCCTTCTTCTGGGGCTTAATGCTGTGTCGCCACTGACTCGCTAGCATAGCAAAACTTCCTGGTTCAGCATCTGTGAGCTGCTTCTTTCCAGCAGCCAGACCACCCCACATCACCTCCCGCCTTGTCCTCAGCTTACCTATGGAGCAAGATTTAACCTGTTTGTCACTGAGAAAGGAGGAATAGCCCTAGGAATAGTCACACAAAAGAACAGTGAGACCCTGTCTCTACATAATACACAAAATAGGGCTGGGGATGTGGCTCAGTGGTCAAGTACTCCTAAGTTCAATCCCCAGTACCAAAAAAAAAAAAAAAAAGAACAGACCTGCTTAACAGCCAATAGCTTATCTCAATAAGTTTAACATAGTAGCTTTGTCCTCAAAAGTAATAAAAACTAAAGTATCATAATTTTCAACATCCAAACCTGTCTAATTACCAACTAGAGGGAAAAAATGATTAAAATGCCTTAGGCATGAGGTTTCTGCTCAGAATAACTGTTGCCCCCAGCTCCTTCTAGACCTCAGCCAGGACTTACATTGAAATATAAATAAAAGAAGACTGCAGGCTCATCAAACCAGTCTGAGACCCAAGGGGAAAAAAAGGGAAAAAGTATCTTTTAATTTGGCTAGCCTGAACCAGAACTGTATGGTACTTTTAAAAACAGTTATTGGCTGCATCATTTTTTTTCTAGGACTCTTGCTTTTTCTTAAGTTCTATATATTTTTTGTTAGACATATAATTAATTTACAGTTAAAATGCTAACTGTTAAATCTAACATCAAGTATTTTTAAAAATTTTTTTAGTTGTAGATGGACACAATATCTTTATTTATTCATTTTTATGTGGTGCTGAGGATCGAACCCAGTGCCTCATGCATTCAAGGCAGCGCTCTACCACTGAGCTACAATCCCAGCTCACATCAAGTATTTTTAACCCCTTTAAATTCCATAGGGTAATATTATTGGTGTTTTCGTAAATGGTAAATAAAAAAAGAAGTGTTTAAAATTGCTTTATCATCACTAAAAACAAGGTTACTAAGTTTAAAGTCCCAACAGGTATAATTCTATATACTGGAACATTGTGTTTTCATGAAATGGTACAGATGTGATTCTATATATAAAATTAAATTAAAAGGGCCAAGAAAACCAGTATTTGACTCTTGCCCTTGGAGTCAGCCTGAGTCCAGGGAACAAGGGAACTTCTCTAACAAGCTTTAACTGGGGCACATAACTTCCCCATCAAGGAGATTAATGAGACCACTGGAGAACTGAAAGCTAATCAGTGCCCTTGCTGTGAAGAGGAGTGTCATTGGAGAAGGGAGACATCCTGATGCTTCCAAGGAAAGCCACGTGGTCAGCGAGACCTCGACCCATCCTAGTGCAAATGGCACTAGCAAAGCTAAGGAGCTGCTCTCAAGTTCCCCAAGAGTGACACCCATGGGAACTCAGCTGACTCTGAACAATAGTTAGGAACAAAAGTCAATTTGACCTGCTTCATCTTAAACAGCTAGCAAAAAGAGTTAAACCAAAACACAACCATTTTTGGGCATTTAAAAAATAGTTTAATGTAACTTAACATACACTTGTATTAGCCTCCAAGAATAAATAAGACTGTAGGCTACAAAGGAGAGATTCTTAAGCAGGAATGTGTAATAACTATCAAGAAAAATTTAATTTGTATCTTTCTCCTATTAGTTATTGTCCCATCTATTATTAACTATGTGCTCCGGTTTATTGGACTACAACTTAATTCTTTTACGTATCATTGACAGTATTAGCTTATATGATAGACAGTACTGATTGCTCCCTATCAAAGATTTGAAAGGGACACATAAGACAAGGGGAAAATGATGAACCCAGCCTAATTCTATCTTAAGATTGGGAGTCATCTCGATACAAGGTTATATAAAGTTTATTTCTGTTTTACTTGCTTGGACCATGTCTGGCTTTAACTAGAGCCATGTGAATCATTAATTTGCTATCTTCTGTATTATGCTTGCCAGAATGCTGCCAGCTGTAAATTCCTAAGATACCTACCTTTGTAACTCTTTGTGTTACAAAAACCTCCCTGCTCTTGGACCAGGCACTGTCCTCTGGCCCTGCTTTTGGGTGAGGTAGTGGCTGATCAGCTCTCTTGTGTACACAATATAAGCTTACTCAATTTGATTTAAAATTGGTGTTGGTGGTCTTTTCTTTGTGTCCTGAGTTCAACAAGTTCTGCCTTCTAGCAGCCTCCAAAGAAGCACGAGTCCTTCTGCTTTTTAGGGTCTGCTTGTCATTTAGGCATTTGAATGAATGCTACTTTCTCTCCCTCCATTCTTGCCCAGTAGAGTCTATTTTCAATATATTAAGTCAAATCATGTTCAAAACTCTCCAAAGTTGCCAAGTTTCCTTCAGGTAACAGTTGAGAACCCTGACTTCCTCCATATTATTGCTCTGACACCTAGCAATCCTAGAAACTCCACTCTAGACACCCATCTCCCTGCTTTTCTTTGACTATGTCAGGTCTACTTCTACCTCAGGACCTTTGAACTCACTGTTGCTTCCATGATCTTTTAATATTAAAATAGCCACCTACCTCCACCAGAGTGTCAAATGGTGCCCATAGCATCCCGGGGATTTGCCTCTTTCTTTGTTCGTTCTAGAAGGCAAGCTCTATGAGGGCAAGGTTTTGTCTGTTGGGTTCATTGCTATATTCACAAGACTCAGAATGTGAAAGTGCTTAATAAATATGAATGAAGGGATGGAGGAGTAAAAGAAATTACAAATTTCCAGACATCTACCAAAGTCCCCATGGGAGCTGCCCCTGATCAGTGGTGACATGTAGTCATCTTTCCACATAGAAGCACATTCTATGTATCTGCAGCCCCCACACTGGGCATAGTGTCTGTCTGTTCTATTGGGCAGATATATGAGGTAGGCAGCAATTCACAAGTCACATACATGAGCATGACTTATGAATTAAGTCAAGGGTGTCAATTCCTGACAAAGCAGAATAGCAGAGACAAAATCCAGAAGCTGGGCCCACCTGGTGTGGATTCCCCTCCTCACCCTTGCCTAGGGAGGGTGAAGAGCTGGGGAGGGTGTCTCTGCTGGCTGGCCTGTCTGAGGAACCTGCCTCTGGGGCTGGGGTGGTCTGGGTGAGCAAGTTCCTTGTGCCTTATGTCACTTTTTTCCATTAGAACTGTACTTTGATTTCAATAAATTAGAAGAAACACTCAGCCATCTATCTCCATCAGAATGCTTTATGCATTGTTTAAAGCACATACATGCACATTTAAATTGAAGGCAAGAGCTGTGTCAGGATCCAGCCCCGTACAGGTCAGGCTCCCACGCTGAGCAGCTCATCGGCTCCCTCATCAGTGGAACATGATGGAGGCGTATTGCACTTGGTCTGGGGATGTTCTCCTGGGGCGATCAAAACAGGGCACATTGGCATAGACAGCGAAGTCATCCTCTTTCCAGGGGTCCAGGTTGATCACGTTGGAATATATGACTTCAGCTTGGTAGGAAAGGTCCTTTAGAGACAGAACCCCAGTTAGAGGCAGACAGCTGGGCAGTGGGCAGGTGCTTGGCTATCCCTGCTGAATAGCAAGTAGAACCCTGTGTCCCTGCTATGCAAACCTGGATCTCTGTTTTTTTTAATATATATATTATATATTAAAATATAATTATAATATATAATATATAAAACATAATATCATATAATATATAATATATAATATATTATACAATAAATATATAATATATATTATATATTTATTTAATATATGATTATATATTAAAATATAATTATAATATATAATATAATATATTTTAATATATTTATTTTTAATATATATTTAGTTGTAGATGGACACAATATCTTTATTTATTTAGTTAGTTATTTTTATGTGGTGCTGAGAATCAGCACACATGCAAGGCAAACACTCTACCACAGAGCCACAGCTCTAGTCCTGGATCTCTGTTTTTAAGAACATTCCTTTCAGTTCCATTCCTTGCCTCGCCCCCACCACCCTCTATATGGGGCCTATCTAGCAAACAGCAAGAAATTGAACACTTCCTTACCAAGGATTTGTGGAAAAAATTGGTATGATGCCTCAGTTGTTTCTTAAATAGTCCTAGAAAAATTAATAAACTCAAAGTCAGCCTGACTTGGGGTAGTGACCACCTTTCCTTTGTTGACTGGTGAATTTAGGGCTCAAGTTTGAAACGCAAAGATTGCCATGTTCAACCCATTGGGCCTCAGACTGAGTTAAATTCCCAGGAAGATACAGAGGAAGAAGTACACTTAGTAATTTTGTTATTATTTGGATGGAATTATTTGGCATCAATATTTTTAGTGGACATATATAAACCATAATTTTTTATGCACGTGGCTTGTACCTGGATTTCAGAGTGAAGAATTTGTATGGTGGATAAATCACGGTACTATCTAGCGTCCCCGGCAATTCTAGAGAAGAGACCCTCTAGCCTGCCCACCTCCTGTCCCCCAAGACTGTGTGTCCTAGGAAGGACACCTCCATCACTGCCCCCAGTTTCTCCCCTTTTGTCGTTTCCACTTCCAGGGCCAGCTGTTCAACTCACTCTCATGCCTCCATTTCCTCAAGATCACAGACAACAGAATCACCAGGAGCAGGATGAGGGCCGCAGCACCAATGGATCCAGAAAGGGCTGTGACTGCATTGCTGATGGGAATAAACAGAAGGAATAAGGACAATCCGGCTGTCCTGGTGAGCTTGGTTGCCTTCTCCAAAAGTGCCTGGAGCCCCCTTGGCTCTGGGCAAGCTTTCCATCCACCTCAGAGCTTCCACCTGTCAAACAGCCACGCATAGTCTGCCTCCACCCTGAGCCCTCTCCTCTACCTCAGCCTCCATAGCCATCGCCCACCCCCTCCCAGAGCCTTTCTCTGAGATCCCCACTCTCCTCCTCCATGGGACCTTCTCTCACCTACCTGCTGAGTTCTGCAGACTTAGTCTCTGGCTCCACTGTGGTGACATTCTCTGTAGAAAGGGGAGAAGAAGAAGAAAATGTAGTTGGAAGTAATTCTTATACACACATGCAAATGTGCTGTAAAGAATCCAAAAGGATAATGTTAACTTCCATTTATTAGGGACTTGATATATCCCAGGCACATTCATTATCTCATTTAATTTTCATAATAGACACGAGGTAGGACCCATAATTATTCCCTTTTTATAGTAAAGAAACCAACTTACATGCATCCACCTTGCACAAGGTCACAGAGTTTGAACTTGAACTCATGTCTCACTGACCTCAAATTTGTGTTCATGTACATGAGCTTCTGCCGCCTCCACGTGATCATTTTACCCCTGACGTCTACCATTCTTACCAAGGATAACCAGAGATATGCTAAGGTGTCCAGAAAGAAAGAAAGAAAACCCAGGATGATGAAGGTGATAGACACATGGGAGGGGTCAGGACACCAACAAGTTGGGCTGAGACCAGAAAGAGGTAGCAGCTGTGACAGAATGCCCGTGCTCTGGTGGGGAAGGGGAGAATTGTTTACATTGTGAAAGAATCTCCCCTGCCTCCAGGAATGGGACACCAAGTCCATCTCTTCTCCAAACATGATCTGTCCCTGGATTCTCAGAGCTGGAAGGAATCTTGAAAAGCTCTGATTGCACAGGTGGAGAGCCTTGGAGAAAGACACTTGCCTCAGAGAAGAAGCACTGCCCAGACTTGAACCCACATTTTCAATATTAGACCAAAGCTCTCTATGCCTTCCCTCAGGCCCTTCTGGTTTCTTCCCCCATAAAGTGGAACTGTAAGATCCAGCTCTCACAGCAGATAGCACCCTCTGGCCACATGTCCTGGGAAGCTGGCTACTCAGACACTAATGTGGAGACAGCTACCAAGGTGAGGTAGAGGTGACATATTGGGCAATCTAATATGGAGGCACAAGTTCCAAGAATTATAGCTTCTCGGGATCCCTAAGCCAGATGGAATCACATTGGACACATCAGCATCTCCTTTCCTCTCTGCCCTTCACCCTGGCACGCTAACGTTCCCAGTTCCCTGCAGCAGTTCTTGCCCATCTCCTAGGTGGAGGGTAAAGAGGGGGCTGGGAAACCAGATCTTCCTAGTGGCAGTCATTAACAGTGAATCACCCAAGATGAGACAAGTCACAGGACATGGTGGAGGAAGAGTGGAGTGGGGTGAGAGACACACGTGATCCCAGAGCAAGGGAACTTGGGTCACAAGTTGAGGGCAATTGGCTGAGCTAGATACATCTATTTACCATGAAGAGAAGAGACAGTGTGAGATTGTCCACCAAGGGCAGAAAGGCAAATACCTAATCTAGAAAGGCAAAGGAAAGTGGGGAATCATGAAGAATGAGATCATGAAGGAGATGGATGTTAACTCCAGTGCTCTCAGTCTCAAGAACCTCTAACTGTGTGATCTGAAGACAGTCACTTAACCTTTCTGAGCATCATTTTTCCCATCTGTGAAATGGACATAATATGAATACCTACCACACAGAGTAGTTTAAGAACTAAATGATCAGCTTATTATTGAACAGTCAGTAACAACCATCTTGCCTTGGGCTGGTTTACCTGAGCCAAGCAACCGGGTAGGGATGTCCAGCGAGGCATTGCTGGCTCTGGAGTCCTGGAACCTAGCGTTGGTCCAATTCATCTCACCCAGAGGACTGTTCAGTGAGTTCTTGTCCCAGGTTCTGAGGTTCCTGGAATGGTTGATCCTGGAAGCAGTATTTCTTAGAGGTATTTAGCAACAGCTGGCAGACACAGGACCCCAGAGAGGTAGCATCTCTTCTCCATGTCTTTCATTCCTCCATGGCAACCTAGTGGGGAGAATATTAGAACCTCACCTTTGGATGGGAGGTGAGGGCTTGGAGATGGCTTCTCTCTCTTAATGAGCAAGCACATGGTCAAAGTCGGCTTTGCAGCCTGTCAGTTACATCACCTTCTTCTCAATGGTGTCTGAAGTGACCTCCATCCTTTATCTGTTGACTTGATTATGGTCTTTCCCCCTTCCAAAGAGTGTAAGCTCCATAGGAACAGAAGCCTTATCAGTTTGGGTCACACGACATCATGTTTCAGTGCCTAGAAACATGCCTCATGTGATGAATAGGTTTGATTCCTATGTGTTGAATGAATAAATAAATGATTGCCGAAGATGACTTGATAGCTGCCTGACCAGGGTCATCCAGCCTTTGCTGGATCTTAGAAAGGCTGTACCCCAGACCTCTAAACCTCTCAGCAGATGGCAAATCTTTATCCTTTGAAGGGGAAGTTGATTTGAAATGCCTCGAAGTCACTCTGAACTCAACACGTTCTATAATTAAGAAGCTGAGCTGGGCAACCAGGATCTCAGAAAAAGAGGAGATGTGTCTACAAAATGCCAGGGGAACCTGGAGGGGGCACTCTGCCCAGGTGTGGGAGGCCAAGGGGAGAAGAAGAGGAAGAATGGGTGACGATAGTGTCTTTCATCCATTGTCACCGGTACTCTCCCTGCTTGGGCCTCCAGCCCCTGCTTACGATGTGAGGCAAGAAGAGATATGGGTAAGACCAAAGGAAAGAGGATCTAGCACCTTCTGTTCCCCTGAGGCCACCACATCCCTACAGAGGGATTTGAAGGAGCAATTGGAAAATCCCCCCTCAAAGGCCGCGAAAGCCCAGGAGCCCAGGGTGAGTCACTTAACGGCTTGGACTCAGTTTCCTTATTTTTGAAAGAAGGCAAGACTGAGAAGAGGAATGAGGCATGACTAAGAAATGACTCATTCTTTCCACAAGTGCATCTCATTGTCCAACAGTCCCCTCCTGCCTGCTGTCTGGTACGCCATCTCCCTCTCTTGGCCATACTGTTGCTCAAGGAATAAGAACTATTTCCAGAGAAGAGTTTTTCTAAGTGTTATAAATTGTTCTTCTTTTGAATTATCTGAAAATTATTTTAATTTTCTTAAATTAGTTTAATTGAATTTTCAGTTTTGAGGGGTGTTTAAAATTTTTGTTTCATCAGGAAACATTCAAAGATAGAAGAAGAGACTCCTAGAAAAGATGCTCTTTTGCCCTTGACCCCAGATGGCTAGTTCCCAGTCCTGGAAGCAACCAGCATGGACGGTTCATTGTTTGCTTTATGCACACAGGAGCAAAGACACACACACACACACACACACACACACACTATGGTTTTTATTTTTTAATAAATGATAGCATACTGTACACATTGTCTTCTCTTTTACTATTTCATTTAACATATTTTGAAGCTAATTTATCATCAATATGCACAGAGCCTTCTTGTTCCGCCTTTTAGCCTCATAGTGTTCTATCTACGGATGCTCACAGTTTATTTAACTGGTTTCCTAGTAGGAGACACTGAGATTATTTCCAATTTTTATTTTTCCAATAACGGTGCCATTACTAAATGTGTACAAGAGATATTTTCTGCATGTATGAATATATGTCTGGAATTAGGGTTATGAAAGTAGATTTGCAGTCCAACTTTTAAAAAGTCAGTTTTAGTTTTAAAAAAAATCCAAAATGCAGGGCTGGGATTGTAGCTCAATGGTAAAACACTTGCCTTGCATGCGTGAGGCACTGAGTTTGATCCCCAGCACCACATAAAAACAATAAGTAAAGATATTATGTTCATCTACAACTAAAAAAATATTTTAAAAAAATCCAAAATGCAGTGTTACCCAATTTGATATGCATATCAACTAGATTTCACTCTAAATGGCCTCTGGCTGTTTACAAAATTCAAAGAATGAAGAGTTGAGATCAATGAAGATACTGAACCAAACTGCCAGCTCCCCTGAAGGATTCCCTCCATGGGGAATCCGACTGCCTTCCGCCACAGAGCATCCCTAGACTCTCTGTCAATGACACTGCAGGCAGCATAAACCCTCAAGGACACAGCTTCCAAATACTTTAAGCAAGGTTCCTGAGTCCCAACTCTAACCTGTCTAAAACCCAGGCTGGAAAGATGAACAGGGAATTTCCTCACCATTACAAAACTGAATCTAAAGTGGCAGTTCTCAAAGTGTGGTCTGGGGAACAAGACAGGCCCTGCCAGAGAGGACAGAGCCCAAGTGTGGGGAGAGCACAGCCCTGAGATGAGGGATCTTGGAGAAGAAATAGAAGCTGTTTGCCAGACCAAGTTGCCAACCTCTCCTGCTGAGATCGCAAGTGCCATCTGCCCAGAATCCCTCCTCAATAGCTGCTAGTGCCTAAAACTCCAATGCAAGTGTTTTCTTCCTTTAGCCAAAAGGCAAACTCAGTTCCAACAACGCCAGGCATACCTCAAGCTTCCATGCATGTGTGAACAACATTGTGGAAGAGAGATGGAAAGATCACATCTTAGCAAAATAAGAACTGGTGTCCATGGCAGGCATGAGATGGGTCTAAAGAACCAGGAAACTAAAAAACATTAAGGAAATAGAAGATAAGAACTGTGCAGGCTCCCAGGATGGCAGAGGGCCACCAATTCAGGAGACTGATCAATCTAATTCTAATTCTAAAATCAAATATCCAACCCAGTCGCACTTGTTTTAGTATATGGTATGTTCCCAGGAGTGTGCGACGAGACACAAGGATGAGATAAACTGAGTAGGGGCTTGGGATTCAAAGTGCTATCCAGGCCTACACCCGCCCCAGTTTAGCAGAGAAGATCTCCATCTGACACCAGCAGATGTACCAGAAACCAATGCTGGAAAGATGTACAAAGAAAGGGCTATCAGATCGGAGAGGAAGGGCAAGTCATTTCTCACTCGGGTGATGAGAAGGCTGCATGGAAGAGGTGCCATTGGTGCCCAAGCTACAGGCATTCCAGGTGACAGATTGCCAGCCAGAAGAGGGGCAAAGGTATGGTAAATGGAACAAGCCATCATTTCTCTTTCAGTGAACATCTGAAGTCATTGGTAAGAGATGGAGCTCTGGCACCTGGGGGTGAAGGGAAGATTGTCACCTAGGATGGAAAGGGGAGGAGCGACAGAACCTGAGAAGACAGAATGTGGCAAAGATGGCTCACTAACCTCACTAACTCGACTTCAAAACCTTGACTGAGACCATGTCTGATGTGACTTTTCTCCCCAGTACCTAGGCCAGTGCCTGGGACATAGTAGCCCCTCAATAAAAGCTTCACGAATGAATGAAAGATTGGAGACTCCCTTTTGGTGTTCCCCAGGTTGGTCACAGATGCATAGCTGTGATCAAGCCGAGCCTGCAGGCACAGAGGAGAAGGTGCATGCATGTTCACTTCCTCCTGGGTTCCTCTGAAGTAAATATTCTCATCATTTCTGGGACTTTAAATGTCTTTCTGGTTGTTATTGCAAATTTCCATTTCTCGAAATAGAAACCCCGCGTTCTCTTGAGGTTGCTTACTGAGCCATTGGTTGGTTGAGGTTGCTTTAAAGATCACTTGGAGATTTTTCAGTTGGCACAGTAGCTTATTTGCAAACAGCAAGCAATTGCCTTAACATTTGGCTTCCTAAGAAAATGCAAATGTCAGCTTCATGGGCTCCTTCAAAAGTCTACTAGTGAACACCTGAAGCCAGCAGCTGTTTGCAGATGATTTAACATGAACCCAACCATACACATGGGAATTATTTTCCTTGACTGGCTCTGTGTGTGTCTTTTATTTGATTTAAAAACATAATAATTTTTTTTCAGAAAGCAAACACATTTTTAACAAATGTCAAATGGAAACCTTATGCCCATCTCATGATCTCCTTTGCTACTCAACTGGGGTATCTCATGTAACCTCCAGGTAGCAGCTAGAAGGATTTGGAGTATTCATCCCCATTTGTAGCCAAGGTGTCTGAGTGACAGGAGAGTTGCTTAAGGTAATCGTCAGCAAACAACAAGACCAGCCTCCCAACACAGACCTCACCATCCCTGAGACTATGGTCTAGTCCCTGTTCCTATGTATGTGGAAACACTGTATTGACTATAGTAGCCACACACATAGAACAGCTATGGAAGGGTGTTCAGGTTGCTTATTGCTCAAGAGCAAAACATGGAAGGGGGCTATTTACATTAGAGACATCATTATCTTGAATTTTTTTTTTTTGGTACCATGTATTGAACTCAGAGGTACTCGACCACTGAGCCGCATCTCTAGCCCTATTTTGTGTTTTATGTAGAGACAGGGTCTCACTGAGTCGCTTAGTGCCTTGCTAAGTTGCTGAGGCTGGCTTTGAACTTATGATCCTCCTGCCTCAGCCTCCCAAAGTGCTGGGGTTACAGGTGTGCACCACTGCGCCCGGCTCATTATCTTGAATTTTGTTTCCATTTTTGTTTAACTGGTGACTACAAAGGTAGATGATTTATATTTCTATTAAAATAATTTTCTGGCAAATGACAATATAATGTCTTATTTAACAAAAATTCATTTATTATGATAGTTTTCTAATAGATGCAAATAGACTTTTTCTAAAATGATTGACAGATACCTTGCTTCATAGGTTGAAGCAGACTGAGTTGAATCAGACCCTGTTGATTTAAATAAATAGTGCTATAATAGCTAGTGCTTCCAACCAAGGAGTTGCTTTCTAATTGTTGTTTTGATTTTCATCTAAGCATTTTTATAGTAATTATGTATTGGTTAAATTTGAAGTTTTGCATTATAATTTATGCTGTCCACTTGAATGGTAGCTTTGAGCACCAAATTAGGTTCTACCAGATTTTCATTATAGCCTAACTTACTTTTATAGTAATTAATGTTCATGTGCCATTACATATCTGCAAAGCATTTTATACTCATAAATGAGAGACTACTACATAATGAACTGCTAATTATATCTTAGCTGTTATTTATGGGTTGCTACAGGGAATTTCTTCAGGATAAAAATTGGCTGCTGATAAAATTTCATGGCTTATTATCCATTATTTTTGAAATTATAAATTCTAACATAAGCCACTTATATATTTTAATAATATTTATTTAATATTCAGTAAACTAATATGTAATTTCTCCCAAGATATTGAAAAGAAAAAAAATATTAAGCCAAAACCACAGAATGAAAAAACTCTAGAAAAGAAGTAAAACCAAATATTTAGATTGCTGTATAAGTTTTGGGGGAAAAAGATGGAATGCCAAAAGAAAATAGAATTCAGAGCTGTTGGTTTCAGCAAATGTGTCACAGAAATGTGAGCAGGATGTAAAATCACCTCTTAGTTCCGCTATCAAACATAATTGATGAATTTCAAGAAAAAATGGCATTTTAAAAAAATGCAAAGAATCCAAGTACATGGCCATGTAGTTTGAATAAGTCTCAATGATGTGCTCTTGTTGAAAATTATCCACCTTCAAAGCTGGGCACTGTGGTGCACGCCTGTAAATCCCAGCAGCTCCAGAGGCTGAGGTAGGAGAATCGCGAGTTCAAGGCCAGCCTCAGCAAAAGCGAAGCACTAAGTAACTCAGTGAGACCCTGTCTCTAAAGAAAATACAAAATATGCCTGAGGATGTGGCTCAGTGGTTGAGTGCCCCTGAGTTCAATCCCCAGTAAACCTCCCCCAAAAAAAAGAAAGAAAAGAAAAAGAAAATTATCCACCTTTAGTAAGACATTTTTCCTTTACAGAAGATAACACACAGATTGGAAGTTTTGGGAAATATAATGGATACAATTTTTTTCCCCAATGGCAAAAGAACAAATGGCTAGATGCTGGTTACTTTATTACACTTCAAAGGATTCCGGACTTTGCCAGCTCTTTGAGAAGGAAAAATCAACTAGAAAATGAGAAAGAATGCAAAGTTTGGGGGGAGGATTTAGCATCCCCCCCCCTTTTTAAATAAACACGAGGAATCTGAAATAAACATCAATAGAAATGCTAAGTATTCCAATTTCCGATCAGATTTGAAAACATATAATTATTAATGCTGCAATAACAGATTCTACACGATGAGGAAAATGTTGGCATGCTGTTGGGTTACACGCGCACACGATTCCCTTTTTGGCAAGACAACATCTAGGCTTCAAAAGCTCATTCGAGAAGAAGTATGAGCAATCTAACAGGATTTTCTTTATTTATAGAAATTGTAGAAGATTTATAGCATTGTAGCAGAACATGGACTCTGAATACAAATATACACACCAAATAACATTTATACATCATTCAGCAGGTGAAAATTGAAATTAAGTAGTTAAAATTCAGCAGATTTATGGATTAAAATCATTTTGAATGTGGTAAGGAATGGTAACTGTCACTCATGAGGCACATGTTGTAGGGTCGTAGGTCATGTGTAACTGTTATTTTTGGATTTGTAAATTTTCCAAATGAAATTTTCAAAATATGTAAACATTTTTAAAAATTTTCCAGGGCTGGGTTTGTGGCTCAGTGGTAGAGCGCTTGCTTCGCAAACATGAGGCACTGGGTTCGATCCTCAGCACCACATACAAAATACATAAATAAATAAAATAAAGGTTTTTTTAAAAAAGATCTTATAAATTTTTTTTCCATAGCAAATGATATAGCTGGAGAAAGATTATACAGTTTTTCAGTAGACAGCCACCACCAACCAAAAGACGATTCCAAGCTATGATCATTGGCAGTGCAGAGAAACAGTGATGAGGAAAGAAATTTATAATGATTTTAATGGATTTCAAAATATGTCCCCAAATGAGTCTAAGACTCCTTATTCTTTACACTTGCAGAGAACAATATATCAAGAAAGTTTTTTTAGAAGTCACTGAATTCTATTCTGTCATCCAGGAACAGTTTGACTTTATCAAAACATTGAGCATCGGGGCTGGAATTGTGGCTCGGTGGTAGAGCGCTTGCCTGGCATGCATGAGGCACTGGGTTCCATCCTTAGCACCACATAAAAATAAATAAATAAAATAAAGATATTGTGTCCATCCTACAACTAAAAAAAATTTAAAAAAACATTGAGCATTTGAAAACAGAATAACAGAAGATAAAACTGAAACTGCTATCAAATACACGAAGAAAAATCAATTTGAAACCTTTGTGACCCAAAAACATCAATTAGAAGCCAATGGAGCATTCTTTTAGAAATCACCAATCCTAATAAATTTATAGATTTTTGGACACAAGCCAAAGCTACCCTTTTGAAATATATGAAAATAATATATTTTCTAATTAAATGTTTTCTCAGCACTAATTTGGCATATTTTAAGTAAAATTTGTGACAACATAAATAAAATAAGCAAAATTTAAAAGTTAATGCACAGCATGCCCTTGAAAATATCCAGTAGAATTTAGAAACTTTTAGGGAAAAAACAAATTTTTCCAAGTTGATAAAATGTTTCTGACATGCATATTGTTCATGCTAAACAAATCTCTTTGCTTTAATGCTAACTTCTCCAAAATAGAAAGTACTAGAAAAAAGGAAGAGAAGAATCATTTTACTGGGAATCACACCATCAATCCTTCTACAATCCAAAGGTCAGTATCAGAATCACTTTTTTTCCCCTAAATTGGAAGCAATGATATTTCTTAAAAAAAAAAAAAAAAAAGACATGATACTCAAAGACTATTATGGCCTTTTCAATATTCCAGATGAAATGTATAATTTGAAAAATTATGATAAATATGAACTTCTGTAACCACTGACAATATGATTGAAATGAGGGACATGGCAGAACACTGAAAGAAGAGGTAACACACTTAAGCTGCTTCCCAGAAGGTCAGTTGGCTCCCATGAGATCCCTTAATCTATATGCAGTAATAATACACGGGACACATTTACTAAAACTATTGTCACTCCCAGGATACTTACCCTTAGGAGTATAAACCAGCACTTGAAAATGTAGCTTCTCATGTTTGCACTTTGTATAACCTCTGTATCTACAATGTCCCCTGAACGCTTAGGAATGTCAGTCCCTGTTTCTATAGAAAATAAGATGCTGGGAGCAAGCAAGTGTTCTAATGACCACAGAAAATTTTGTTTTTATGAGAATTATTTTATGACTGAAACCGTAACAAACTGTTAAATCCCGGAGATTTTGAGTTCCTGATTGTTGCGACTAAAACCATGCATTTTCTGATTTGAGGTACAATAATCTCATGTACATAATTTGTGTAGAATCAATTTGCATTTGCTTTGTTATGACTCAGAAGTACATAATTTACCAACTTGAAAAGATTTTTCTTGAGCAAGGGATGCCTCCTTGCTAAGATGCCAAGAGGGCCAAACTTGGCCTGCACTTTCTTGTGGTGTGTTAAACAGTGTCAGGGACAAGAAGCATCCAGAGAAGCATCCTGTTCCCTTCCACGTACACCTGGCCTCACGCATGTTATTATTGTGTGTGAATCTGCCTCACCGTGGTCAGTGTCTCTCAGTCACCCAGGACAGAGCCCAAATGCTTTACTCAGGCATCCAGGGCCTGAGCCCTGCCTAGCCCCCAGCCATATTTCTTAGCAGACTCTCTTACATTTTATGCATCCACCAGCTTGAACTTCTTATAGTTTTTAGACCCCATCCTTACCTTGTGTGCTCTTTCTCTGCACCCGCCAACCCCCAGGACGCCATTTCCTGACTCTTCACCTGGATATTTCCTAGTCTTCCTTCTCCTAGGACTAAGCTGAGATGTCCCCTCTTCCAGAAACCCTTCTGGTCCATCCCACCCTAGAGAGAAGGCTGGGCAAAGATTTCATGCAGCATCTCAATCATGGCCTGTCACTCAGAGCTGTAAACTGCTACCTGTTGTGTTCCCTACTAGGCTGTGGCTCCTCCGGGGAGGAGCCATGTCTCGGCAATCACCATACAGTGGTGCTCTGGCCAGCTTCTTCACCGGCTTGGTTACATTTGCTCATGGCCAGATATATAATGTATTAAAAACAGTTTCATCTCACTAACAATCCAAGAAATTAAATTAAAATGATTTGAAATCATTTAAAAAATAATTAAGATGATCAGTATGACTGTATTCTTGGGGTGGACACCATCTATCAAGAAGGCAAATTGTTCCAATCTTTCTGAAGGGCAATTTGGTGGTATTAAAAAAGAATGTCCACGCTCCTTTGAGCCAGTAACTCCCTTAGGGGAATTAATCCTGATGAAATAGTCAAGGATGTATGTACGAAGATCCAGGTGGAGGGTAGGTGACTGCTCTGTCATTTACTAAAGCAATAATTAAGAAACAATCTTAATACCTAGTAATAGTGGATTGTTAAGTAAATTGTGGGACATCATAAGATTAAATATGACTTAACCATTAAAGTATCTGTGGAAACAGATTAATCTACAAGGAAAGATCTTCATACCATATTGTTGAGTAAAAACAACAGAATGCAAATATACTCCATTAAAATAAACACGCTGGCTGTGTCTCTGCCTGCAGATGCTCTATTTCCTTCCCCATGTAGCAAGAGATAATGGCCATCTTTCCCTGTTTGCATCATGAAAAAGTAATTACTAAAAATATGAGCAATTATTATCTCTGAGTGGTAAGACTCTTGGCAATTTTCATATTCTTCACTATCACTTCTCTGTGTCTTCTAATTTTTCTACAGTGAATGTGTATTATGCTCAAAGGGAGAAGGAGGAGAGGAGGAAACAAGGTAAAAGAGAGAACGCTACTGAGACACTGGCCTCCCTGGGAGTTATCAGGCCTCCTGGAGATTCATGGATGATGGCAAAAAAATTCTCATGACAATAAAGCTGTTTTTCCCAATGCTTAGGGTTTCCCTTCAATTTCCAGAGCATCTTTGCTTGCATCCAATAAAGTTCATAATTCATCTCGCCACTCTGACTTCTTTCCGGTAATGCCTGCTACTTTTAATGTAGGTCAGTGAAGTGGCTTTTTTGATGAATCTGGGTTTGGTTTTATTTTTTTGTTGTTCTGCTATGACATTCTTTTGGTATGTAATGAGCTAGGTTAGACTCTTTCCACTTTGCCACAATTCTATTTTAAAACACATGCCTGTAAATGTTACCTTAATATGACACACCTAGCCCCTGAACCTTCTTAGAGTCACTTGGTGTTTAGCTCCTTTAGAAATTCAAAGCTGTGTGCAGAATATATGTTAAAGACATATACCTTGGAAAGTAAGGGCACCCCTGGGATCAATCCCCAATACCAAAAACAAACAACAACAAAAATAGTCATCAAAGTTGTGAAGGAAAGAGAGCAAATCAGGGTGTCTTTGGTGGCTCAGGAAGAATCTGTTGCTTGAGCAAGGACTCAGGGGTCCAGTCTCAGATCTCCTGTCCTGTCCCCCGAGTCTTTCCTACCCCTCTATCACCCACTGGACACTGCGTAGTTTTTCTTGGTCTGTTTGCACCACTCTTACGAAGGACTTGCTGGATCACCCAGAGGGAGGGAAGAGGTCCAGATTCCAATAGACCTCCTGAAACCTGCCCAAGCTCCCAGCACCTTCAGCCACAGTGAAGGTGTGTGCCCACTGCCAACAGCCCTCTTTCCATCCTCTTTGGCAGACCCAAAGCACCCTGGGCAGCACCCTGCTCCATAGGATCTTAAGCTTTGCATCCAACCAGGAACATTGCTTTGCCCTTAAGAAGGGACACTTCTGGTCCTGCTGACCACCAAGTAGGTTGTGAGGGCTACGCTCCTTTCTGGGAGGCAGAGGTCTGACAGAAGCTTGGGTGGAGGCAAGAGGCCCCAGCAAGGAGCTGGGTCACAGCACATCCTGTCTATTCAGCATTTATTGAGTGTCTACTATATGCTCTCTGCTTTGAAAGGCTCTAAATTCAGTTAAAAATTCACTGCTATAATCCCAGCGGCTTGAGAGGCTGAGGCAGGAGGATTGCGAGTTCAAAGCCAGCCCCAGCAATTTAGCGAGGCCCTAAGCAACTCAGTGAAACTGTCTCTAAACAAAATATTGGGGATGTGGCTCAGTGGTTAAGTGCTCCTGGGTTCAATCCCCAGTATCCACCCCCCCCAAAAAAAATTCACATAAACTTCCTCAGCAGTTTCTGAAAGTGCCACAGTGTTCCCTGTCCTTATAGCCTCATTAGGATTAAGGTCACTTTTGCCTTTGTTTTGTCAAACATAGCTCCTATAGGTCTTTCAGAAGCTGGGGGTTACAAATAATCAGCGTTAGCCAAACAGAACCATCTTTGGCTTATTCTCTCATCTAAACTACAACCTGCAAGGTTAGGTCACCCACCAGTGGCCCTGCCTTATGGATTTTCACAGAATGAAATTAATTTGAAGAAACACATATGCCTTTATAATATCCATTGTTGATAAGGTGAAAGATCTTTAAGAGAGTTTACTCATTTGTTTCCCAGAAGGAACTCAATAGGACTTTTGTTCTTATAAAATATTTTCCTTCCTTTTATTTCCAGCTACACAGTGTTGGGCGAGGGCTCTTGACTGGTAGTCGTGGAATGCATTGAACTGCAGGCAGGTCCTTGCTGCTAACAGAAGTATCAAGAAATAGGTTTTCAAATTCCTACCAACAGTTCTTTCTATCTCTTTTTCCCATCCCACCTTTGAACCCTAGAACCAAATTTCAAAGGGAGGTAGATAAAGTATGTACTTCTTGACCTATTTTTTTTTTAACATCATGGTTCAAAGACTAATAGTGAATTAATTTATGACTCAGTCTAATTGAACAAATAAAAATCACTATTCGGTCTGAAATCCATTTAGGAGAAATAACTACTTCAGGACACTTATATTTACCCTCCAGGGATTGGGAAAAAAAATGGCAACTTGTTTGGAAAATTAACCTTCCTGGGCCTACTTAGCAGCAATCAGTAGGCACTAAATAAAAAACCATGGCCTGAGTTGGGGGGACAAGTCTAGGGGCCTTAATTGCCTAGAGACTAACCAAAGCCGTAGCTGAGAAGAACCCCAGGCAGGACTGATTTGCTTTGAACATCCAGCTTTGAAAAGGCTGTCAGAGTCTTACAGAGGGGACTTTTAAGGGCACCCTAGCTTTGATGCCACTTTTAGAAAACAGTGTTCAGGAAGGACTAATGAGCAGGCTAATGAAAGGACTTGGCCCTCTTCTCTGATCTGCTAAACAGATAATGGGATTTCCAGTTGTTGGAGCTATGGTACCAGATTGCAATTCCCAAGGACGTGCCCCATATGAAACTGCTCTGGAAACCGTCCTGAGTGGGCACTTATCAAAAGCCCATAATCCTCGAAAATGAACTTGAGGTTTTCTGCCCATCCATGCAACACAGATTACTTTGCCAAGAGGTTACTCTTTAACATGTTCAACAGATACTGGGATGTGAGGAAATCAAGTTCTGAGGTTGCTTTTCTGAATTCTTATTTTTAAAAATTCTTCTAATTCCAGATGTAGATCATTAGGGACTAAATTACAAGGCCATGGTCATTGGATTTCCCCACTCAGCAGCCTTAGGATCACAAACTCTAAAGGTTCTCTTTGTCTTACAGAGCTGAGAAGCTACTTGTCTGAGGTCACTTAGTGTAAGTCAGGGGCTATGCTAGAACATACCCAAGTACTCTAAGACCCAGAAAGGCTGTTTTCTGCATGATCTAGATAGAGACCATGTGGCCATAAGCCACAGACAAATGTGGGAGACCCCTATAGATTCATTTCAAATGACGCAAAACTGAAATAGTATGCTACTAGGTGAGGGAAAAACTCACCCTGTGAGTCACACATACCAGGTTTCAAGTCCTGACCCTGCAGCTCTGATAAGGCAGATAGATGACTTGGGGCAAATTATTAGAGTTGTCTGAGCCTCAGTCTCTTCGTTTGGAAAACTAAGAAAAACAATGCTTACTCTTCAGGCTATTTTGAAAACCCATTTAAAGAAGATCATAACATTCATAAAACTGGTAGCCCAAGTACTCAATTAAAGTTAGCCCCCTCCCCCTACTTGCTCCTGCCTGAATGGCTTTGCCCTGGGAGGAAGGATGCAATTATAGATACAGTTTAAATGACCTGAGCAACACATTTGGAAGGTGTGACCGGTGATTCAACAAACACCAACACCGATGAGAGCCTGCTGCCATCAAGAGAAGGATCTGAAGATGCCCAAGGAGAAAAGCACGGGTGGTCTGGTTAGAGGTTCAAGGGAACAAGAAAGGATGGGAGAGGGGAGGCCATGGCAGAATGGACCACAGATGTCCAAGAGAAATAGAATGCAAGGCACAGATGTCATGGGAAATGGCTGAATAGTCACGCTTTTATGAGTTCAAATAAACTGATAACATTAATCTTAATAGTATGTTTTATTTAGCCTAAAGTGTCAAAATATTATTCTAACTTGTGATCAGTATAAAAACTTGTAATATTTTCTGTTCTCTTCCCCTAAAGTCTTCAAAATTAGTGTGTATTTTAGACTTAGCGCGTCTTGATTCAGACGTTCAATATACTGAGCAGCATAAGTACAGGATATGTTGACCATTCTGCTGGGTGCTGGGGACCAAAACATCTAGACTGGAGCCTGGGGCCTGCCCTCAGGGATGCATGGTCAAATTTGAAAGCCAGAATGGAGGTGAGGGTGGAGATTCACCCAACAACATGCATTTGCCTATAGGTTCCCAAACTGCTTATCATAGGCACTAACCCCGCAGCTCAATCCTTCACCCCTGAGCCCTGGACTTGCTCCAATTATGACATTCCTTCCCACTGTCCACATAAGCAGGGGTCAGAATGTGCATCTGATTTGGGGGATTGGGATATGCAGCCCCCCAAAGGAGCAGTTCAAGAGAAAGGAGTTGCCTTGCTCTCTCATCCTCTAGGCCGCAAAGGACCCACTTTGTACTGGGTGAGCCCAAATTCCAGACAAGTGGAAAGGAAACCGAAAGAGAAATCTCAGTCCTTAATAAAACCGTGTACCTGCCTCCTGGGCGAGCAGCAGCAGCAGGGGAAGCCATCCAGATCGTAGAGGCAGCAGCCCTGGCTGCCAGCTGCACCTCGCCTGCCAGTCCCCCTTCCCTTGCCCCTCCCTTGACAGTGTCTTCATTTCCTCCACCGCCTGACTGAGGGAGACTGACACCCCCCCCCCTCCAAGTGACAAGCTAGAGGCTGAGGAGGCTCACACAGTGTTCTTCTCACTGTGCAAATGTATAGGCATGAGCCTTGGCAAAACCAGACATGGGTATTTCCTTTAGATTCCACAGCATTTGGGGGCCCTGCCCCTACCCTCACCCTAAGATTCTTCCTTAACTATTCCTGCTGAGAAGCTAATTCAGACTAAGGAGTAAATGACTCTTGTCAGCCATCTCTCCCAGGGATATTGGCATTTAGACTGAATAATAATAAAACAGCTAAAATTTATTGAGTACTTACTAGGTGCCAAGCACGGTGCTAAGAGATAATGCCTCACTCTAGGGAATTACTGGACAGTGGTGGGATCTTAAGCAAGAGAGAGAACAGAGGTATCTTCCAGATCCTTTTTAAATTCCCAGAAGATAAATCCTATGCAGCCTAACTCTAGGGCGTAGTCAGTGGGAATATGGGACAGCAGCATTTTTCCCTCTCAGCTTAAACTTTAGAGCCACTTTCTTGTTTGTGGATTAAGGGTGGTGGAATTAAATTCATTTCCATTCATTCATTCACTCAAAATATAACAATGATCAAGACTGGCAAAGCTTGCTCTCGTCGACCTTACCAAAGCTTCCCTCCATCGACCTGGTGGAGGGAGACAGGCATTAAACAAACAAAATGAGAGGATTACAAATTGTGTACATCTCTAGCTTCCAAAGGTGTTAGGAACACTTGGTACATAAATTCAAGGGTCAATCCGATAGCCCCTCTGGAAAGTCTACTGTCATCTTGGGTTTAATTTGCTCTTGACTCTCCTCTTCCCAACCTGTTCCCGCTCCCCTGATCTCTCTATTCAATAAACACACTACAGTCTGGCTGATGGCTCAACCCAAAAGCTGAGGAGTCACTATTTTGTCATTATACTTTTTTTTTTTTTTGAATAGGTCATTGTGGTTGGCAATTAAAATAATGGTCCCCAAACATGTCCATATCTAATCCCAGGAATTTGTTAATATTTGACCTTCCACGGCAAAAGGGACTTGGCAGTAGTGATCAAATTAAGAACTTTGAAAAGGGAAGATTATCCTGGCTTACCTGCATGAGCCAAATCTAATCACAGGAGTTTTTTTAAAAGTGCATAACCATCCCCAGCTGTGGCCAGAGGAAGACATGATTTGGGAACATTGGTCAAAGATAAATACCACTGACTTAGAAGATGGGGGAAGGGACCACGAACCGAGGAGCATGGGCAGCCTCTAGAAGCTACAGGAGACAAAACAAATTTTTCTTCTAGAGAAAGGAATGCAAGCTACCAAGCCCTTTATTTTAGTCCAGTGAAACCTGTGTTTAAACTTCTGGCCTTCAGAACTGTAAGATAATAAATTTGCACAGCTTTAAACCACTTAATTTGTGGTATTAGTTGCAACAGCACTACAAAACTAAAAAAGTAAGAGCCACATGATTCAAAATTCATAGAATATAAATTGGTATACAGTGAGCTCCTCCCCACCATGTCCCCAACCATCCAATTCTTCTCTCATGAAATACTTTCTTGGTCTATCCTTCCGGAGATATTCTGTGCATATTTAGCCAAATGGCTCTATGTAATTTTTCCTTTTTCATTTTATACCAATGGTAGCATACTAGACATGCTGTTCTACTTTTTCAACTCAACAGTATATTGTAGTGGTTTTTCTTTGGAGCTTTTTCTTTTTTTCTTAAATATTCACAGTCACAGATGGACACAATACCTTTATTTTATTTTTCTGTGCTGCTGAGGATCGAACCCAGTGCCTCACACATGCTAGGCAAGCGCTCTACCACTGAGCTACAGCCTCAACCCTCTCTGGAGCTTTATCATTGTTTTATTATGGCTCCATAGCAATCCACTAATAGCTATTATTGCTGAACTGTCTTTTTATGGGTGTGAGCAGGGGTACCAAGGATTGAACTCAGAGGCACTCAGCCACTGAGCCACATCCTCAATCCTTGTTTGTATTTTTATTTAGAGACTGGGTCTCACTGGGTTGCTTAGTGCCTCACTAAGTTTCTGAGGCTAGCTTTGAACTCACACATAAGGGTAATGACCTTCAGGTGTATTTCAGTCCATTAATACATACAATAAGATATATGCGCTATAGAGAGCAGCTGAGAGTTGTATTTAAGGTCACAGGCCATACAGAAAGACTTCCCAAACTTGAGCCTTGTTCCATCATTACCAGCTGTGTCACCTTGGACAAATCCCTTCACCTCTCTGGGTCTATCACCTATGTATTTAGAATACTCAAAGCACTACCTGGAATCCAGCCAGTCCTCAGTCACCATCAGGCACAAGGCATTTGGTACATGTGGCCCAGAGCTTACTTGGGGCTCTCTGTGCTGAGAGCACTAGGCTGGATGACACAGACTGCACACATCCTGATGATGGCCTCATGGAATCCTCATACCATTCTGTAAGGAAATCGTCCTTCCTCTTTTATAGTGGAGGAATCAGAGACTCCAAAACATCCCTGATATCACGCAATCCCACAATAAGTGGCAGAGTAGGAATTTAAATTCTGCTTTGGCTGCTTTCAAAACCTGGGTCTATCTGGGTGCGGTGGCGCATGCCTGTAATCCCAGTGGCTTGGGAGGCTGAGGCAGGAGGATCACGAGTTCAAAGCCAGCCTCAGCAATGGCGAGGTGCTAAGCAACTCAGTGAGACCCTGTCTCTAAAGAAAATACAAACTAGGGCTGGGGATGTGGCTCAGTGGTGGAGTGTACCTGAGTTCAATCCCTAGTACCAAAACGAAAATCAAAAAACAAAACAAAAAGACTGGGCCCAGTAACAAGCCCAGAAGTTAGCACTGTCAGGCAGGTTGTGGTCCTACTCCCTGCGAGCCCAAGCCATGAACTGCTGTTCATGCTTACAGGTACAGAAATGTGTGCTTGCATGCATGTGCATAGGTTTACATACACACACACACACACATACACACACACATACACACATTTGCCCCTGTGATCTTTAGGTGAGGAACATCCACAGTGCCTGCGCCCTCTACTGACTGTTGCTGTGGCAACTTCTGGCCTGAAAGTCAATTTCCCAGATAAGAACTGCCAGTGAATGTGGAAACTATTCAAACCAATTCACTTTTTTACATCAGAAAACGCTGGAAACCTTGAATCCTTATTTCCAGTTGCATGAAAACAAGAGGCTTTGAAAAAACAAAGCAAATCAAGCCACATTGAAAAAAAAATACATGTTAATGCCAGGTGCTCTCATTTTGCAATAAACAAATGATTTGATCACATGAAACTGATTTTTTTCAGAATTCTGTGGGGCGGGGTTGCAGAGGGTCACATGGGAGGATTTTTACACCTGTCAGCAATACAATAATGATCTTTGCTGGGAGGCTCCTTGGAGGCAAAATGGAAAACACTTAGAAAAGATAATGAGATTTCTTATCCTGCAGCTCCTTCCACACCTCACCCAGCACACGCCTCTTCTTATGATAAAAAGACTTCAAGTTTTGTGCCATGCAGCAGTTATTCTTTCTCCTGCTCTCGTTCCCATACCATTCCTGCCTTTATCTTTCAGGAAGAAATTCCAGAATATAAGAACCTGAAAGATCATCCTATACAGCACCATGGTTAAAGATAGCAAATTTTAAGTCAGGCAGATCTAGGTTTGAGTCCTGGTCATAGCAACTTATGCAAGTTATTTAAAGCCTCTGAGTCTGTAAAACAGGCTCAAATTATCTGATAGGTTTGGTGTCAGGTTTGAAGGAGCCAATGCTGATACATTCCTTAACTCAGAGTCTGGCATATAGTTTTGCCCCCAAAATAGTCTTTGTTGTGGACACCCAACCCAAACTTTTCATTCTGTAGACAAAGAAACTAGATTCAGAGAGAAGCGGTTTCTCTGCAGTCAGGTGGCCAGTTAGTTGCAGAGCCAAGACTAGATTCAGGGTTCCAGCCCAGCCCTCTTTCAACTGTACCAGAGTGGATTTTCCTTCATTCATCAATTCCAGGCAGGAAGAGGTTGAAGTATTTTCCAACCAGTTGGTCAGTTCCTGCTGAGTGGAAGCTGTTGCCAGAGCCAAGAGCATCCTGCAATTCTGGGCCCCATCATCAGGAGCCAGCTCACGTCCCACTTTACACACTATCCTCCGAGCTTTTGAACTCTGGTAAAATGGGTTTCCACGGAGCACTCATCACTAATTTATCTTCTGAAAACTGAAGCTCCAAAAAGGATTAGATGATTACATGGTGTTACTACTCACTGCCTCCAATGTTCTGGAAATACATTCCTGAGGTCTCTCTTCCCAAAGCCCCCTCCTCAGCTGGGAGGCTGACTGATCACCTATGCTGGGCTCCACTCCTGCCCCATGGTCCTCTTTCACCCCAAATGTTCTTCCTCCTGTCTTTTCTCAAGAGTCACAGCCACCTATCATACACACGCCCAAAGCCTACAGCCTTTTGCTCCCATTTTCCACAGTGATTTTTCCATAGCAATTTTCAGTTCCAGCCTGGGAGCATGTAATTTGTGAGCAGAGCATTTCCTGGTTTTCTGATGTTTCCAAAGAGGACGGAACCCATTAGTTATGACAAATGGCCCCATATGTTCATCCTTTGTCAGACTTTCCAAAATCCAGCCGGAGCCTGAGGTTTCTGACAGACAGGTGAGCCCATGTGTGCCCCGCTCAGGACCAAGTGGTCCACAGCTGCACACACCAATCAGCCTTTTCCAAGCCTGGGCCTCCACTCCTAGGGAACAGAGGCAAGTGGGAAATGGGGAGAGGCCTGGGAAGTGGGAAAAGAGTGTGGGGCTCTGGTTATGCACCTCTCAGCAGCCCAGGGACAATGATGCTATAATTCCATAGTGGAAAGACCTCTGGCCTAAAGGTTTGGAGGCCTGCACCCTAATGCTAGCTCTGTCACTAAATGAACCACATGCTCTTGGGCCAGCCGCTTGGCCTCAGTTTTTTCTTCTGCTGTGTCAGTAGGTCTGTATGAGGCCTTTACAGTGACGATCATTAGTCCATATGGCACACTACCATTTCTCAAGTACCTCCACATACCTTATTTTGTGTTTTTAATCCTCCTAAAAATCCAGTGGTGTAAGTAGGATGACTCCAGATGACAAAGCTAAGGTACCTGGTGGTGGCAGAGCCCAGTGCTGAAATGAACTATCTTACCTTCTAGCCACTCTCGATGCATGCTGTCCTTCTAGGGATAGACAGACTTCTATCCCCAGTGAAAGTCAAAGAGACAGCCTCCTGGGAGATGAGGAAAAGCTAGAGAGGTTGAGGTCAAAGGTCAGGTTGTTTCTTGTCTGTTGAGATGCTTTTTTAAAAAAATATATTTTTTTTAGTTGTTGATGGACTTTTATTTTATTCATTTATTTATATGCAGTGCTAAGAATCAAACCCAGTGCCTCACACATGCTAGGCAACTACTCTCCCACTAGGCCACAATCCTAGTCCTTTGAAATGCGTATTTAACATGTTTGGACCCAAGAGAGCATTTGGCTCAACTCCAAGTTTGCCTGCTTCTTGAGCTTCAGAGATAGAAGGCAGAGCCCATAGCAGTTAAGAGATTTGCCAGAACACTCGTTGGTCATGGCACAGCTGACCCTAAACCCAGGACCCCCAATTCCTACTTCAGAGACAGGGCCCTCTGGGAATACCATTGACAGTGGTGGTGGCCTCTGCTGCACTGCTGGCCCAGAAGGTCCAATCCACTCAAGTCAGGGTCAAGAAGAGTTTTCCTTCCCATCGCTCCTCCACCTCATCCAAGGCAGCAAAATCCCACCCTTCCCTTAGGAGGTGGGGTGGCCACAGAGATGGGCTAATGGTGGTCAGTCCCATGCCTGCCTGTAGTCTTGCTTAACAGATTGAAGATCCTGTTGTCCCTACGAAGGGAGTATATATCCCTCAAAATTCATATGTTGAGGTCCTAACGCCCCTCAGAATGTGGCCATTTTCAGAGTCAGGGTCTTCAAAGAAGTAATAAGGTCATTAGAGTGGCTCTAATCCAGTGTGACTAGTGTCTTCATAAGAAGAGAAAATCAGCAAACAAACACATGCAGAGGGAAGATCACGTGAAGACCCAAAGAAAAGGTGGCCATCCATACATTAAAGAGAGAGTTCTTTAAAGTGGCCAACCCTGCCAATACCTTGATCCTGGACTCTCAGCCTCCAGGACCAGGAGAAAACACATTTTTTTGTTGTTTAAGCCACCCAATACTCTGGTACTTTGTTATGGCAGCCCAGGACACCAATACAGGCATATGCTCCATAACTTGTCTCCTTGCTGGCCTTCCATGGCTGCCTCTGTATTTTCCTCCACACTCTCAGCCCCAAGATTCATCAAGTGCTTGGGATCAGGAAGCTGGTCCCATGAATCCACAGCCCAATCTCCCATTTTGGGGTCTTTGGAGGTTGTTAGCTTCAGCTTGGAAGTGGACTGAGGAGGGTATACTGCCTTTGGGGCATCTGAGGGAATGAGGAGAGAATAAGAAATCCAGAAAAAAAATAATATTTTGAGCTTCTGCCCCTCTGAAATCTTCAGCTACACCATTCACAGTAACAGTTCAATGGGGTGTTCCTGGTATCTAGAGATATGTCACTCTCTCAGCTAACTCACGCAGGGTTTCTTGGAGTCACCATGGGGTGCCAGAGACCCTGGGAGAAGCTGAGCTTGGAATGACCCTTTTACTCTCAGAGGTTGAATGGACCCCCAGGTTCCCACCCCAGCCCCATACTCCTGTTTCAGGAGAGAAGGGACAGAGGGGTGGGGAAGGAATATCCGCTTACACATGCTGTTTACTTTGGGCCTGGCTAGTGACTCCAGGCCTTATCATTGGGTCCTCAGACTGGGCAGGGCAGGGCAGTTCTCAGCGTCGGGGAGAATTAGTTCCCCTGCCCTGTGTGAGAGAAGAAAGGAGGGAGGGAAGCAGACTATAGTGGAGTGAGAGAGAAGCTGCTGATCCGACCACAATGAAGATACTCCTCCTGCTGCTGCTGGTGCTTCTCGATCTGGGACAGGCCCAGGGAGCCCTTCACAGGTGAGGTGGTATCCCTGGCACTGAGTTCTATAAGGGCAGCCATTGCCTGCAACCTCTGCCCCCACCAACCCAGCTCTGGGCTGCCCTGGGAGAGGAAAGTTTATGGGAAAATGTGGAGAAACTGAGGGCTACGTGGATCTATGGGAAAGGTTTCCAGTGGCCACCTTGTGTTTGGCTTCTATCTGTCAAGTAAACTCCCTGCTTCCAACAGAGGCACCTGCCCTAGCCCTGGGGAACTCCTCTGTCACCACAGAGCAGGAACCTGCCCTTGTGGTTTGTTGCTCAAAACCCTCTAGGCCAACCATTACTGCCACTCAGTTTTTCTGTCCCTTTAAATCAGCCTTTCATGCAGTTCATGTACAGCTATGGAGTGTCCCACATCTTCCAGTTCCTAGATCTCAAAAAGCCCATGTCCAGAAGGGAGATCCTTTCCACTCTAAGATTCTGAGAGTCTACAGGGCAGAGATGAGGCTGCCTGGCTGGAGGCAGAGAGGGTGCCGATTCTGCCCACAGCCTATCCTTCAGATCTCCTCTCAGTCCCTAATTAACCTCTGAACAGATGCAAGAGTGACAGGGGACAGGAGGAGAGGGAGGTGGAGCTGCATCCTCTCCTCACATGGGGCTTCGTCTTCAGGGTGGCCCTCAAGAGGCACCAGTCCCTCCGGAAGAAGCTGCGGGCCCGGGGCCAGCTCTCTGAGTTCTGGAAATCCCAGAACTTGGATATGATCCAGTTTACCGAGTCCTGCACCAAGGACCAGAGCACCAACGAGCCCCTCATCAACTACTTGGATGTGAGGCATCTTGGGATAAGGGCTGGGGAGAGGGGAGAAGGGCTCAGCCTCAGGTGATGTGTCACCGAGGTGCCACATCAGCAGTGTGGAAGGTTGTTGTGGACTTCTTGGCTTGGGTGATTCATAAGGACTGGTCCCCTGGGTCTCTGTGAACTTTGTAGAAAGGCTCAAATTAATAGAGCTCTCTGCAGGAGGGAAGGGATAAGGCATCCCAAATGGAAGGACCCCATTTCTACACTCAGCTGGGCCTCTTACTAACTATGCCCTTTTCTTCTTCATGGCCTTTCCTCTGCTTCTTTTACTTCCCAGCCCTCCCATCTCCTAGGCTCTGTAAGCTTCAGCCCATTGTACCCTATATCCTGGCCTCATACACTGTACTTTTGTCCCTTGGTGGCCCCCAGCCCTCCCTGCCACCCATGCCCTCCTTCCTTCCCTCTCTCCCTCTCTGCAGGTGGAATACTTTGGCACCATCTCCATTGGCTCCCCACCACAGAACTTCACTGTCATCTTCGACACCGGCTCCTCCAATCTCTGGGTCCCCTCTGTGTACTGTACCAGCCCAGCCTGCAGTAAGTGGGAAAGGAGCCCCCGTGGGAGATGGCTAGGGGCCTGTCCTGGGACTCCAGGTACTCTGGGGTTGGAGGACATGGGTTCCAGAAACTGGCTATCCCTGCCACACCAAGCTTCCCCTCCCCTTCTCTGGGTCTGCCTGGCACCGCTTATAGCCAAAACAGGGCTGGGCAGAGGAGAGTACTAAAATGTGGTTGCTATCCAAGATAACTACTTCTATACTGGTCAGAATGAGGAGGGAGAAACCTAGTCACTAGAAAGATAAAACTTCGATTTTTATGACTCACTTCCTTTGGAACACCAAAAGAACATGGGAGAAAGTTCTATCTGACTGACTCTGGGCGGGCAGGTGGGTTGGTGCAGACAGTTCACCTGCTTCGAGGAGGTTTGGTGGCCCTTCTTCCCCAGAGGTAGAGCTGTGGGACACAATGGCATGGCTGTGTTTATTTGCCCAGAGGCAACTTGGCAGTTTCAGGGAAGACTGGAAAAAAAGAGATAAAGAAAAATGTCTTAGTCCATGCAGAGCAAGTTCTAGAGACCCTCTGTCTCTGGAAAGCCTAAACCTAGGTGTCCCCAAGGTTGGGCAGAGTCGGGAGTACTTTCCTGGCGTGGTGATTGTTTAACACTGAGTTTCTTCTGAAGTCCAGGCTCTGAACCACACTGATTGGCTGAGACAGCTGCTGGCGTCTGATAAATGGTGCTTATCTAGCTGTGCCTTATGAGGTCATTGCGGGCGGTCAGGTTTGCCCAGGGACAACTATTTGCTCCCCAATTAGGTCAGATCTCCAATTAGGCTCACTAGGAAGGGCCATAGTCAGCTTTTCTAGGAGTGCCTGCTGCTTGTTGGGAGCTGAGGGAAGAGACCGAGCATCTCTAGGGCAGGGATGAAAGCAGTGACTGTATCCTTGCTTTCCAGAGTCACACCCCGTGTTCCACCCTTCCCAGTCCAACACATACAGTGAGCTGGGCACTTCTTTCTCCATTCAGTATGGGACTGGGAGCTTGTCTGGGATCATCGGAGCTGACCAAGTCACTGTGAGTACAATTCCTTGATCTCTTCTGTCTTGTCCAGAAACTTGAGAGGGAACATTGTTGGAAGGACTTAGGGGTACAGTTTCAGATCTGCCTCAGGAAGAGGTGGAAAGAGGGAGTGGGGCTGGCTTTAGGGAAAGGGGGAAGCCTGGCAGCAGGGGAGCAGCCCTCTCGACCAGAGATGGTCAGTCTGCTCAGCCCACTGGGCCCTGGAGGGGCAGCTCAGAGAGCTCCCACGGGAAACCGTGCCCAGTGCACAAAGGCTGCCAATAGGGCTGGACCACCATCCTGCAGCAGATCTGAGGAGACAAGACCAGGTCTCCATCCTGAAAGGCAAAGAAGTTCAAGCCAAAGGATGTGGCTAGGGGTGGGAGGACTCAGTGAAATAAGTGGACAAAGTCTGAGACAGGAGTCCAGCCACAGAGACAAGGAAGAATCCAGATAGCAAAATAAAGGGTCCAGGTCTCACAGGTTGCTCCTTAACCTCCCTCTGGCCCAAGGTCCTAGGGCTTCCAAAACTGTGGGACACAGAATGATGTAAGGACAGAGAACCAGCAGAGTCCTGGTCCTCCAGAGCTACCTTATGCAGGCTTATGGGCAGCAGTCTAGGTCTAGACCTTGAAAAATAAAGTCAACTCCTGATGACTGTAGTTTCAGTTCTAAGAATCTATGTAAGTTCTTACTAGACATAGTAAGAACTATCTAAGAGCAACACGGGCTAGCCTTCATGAATACCCCTTCTAAAAGCCAGATGCATGCCTGCAATCCCAGTAGCTTAGAAGCCCGAAGCAGAAGAATCACAAGTTCAAAGCCAGCTTCAGCAACATAGCGAGGCCCTTAGCAACTTAGCAAGACCCTGCCTGAAAACAAAATATAAAAAGGGCTGAGGATGTGGCTCAGTGGTTAAGTGCCCCTGGGTTTGATCCTTGATTTAAAAAAAAAAAAATCCTTTCTAAGTGGGTGGAGGTATATTATTAAGTGAATAACAGAAGCACAAAAAATTTTATATGTAGAAATATATACATGTAAAACACACAGATAAAATAATTCACTATGTTTTCCACTGAAACCATACATGTGCATAAGTGCATTATATATATGTATAAAAGTATACATAATGATTTAGAAGTCTACCTTCCAGACTGATCCTTGTAATAATCTCTGGAAAGTAGGGAAGGGACAGAAGCTGGCAAGGAGAGGGGAATTCTAGCCCAGAGCTGCACTCGTTAGCTGGCTCACCTGGTTAGTGTGGGCGGCAGCCAAGCCCAGAGCAACTCCAGCCTGAGTTGCCTCCTCTGCCAGTGCTTCTTGCTCCAGGGCAGGTGCATGTTCACCTCTGTGAAAAACAGCGTCAGCTTTTGCTGCAGGACACTCCCATCATCAAGGGGCTGGGACAGTGAGAGAGTAATGTGGGCCCCAGTCCACCCTCATCCTGGAAGCTTCCAATTGATCCCTCTTCCACTTGACATTTGTCTTCCCTTTCTGCTGCCCAAACTGTAGACTTCAAGCTATAGCACTAAGACAGAAACAGTATTCTAAGGTACACTGCTAACTGACATCAATGATTGCATATAGTCAAATATCTAAATATACTCCATCTCATGCGTGTGTGTGTGTGTGTACACATCATGCTAAAATTCATGGACATACCTAACTAATGCAGTTCTTAAAGGGACAACTATGATCTGAAATGCATGTATTAGAAAAGCTGAAAATCAATGATTTAAGCTTCTGTTTCAAGTAAAAAAAATAAACAAGAAAACTATCAAGAAGCAACAGCAAATCAAACCCAAAGAGGAAGGGAAGAAATGATAAAGAGAACAACAGGACATCAATGAAATAGGAAAGTCAGATTACAGAGAAAATCAACAAAGCCAGTAATTAACTATTTGTAAGGAGTAATAAAATTGTTAAAACTCTAGCACAACTAATCAAGAAAAATGAAAGAAAATACAACTTAGCAATATTAGAAGTGAAAAAGAGGACATTAATAAAGATCCTATGGACATTTAAGATAAGAGTTTATCAATAATAGTTTTATATTGATAAATTTTATGCCATACAAATTGGAAGATACCTTGAGAAATATGGCATATCAAAACTGATATCAGAAAATATGAATACACCAGTATCTAGTTTGAAGATTCATCATTATTCAAACCTTTTCCATGAAGAAAATTCCAGACCCAATTAGTCTCAATGGTACATTCTTCTAAACATTTAAAAAGATGGGACTAGAAAAATCCTTTGGACTTTTAAACATTCTGAAAAACAAATATTCCCAAAGTTAATAAACACAAAAAGTAAAAATGGAATAACACCAGTCTTACCCAAATTCTTCCAGAAAATTCACAAGGAAGGAATACTTCATAACTCATTTTATGAGAGCAGAATAACTTAACAGCAAAACTTGAAAAGGATATTATAAGAATTCAAATCACAGACTAATCTCTCTCCTGTGAATATAGATGCCAATGTTGAAAATAAAATGCTAGCAAAAAAATTTATATAAAGGGATAATACATCCCAACCAAAAGTCATTTCTTCCAGAGAATTAATCAACTAAGAGAATAAAAAAAAGTTGTATGATTTTTTAACTGATAAAATTCAATATCTATTCATGACTTAAAAAAAACTCTTAGAAAACTAGAATATAAAGCAACTTCCTTAATCTGTTAAAGAATGTCTACAGAGAGGCCCACAGCAAACTTTACACTTAATGGTGAATTGTTGAGAGACTTCTCCTTAAGATTATGAATGAGACAAGAATACTCATTCTTACTATCTCTCTTTTTAAAAATTGGTTCTTTATAGTTCATTCTTACTATCTATATTCAACATTGTGCTGAAGATTCCAGCCAATGCAATAAGGCAAGAAAAAAAAATAGAGGTAATCAAGACAAAAAAAGGAAGAAATAGCACTGTCATTAACATATGACAAGATTCTATAATATAGAAAATCCAAAAATATTGACAGGTATAATGTTGGGAATAATAGCTGAACTTTGTGAAGTTGCAGGAAATGAGGCCAACATACAAAAATCATTTGAATCATTCTATGAAGCAGGAAAAAAGCAATAAAAATGGTTTATTAATGGCACTATTAATACAACCAAAAAACATCAGCTACCTTGAAGTAAATTTAACAAAGAATGTACTCTAAAACTGTAAAACATTACTGAATGAAATTCAAAGATCAACATAAATTGAAATATCAACTATACCCACAGATGAATATGACTCAGTTTAATAAAGAAGTCTAAATTTTTCAAATATATCTAGTTATCCAGTGTTATCCCAATCAAAACAGCAGCAATTTTTGTTAGAAATTAGTATGCTAATTCTAACATGTATATGAATATAATGTAATACACCAAGATAATTTTGATGAAGAAAAATAATGCCAAATATCATTATAAAACCACATTAATTTAGCATTGGCACAGGGTTTAAAAAATAGACAAATGCAACAGAATTTAAATTTCAGAAACTGCCTACACAATCACCTGACTTATGTTGAACATGTTACAGCAGAATGTGGAGGAAACGATGGTATATTTATTAAATAGTGCTAGGTCACTTGGAGATTCATATGTTAACAAACCTTAGGTAGATTATAGATCTAAATGTAAAACATAATACAATAAAACTTTTAGAAGAAAACATAGGAAAATGTTTTCATGACCTCAGGGTGGAAAAATTTTCTGAAACAAGATACAAAAGCCATTAGCACTAAAGGAAAAAATTGGTAGACTTGACTACATTGAAATTCCTGTCTTCTGTTACTCAAAAGATACTATTAAGAGAGTAAAAACACCACTCACAGTCTGGGAGAAGATTTTTGTAATGATCAAGAAAGGGCTTGGAGCCGGGCGCGGTGGCTCACACTTGTAATCCCAGCACTTAGGGAGGCCGAGACAGGAGAATCGCGAGTTCAAAGCCAGCCTCAGCAATGGCGAGGCGCTAAGCAATTCAGTGAGACCCTGTCTCTACATAAAACCCAAAATAGGGCTGGGGATGTGGCTCAGTGGTCGAGTGCCCCTGAGTTCAATCCCCAGTACCAAAAAACCCAAAAAAACAAAACAGAAACAAAAAGAAAGGGCTTGGTTCTGGAATATATTGACGAGAATGAAAATAGCTCACTGTATAAAAGGGGATATCCAAATGTTCATTTTCATTAATTATCAGAAAATACAAATTAAAACCACAATTAAACCCTCTACACATCAACTAGAAAATTAAAATGGAAAAGACAGGAAATAACTAGTGTTGGTGAGAATACAGAACAATTGGAATTCTCAAAATATTAGTAGTGGAAATATCAATAAGTACCATGATTATGAAAAACTCTTTTGCCTATTTACTCATGCATAACACGTGTATGCCCTATGATCTAGCAATTTTACTCCCAGGTATATATCCAACAGAAAAACATGCATGTGTTTGCCAAAAGATATATATAACCAGCATCATTAATAATAATCAAATTCAGGAAATAACCTAAATATCCATCAGTGGTAGAATGGATAAATTATGGTGGTATGATTATTCCATGGAATACTAATGAGAATGAATAATTCACAACAACATGCAATGAACATAATATTGAATGACAGAAGTTAGGCATCAGAATTATACTGGATGATTCCATTTATATAAAACGCAAAAATAAATGCGAAAATAGACTAAGCCAATATGTGCTATTAGAAGTCAGGAGACTGGTTATTCTTGAGAAGGGACACAATGAATAGCAGGGATATGAAGGGGCTTCTGGGGTTTTAGAATGTGCTGTTTCTTGTCTTGAGAGTTTGGTTACATGAGTGTGTAAGGTGTGTGACAAATTATTGAACTATTATTTCTGTATTGTATTTACTTCAATTAAATTTGCACAAAAGAAATTAAGTGGGTGCAAAAAGAAAACAATCTTAGCTGGGTGTGGTGGTGCACGCCTGTAATCCCAGCAGCTAGGGAGGCTGAAGCTGGAGGATTGTGAGTTCAAAGCCAGCCTCAGCAACTTAGCGAGGCACTAAGCAACTCAGTAAGACCCTCTCTCTAAATAAATACAAAAAAAAGGGCTGGGGATGTGGCTCAGTGGTTAAGTATGCCTGGGTTCAATCCCTGGTCCAAAAAAAAACACCTTTTTTGTGCCCATTTAATCAAGGAAAGTTAAGAAGGGAAGATGCAGGGATCCAAGACCCTTTGCCAGACACTCCCTGTGCAGCTGTCTCACGGGCTTTCTCCCTTCAGGTGGGAGGACTGACTGTGATTGGCCAGCAGTTTGGAGAAAGTGTCAAAGAGCCCGGCCAGACCTTCGTGAATGCAGAGTTTGATGGAATTCTGGGTTTGGGATACCCTTCCTTGGCTGCTGGCGGCGTGACTCCGGTATTTGACAACATGATGGCCCAGAACCTAGTGAATCTGCCCATATTTTCTGTCTACATGAGCAGGTAAGGCCCATCAAGCCCACCTGGTTCAGAGACAACATGGTGCCCTGGACTTAGTGGCCAAAGGATCTGAATTGGATCCCTGGCTTGGCCTATTGCCAGCTATGTGATCTTGGGCAAAACATTTAACCTCTCTGAATTTTGAAGAAATGGGGTTTGCTTCATAAAGTAGTTATGACAAGTGCTTTTGTAAGCTCTACTGCACTTACTGAATTTAAGGATATCGAGAATTGATTTATTTTTAAGTCAATAAGTATCAAGTTCCTACTACATGCTGAGCATAATGCTAGACACTGGGGCACAAAAAAAAAAAAAAAAATTCTCAGAGTTGAAGGAGGCAGGAAAAAAACTTCCAAGGTCCACTGACAAGAAAATAATGGCCTACTAACAGATGGATGAGCAAAACGTGGTCTATCCATCTGATGGAATATTATTCAATATTAAAAAGGAAGAAAATTCTGACACATGCTACAACATGGATTAAACTGAAGGGCAGTATGCTAGGTGAAATAAGCCAGTCACAGAAAGACAAATCCTATATGATTCCACTAATGTGGTGCCTAGAGTAGTCAAATGCATAGAGACAGAAAGTACAGTGGTGGTCACTAGGGGCTAGAGGAGGGAGGAAGGAGGATATATGGAGTCTCAGTTCTGCAGAATGAAAGAGTTCTGCAGATTGGTTTTGCAACAGTGTGAATCTACGTCACACTTTTGGATTGTGCACTCAAAAACTGTTAAGATGGGAAGTTTTATGAGAGATATATTATATATATAACCACAATAAAAATAAAACTTTATACATTGTAGCTGGGTGCAGTGGCACATACCTAGAATCCCAGCTACTTGGGAGGCTAAGGAAGGAGGATTATAAATTTGAGGCCAGTCTCAGCAAAAAAACTTAGTGAGGCCCTAAGCAACTTAGTAAGACCTATCTCAAAATAAAAACTAAAAAGGACTGTGGATGTAACTCAGTGGTAAAGCGACCCAGGGTTTAACCCTCAGTAACCCCCCCCCCCAAAATAAGCATTTTGCAAGCTTATCCTTGCAAATGGCAAGGGCTTTGCGGTCAGGCCAGCCTGGATATAAATCCTACCACCGACATGGCTTCCTCTCCCAGATCCTCAGTTCCCTCACGTGGCCCTTCCTCAACTGTTTGCCTTTCTCTCCATGTAGTGACCCAGAAGGTGGCTCAAGAAGTGAGCTGACGTTTGGAGGCTATGACAGCTCTCATTTCTCTGGGAAACTGAATTGGGTCCCAGTCACCAAGCAAGCCTACTGGCAGATTGCGCTAGATGGGTGAGTATCCTCCATGAAGTGGCCGCTGCTTGATGGAAGAACTCCAAACAGACACAACTCAAATTGAGCGACACTGCCCATCACTAGGAGTGGAACTATGGTTTGGAGGTAGGAAGATGCTGAGCAAAGGAACAGGAAGAGGCATTAGTGACCAGGGACAGGAGCAGCTTCATTCCTTGTATGTAGAGTACATAGACAGCCAGTACCAATGAGCAGCCTGCTTTCCTGTGTTGGTTCAATGTTAATGGACACATGAGGAAAGGCCAGAGGGACACAGGGACTCGGATTTTGACCTCCAGTTTGCACAGAAGACGTGCACACAAATAGCTAGCACATAAAGTGGAAATGATCAATGCTCCAAGGGAGGAGCTACCAAAGAGACCCAGCCAACAGGGCAGGACAGCTTCTCTCTGAAGATCCCTCAAGAGTTTTGTGGAGGGAATAGAGTTGAAACTGAGCCTTGAAAACATGTACAATACATGGGTGTGGAGAACCAGGGGAAGTGGACCAGATGCCTGCCGTGTACCTGCAGCTGGGCTAGAAGTACCGTTCACGTTTCAGGTTCTGCATAGTACCAGGCATCTGGGATAAAAAGTTAACAAAAAAAACCAAAAAACAAAAAACCCCTCAATACTCACCATCTACTGAGGGCCTTCCAGACTGTAGGGACGTAGGGATGAGCCTACCGATGGTCCGTGACATCATTGTTGGGGATCCTGACCTACAATAGGAAATATCACACTGCCCTTCAATCGTGTGTGTGTTACATCAAGAAGTCAGTGTATTTCTTCCTACGGAACTCAGGCAGAGAGAGGGAGAGGGGAACACCCACGTGGTGGCAGAGATTAAAATGGACATTATTCATGTGCTCTTATGAGCTCTACAGGAAGCAGGAGGTGCTGGGGATAC
>CM053410.1:59370074-59388427 GCA_028644305.1 Xerus rutilus
GAATATTATATATATATATATATATATATATATATATATATATATATATATACACACATATAGAAAGAGAGAGAGAGAGAGAGAGCCTCTTAGGATTTATCCACTGACAGTTTGAATCCCTTCAACCACTAAGTCTGATTAGAGATATTATTATCCCATTGTATAAATGAGAATACTGAGACTCTTGGGGTTAGGTCAATAGTTCAGCATATGAGTTACTTGGGGGAAGGATACAGAATGAGATTCTTCTAACATTCAAATTCACATTCCTCAGCAAGCAAGAAAATGTCTTTTACTGCAGTAGATTCTCAAGTTTGGAGGGCAAGGAAGAAAGGAAATTCCTGGGCATTTGGAAAATGTATGGTCACGGCCACCACCATTGGCCTAGATATTCAACATTGCAATTCTTTGCCAACTGTTTTAGTCAGCTTGTTCACTGCTATGACTAAAAGACCTGACCAGAACAATTGTAGAGGAGGAAAAGTTTATTTGAGGGCTCACGGTTTCAGAGGTCTCAGTCCACAGAATTCGACTCCATTCCTGTGGGCTTGAGGTATAGCCGAACAACATGGCGGATGAGTGCGGCAGAGGGAAGCAGTTCACATAATAATCAGAAAGCAGAGAGGAGACGGCTCCACTTGCCAGATGCAGATATATACCCCAAAGCCACACCCCCAATGCCCGCTTCCTTCAGCCACACCCTAGCTGCCTTCAGTTACCACTCCCTTAATCCCTATCAGGGGATTAATTCACTGATTGGATGAAGACTCTCACAACGCAATCATTTCTCCTCTGAACCTTCTTTCTCACATGGGAGCCTTTGGGGGATACCTCATACCCAAACCATAACAGTAACACACTTGAACACACTGATTTTTCCCAAGAGTCACTCATGGCATCAGGAGACTGTGCCAGATTAGAGATGCTGAGGTACAGACCAAGGGCACTAGCCTTTCCCTTATCTTTGGTCTCTACTGACTCCTTCCCAAAGCCACCAAATACACACAGAGAGTCCAGGTAGAAGCAAATGTTTTCTTTAAATTAGCAGGATGGGGTTGTGGCTCAGCAGTAGAATGCTTGCCTCTCATGTGTGAAGCACTGGGTTCGATCCTCGGCACCACAAAAAATAAATAAAAGTATCATGTTCATCTATAACTAAAAATAAAAAATTTAAAAAATAGCTTCATAGCAAATCCCCTAAGCTCCTTCAACACAGGAATTCTGGAGCTACCTCTGTGGACATCACACTGGGGACAAACTAGACATCTAGACTGAGCCCTTTTACAGTCTACATGCTCTCATGATCTCTCATCCACACCCTCAGAGAATATCTGGCCATGGGTATGGAGGTGACATACACCCTTCCCCACACCCAATATGACGGTATGGTCCTTTCCTGCCAGATTTCAATTGGAGCACCTCACTGGGTCAAGGATGCTATCGTATCTTTGAGTTTTTAATCCCCTTCCTCTCAGGAAGGACCCTGCTTCTCTCTTGAATCCCCCTCCACCCCACTCAGCAGCCAAATTTCAAATTTGGTTGTTGTAAAGACTACACCTGCCTCGGAGACCCCAAGTCTTTGCCAAACTAATAAATAAGGTCAGGGGGCAGGGATTGTACTCCTCACAGAACAGTGGAAGCCTTCCTGCTCTGTATCTAAAAAGGCTCACTCAAGTGATTCCTCCCAGAGCATCAATCAGAAAATAGTGGTGGTTAGCTACTTACAGAGCAATTTCTCTCTCTTTTAAAAAATGAACTTGAGCTTCAGTGGAAACTAAAGAAACCAGAATTTAAATCAGGGTCTTCTTTTGTCTTTTCTGGACATGCAATGAGGTTTCAGTTTTTCCAATTGTAAAACGATGACACTGTGTAGGTGTTTAACAGGTGAACAGTTCTCAAAGCTGTAGAACATCGATGAATGAACTTGTGCAAACAAACACTTCACTGAGCAAACTGGGTTAGGAATTTATGTAGTGGGAGGATGGAGCCATCAGCCAAATTGGTGGCAGCTCTTCCGTCTTCTCTTGTATGTCATTTACATATTTCATTGTGACCCCAGGACTTTGTGGATGGAATGAAGTTGTGCAGCAGTGGCTTTCAAGGACTCGACATCCAGCCTCCTTCTGGGCCCCTCTGGATCCTGGGCGATGTCTTCATTCGACAGTTTTACTCAGTCTTTGATCGTGGGAATAACCGTGTGGGGCTGGCCCCAGCCATCCCTTGAGTAGGGCTCCATGTCTCTGCCTGTCTACCTGACACCCCTTGGGCCTGTGAGGTTGGGGCATTCTCTACACCTGTCAGCAAGTCCTTTTCCACAGAAAATAGTCATTCCCAGAGTTGCAGCTTGAATTAAGACCAACAGAGCATGAGAACACACATGCACACACACACAACCTCCTCACACATCCCCCACCCAACTTTACCGACACATCTACACATGGCCAGGACCCCTTCGTCAATGCCACCATCAACTTCTCTCTCTAGCTCCACAAACCTGGATTACTTTGAAGCAAATTCCAAGTCTCACACCATTTGATCCATAAATATTTCTATCATCCTTAACGTACAGTCAGGATTCAGATGTCTCTCGTTGTCTCCTAAATGTGTGACCATTTTTACAGTCGGCTTGTTTGTATCAGAATTCAAACAAGATCTGCAAATCGCATTCATGTGAAATGTCTCTTAAGTCTCTTTTTTTCTATAGAATTGACCGTATTCAGAGTTTCACTAGTGGAAATCCAGAGGTGTCATTTAACGTGAGTTCTGAGCCCATCTTTTCCACAAAATGGTGCTTAGATCTGGAGGGCTGAGTTCTCGGCAAACACTCCATGGGTGATTCTGAGCGCTTCCTATTGTATTCCACCAGGAGGCAGATAAAGCCGTGTGTCTCTCCATTTGGTGTTATAAGACTGACACGTGGGCTTGGAGTGATCAGCCTTCACCATCCATTGAATTTTCCTTCAGCACCTCACCTTGAAGTTTCAGAGGCACCCGTGGTCATCCCTGAGACCCACACTATCCATCATTAGGAACTTCTTTACTTCTACTACTTTTTCTGCATTTTTTAGCTAGAATTCTTCTATAATTGCAACTTTCCCTCATTAACCATTAGTTCTCCATGAGGTACAGGAAAGAAGATAACTACCCCTGGGGATTTTTCACTCTTCTACTTACCAATTGTCAAAACAATACATTTGTGCTATAGCAAATGCCAATGGATTTTAAACATATTTGGTGTGTTTCAATTTACTGCAGATATTTTTAGTGCTCAGATCACCCCATATTTAGCCAGTAGGTGACCCTTCAAGTTAGTTTCTGTGAATTTTTCTAGCCCACCATGCCCACTTCTAGCTTCACATGTGACATCAGCCATTGTCCCAAGAAGTCTTGGTTTCTTGCAGTGTGCCCATATTTTCTTGTGAATGAAAATATTTCGTAGTACATAGGGGATGGAGAAAGGAGAGAGAGAGCAAGCCCTTTTCACATTCGGGACCCCAGGGACCATCCTGAGGGATCTACCACAGAGAATCCTGATCTGAGGCACATCCTCCTTCTGGTAATTTCTGTTGCCATGAGACATGACTTACTTTTCTCTTCCTCTCTTTAATTTTTGCTACTTTCAAAATGGAAGTATCTTCAGTTTTGTTCATATTATAAAATATGTGCAAGTGCCCCATGCTTCTACACAAGCACTAGTATAAATTTGAAGATTTTCTTGTTCTTGTTTTGTTTTTGAAGACTAAGTTGCCCAGGATGACCGCGAATTTTGCGATCTCCTGCTATTACAGGTAACTTGCACCGCCGTGTCTAGCTTGAAGTTGTTTTGTACGATTTTTATTTATTTTATTTTGTACATGTAAACAGAAATGGCTATTGGTAAGAAAACTTTATCTTTCTACAAAAAAAAAATATCCTGCCCTAAAACTGCTTTTCATTTAAAAGTAGATTCCCCATCATTCTCCTAACATCCTCATGGTGCCCATTTCTTGATCCATCCAGTCCTCTCTTAATGATCATCAAGTCAATTTGGGGTTTAGTTCAATCTAGTACTAAATATTAATTTTATGTTGCATTCAAAGGTAAGTGGTCTGAAACTTGTAACATAGCTGGGCAGGCCCTGGCTGTCACTTATGGGCAGCAGGGGTCATGGAAAATACTCCAAGCTGAAGCATCTGTGCTCCACCCTCATCACTTGGGTGACCTCGGGTGAGGACTTCATGCCTGAGATACCTTGCAGAGTCTTTGGACACAGCCAATGAGCCCACCTAGGTGGAAGCACTTGGCTCAGAATGTTCACTGCAGAGTAGATCCCAGCAACACGTATCTACTTTTTTGTTTTGTTTTATTTTATTTTTCTGGCTGTAGAGATTTTTTCAAACGAAATTATTACCTTTAGAGTTAACTAAAATCAGCCTGATCTAAACAAGCTACCAAAGCATTATGATAGGGCTGCTGACAACCCAGGCTCTGCAGTCAGACAGGCCTGGACTTGACTCCCAGCACTAGTTGAGGGAAATGCACACCTCAGTTTGCTTAGCCATCAGATGGGCATGATAATAGGAAGCACTTTGTGGGGTCATGGTGAAGAGTCACTGCACCATCAAACTAGCTTCTTTGCCTGGGCTCATCAGCGAACAGTCTTTCATTCTCAGGGTGAATACTAGAAAAGGCAGAAGGCCCTAGATAAAAAGACTTTTTGAGTGTTTATGCTTTAAATCAGCAGCCGGTTGCTAGGTGGCATTCCTGCAGGCTTTTCCTTTTGGTGTCTCTTGCACAGGGGCTGAATGTGCAAGAGTCTGAATCACAGAGCCTGGAGGACAAAAGGAATGTGTAAGCCACATCATCACATCTACTGAGTGTCCAAACCAGGTGGTGACTTCTATCTACACAATGACCCCACCGGCTCTGTCATACACACAGACGCAAATGCTTCTATGACCTATTCTTTTTTTTTTTAAATATTTTATTTAGTTATAGATGAACACAATACCTTTATTTATTTTATGTGGTGCTGAGGATCAAACCCAGTGCCTCACACATACGAGGCAAGCGCTCTACCGCTGAGCCACAATCCCAGCCCCCTATGACCTATTCTTTGTCTCTGTCCCCCTAGGCATTGCCTTTCACCAGAAATATTTCAAGAACATTCTAATGGGTGCTCTGATTCCAGCCTCACTTCCATGTCTACACACTAGGGCCTGATTGATCGATATTCCTGAAACCCAGCTCTAATCCTTCCCTGCTCCACACTTCCCAGTGGCTCCTTGCTGGGCATCAAATGACATCTAAACTGACAAGACTTGCGGGGCTCTCTAGAGCTTTGCCTCAGTTTGACCTCTCTCCTCCATTCTCATGAGGCCACCAGAGATGAACCGAGCCTTCCCGGTCTCCTCACTGGCACTTTGCTCTCAGGAATCTTCTCTGCAGTCCATTCCCCAAAGTGGTCCCTCCTCCTTGAGCATTAAGATGATCTGAAGAGATGTTAGGCTCAGAGCAGTGAAGAACCAGGACGCACTGTGGAGGTGGTCAGCTGGGACTCAGAGGCTACCTGTGTGCTCTCTCTTCTGCCAACCACAGGCTCAGCATCTTACCCACCTGGGATCACTTCCCTTTATGTTGAACCTGCCTGCTTCCTGCACACATCGCACAACAGCATGTGTTCAGAGCCTCTGCTCCCCTGCAGCTCCAGTTCCAATGCCTTCTTCCCATAAAGCCCTCTTTAGCTCCCCTAACAAGGGTGAACTTCTTCTTCCTCAAAATCCTCATGTCCTTTTAGCTGTTTCTTTTCTTTTCTTTTTTCTTTTTTTGATACCAGGGATTGACCCAGGGGTGCTCAGTGGCTTATCTGCTGAGCCACATCCCCAGTCCTTTTTATGTTTTTATTTAGAGACAGGGACTCCCTAGGTTGCTTATTGCCGAGGCTGGCTTTGAACTTGCGATCCTCCTGCCTCAGCCTCTCAAGCCACTGGGATTACAGGCTTGCACCACTACTCCCAGCAGCTGTGTTTCTTGTTTGCTCCATGTCTTATTTCCACTGATAAAAATGCAAGTATCTACTCTCATGTCCCCCAAAGAGTCTGACCTACTCAGATCTCTGAGTGGATACATGCAGGGGAAAGGAAGACAGGGTTCAGTGGTGCAGCCTCAAGCCTCCACCGCAGGGCAGAGGCTGGGTCTCATTCTCCACTGCAGCCCATGTCAGAGGAAGGGAAGGGAAGCTGCTGACTTTTGATCCATATGGTTAGAGGAAGCAGGAGCTAAAGGCTGACATGGCTGATGACTTGGTTTGTGAAGGTGCTGGAGACAGTTCCGCAAATGGGCCCTGAAAAAGTGAGTTTTCGTCCCATGCTCAGAAACTGTAAAGACCAGGCGAGGACAGTTCACTTCCATACCCAAGCACCCTCAGCAGGGGCCCCCCGGCAACTTTGTATGCCACTGTTCCTCTATGGGTTCTGTCTCTCTCTCTTTCTCTCTCTCTCTCCTCTCTCCCTCCCTTCCCTCCACCCCCCCATTTAAAACTTCTAAAGGGCAACAATTTAAGAACAAATCAACAGTCATAAATCAGTAGTTGTCCTGGGGGTGGATCGATGCACCCTTTCCGGAGTAACCAATGTAGAACATTCGGGATAAACAAGGTCTGGAATTCTTTCCAACTCCACAGTGTCCTGTCCAGAAGTATACTTCACGGAAATTATTGCATCCTCCCTCCAGGCATGTTTGCTAGTTGATACAAAAAAATGAGTTTCAACTTTTATTCCATTACAAACTCCTTAGCAGGGCCTGTACCTCGCACAGTGAATGGCTGATCAGGGATTTGAGGATGCTCACCCTTGAGGAAGGTATAGGCCATGGCTAGATTAGATACAGAGAGTTGTAACAAAGCAGCTTCATGACTTCTGTTGGGCATAAGGAAGAACTTTTTGACAGGGAGGATATTAAACAAAGGAACGAACCCACAGGAAGATGGAAATCCCACTTCAGAAGGAATGTGGGGATGGTGGGGGATGCCAAATGTATTAGACATGTTGAGGGGACTCTTGAGATCCACTGATCCACTTACACCAGGCATGTCAAAACTCACTTCATTCCCCTTTCATCTGCCAGCCATAGTTTCCCAAGGCAGAGTTCCAGGCAGCTCAAAGAGGTGCCCAAATTAACCTCATGCTAGCACCCTTTGAAATCGCTCTCATCTTCTAAGTACTTCAGGTCGGCTCATGCATGCTCACCGGAGAGGCCCAGGTAGCTGTCAGGACTTGCCTCGCATCTCACAAGCCTGGAGTGGTATGGTATGTGTGTGTACATGGTGTGGGCTGGTATGTGTGGTTGTGAATGAATATATTGTGTGTGGTAGTGGTGGTGTATGGGCGGGGGCGGGTGTGGTGTATCTGTGTGATATAGAATTTGTGTGTGTGTGTGTGTGGTGTGAGGGGTGAGGATGTATGTAGTGTGTATATGTTGTGTGAGGGGTGTATGATGTGGGGGGTCATGTGTATATGTGTGTATAGGGGTGCATGTGGTGTGGGGGGTGGGAGTGTACGCAGTGTGTATGTGTGAGGGGTGTGTGCGTGTGCATGAGGGGTATATGGTATGTGTGTCTGGGGTGGGGGATATATGTGCTGTGTGCATTGGGGGTCTGGTGTGCACACATGCGCTGCATTAGGTGAGAACAGAAGTAAACAGGCTGGTCGGACTGAATCTACTACACATGTGTATTAAAAACTCTGACAAACAGAAGGGCCCCTTTACTGGGTGACTTCCAGCAGCAGAGGCAGAAGTTCCTAAAACCAATCTCCACAAACAGGGCATGTCACTCCGCAGACCCTCTGGCCCACAAGCTCCCACCCTCAAGCCTTCCATTCCTCACCTCCCTGGGCCAGAGTCCTATAAACTCTACTCTCCAGGGGCCCCAAATTCAGTCAGCTCAGAAGCCTCGCTTTCCCATTCCACTCCACCCCCTCCACCCACGCAGCTGAGGTCACCCAGCCCAGCCTCTTTTGCAACTTTCCCAAGTCTGTGCACAGAGGGAGAGGAGGAAAACTCAGAGGGAAGTGGCCGGCCCCGACAAACTCTTTCAGGTTCCCAGAGCCTTTTTCCTCTGGCTCTGCTGAGATCTTTGCTCCAAGAAGAGACCTCCAGAATCAGAGAGAACGCCCACCTGCCCTCGGAGGCCAAGTGCTACAGCCTCAGCTGTAAGTGCCCTGAAAGCTTCTTTCTGTCCTTCTGTCTGTCCAGCAGTCCCCCAGAGCTATTTGTGTGCTTGAGGGGAGGAGTAGAGATAGAGGATGCAAGGAGGAGGCCTAGAATCTGGCAGCTGCAGGTTTAGATCCAGCCCAAAGACCCCCATCCTGGGGAAATGACTGGGCATGGTGGCAAGAAAGGACTTCCCCACCCTCCCGGGGAACTGGGGCCCTGCTGGGGGATACACAAGGGCCGGCTGTGCCTGGCAGCTGCCACAGCGAGCTGAGTCAGTAGAGGGTAGTGCAGCTGCTCCAGACCTGCAGGGCCTGCCAGGAACTGGAGCCCTCCAGGAGGACTGGGTCCTGTCACACCTAAAGTCCCCTTGCCACCTAGACAGAGTTCCTTCTGGCGTGGAGCTGGGTGGGTCGGAGGATCTCATCAGGGAAAGGTGAACCTCCAGGAGTAGGAAATTATCTCTTGTTCTAAATCAGAGATATGTCTCCTGGCAAAGGGCTGCATGGCTAGGTGAGCCAATGAACAGAGGCAGTCAGATCTGAGTTCTAGGTTCCGCTTGCCACTAACTAGTCCTTGACCCAGGAATCCACTGGGCTATCACTGTGTTTTGTAAACTGCAAGTGCTCTATAATTGCTAGGCATTATGTATTCAGAGAAGTAATTTCTTTGGGCCTACTGATCATCCTCCACCACAAAGGTCCTTATTAATATACTCAGACCTACATTGTGCTGGTACATAGTAGGGACACACTACATGTGCTTGCTGAGTGGATGGCTGGGTGGCTAGATGGCTGGGTGGGTGGATGGAGGACAGATGAATGGATGGGTACTTATGGAAGCCTCTACATTCCCAACATCAGCCAGTCTTTTTGTGGGGATACAGACAGCTGTGAGGTCTTGGGCACATCATCTATTTGGGGAGACAGAATCAATACATTCAGAGAACTAAAAGAACAGAAATGCCGAGCCTCCTGAAACCAGAGCTATGGGTGCACCTCCCAGAGGGAGCAGGTCCGGACCTGCTAGGATTTGGGTGTTTACGGCCGAGTTTTATTCCTGGGAGGCAGCAAAGCCTTGTGCTCCCTAGACAGCCTCTTTTCATGGGCAGACTTGACTCCAGGATTGAAGGTTCTCTTATTCTTTAGGTGGATATCTGCCATTTTCCAAGGTACCGGATGGAGAGGAGAGGGACTAAAGAGTACATGCTGGGAGTGGGGACTGCCCCAGCTGCCTGGTCTCCCTGCCAGCAAATGGCGCCTCACCCAAAACATGAGGCAGGAGACTGTGCCTGGGTTCTGGCTGGGACCAGAGGACGAGGGAGAAAAGGGCAGTGGGAAGGTGAGAACGGAGAAGGTCTAAGAGTTCTTGAAGGACTTGTCCTGGACCCAAGGGCACAGCAATCACTCAGTCTCTCTTGCTTCTCAGGGACGTAGCCACACTGTGACTTGGGCAAGTGGGCAGGGCCTGGGCTGGCTGCAGGCGAGTCCCACACTCCAAGCCTGCTGCTTGCTATTACTTAACAGTGGAGGATGACTCAGTCTGGCGTCTAGGACAATGCCTTGCTTTGGAGCATCTGAGTCAGCCATGTGGGCAGGAAGAAGCTTAAAAGGATAACTCTGGTCACAGCCTAGCCAATGGCAGAGCACAGAGGGCATGGAAAGGGACCTCAGCTACTGTCTGAAGCCTGAGCTTCTAGGCAAAGCCCTGGTGTCTATCCTCAAGCTCCACCCTGAGCCAGTGACAGTCACTCTTATACTGAGTCAGTCCTGGTCACCCTCTTATTGCTGCTGATGACCCTGGACCACAGAACCAGGCTATTTTTAACCAGCAGCCTCAGCAAATGACTGCTCTCGTGGAAGTGGCGTGGGGGAACCTACGGCAGCAGTACATTTTGAGGCCACATGGGGGAGGGGCAGGGTGATGGAGTGGGAGGAGAGCTCATAAGGCAAGGCAAGCTACAAGGATGAGTAGAAGCGAAGACGCAGAAAAACCCAAAGGGAAGACCTCAACTCTCAGAAGAGCTGGCACGGGGCAAAGGAATGGAACATTTTTTTGTGTGGCCCCAGGGTAAATCCAGCCCTAGCGGAAGCACCAGGGGGCAAGCACCATGTGTGTGGCAGCAATGGCTTGAGCACCAGAGGGAGACTGGATTAAAACCTTTAAGATCCTTCAGGTGGTGGGCAGGCCCCACACTGGTTGCTTGAAATCAGCCTTAGTAGATGAATTTACACCATAGCAAATGGCAAGACTGCAAATCTGGCCTCAGCAAAGCCTTCGACTTCTCCCAGTTGTTAAACGTTTATGTGGATCTTTCCCAACTTGGGGAGTCTGTTATAAGAATGTGTCACATGCCACCTTCAGAGGAAGCCACAGCCATGAGATGTCCATTTACCCATGAGGGAACACGCTCCCCAAGATTAAGCAACTCAGTCAAGGTCACAGACGTGTGGAGATGGGATGAGAGCTCTGACCCCCAAACTCATGATCCTTCCATGGTACCAGGCAGCCTTTCTCCTGTCCCAGGCTTCAGAGAGATTCATCCTTTTAGGAAGTCACACTCAAATGACTTTGGGCTGCCATTAGCTCTTTTTTAAAGAGAGGTTAAGTCTTTACCTTATAGTTTTAATTACAGAAATAATTTAGGCTTGTGGGACAAATTTTAAAACCAGACATATAAAATAAAATGATGGTTCTCAGCATCGAATCTACTTTTCCCCAGCCCTTTTATTAATCATGTGGTGTGTCTTTCCATAACATTCCATGCTTATGGTATAAACATATGTGTAATGTTAAACATATAGTGACACATAAAGGTTGTTGTTTTTGTACAATTGGAATCATACTGAACAAAATGTTCAGTTTTTTTCCTACGGAAATGATGTGTATCTTTCCACTTTATCACTTCATCCTTTTAAAGCTGCCTTGTATTCCAAAGTATGAATGGATTTGAATTTATGTGGAAAGGCTCTCATTATGGAGATTTCGATTACCACAAATATATACTCAGTCACGGGCACCAAGGGCAAGGTGCGTGATTCTCACTCTAGTTTTGCAGCTGGGCAGTAGAATCTCCCAGTCAAGCGCGAAGTCTCTGGCCAGGTGCTGTGGGTACACACCTGTAATCCTAGCAACTCAGGAGGCTGAAACTCAGAAGGCTGAAATGGGAGGACCATGAGTTGGAGGCTAGCCTGGGCAACTTAGTGAGACCCTATCTAAAGGAAGGGAAGGGAAGGGGAGATGAGGACAAGGCAGGGCAGGGCAAGGCGTGGTATCTGGAACTAGACTTGGACTCAAATCCGAGCTCCAGATCTAGGCTCTGCTCTGTAGGCTTTATGTCTTCAGGCATGAACTGTTTAAGTAAACATCTGTTTCTTCAGTAAAGATGAAATAGAGATGGTAAAATAGAGATGAGAATAATAATGTCAATCTCAGAGGTTGTCTTTGCAGTCAATAAAACAGCTAACATTTCTTGAAGATTTCTTTACTGGCACCATTTGTGCCAGTAAAGGTATCATAATAATGTATTATGGGTTCAATGTATCATAATGATGAATTCATTCATTTCACCCTCACACAATATGCATGCTACTTATTTGCATATTCTCAAAGCGGTGGGCACAGTGCCTGTTGGTAAACGTATGAGACACACCACGTGATGAGCATGGTTCTCCCAGGTCCCCTCTGCCTCAGCATGAGCCTGCTCCCCAGTGGCAGTCCTGTTCTGCAGTCCCAGTGCCCTGCCTGCCCCCTGTGATTTGCTGTCATTTTGGCTCCCTCTGTCTCCTCCTGTTCTCCTAGGGCTTTGTTGAGATCACCAAATCTGAGCTCAGTGCTCCAGATTCCTGTGCACACAGATTCTACGGCTTGAACTCAGAGGATCCGAAGGCAACGGGGCACAGAAAGTCCTCCTCTGGCCTTTAACTGGAACACAAACTCATTAGTTTACTGCCTCGGGGCCTTGGATGAGTGACAAGGCCTCGATTCTCAGAGCCTTGGTTGTACTCACCTCACAGGGCTCTGGTGAGGATCTCCTGCACCCTGTGGAGCTCCTCAGAGAGCCCTCTGCGAGAGCTCAGCCAGTGCCACTCTTGTCCTCCTTCCCTTCCTCTCTTTTGTTCTGACTCCCTTTCCTAAGGTATTGCGTTGGATTTTCAAGCTGAGTTGGCACACTGTCCCCTTCCAAAGTGGCCACGGATGCTTATAGAACCGCCCACACCTTTTAAGAGCTTCTGAATCACTTTCTCTCTTGGCTGGTTTCCCTTGTGTGCAGTGACATCATTGCAAAATGCCAGCCTGAGTTCATTCCCTTCCTCTCCATGTCAGAAGGATAGGAAATATTTGCTGAATGAATGACTGAATAAGTGTGGACTGTGCACGGCCCATCTTGCTTGCGCTCCAAGCTTCTTTCCTCTCCTGAAGCAAATCAGCTGCGGTCTCCATTCAGCCTTCTCAGGGTTTGGCCTACCTCATCCTCCTCCCCAGGAAACATCGCCCCCACCCTCATCTCTCCAGAGCCTGCTTCATACTTTCTCCGTGTCTCCTGGGCGCTGTACACTTCCTCTGGTGCCCCGTGGCCCCTGTGCCTTCTCTGAGGTCTCCCTGCCGAGGTATCCTGTCATCTTGAGCGCTTCCAGGGTCTAGCGCAGGACTTCGTTCAGTGTTCTTGTGACAAGAACATGACAATGCCTGTGTAGTTGGAGTTAACCATTTTGAAATGTATTCATGCTGGTTTTCAAACCAACGCATGGACAGGTGGGAGCGTAGCTCAGGAGTAGAGCGAGTGCTCACCTAGCATTTGCAACACCCCAGCTTCAACCCCCAGCACTTCAATAGAAAAGAAGAAAAGAATGTTTTATTAACTCAACTTTAATATCAGTTTGTACTTGAATATTTGGAGTGATGTTATATGTACAGGCTAGCATCTTCTGCTTTCCATTTAGAGTCTAGGACATGAGCATTTTTCCAGCTTAGTATAAAATGCTCAAAAACTCCATTTTAATGACAGCTTACTAGTTCATTGTGTGCTGTGATTTAACTACTTCTTTATTGTTGGATGTGTGTAAATGATACTGTGGGGAACATTCTTGAATGAGGGTCTCTGCTGATGTTTCTGATTATTGCCTTAGAACAGATTCCTAGAAGTGGAGGTCGGGGACGTTTTTAAGGCTTTTAATGCTTGTTGCCAAGTAGCTTTCCAGTAACATGTACCAACCTCCCGCCAGCTGCAGTAGAGAAGAGCCTTTTGATTCTGCAATTGCAGACTCACCTCGGGCTTGGGGAGGGAGCTCTTCCATTCAAAGCCTCTGGGCAATGCTGACAATGGATCCCTTGTCCTGCCCACCCCATCTCCTCTTCCCACAGTGTCCTCCATCCCTGGACTGTCTGTGAGGCCTCTGTTCACCCTCGTCCTGCCTTCTTGGTACTCTGGGCTCCCTCTCAGAGCGGGATTGCCTTCCTCCCTGAAGGGTGAGCAACTTGTCTCTCCAGAGGGCTCACAGTCCCTGGGGCCCTGTGGGGAAGCCCCCAGGGGAAATGAGGGGAGAAGGTCTAAGGCTTCCTAACTTATATGCCTCTTTTGGAGAACAGCTCTGCCTCAGTCCTGGGCCCAGAGCAGAGATCTGCACATTGAAAATGGGAGAGGAAAGCAGAGACGAGCCTCAGTGTCAGCGGTCTCAGGAGACACTGGCTGGCATGTAGATGACCTCTGACCTCTTCCCTACAGGTTCTAAAGCCCCTTCATGAATCCCCGGAAGAAGGTGGACTTGAAGCTCATCATCGTTGGAGCGCTTGGGTAAGCCAAGCTGAGCTCAGGTTCCAGGAGTGCAGAAGCAGCCTTGCCAGGGCAGTGGGGCCTCCGTGATGTGTCCCCCTTCACCGAGGTCCCTTTCTGATGAGATGGGGGGAGTGACAGAGAAGTGCACCCACCTCAAGGAAGGAAGCTTAGTTGGGAGGAAGAGCTAGCAGTAAATGGATGGGTTTGGTTCCGGCGTTGCAGTAACCAACTTCATGAATCAGGCAAGATGTTCAGCATCTACACTCTTACCACCTGCCACACCTGGGAAGGACCTGTGTATTGCTGTGGGGACTTTCAAGTCTCTCAAAATCTCTCTCCTTCCTTTGTTTGGTTTCTACTTCTAGAAGCTATTCCCTAGTCTCTTGCTCCTCAAAGTGTGGTCCCTGGACCACAGATGTTAGAAATTCAGAATGTCAGGGACAGGCAGCAACATCAGGGGGATGGTAAGTCTCTGAGAAGGGTATGGGTGGATGTGCATGTGTTTGGAGGTGAGCGCTCACACATGTGGGGCTTTTCCTCAGAGTGGGAAAGACCTCCCTCCTTCACCAATATGTACACAAGACATTTTATGAGGAATACCAGACCACGCTGGGGGCCAGCATCCTCTCCAAGATCATCATGCTGGATGACACAACTTTGAAGCTGCAGGTGAGCAATCAATTCTCTCTTTCCCCCTTCAACGTGTGTACACTGAAAATCGCCAACATTCCCTGGACAGCCACTTACGTAGCCAAGTGGGCTCAGAGGCAGAGTGGCCTGGAGCAGAGATCAGCTAACTTCAACTCATGGGCTAAATCTAGTCTCTTCACTGGGACACAGCCACACGCATTTGTTTACTTAATGTCTTTTCCACTAAAATGACAGTGAATAATTGCAACAGAGAGAGTGTGGCCGGCAGAGCCTAAAATAGTTACTGTCTGGCTCTTTGCAGAAAAAGAAAAAAGTGTTGGTGCCCACTCTAGAAGGAAGAGGACTAATTCAGTTTTTAGGAGACCTCATGCCTACTCTCAATGCCCCTGGAAAAATTGGTGGTGGCCTTGAGCAAGTCACTCCTAAAGTCTGTGTTTTTAAATCTATCAGATGGGAATAACAATGACTGCCCTGATGACCCTCAAGCAAAATGAGAGGTCAGATGTGAAAGTCCTCTCAGGGTGTTAAAATGTTTTTGCAAAGGTGTTGTAGTGTGTGTGGTCGGGAAGGTCAGGGCACCTGTGTGTGAAAGGCCCATACACACCTGCACCCGCTCTGGGGCTCTGCTATCTGCCTAGAAAAGGAAGGTTTAGCCTGATGTAACCTGAATGCACTACCCTCCAGCCACTCACCACAGCCCCATGGGGCGGCTGCTCTTCCCCTCCAGATCTGGGACACAGGCGGTCAGGAGCGGTTCCGCTCCATGGTGTCCACATTCTACAAAGGCTCTGATGGCTGTATCCTGGCTTTCGATGTCACTGACCTGGAGTCCTTTGAAGCCCTGGATATCTGGCGGGGTGATGTTCTGGCCAAGATTATCCCTATGGAGCAATCCTACCCCATGGTGGTGCTGGGGAACAAAATTGACCTGGAAGACAGGAAGGTATCGTTCATGCATTCATTCATCAAACTTTATGTCAGCATCCAACGTGTCCCACACATGCAGAGCTGAATCAGGCGTAGTCCCTACCTCAAGAATTCCATAGTTTAGTAGTGAATACAGTCACTTTATAAAACAGTTATTGATGGTAAATGCAATGATACAGATATACCTTGGAGAAATGGAGAGGCCAAAGAAGGGGCAACTATCCAAGCCCAGAATATAGGCATGCTTTTTAGAAGAGGTGGGTTCCAGGCTGAAGAAACAGCATATTGTGAAGTGAGAACTGAAGGAGATCCTTTCTAGACACAGAGAGTCAAGGGCTGCAGGCCTCGGAGGTAACTGGAATCTTGGTGGAATCTGAATTACCCTGTAGAATGGTATTTCTGCCATGGTCAGGTAGGAGATCTGCAGTTACAAATTCTTGGATCTACAACTTTTCTGGAAAAGTAATAACTTTTTAATTAACATAGATATATTCCTCATCATCATGGAGTTAACCACTTGATAGCTGGTCTGTCCATGACCAGAGTGGCCCTGAGGGTATAGGTGTTGACCATCCTGGAGCCATTGAGTGGAGAGTTCTTTAATCTTTGCCTGCTCATGACAAAAGAATAGAAGTAGCCTTAATTTGTTAAAGATGCTCTGTGACAATCCAAGTCCTCAAAGAGCTGTTTGAGCTGGGCTCAGTGGTGCACACTTGTAATCCTAGCAGCTCGGGAGGCTGAGGCAGGAAGATCGTGAGTTCAAAGCCAACCTCAGCAACTTAACAAGGCCCTAAGCAGCTCAGCGAGACCCTGTCTGTAAATATAAATATAAATATAAATTGAGCCATTGAGCCAGGGATGTGGCTCAATGGCAAAAAAAAAAAAAAAAAAGCTGTTTGAAAAAAGTTTCCTTAGTGTCTCAAATAGAGAAATGTAGTGAGGAAGTGAAGTATCATGTTTGAGCCGTTTTCATAATGGCTCAGAGAGAAAAGTAATAGGAGAACAGAGGTATCACTTGGCACAATGAAGTATGTTGATGAACAGGAGACAGGAGAAGGGGCTTCCAACGGCGCCACCATCTGTACGGGAGAATCTCCTGTAGCTAGAGGAAGGCATGTTTGGTTTGGACTTGCTGAGTTTGAGGAGTTTGGAGAACAGCTCCAGGCAGTTGGAGAGGGCCAGCAGGTTTTGGAAGACATAAGAATGAAAGCTCCAAAGGGAAGTCCATGCCGGGAACAGGTAGCTAGAATGCATCAGTTCTGTGTCACTTCAGGTTGGAAACCCAGTGTCAGTTCTCTCTTTACAAATACCCAGTCTCTGATTAATAAAGTCCAAAGTTCATTCAGAGGCAAGATGGAGCCCTTTCTCTTCCTCACTGGGACAGCTATAGGTGACAATCTCCCTGCCAACCTTACACATCCACACACACCCCCTTAGCTGAGGTAATAGGTGTTGGACCCTGTATGGGGTGAAGCAAAAAGTGGTCGGGACAGCAGGACAATTCTTATTAGACTGGTATTGTCATAAGATAGTTCTGTGCTCTTTGGGCCTTGTTGTCATGACAAGCTTTCTTCCGTGGGTCACTCCTTTGGGTCCTTAAGAAGCCTCCTCTAGGAACATTTCACTGTCCCTCCCATGACAAGGGTCTTGCATTCCCCTTAACTCCTGACTTTGCAGCCATCTCCCAACCCACTGGGGTCACCTCCTCCCTAAAGCAGTCCTCTTGGTAGCTCCAGCCTGGCTGTATAGAGCCACATCTCAAGGCACAAAGTCACTCCAGCTGCATTGCAAGGAGTCTGTTTTCCCTCTATCCCATCACCTTCTGCTTTGGATCCCAATCAGGCACCAGTCCACCATGTCCACCAAAATTCCAGGGACATGTGTTGGTGACAGTCCACAAAGCCATCTTCTGACTAGGGGAGAAGCTTTATCTGTTCACTCTTTTTGTTGCATGCACAACACAACTTTCTCCAAAAAAACCTTTCTAATTCTCCTCTTCCACGTCTGTTTTATGAGCCTTGGTGTCACCTAAGGGACTCTTGGTCACAAGCTTTCGGAAATGTGATTGGTCCCAGGGTAGTCTGCCTCCCAACTCACTTTATGTCTGACGCCTATCAAGCTGTCGTGCCTCCCTACAAACATCCATTCTAACATTTTGTTTCATATGTCTGTGGGTCACAAGGTTCAAAGTCAAGGGAGTTCAAAACTGAGAGTCTGACTTTTCCTCAGTGAAGTAAGAGGTGCCATCTCTTGGTGAGAGGGAGGAAACCAAGTAAGAGGCTTAGGAATCATAGAGCTTGGATTGCCCCCAAAAGAAATGAGAGGAGGAGCCCATCAAGGACAAGGACAAGGACAAGAATAGATATGGGTGCTCGCCAAGAACAGCTGGAGGAGGAGACCATGAACTTGAGGTGGAATCTGTGGTGTGTTCTTCCTCAATAGGGTAAATGCCAGGAACAGGGGACCTGAGACTGAGGCTTTTCCAAGCAAGAGCAGCCAAAGGGTAGAGATGAAAGGACTCCGAGTAAGCCATGAGGGAAAGGAAGGCTAAGAGCTGGGGTACCTGGCACGAGAGGAGGCAAGGTGCAGAGCACAGGGAAGAGGGACCCCATCCAAGCCAGGGGTGAGCTTGTAGAAAGAGGAAGAAGAAAGGATTGAAGGAAGCCATGCGGCACCAGGCAAGCCAACTCCCTCTTTGGCATCGGTGGTCAGGAGGGCTGTGGATCTAGCCCCACTGGAGACGGCAAGAGTAGGTAGAGCAGTCCCAGGAAAAACCCAAGTCAGCCAAGACAGGAGCAGGCAAAGGGAG
>CM053410.1:59388927-59434703 GCA_028644305.1 Xerus rutilus
GGGTCTGTTCAGCAGCTCGGAGGTTGAAGGAAAGGAAGTCTTCCCTCCTTGCCCTTCCTGACTAGTATCTGTTATGGCTCTCTCCCTTTGTAGGACTGAAGGAGTCAATGACAGGAAGAAGCTCCTGGTGTAGGTGTTAGGAAGCATCACATGCAGTGGGCTCCAATTCTTCGAAGCCTGTGTTCAAATCCTGCTCAGATACATATACTCTGAGCAAAGCTTTTAATTCCCAAAGTCTGTTTCCTCCTCTATAAAATGGAACTAACAAGAACCTCTAGATCGATGTTGAGATGTGTAGGTACAGTCGTGTGGAAGGTTCTCAACAAACAAGAGCGGTGCTGGTGATGTGGTAAGGCAAAAGGGTGGGGATGTAACCACGGTGGGAATAGGCGTGATATGATGGAGAGGGGGATGTGACTCTCTCGGTCTATTTTCTGTTGTTATAGCAGAATACCTGAGCCTCAGTAATTTATGAAGAAGAAAGGTTTATATTAGCTCCTGGCAGTGGTGGTGGCAGCAATAATGATACGGGAATGGTAATCATTTGTCCACCCCTTGCCCAGGTGCCCCAGGAGGTGGTCCAAGGCTGGTGTAAAGAGAAGGACATTCCTTACTTTGAAGTCAGTGCCAAAAATGACATCAATGTGGTGCAAGCTTTCGAGGTGCTGGCCAGCAGGGCTCTGTCAAGGGTGAGTTGGGACATGGTGGTTGCACTGGTTAGAACTGCCCGTAGGCTCAGGGATCCCGGGAGCTTCCAGAGAAGAGTATATTGGTACAGGTGGGGACGTGTGTGAAGGAGTGTTCATCATCTTGGCGAATTATCCGCAAAATGGCCTCAACAGTTCAGGAACCACAGATTGTAGAAGCATAAACTGCAGTAGAGTTTGCCACCAGCCTCACAGTCTGGTTATCAAGATTCTTTGTGGTGAATCTGAAAATTCCAGTCCTGTGCCTCGCTCCTGAAGATTCTAATTTTAGTAAGTGTTTGAGAAGTGTTTATCCAGTCCAATCCTCATGGGTGGGACAGAAGCTCCATGGAGACAGGCATTTATCCAAGCAGAATACCCAGCCTGCAGAGCTGCTGACATCCTCCAATCTAAAAATGACCGGACCCTAGACCCCCTGGTGTGACTGCTGCATTGAGTGTGGTGTACATGCTAGGCACCATGCTGGGGTCAGGGGACCCTGGGTTTCAGGAGTGATTGCCATTCAGCTGTAGCACAGTGGGCAGGACTTCCGGAAGAGAAGGGCACACCACAACCCCTGTTTGGGGGAGGGAGCGGGAGAGAGGAAGGGAGAACTTGAAAGGCTGCCTACAAGCGAAGCAGTAGCAGAGTTTTAATACTGTTCCGCTGTGGCGTTTGGAAGCACGGGGAGGGGCTTATCTTTCTTTGATGAGCCTGACACCTTTAATCAGGTGGACCTCTTAAAAGAAGGGAGACGATAATCCCAGCAGTGAGAGGAATGGAGAAAACGAGCAAATGCGGGTGGGAGATTGGAGGCTTCTCCTGAGTGGAAGCATCTGCTATCATCCTGTCATTGTGGGTGACCCCACTGGCTTGCTTAGCCCGAAGCTACCCGGTGGCCTGGAGAGAAGCGCTCGGGGCTCACTGGGGACTGTCCACCGTGCAGAGGGGCCGCAGCGGCCTCTAGCGGCTGCCCAGGGAGAAGGCGCGAGCTTGCTGCCCTCACGGTGCGATCTGAGGGTTTGACCCCTGGGCTGGGCTTGCGCTCCGCCTCCCAACCCTGCCCTCTTCTTCTTCTTTTTTTTTTTTTTTAATTTTTTTAGTTATTAATAGATCTTTATTATTTATACGTGGTGCTGACGATCGAACCCAGTGCCTCACGCATGCTAGGCAAGCGCTCCACCACTGAGCCACAGCCCCAGCCCCCAACCCTGCCCTCTTCTATTAGAGGGGAAGCAAGACATGTGGCTTGAGTACACAGTCGGGAAGGCTAGCTCCCAACATGCAGGTGTGCCTGTCCCCACCATTCCTGGGAACACTAATTACCCTCTTCAACCATGACCTGTGATAATCACTCCCTGAACGCTGCAGTTACTGAGAAACCCTAAGTCACAAAGAAGCTTCCAGCCGCACACTGCCAGTGTCTGTGTGTGATTGGCATCTGTCCTTTAAGAGGAGAGAATGTCCTTTATTCTTTAAATTATGTCCTTCATATTGAATCAGGTTAAATTATGTCCTTCCTACTGTGCCACGGCTGTGACGTGGTGCCATTAGCAGATGGTAACTTGTCCACTTGTTCCTTTCACCATACTTTCTTGGCAAAAGAATAAGTCAGCAATTCCATGTTAGTCCCCCACAATTATGCAGAAAATTGAGCGGAAGTGTGACAGTGACTATTGTGGTGTCTGCATTGGACTGACCTGGACTTGAGTCCTTCCCGAGTGCCTGCAGGTGGACCCCCAGGGCAGGATATATGACTTGTCTGACCCTCAGTTTCTTCATCTATAAAATAAAATCAATTCCATGCCATAAACACTTCTTGGGCTATCAGGCCAGGACTGGAGATACAAACCTCAGTGCATTCGGGGTCAGTAGAGCAAGACATTCATCGAGCAAATGGAGTCCGTGCTGCAAGGGATCGTGATTGAGGACAGAGGTGACTCGGGCAGCTAGTGGCCAGAGTGAAGGAGGATGCCTGCTTGGGGAGGTGGAATGTGAGCAGGGTTTTGAAAGGTGACTCATGGTTTGCAGGTGGACATGATAAGTCATTTGGGGTGTGATCAGGAGAATGGCAGAGAGAGGGGCAGGATCCCTGGCCCAGGCATGAACACGGGCCTCGTGTGAGATGCCAGCTACAAATGGAGTTTGCAAGGGAAGGAAATACATCATTGAGGGATGCAGGTGTAGGGACATGTGCTGAGTCACGAAGGTGGACAGCCTCAGACCACAGAGGCCACCTGAGCCCCACCAGGAGCTCAGACTTCATGCCAAACATCCATGTTTTCTGGACGGTGCTACTGACTGTTCAGGGCACTTAGGTGCCACCCAGGACCTTGAAGCCCAAAGGGACACATCTTTCTGCAATGTCTATGTTACTCAGAAATTTGCAAGAGAAACATTTTCACATTAAGACAGACACACCACAGCATAGAAAGTAAATTTTGCATAGATATTTAGGGTGAAATAGAAGTTCATAAACACATATTGAAGTCAGAGGGTTTTTTTCGGGGGAGGTTTACTGGGAATTGAACCTAGAGGTGGTTAACCACTGAGACCTATCCTCTGTTCTTTTTATTTTTTATTTTAGAACAGAGTCTCACTAAGTTGCTTAGGGCCTCACTAAGTTGCTGAGACTGGCCTCAAACTTGTGATCCTCCTGCCTCAGCCTCCAGAGCTGTAGAGATTACAAGTGTGCACTACCGTGCCTGACAAAGAGTTTTCAAGGTCATGTCCTACAAGGTCTTTGTCCTCCTTCCAAAGGAGATTGTGGGCTCCTTCACACCAGCTGGGGAAAGGTTTGTGAGAGAGAGGTGCTGACTTAATAAGGGGGGAGGCCTCCCCCAGACTAGGATGGGAAGAACCAGTCTCTAAAGTAGAACAGCAGGCTTTAAATCCCCGCTCTAGACCTTACTGAGTGTCCTTGAGCTAGTCATGCAGTATCTCTAAAGCCAACACTCCTCTATCTTTAAAGTACTAATAAATAGGAGCTATGTGTGAGGGTTTTCAGCAGGGGAGTTTCATGCTGCAGAGAAGGTGGGTCCTATGGGTAACAAAGAGGCTACTGCAATCGTCCAGGCAGGAGAGGATGGAGATGGTAAGGAGGGAGGGGACTGAAGAGACTGTGGAGGAGGAACCTTCGGGGGCTAATGATGGTCAGGTACAGAAGAGAAAGAAGCAGGAACAGTTTAGGTTGACAGCTGGGTTTCTGTCTTGGCAAATGGAGGCGTAATGGACTAGTGAGGCCATGTGCTTAGACAGGAAGCAGAGGAGAAGAGAAAGCAGGGCTCCAGGAGAGCAAGAGGTAAGGAGGTGCCTTCGGGCACATTGCATTGGAGTGTCCTTAAGACACAAGGTGGAAACATTTGAGTTCTGCGGTAAGTTCTAGACTAGAAAGAGCAGTGTGCAAGCCATCTATAGAGAGCTCAAAGTAGGTGCTCAGTTAATATTTTGCCAAGGAAAAAAGTAGATAGGCTAATTTATTATTCCAATTTGGCCATATGCCAGAATTAGGGTATTTGTCATTCCAAAATACGATTAAGAGTCCCCTCATAATTAAAGAAGAGACACCCATCCGCTTGCTGGATTTGGGATGGTGGTCCTGCTCTTAGAAAGTTAGCAATACTGTCTTCCTGGGGCTGTCAGGCCCAGGTCTAGGGGCAGGAGATGAAGCATGCAGGCCCAATTCTGTTTGTGAAAAGGAGCAATCATCATATCCAGAAGAAGAAAGGGCTGGCTAGCTGCTGCTCAATGAAACCATGGCATCTTTATGAGGTGCTTAGGATGCAGGACCTAGCGGCAATGCCCCTGAGGTGACCAGGCTGAGGGGATGAGGACACAGTTTCCTTAAGTGATGTCTTAATGGAGTTTACATTTAAATGGACAAGTTGCCCATTGGTCCTGGGCCTGGAGAAAAGAAATACAAGGAAACCTGCTTACAGTCTGCAAGTGCTCAAGAAGTTTTGCAGGAATCCGAAGAACCAGTTGATGCCATTATCCAATGAAAGTCAGACAAAAGGCCTTTTCTGGGCCCTTGTAGGGACAGGGGCGTGTGCAGAGCAGGCAGGGAAGCAAAGAGCTGAGCAGAGACACTGAGTCTGTTTGGGGGACTCCCTGGAGTTGGGGCGGACAGCCAGTGGCAAGAGACTGGGAGGTGGCTCTGGGCAGACGCGGGAGAAGGTCAGGGTGTTGGGATGTCTGCAGGGAGAAGTCCCCAGAGAAAAAAAGAGTGGGCTGTCATCATCTCTGCTTGAGCCCACATGTCACCTCAGTTGTCCCTTCTGGAGAATGGGAAGCTATGGGACCTGATTGGGCTCCTAACTCAGCCACTGAATGACTCTGGACTTGGGAAGAGGCAGAGGAGCAGACAGGACGGGGGTCGGTGGGAAGGCAGTGGCTTCCCCTCTGGGCCTCATTTTCCCAACAGTAACATGGAGAGGAAATCAAATGCCCAACCTCCGTGAGCCGTTATGAAGCAGGGCAGTGGTGGTCTTTGCCTTTCAGGCCACAAATGCTAACTCCTCTCTTCCTTCCCCAGTATCGAGACATCCTAGAGAATCACCTGACAGACTCCATCAAGCTCGTGCCAGGCCAGGCAAAGAGCAGATGCTGCTGATGTCCAGACCCCCGATCTGGACACCCAGAGACAGAGGCCTGACCTGGGCCTGCTCATCCCAGCTGGATCCCCCATGGTCCCACTGCCAACCCATGCCCAGCCCAGGAGGCAGAGGCTCTGCCCTCAGAGCCCTTGACCATGCTGGGTCCAGAATCCTAGCAGCCATTGCCTGGGGCAGACTGTAGTGAGGACCGGGCTGCACCCTTAGGGGCCCAGATGAAGCCCAGAATGTCACAGGCAACTCTTGGCCCCGGAGAAGTCACAGTTCCCTCAATGGCTCCAGCTTTCTTTATGCCTGCCCTTTCCACATCCTGTTTCAGAACGCATCTCTGCAGACGGGCCACTGGATCTAGAGTCCTGTGGACTTGTCTTCTTGCTCCTTCCTGCCTCACACCCCCAAAGCCACAAGACCATGATGCATGTCCACCTCCCTCAGGAACCAGGCCAAGGAGACAGGGTGTCGAGCCCACGAACAGGGCCTGCCTCCGTTTCCAGAAGATGCTCAGCAGCTCTGAGGATTCCCTCAGAATAGAGGACTGGGGGAGCACAGGGGAGCTTCCAGGGATGCCCCTCATTCCCCTCTGCTGGGTGCTCAGGTAGCTCACATAAATCCCTCCAACCTCAGTTTATTCATCTGTCAAATGGGGCTGATACGTAGGTGCCTGCCCATATCAAGGTGTGATTTTTAAGGACCAGAAGCTGTACTTACATCTCGGTTGCTATTGTTGATATGTATTTACTTACTCCTTCAACAAGTATTTTTTAGCACCTACTATGTTAGTTGCCCTGAGGTCTAGACAAGAGCTCCGATCCCCAAGAGCTTACAGCTGGGGGGAGAGAGGCAATGAGGAACTTACACAGGTGTTCCCAAAGCGCAGGTGAGTGCCAAGAACAAAGTGAAACATGTCAACAGGACAGGAACAGGGGCTGTGATGAGATGCGTTTTAGACAAAGTGGTCTAGGAGGACTTCCCTGAGGAGGTGACATTTGGCCTGGGAGCTAGAGAATGAGAGGCAGCTGCCACTGAAGAGCTGGAGGAAATGCATTCCAGGGGGAGGGAACAGCAAGGGTGAGACCCTGAGGTGAGGGCCAGCTTGCTGTATTCCAGGAACAGTGAAAGGACATCCATTTACCTGAGGATTCAAAGCGGCTGTCCGAAAGGTCGACCTGAGAACCTGTAGAGGGTGACTTGCTGCTCTGCTGACTGACCACCAGAGGGCAGCAGTGCCCCTTTGTTTCCAGGCTCAGCAGAAGGTGGATGCTCCTGGGACACTTGAGGAGCTGATGTTTTTGTCCTGTGGATGCTCAAAGTGTGCTCCCAAGTTCTAGGCATTATCACCCATATTTGTGGAGCAAAAGAATTCAGACTTCTTAAACATAGCAAAAAAATGGCAAAAACTGAAGCATACTTGATTCAGGCAGAAATCAGAATCAGAGACAAATACTCCAATGAGATGCCTGGGTAGCTCGTGGATCCTCTGTTCCTGTAGAAGCTTCTCGTCTTATGGCTTCAGACAGCACGGATAAGACAGCCCAGCTTGAAGGAGGTGGACAAGATGACCTCTCAGGGTCTCCAAGAGCCAAGTTCATGTCCACTGCAGACCTGAGTTCCAGGCAGAACTGGGGATATCATCTGCTTCTAAAGATTTGCCGAGAGGGAGGGGAATTGAGGGTGATCAGCAAGGGTTTGGGGAGCCCCTTCTCCCCCACCTAGCTCTGGAATAGGACCTGGCTTGTCCTGGACTGAAGTATTGAGCCAACACAGGAGGAACAGGCCCATAAAACACCTTTATCTGTCCTTCAGAGGTCCCAGGGAGGAACAACATGCCCTCAGAGGGTGGCCTTTTGCACACACTGCCTCTCCTGGGAGTCAGTCACACTGTGGATTTGATGTGTCATGTGTGGGTATGTATGCATCAGTTTGTGTACCACAGTGGACATACAGGCCATTTCTAAATGTACATGACAACAAATAAATGTGTCCCTTGTTTTTAATCCTTTGTGGAACAATAGTCCCCCTCTGTCCATGGTTTCACTTTCTGCAGTTTCAGTTACCCACAGTTAACTGTGGACCAAAAATATTCAATAGAAAATTCCAGAAATAAACTATTTATAACTTTAAAGTCCTATGCCATTCTGTGTAGTGTAATGAAATCTCATGCCATCCTACCCAGATGTGAATCATCCCTTTGTCCAGTGTATCCACACTATATACACTACCCATCTGTTTATCACTTGGTAGTCATCTTTACTATCATATTGACTATCACAGTATCAAGGGCTAGTGTTCATGTAACCCTTATGTGGTCCTAACACTAATGTCATAATGCCTATGTCACTAACCTTGCTTCAACTCATCACATTGTATCAACTCACATCATGACAAGAAGATGAGGGTGAAGACAACATTAAGATATCTTGAAACATACATTCACACAACTTTATTTTTTTGGTACCTGGGATTGAACTCAGGGGCACTAGACCACCAAACCACATCCTCGGCTCTATTTTGTATTTTATTTAGAGACAAGGTCTCACTGAGTTGTTTAACGCCTCACTTTTTGCTGAGGCTGGCTTTGAACTCATGATCCTCCTGCCTCAGCCTTCTGAGCTGCTAGGATTACAGGTGTGCACCACCAAACCCCGCCATATTTACACAACTTTTATTATAATATATCATTATAATTGTTTTATTTTAGTATCAGTTGTTATAAATCTCTTACTTTGCCTAATTTATAAATTAAACTTTTCATAGGTATGTATGTAGAGGAAACACATATAGAGAGAGAGTATGATACTATCTATGGTTTCAAGCACCTACTGGAGGTCTTGGAATGTCTCACTCTGCACATAAGGAGAGATGATAGTATTTACTTTTTAAATTTAAAAATCACATCTACACCAGGCATGGTGGTGCATGCCTGTAATCCTCGTGATTCAGGGGTCTGAAGCAGGAGGATTGCAAGTTCAAAGCCAGCCTCAGCAACTTAGTGAGACCCTATCTCAAAATAAAAAAATAAAAAAGGCTGGGGTTCAGCTTGATGGTAGAGCACCCCAGTACTCCCCCCTTTCCCTCTCTCTCTCTCTCTCACACACACACACACACACACACACTACCCCACATCTGCATAGTTCAAAATGCAAAGGACACTAAAGGGCAGACAATAAAAATAAACTAAGATGGGCAACATAATTTGCAGGGCCCAATACAAAATGAAAATGCCAGGTCCCTTATTTGAAAATTATTAAGAGTTTCAAGATGGCAACAGCAGGGGCTTAAATCAAGGATGGGTCCTCCTGAGGGCTGGTTACACCCATGGAGTCCTGAACAAACAATGCCTTCTCAGTGCCCTCCAGAATGACAGAACATTGGCCAGGCTCCTGGCTGCAGCTTGAAGGCAAAATCCTGAGACTCAGCCTGGGAGGCACCACACACTCGGACCTTCTGCGAGTCAGAGCCTGGACGGCATGTTCCGAATGTGGGTGGGGATTTGGGGGTCTGAGGACCCAGAGCATTCATCTATCACAGCTGGGGGACATGCCAACAGAGTTCCAGGGCAGAGTGAACTGAGCTGACAGAGAAGTCCACTAAGAGGCCCACCCTGTGGACCACCCAGCCACTCCCGGCCTGGTGGGGGTTGATGGAGGGAGGCAGCATCTGGGAGGCTGTGGCTTCAGCCTACCACAGTGGCACCCACTGGGGTCTGGGTGGGGATTGTGGAGACAGGTCCCAGGGACTCTTCATCATGACCCTTTCAAAGAAGAGGACCTGGATCAATAAGATCCCTCTGGCCTAGGTTGCTGATGCCCATCACGGCCCTGCTCCTGGAAGCAGCTCCCGGCTGCTGCTAAAGAAGAGAAACCAGGACAGGACTCTGGGTAGCACATGCCCTTGGGGCTTGGGAAAAAAACAGAGCCAAATCTTATCAACAAATAAACCTGGGCTAGGCACAGCTGGGTGCCAAACTGCCAGGGCGATGGGGTGTTGGAGAAATGCCCCACTCCTTCTGCTGTTTGGCCCACGCTGCCCACATGCTGGTCTCTCCAACCATGTGCCACCGGCAATTCCTTGAGCTGCTCCCTGAGGAATGGGGCACGTGGCGGGCACCTACAGGGCAGCCTTATTCCCAGAGCACACAGTCCAGGGGAGGCCCCAGATTAAGACGACAACACCCAAAACTAACTAAAGCTGGCACAGAACAGGCCTGGCTGTGGCAGTGTGCATACCTGCAGCCTCCTTAGGACATGTGCTGAGGTGGGGGACCAGGCTGGTAGAGCGTTAGCTCATGTGGGGGCAAAGGCCTACACCAGGAATGTGTGTGTGTGTGCGTGTGTGTGTGGTAGTGTGTGTGTGTGTGTGTGTGTGTGTGTGTGTGTGTGTGTGGTATAGTATGTGTCTAGTGCATGTGGGTGACAGGCCAGCAGAGGCTTAGCGGGTCAGGAAGTAGCTTCCTCTTGTTGAAGTGAAATGATAAATGGGCCATCAGGCTGGAAGGAACAGAGAGATAACATTGCCAGGGACAGGCAGGTGGGGCAGTTGCAGTGCTGAGAGCCTGGCTTGTATCAGTGAGTTCCACAGAGGGGCATTAGGATTGCCTTTTAGGTAAGAAGGCAAGGTTTTTTCTCCCTCCATCTCATATCCAACCAGGGACTGTCCACACAACCTGTGTGTCACCATCTGTTGGATCCAGAGCCTCCTCCCCATCCCCTCTGCTCCACCTGGTCCAGGTGCCCAGTGCGTCTTGCCTAGGCCACACTCTGGCCTCCTGCCTGCCCACCCACCTCTGCTTGCCACTCCACAAGCAGCTACCCCTGTGGTGTCCATGAAGACAAAATTCTTCTGTGGCAGGGTCCCCCCATCAGCCACTGCCTGCTCCTTAGGCCTCCACTCCCTCGCTCCCTCGATGCGCAAAACAAACTTCTCTTAGTTCCGCAAAGGCTACCACTGCCTCTCACCTCCCAGCCCTGGCCAGCAGGACACCTCTGACTGAGACATTGCCTGTCTCTGGTCTTTAATCTGGTAGATTCCTCCTAGGATATTATCAGTGATAATTAATAAGCGGTTAATTATCATTTCCTCCAGTTAGACTTCCCTGGCCCCCAGACCAGGTAAGGACCCTCCAGGTGCCCTTACAGCCCCCAATTCCCTTTATGCTAGTGCCCAATCATCAACATCAATTGGACAGAAATACCAAGGGGCAGGGATTTTCATGGGCTCTATTTACTATCATCTCCCAGTGTCCAGAGCAGTTACCTGACAAGTAACTGATACTCCATGAATATTTTTGGAATAAATCGCATCTGTAATACTTTATTGTAATTGTTGCTTTTAAACTGTAGTCTCCTTGAGGACATGAACTGTGTTGATTCTTCATTTTAACCTCAGCACTCAGTGTAGAGATTTGCATGGTAGGTGATAAATATCAGTGGAATACATTCAAATATTTTAAAAAACACATTAAAGCTAATTTTTAAAAAGAATAATGGTTAACAGATGAAAATAAATAAAATAAAGGTTAAAATATATATATATTCCAATTTACAAACTTAATCCTCAGCCTGAGCTTTGGAGTCAGGTAGGCCTGGGTTTGAACCTGGACTGTCTTTGTGTGGCTGAGGGGCCTTGAGGATGTTACTTCATGCCTCAGATTCTCCACTGCTCGCCTGGATAGCAGAGATGACAATGCTATACTTTCAAGCAGTATACTTGAAATCAGGTCATTTTTCCAAGCCTTTCTGTGACCTTGAGCCAAACTCATCATTTCTAACCTCAGTTTTCTCCTCTGTAAAATGGGAGGGGGTAATAACTATTTCTTGCTTCCTTCACAAGGATGATATAAAGATAAAATAAAATCATGGAAGTTTTGGTGGCCGGGAAGTTATAAAGCTCTTCTATATACCATAGTTTAGAGAAAGAACATTAGATTTGGAGTCAAAATGGTCATTTTTTTTTTTTTAGTTACCGAATATATGCTGAGGTTTCTTATGTACCAGGCACCACTCTGAATTCTCTATGATTAACTCAGTCCTCACAACAATCCTGTGAACTAGGTGTTATATTATCACCCCCGTTAGGCAGATGGGGAAACCAGGGCACAGAACAGCTAAGTAACTTACCCAAGTTGCACGACTCATACATGGCAAAGCTGAGATCCAGCCCCAGGCAGTGAGGCCCCATGGTCTGAGCCCCTTATCTAGCTACTCTGCTTCAAGTTTGACAGATTCCAAGCCTTACTTTGCCATCTCTACTTCTTTGTCTTTCATTTTTCTTCCGCATATATTTACTGTCTGTTTATTATTATGTGCCAGGTGCTGTTCTAGGGCGTAAGGATGGACCAGTGAGCAAAACTGTCATGGAGCTGCCATTCTAACAGTCACTTCAGGTGTCTAGAGGGCCAGGCTCTATGGAAGATGAGTAAAGCAGAGTAAGGACACAGCCTCATCTTGGGTCACTGGCGTCATCTCTTTGGGCCTTTGCTCTCCTGTTGTAAAATGGAGATACTGAGGCTCACCCTGCCTACCCTGAAGGTTTAGGAGGCAATCAAAAGAACTAGGTGTGCTGCTGAATAAGCTGTGAAATGCAATTCCAGTGGAGGACTATAGACCACATAGGTCTTGCCTCTTTGTTCCCATGGGGCTTGGTTCACACCATCATTGGCATTCAATAAACTGAATCCTTGGGAATGTAGCTTAGTGGCTGGAGAACTTATCCACCATGAGGCCATGGGTTCAAACTCCGGTACAGAAAAAAAAGAAAGAGAAAGATAATTCCAAGAGGAACTTTCAGAAAGCAAAACTATTAAACATGAAAATTTTGGGAAAGTGAATAATCCCACCCATGCAAATACATAGAAATATGTAGAATTATGCAAATTTTATGTAAACCAGTCACATTTCTTCCTCTGTATTTCTAATACCACCATTTTGTGTGCCTGGAGGGATCTGGAGGTGAGAGGATCCTAGGAGAGACCCCTGCGCTAATTCAAAGCTTGAAGATTCCAGTTTTACAGACTTCTCTTTCCTGGGATTGTAGATTTCTTCCTTGGACTCTATTGCTCTCTGACCATAACACATCCTTGGAAAGACCCTTTACAAACCAGCCTTGCCAGACTTTCTTTTTCTTTTTCTATTTTTTTTTTTATACTGGGATTGAATCCAAGGGTGTTTTATCACTGAGACTGAACTTGATCTTGTAATCCTCCTGCCTCAGCCTCTGAGTCACTGGCATTACAGATGTGCACCACTTTGTCCAGAAGCCCACCAGACTTTCTTGGTTCTGGACAAAACATTGACAAACCATACTCAGAGATGATTGGGCAGGTTTGAAGGAGGGAGGAGCTAAAAGGAGACTCTTGCAATACTGTCTTTTTATGCTAATGACATGCAAATACAGCTGGTTTTCTTTTCCTTGGCCCCATGGAGCCAAGAAATGACTTGTCTGTGTGCAGTGGACCAAAAAGAGGCTGGAGAGAGCTGAAGGAGAGAGAGCAGAGAAAGAGAGGCCCAAGAGCCCCAGCTGACCCTCATTTCCATTCCCACCCCCAGACACAGTGACCCCAGCAAAGGACAGCTGGCCAGGCAATCCAGCCAGCTTAGAGAGAGCTGCTATTCCAAGCATGGAGCTGGACATATGGGGGCACAGGGAGGTTGCCTGTGTTCCTTAGCTTTAAGACAGGTGCTGTCTCCTTTCACCCCACCCTGGGGAGTGCCTCTGGCTACCTCCCTCCACTTGAACAGAGATCATCGCCCTCTGGGCCATTATCCCCTGGTGCCCGCCCAGCACTTGAACCCATTCTGGTCAGGAGGATTAGCTCCTCTTTGGAAAGCCCACAATAGCCCTCCACATCCTTTGTGTCTGTGTTTGCAGCAAATATTGAAGCACTTTCCTGAAAGCCATTATAGTCCACCAGGACAAAGGCTTTCCTCAGGTCTCCAGGACAGAGCCGGTGCCAGGATGTTCCTTGCTGCCTCACCTGCCACTTCTCCAGTTACCTCCAGAGGGAAATGATCCACAGTTAGATGAAGCATCTCTGTCAAGGCAGTGGGCAGAGTGGGTACCACGGTACCCACATCCAGGTTTTCCCACTAAAGGGGAAGCAAGGAGCTGGACACCCTGAGGTGTTCAGGTGTCACAAGAAGTTGGGACATGGAAATATCAAGGGTGATAGCATGGGCTGGTGCTGAAGACAAGCAGCAGGTGCACTGTTATCCTCTGCCAGCAGGGATTCACAAATACTGTCTGTCTGGAACATTCCTGTCTCCTGCCTCCAGGCTAATTTCCAGAAGCCACTTTTTATTCATCCTTCTGGTCTCAGTCTAGACTTCACTTCATCTATTCCTCCAGAAAGCCATCCCTGTCCCCCAAGCTGAGGTGTCCCTCTTCCATCTGCAAGTGTGACTGACTGACTGCTCACCCCCTGCTTCCCCTGCCCCTCAGGCACCCCAGCCCCTGAGCTCCCAAAGACAGTTCACTATTGTGTCCACACATCTGGCACAACTCCTCCACAGGACAGACAGATGTGATTGAATGAATGAATGAATGAATGAATGAATGAATGAATGAATGGCTTCAGCAAGTGCAAGCTCTGCCTCAGCCTTGGGTCCTCAGAATCCTGGCCCAAGTGGGTTTGGGTCATGAAGAGCCCTGAGGGAAGAACTGAGACTCTTCCATGGCCTTCTATAGACATCTCAATTGGTAAAGTGAGTACCCAAAGAGTCACCAGTCATGGGACCCCGGGTGGATCTCTGAACCAACCCAAACCTGGTCCATTCATCTGGCAAGGGAGAACAACTCAAAAGGAGCTGTGCGCTGATGCAAGAGTGTTAAGTGGAGGAGAGTTACAGAGCCCTGCTCAGAGCAGGGGACAACCTCTTGAGAAGAAACAGGAGTTTGTGGTGCAGTCACCCTATTGCCACCTTGGTACAGGTGCTGCATAACAGAATGGAGGACCTGCTCCCAGGATGGTGAGTGGGGAACTGGAGAAGGAACCTTAGGGCCTGAGAGCCACTGGCCACACTTCCGGGTCCTGTTTTACTCTCCTGCCTACTGAAAGGAAGGCATCTGGCTAGACAGGACGGAGGCTCCCTCTAGCCACTTACTGGGCAAGTTACTCATTCCTCTTCCCTCAGTTTCCTCCTCTTTAAAACAGAGATAATAGCAGTGCTGCCTCATAGGATTGCTAGGAAGCTTAAATGAAATCAACTACACACAAATTTACTACAACTCCCAACACATACATACTCGTTAAACACAATCTCTTGTTCCTGTCTGCTCTGTCCCCACCCCTGTCTTGCTTCAGGGAACCTCAGAGGTCATCCTCCCATTTTGCAGAGGGAGAAATCAGAGAGGTCCAGAAACTTACCAGAAGTTACCAATGACTCAGGATCATTTGGACACAGACCTGAGGTGCCCAGGTTTCTACTCCCACTTCCTGTGGCTTGGGGTTTGAGTCATTCACTCATTGCTTCATGTGTACAAGTCCAGGCCATCCTCTGAGGTGGTGACAAATGTTTTTCCTCTGTTCCTTCCAGCCCCTTGGTAGTGCTGGGCTATACATACCGTCAGAAATAACTGGTGGGACAGATGGGGTCCTGAGAGAGGGATGGTGAGGCAGAAACCACTCCCTGAGCTTACCAGGCTCCCCCAGAGAAGACTGAGCTGAGTGCTGGGCAGGGTATCTGAGAGGCCAGATGTCCAGTCAGGGGAGCAAGGCCAAGGTGATTCTGGCAGCCGTGGGAATCAGGGAGGGCAGAAAATTGTTTTCTCAACTCAAGTTTGGGTCCAAAGGTTATTCTGGCAGCCATGGGACTCAGGGAGGGCAGACCCCTCCCCAGGTACAGACCTGGTCAGCCAGGCTAGGGCCCCAGTTCTGAGGCAGGAGCTTTCCCCAACAGGACCATCAGAGCTCCAGTGCCTGGCCGCATGACAGACCTTTTAGTCATGTGGAAAGAGGCTCCTGTGGAAATGTGGCTTCATGCTTAAAAACCAGCAGCCAGTCAGCTTTCTAGACTTGTCCCAGGCACTGGCAGAGGAAGAAGCACTCACAGAGAACCTGTATCTCACTTGGTGGAAGGCAACTCCACAGAAGGGCATTGCAACCTGCCATAACACCCCCCCCCAACTCCCCTCAGGGTCCCTGGCACATCCTTCCTCCTCCTGAGGGTCCAAGTCATGCCTGGCTGTTCAGCGAGAACCACACCTGTGCTGGCCACCAGGCATCTGCCCCTGGCTGGAGACAAGGAGGTTTCCAGCCAGACAGAACTCCCCACCTGACCTTCAGCTCACAAGGGAGGGATCATGAGTCTCTTGCTCAAGGCTCTCTTCCTTGTGCTGACGGAGTGCCAGGCACACAGACACTAAAGCATACTTGAGGAATAAATGAATGAACTGTCCTCAAAAAATCTGAGGCTACAAGTCTCTGAGGCCTTCTTCCAGGACCAGCGTCAGTACCTCACAAGCCCGGTCCTCTCTCATCAAGCTCTGTCGTCTAATCTCTGATTATTTGGTCAAGAGTCTAATAAATAAGCCTCTTCAAGTTCTTGGATGGTGATAAGGTGCCCCCTCAGCCTTTTCTGGAATAAGTAATCCTAAAAATATCTTTTCTCACTTCCTTGGCGCTCCTCTTGGCCCATCTCCAAGCCCTTCCTCAGATTTCCTCTTTGGACCCAAACCGGAACATTCCTGGTTGGCTCCTCTGGTGGGAGAGGGCTCTTGTGTGAGATGGGGGATGGGGGGTGGCGGGGAGGTGAGAAAACAATTTTCTGCATCAAGGGCGTCCAGCCAGGGGACCGCCTTTCTGCCTGGGTTTCTGAAACACTGCTCATTCCACCGGTCTTATCTCACTGCCACCAACCCAGACTCCTTCCTGGCATCCTGGGAGATCAGCCCCTCCCCCAGCAGGGGACAGTGTGATGATCTCATGCCGTGGCTCTAGACTATTCTTAAGAACTAACTCTTCCAAAGAACTCTTGGAAACCTTGTGAGAATTCAGATTCCTGAGCCTCATGACCCAAAATTCTGATTTCTGACCTAGTGTGAAGTCTGACTAGCTCATTCTTAGCAAGTCCCCCTGGAGCAGGCTGGCTGTTCAAGAAGGCTGCTCCCAAGCCACCTTTGCAGGAGACCAAAGAGTCTGATGGGAGGGGGCTCCTGGCCAGCAAGGAAACAAATTGGAGGGAGACGTGCGGGCAGCATAAAGCCAGGACCTTGGCTCTGGCCACCTCAGAAAAGGGAAGCTCTCTCCCACCAGTCCCCAGAGCAGAATGAGCCCATGGAAGGAAGATCAGGAAAGTCCAGGAGAAGAGAAAAAATGACACAGCCTGGGCTGGCTGTGGCTTCTGCAGTGACAAAGGTTTCAGTCAGTCCCGAGGCACCTAGCAGAGATTGGATGTCTAGGGGCAAAGAAGTCTGATTGCTGCACAAAAGCAGGGAAGACCAAGGAGTGGCTGACCTCCACCCTGAGTCACCCTCGATGACCTTTACAGGTCTGCCCAGTGTCTCTCCGGTCTCTGCCTCCCTGTCAACTGGGTGGTGGCAGGGAAGTTATCAGCCAAAGGCATACTTTGTTGAGTAGACACTGTGTTCAGCCTCTGCTGGCCTGGGCTTGTCACGCACCTGGACACCCAACCCTCTACCTCCACCTGTGGACCTTCCCTCTACATCCCCAAATTCTTCAAAGTTCAGCACAAGCCCTTCAGAGCCTCCCTCAGCCTCTACGCTCAATGAGTTCTCTCAAAACTCCCCAAATCAAAGCCATCTCTCAGCCTTCTCTCCACCACTAGCTACTAGACTCCCCAAGAGCAAAATCGAGGACTGCGTGACCCCCATCCTTAAATGGTCAAATCCCTAAGAAGTCAAATGTAACAAAAGATGTGTGCTATGACCTGGATGAGTGTCCCCAAAGGTCCATATGTAAAGGCCTTGGTGCCCAGGGAGGTGTTGTGATATTTAGGAGGCAGGGCCTTATGGGATGTCCTTTGGTCACTGGGGGTGTGTCATGGTGGGAAGGAGGAGGGAAACTCACTTCATAAATTCTTACCCTCACAGTATCCCCAGGGAACTTTCCCCAAGGTTCTAAAGCAAGTGTAAATCAGCGGCAGCTCGTAGACGTGTGCAACACAGAGCTCTTCTGTTCTTGGGTGATTGCCTGTTTCTGTACCCCTTCACCTCTGCCAAAGTACTATGGTGGATACACTTGCTGTGACCCAGAACTTTCCCATTCATTCACTGATTCATTCAACAGTCAACTATTGGTAATTGATGATTTTCACATCACTTTTTTTAAATCAAATATTGTCTAAATGTGTCATTGCTGTTTCTACCTGTGACTTTGTGTCAGGCAGTTGCTAGACACTGAGGATGTGAACATGAAGAGCACAGTGCAGCAGAGCTGGAGAGGCCCAGGCTCCTTGGAGGGCCGGGGCCAGCCTGGCTTCCCCTCTAGGCCACTATCCTACATTCTACTGGGGAAACAGACACAAAAGCAAGGAATTGTTCATTCATCATGCTAGATGCTATGATAAGGCTGGGCAGGGGCTCGAGGAGGGGGACCTGGCGGAAGCTGGAGGTGACAGCAGGAAAAGGTAGGCTGAGTTCAGAAGACCATGCAGAAACAAGCCTGGCAAAGGAGAAGAAAGGTTGTTCTGGGCAGCAGGGTAGACAGCAAGAACAAAGGTATGGGGAAACAAATGGCATGGCTGGGATAAGTGGTTTGTGCATGCTTAGAGAAAGATCTAGAAGGGTTATACAAACTTTTAAGACTGGTTATCTCAGGAAAACTACCTTGTGCAGACTTTTGCCTTCTTATATGTACAATACTAGTTTGTTTAAATTTTTATAATAAGCAAGAATTAACTTTCAGGAATATAAATATATGGGAAAGTATATATAGATTATAGTTATATAGTCAAAGTGTAGTTAGATTGTGTGCATGTATGAATATGTAACAACAAATCCCATCATTATGTATGACAGTAATGCACCAATAAAGAATGTGGAAAAATAAATTTAAAAATATATAACCAATCAAGAGTATTCCGTGTATGACGGAACTTTAAGAAGCATGGTGTTTGGGAGCATAAAACTGGAAGGAGGGGGCTGAGGTTGTGGCTCAGTGGCAGAGTGCTTGCCTCTCACGTGTGAGGCACTGGGTTTGATCCTCAGCACCACATAAAAACAAATAAACAAAATAAAGACACTATGTCCATGTATAACTAAAAAATATTTTTAGAAAAAAACTGGAAGGAGGGTGCTGCTAGCAGTAGAGAAGAAAGGGCAGGGAGCTGTCACCAGTCACCCAAACTGGAGAAGCAGTAGACCTGACACTAGCCTCCAGGCAGTGGCCTGTGTGCTCATTAATTGGGCAATTATTTTCCTGGGAAGCTGCAGGGCAGCCTAGGGACAATGTCCATCAGCTCAGGCTGATGTATTTCAGCTGGAGCACCAGGAAGGAAGCAGATCCTTGGGGTTCTGGTACCCCTGCTCCCCAGTTAAGCTCCCACCTTCTTTTGCTAGTCATGCTAGGGTGAGGATAAGAGGTGGTTCTCACCCACACCATTAGGAGGTTTCAGGCCCTGACTCTGTTCCTCCATCTCACTCCCAGCCCAGATTTGAGCTAGACAGGTAAAGAGTAAAATGCTTTTGGAACAAGGTCATTTCAAACACACACACACAACACACACACACACACACACACACACACACACACACAATGACCTTCCAAATGATTTTTCTATAGACTTCAGTCATTTTTCTGTAGAAAACTCTCTCTTTTTCTTTTGCCAGAGGAAGAAGTAACTAGTAAGGGTAATTCAGGGGTGTCACTCAAACACACACATTTACAGTTTCTTCTCCACTCAATATGATCCACAGCAAGTGGCAGCTGTTTGAGAAGTCCCCAATCCAGAATAACTTCTTCATAGGCACTCCGAATTTTATTTTGGGGTTAGGTACTCCCCACCCTCTTCCTATAGCTGATTTGTTTGCTCTTCTTTTTCTTTCTCTTTCTTCCTTCCTTCTTTTCATTTTTTCTTTTTTTACTTGTCTCTACAAAGATTCCATAAAAGGGTAAGGAGGGGTTATGTCCCAACAATTTTTTAAAAATTTTTTTTGTGGTTGTAGATGAACAGAATGCCTTTATTTTATTTATTTTTATGTGGTGCTGAGGATCGAACCCAGTGCCTCACACATGCTAGGCAAGTGCTCCACCACTGAGCCACGACCCCAGCCCCATGTCCCAACAATATAATGCAGGTTTGTTGATACATATTTCCCTCTGTGCAGGTCACAGACTGAGACAGTATTATTGGTACTACCACTTTACATACACTTAATAAGGGGATGGAGCCTGGTGACAGGTTAGAGGTGCTGATTGGTATACATTATCAATGGTCCCTCCTCACCTTGGGGACTATGGAGAATCAAAAAGAAGAAAGGAAAGAAGAGAAGGAGGGAGGGAGGAAAAAAGAAAGAAAGAAAAAGGAAAATAAGGCAGGAAAGAAAGAAAAATAGAGAGTTGGAGTTGTAGCTCAGTAGGGTGCCTGCCTGGCATACACAAGGCACTGGGTTCAATCCTGAGCACCACCACCACAAAAAAAGGGGGGGAGGAGGAAAAGAAGGGAAGGAGGATGGGAAGAAAAAATAGAGAAGTAAAAAAAAAAAAGGAAAAAAAGAAAAATTAGAGAAGTGAGTTGTTCAGAGGAAGAGCTTGGTTTAGGGGCTGAGACTAGAGTCCAATAAGGACCTGGTCCCCAACTTGACCATTTCTTTCTTGACTGGAAAATCTAGAGCATCTCTCCTCTGAAAGTTGTTCTGTCTAGAGCCTTAGTGTATGGGGCAGATGAGGGACACAAGGACGTGACTTCTACACCACCACCACTGCTAAGATGCTGGGTGTCAGTCACAGGGTGGAAACAGCAAGGAGACATTCAGAGAGTGTTTGATTTAAAAAGTGAAGTGAAGGGGCCGGGGTTGTGGCTCAGTGGTGGAACGCTCTCCTCGCATGTGGGAGGCACTGGGTTCAATCCTCAGCACCACATAAAATACACAAAAGTATTGTGTTCATCTACAGCTAAAAAAATTTTCTTTTAAAAAAGTGAAGTGAAAATCATCAATGACCAATCGAAATTACATCATTTGTGCCAGAAGTCAAACACATTTGGGAAGCTGGGGGAAAAAGAAGGCAAGACTGATGCTAAGTCTGGACTTCCCTTTCCTATGTGCTGGAGTTATTCCAGGAGCTTTAACAAAATGTGTGTTACAGGTCCCATTGAGACACAGTGACTCTGGATGTCTAGGGACAAGGCCTAAAAATCTGCATACTTATTTTTTAAATCCTCTGGGTGGCTCTAAAGTAGAACCAAGTTGGAGAAACCTGTAGTTAAGACGGGCATGCAGCCAGGGGCAAAGAGCCATGGGGTGAGAACAGAGGGGAAGGGGAAGGGGTCAGAAAGAGAAGGTGCTGGAAAGGGTCCACAGCGGGCAGTTCTGTGCACATCTGGGTGTCCTCCTGATGTTGACAGAGCTGGTCAAGAGAGAATCTGGACGGCTCCCCTCTGAGTTGTTATAGAAGCAAGTCTCCGTGGCCCAGTCAGTCCCCTAGGGGCAGAGCTATGTGGGGGTGTGGGACCCCCATCCACCATCAAAGCTCTGGTAGAAGGACTAGTGGAATGGACTAAGAGTGAGTTTCTGGGTCCTAGGGCCCCACATACCATTTCTCATTTCCCACCAGTGCTTAAAATGTTCACATAGAGCTGTACCCCTCAACCTGAGGCAGCCTCTGTGGGGTGGGAACCCCAAGCCAAGGAATCCACATCCTCCAGCCTGCATTTGCTCACAGGGGAGGTTGCTTTTATGTGACAGGTAAACCAGGCGGGTGTGGAGTGGGAGCCTCTGAGCACGCTCTCCAGAGGTCATACAGTCCTTCAGTGACCCAGCCCCTGAAACTAGCCCCACCTCCCCTGTCCCTCCCTAATTCTTGTTATTTTGGGGCCTTCCAATTTGTTTACCCCTGAATTTATTTATTTGGTTACTTATTTTTTTATTGTTATGATGTGTAAGCTCTAGACAGTGACTATCAGCTCCCCTTGGAGAGGAACTGACCTGGTCTCGGTCAGCCATGGCATTACTTTTAATGCATCACGGTTTGAAGCCTTCTGCACTTGGTCTTTGAGTTGCATCTAAGGATGAATTAAAAACCTTCTTTTTAAAGAAGCACTATACCCACTGAGTCAGTGAGCTGTGCCTTCAGGCTCCTGTAGGGACATGTTCATGTTCCCTGTCCTTGAGGCCTCAGTGGGAGTCAGAGAGGCACAGGGCTGCAGTCTATCAGGCTTCAGGAAAGATAAAAGCTGAACAAGTCACTACTCCATGGAGGCAGCGGCACGGTAGAAGGTGAAAGGCAGTCCAGTTACAGTGTAACCGGACTATCAGTTATCTAGTGTAAATGGCTCCTTATCCAATCCTTCTGGTCCTGTCTGGGCAGTGGGGGAGGGTGTGAAGAAGCCAGAGCCCTAAGTGCCGGAGTTTGAAGAATCCATGGATGGGGTGGAGGGATGCCCCAAAGGGATGTTAGTAACAGAAAGAGGAACCTGAGGTCTGAAAACCTGCACAGCTCACAGAAGTCTCTGACCCAGGCCTCTTGATCTTGAGCTGGTCAAGGACAAATGGAATGGACACACTGAGATGTTGACCATGCCCTTTCAACCCTGATTCCCTGGACTTAATGAAGATTTGGGGACAATCATTTGGTGGTTAAAAAAAGGTCTGACTTTATATAGAGCAGATTCTTTTCCAAAGAATGCAGAAGTCATTGTGCTGAGGGGGGAAAGAAATCCTTCAGCTGGCGGCATGCCTGTAATCCCAGTGACATGGGAGGCTGAGGACAACTTGTTAGCAAGTTCGAGGCCAGCTTCAGCAACTTAGTGAGACGTCTTTTCAAAATAAAAAAATAAAAAGGGCACATTGGTAATGTTCCCCTGGGTTCCATCCCCAGTACTTCCCAAAAAAAAACTTCATAAGAGTAGATATTATATGATTCCATTTACACTTACATGCATTTATTAAACAAAACTAAATCTGTGGAGATACACACACACACACACACACAGTAGTTGCATGGGATATATATACAGTATTTACATGGGGCTGGGGTCGGGATTTATTTGGACTGGGCACCAAGGAACTTTCCAGAGTCATCCTCATGTTCTATGACCCTTGACAGTGCCTCGAGTTGGACAGAGGTAGCTGTTTGTCAGAACTGGCCCATGGTACTGGTATATGGTAGATTTATGTAGTACTTTACGTGTAAAATTTACCTCCAAAGCAGTAAAAATAACTGTGAAAAATATTGAACTCCAGTCAATGATACAATGTTGAAGAATCAGACTACTTGGGTACTGATGTCTGTACCTCACTTTGAAATGCATCCAAAAATAAGAGAGATGGCTGGCTGGCTGGATCAGTACATGCTCAGACATGCGTGATGAAATGTTTACAGTGGATTCCAGCTGGTAGATACATGGTGCTCACTGCAGAAGTCTTTCCACATTTTTTTTTTTTTTGGTACGTTTGACATTTTTGAGAATAATGGGTAGAAATGAAAACAATAAAGTGTCAGGGACACATTCTCCTTCCTAAGGCCCCTCCTGGCTGCCTGACAGGGTGGGATTCTTGAGGATTCCAGTGCAGTGAGTGGAAACAGGCAACCTCTTTCAGTTCTCCTCGCTGGCTGTCCTTCTTGCTGTCACCCCTGCTGTCCTTGCTCAGGCAGACAGGTAATCATGGCAGTTGTCACTGACCTCTGCACACAGGGACATCTACATCTCACGGTTCCAAGAACCAGAATCCTGCTTCCCTGATAACTGCTCACCCAGCAGGCAAGAAGCTCCCTCCACTGTGTGCAGAGCCAGGGTCCCTGCCTCTCTTCCCACGAGAGGTCCAGTTCCTGTGGCTGCTATGCTTTGTTCTTTTGTTGTTTTTCCTTCTGACTGGGCTTCAAGATGTTCACTAGCAGGAATTTCAAACCTTATTCATCCAGTTAGCAAGTCCACCAATCTGTCCAGAAGGAGGAATATTCCTTTCATTAGAAACTGTCATACGGGCTTCAGAAGATTCCACACTGTCCCATCTCTGATCTAATTTCCTAATCTTGGGAAGTATCCTTTGTGTCTAACCTCAATCCTGCACTCTGCTCTTCTGTAGAAGCCAATGGGGCCTGGGGCCTGGGGTCTATTGCTCTCAACATACAGTACACAGGACTGTGTGCAATTGGTGGGGCAGCAAAATCAGGGGCACTGGACTCAAACCAGTCTTTCTTCCCCACTGACCCTTTACCCTGTACTCCACCCAAGCACCTGATGAAGCTGGGCCTCTGGAGGTCAAAGAGCAAGTCCCCATCACCAGTCTCCCTGGGCTGAAGACTTCTTCTCCTAGGTCATGCATCCCCACCCAGAGGCCAACCTGCAGTGGTCACCCCAGATGAGTTCATCTGGGAGCAGGAGACCCAGGAACCTCTTTTCTCTAGTCTTCCTTGGCTAAGTCTAAGCCTACAGAACAATTTACCTCTCAGTCTTAGAATGAGGCAGGAACTGGAATGGGGACAGTATAGGAGCAGAACAGTAAGCTTTCTACTTGGGCCCATCAGGGATAGCCTTCCCATGAACAGAAGAGACTGAGACTTGGGCTGTGAGGTAAGTGGCTTGCCCAAAGTCAACACCATGTCCTCTTCTAAATATCATCCTCCACGTTCGACACTTTTATGAACCTAATCAAAACACCTTATTTTCCAGCCTCACAGTATGCAGAAACAAGAACACAGGCTAGACGGCCAGACCCCTGTGGTCTTCCCAAGCTCACACATTCCCTAGGTGTGGCTCACAAATCCTTAGTAATCACATGAAAACAGGGATAAAGAGCTCCTGTCCACATCCCAGGCCATGCTCACGACCAGGTCAGATAATGCACATAAACACACTCTAGAAACTCCAAGTGCTCTTCAACTGCAAAGCATTATTAAAGCAGTTTTTCTTAGCCTTAGTAACACAATTTCAGCTATCACCTGCTTGCTGTTTCCAGGGAGACAGTAAGAGGGACCTAAAAGTCACCAAACCACAGGATTCTTTCCTGATCCTAAAGACTCCCGGTTCTGGCCCTGTCTCCTGGCTCTAAGCAGGAGACAGAGGTGAGCCAAGCGGGAGCCCTGAGCCCTCGCCCAGCCTTGCTCATCTCATGCTGGGGCAGCAGTGATGAAGAAAGAGTCTTCTGAGAGCTGCGCAGGGCTGTGGCCCAGCTAACTCCAAACTGGGCTCCAGAATCTTTGGAGCAGGTAAATCAGAGGCCCTCCAGACCTCTACTTACAGGACCGGTCCTACAGCAAGGGTCCCTATGGTCAAGTCCTTGGAGCAGAGGAGAACCCAGGAGATGGGATTTTAGGGCCTCTCTCCCAAGCTAGGCCTTGGAGTTCCATCCAACCCTCAGAGAAGAGGTGTGGGACTCCAAGCAGAAGCAGTATGAGCTGTTCTCACTAGGGTCTTAATGACACCGGGTCCAAATGTGTGTTAATGACTAAGGTCCTGTTACAAAGAGAATGTCACTACTGTAGATCACAGAATATAAGAGCCAAATCCTAGCTGGGTGTGGTGGTGCATGCCTGTAATCCCAGTGGCTGGGGAGGCTGAGGCAGGAGAATCACGAGTTCAAAGCCAGCCTCAGCAAAAATGAGGCACTAAGCAACTCAGTAAGACCATGTCTCTAAATGAAATACAAAAATAGGACTGGAGATGTGGTTCAGTGGTCAAATGGCCCTAAGTTCAATCCCCGGTACCCCTCCCCAAAAAAAGAGCCAAATCCAGACTGTCCATTGTCATTGTGCATGATGGAAGCTGGATCACCATCATATCTAGCCTCCAGCTACCAGGAAGTGGCTCATCTCATTCTCCATTCCATAGGTGAGGACACTATCCATGAGGTCCACGTGTCCTACTATGCTACCTCCAATGGTGGAAGCTGTCAGTCTGTCCCACAGCACTGTCAGGGTTGGGATAACACAGAGTGACACAGACTGGAGAGATGGCATCACTCACACTTCGGTGACACACAGCGTGGCTGCTAGTCATAGCGTGATCTGAGATATGAGCTCTGGGACAGAGCAGGAGGGCAGAAGCCTCAGGAGGAGTCCTCTCTCCGCATGATTCTTAGGCAATAGTAAGAAGGAATTTGGAACCAAAAAGCATACTAAGAGACACCTACAGACTCCCAAACTGTAACTCCGAGTCAGAGGAGGTCACAAATCTGCCAAATGTAGTGATGTCACAAGAATATGAGCCCACCAGCTAGGGAAGGGCTCTGCAGCTCCTCTTTGCAACACTTGGGCCTCCATTGAGTATCGCTGGAAGCACAGTGATTCTTTTTGCCCTGGGGCAGAACTCAGATTGGGCATGGTCAGTCCATGGGGAAGCTCCCAGGCTCACTTGCTTAGCACATTTGGGTCCAAGAAGGAGACGAAGCAAACTGCCCAGCTCTATGCCTTAAAAATAAGAGCTCTTGGGAGTGCTTAGAACCCAATCCTGACAGCACATGGGTAAGAGTAGGCTGCAGTTACCCCTAGGGGTACTAGGAGAGGGTGAGCAAGCAGGCAGGCCTCATGGAGATGTGGCTTAAGCTGAAGGACTTGGAAAAACCGAGAAGAGAAAGGAGAACTTTCTAAGCTAGATGGGGAAAAAGCATAAAACAAAGGACAATGTCAGTGCGTGGGGACCTCTAGGGTGGAAGAAGTGTCAGACTTTGGGCCACGTGTTTAATTTTCCCAACATCCCTCTGATGTAGGTACTGTTATCAACCATATTTTGCAGATGAGGAAACTGAGAGCTCTGAGATGTTCAGTAACTTACCCAGAATCACACAGCTTATTCCCAGGGGAGCCAGAGCCAACCTCAGGATGCTCTGGTTGTACAGTCTGCTCTCAGCTGCCTTGCCAGTGCCGGAGCGGGTGGTAGAACTTCCAAGGAGAACTCGCTTGTGCTTTTGGCAAACAGCCCCTCGTCACATCCCAGGCTGGCACAAGGTTCTGCTGCTTCTGCCTCCCTGCTCTGTGGATCAGTCCAGGTCTGCCCACTAGCTTGGCGTCCTGCCTGCCCCCTGAAGATGTCTTCAGCAGGAATCATAGCCAACAAATGTACCAGCAGGGTGAGACAGGCTAAATGCTTAAGAGGCTCCTGGGAACAATGTGGCTCTGTGAGCAGCCCAGGCCGGAGCGCAGCCCTGACAGGAACTAGCCCCAGCTGACTGAGGCCTCCCGGAGGAGTCCAAACCCACTCACACCACCGCCTGTTCCCTGTACTTGGGTGAAGACACTTCTTGAGCCCTGAAAACCCCAGTGCAACTTAACAAGGATTTGTCCTGCTCACCCAGGGCCTGCCTGCTGTGTCAGGGATCCCCAAAAGGTTTCCTTCTGCACCCTTACTCCGGTACCACCTTGTTCAGCACACCCCTGTGCACACGTGCACGCACAAACACACACACACACATACACACACACACACTACCCTTCTTGGACCTCCCAAAAGGAGGAACGGCACCGGGGGCCGGGGCTAACATTATTGCACATAATGTTCAAGGGTTTGCTGTGCTGAAGCACCTTAGGAGAAGAGCCTCCCCGAACCCATTCTGCTACTTGGCTGCATCTCTAGGATAGTGAGGGAAGGCCTCAAGTGGGAGATTGACACTCCTGGCACCCTGGGACAAGGGAGTAAGGGTAAGGGCTATTCATTGTGCAGGTAGAGAAAGAATGTCACCTAGCTGGAGTGTTGCTAAAGGATTAAATGCAAAAGGGTGTCAGAGAAATGCTGGAGACAGGCAGATGGCCATGCAGTGTGTGGTCAATCAAGGGGCCAGGTGCTTGTGTCCCAAGGAAAGAAAATCACCTCATAATAGCACATCCTGCAGAGGGCCTGCAGCATCTCCTTTGTGCACATGGACCCTTTCACAGATGAACAAACTGAGCTTCAAAGGAGCTCATACTTTGCCTGAGGTCACATACAAACCCCAGGGTCAGGATGTGAGCCTGAATTCTCCCCTCTTTCCACTATATCCTGGGGCCTCTCCAGGGCTATGACACAACCCCTGGCCTCCAGGAGCCGCTGGGGAAACAAAACTAATGTGGAAGGCCTGGAAGTCCTCAGCTTTGGCTTGTGCGTGTTCAGCAGCGCCACTCAGAGAACAGAGAGGTGTGGGCCAGAGGTCATGGAGGAGGGGCAATTCTGTGGACTGGACCAGTGACGGGTGATGAGTACCTTCCGGTTGTAGACTTTTTCCTAGAGAACATAGACTAGGAAGGGAAAGACAAGAATGCGTCATTTTCCTGTGACTATCTCAAAGTCATAAAACACTACCTTCTGACCTAATTCCTTTACTGCACAAGCCAGATCTGGAGAAAGGACAAGGCCTTGGAACCCAGGAGTACCAATCTCATGCTTCTCCAGCATCTAGCTATTTCAACCCTCCCTGGATTGCAGCCTCTGTATGCAGCTAAGGTGTGCTTGGCTTCAGGCCCCAAAGTCAGAATTGCAGCCAGCACACCCGTCAGTCAACATCAACAGCCTGGAACACCCCCCTCCCCACCTGTTCTCAGCCCTGCTCCCAGCATTCCCAGCACTGTGTAAACTGCCTTGAATTCCCTCACTCAGGCCACTTATTTCTGGTTCTGAGCAGAATCTAGCTCTTCTTTCTAGAAGCTGCAAGACTAGCCACCAAGAAGCCGCATCACCCTGGACTCTCAGGCCAATGCTGCAGTCTGGCTACCCTTCCCCCACCTTCCTTTAGCAAAGCCAAGTGGAGCCCAGCAGTTTGCTGTGTGGAAACACTGAGTTCTAATTAGCAACACCCTGCTCACCTTACCGCCCTCTGTCCCCACTATCTCCAGACCAGCCTAAGCTGCCCACAGCTAGGGTGCTGACTCCCTGAGATTCCCAGGGAGCTCTGCAGTCCACCAGTTCCACATGCTCATGTGGTTGGCTGGTAGCCTTAGGGCCAGGTCAGATCCTGCCATTGCAGGGCAGGAGGTGAAGAGTTTTCTGTCTTTGGCCTTGAGGTGTTTGCTTAAGTCACTGGGCCACTCTGCTCCAGACATGATCCTGCCCACACCCTTGGCACAGGCCTTGGGACACTCATGCAAGAAGCCAACAGATAAAACCAGAGCCCCAAGAATGGACTGCAGAGAAAAATTAGTTTCCTTCTTGCAGGTTTAGATTCAATTTGCTCACCTGAAAAATGACCACTGCCAACTCAAAGGTACAGCAGATACATGCAAACACGGGATTTAGAAATCAGAGGGCTGGAGACAAGCTGGAAAGTCCTTCTAGAAATAGTGCTTCCAGGGGTAGCCTTCATCTCACTTCCTCCAGGGAGTGACCCCCTGCAGCCTCGTGGCTTATAGCTCAGATGTCCAAGCTTCACTTGTAGCAGACCCTTCATGTCCCCTTCTGCAGGAAGTCTTCCCTGACTTCTGTCCCCTCTCCTCAAGGGCTAAGCTTGGTGCCTCTCCTGTCTCCCATTACATCTTACGTTTTCTATGTTATAATGGTCTTTCCCACCAGGATGAGATCTCTTTAGGACAGAAATTTTGTCTTATTTATCTCACTCTCCCCAAGAGGGGATCCCAGAACTTAAGGAGGGGTTTTGAATGAATGAATGGACAAACCAATACAACTTTCAATCCTAGGGTGTAAAGTCGGCTGCTTCTAAAGGAGAATGTACGCTGCTCCAAAGAGAGGTACACAGCCAATGTTCACCTGCTTTTATCATGAAAAACAAATACTTGAACAAAACCTAAGATGGAGCTGCTTTGAATGTTAAATGTCTTCTTTGTTCTTTTTTCGTTGTTTCTGAGTCTTCATTGCCCTTTTTCTCTACCATTTATGTCTGTCTCTCCATATCCTTGTGTTCCCCACACCAGTCCTAACTCTGCACCTCAGTTTAATCCCATCCAAGATCCCCCTAAGACACCCTTTTCAGTCACTAGCATTACTATACCTCCTTTCCTGTTTCCCTAACCTCTAGTCCCCAACCTCTTTCTTCTTTCTGAACCACCCACCTGTGACTCATGCCCATATTCTGAGACTCCTGTCCATCCCCTTGGTGACTTTGAAGGAACCTCTGGGATCATCCCTCCTGCCCATATTTGGGGCGCTGCAGCAGAGACCTGGTTCCCAGTTCTGTCCCTGATGTTAGCAAGAGGATCAGAAGCCATAATATCTGAGTTCGATTCCTCCATCCAGATCTTGGTGACCTTCAGCAAGTTATTTCACTTCAGTCAAATTCAGTTTACTCATCAAAAAAAAAAAAAATGAGGGTAGCATGCCTACATCACATGGTTGGTATGGGAATTAAACTAGACAATCTGCAGGAAAGCCAAGCATTACATAAAATAGGTCAAACTGAGAGGAAACTCTCACATGAACAAAATTTACACTAGACCAATTGGTAGCCCAAAATATCTATAGGTCATTTAAAAGAGAAGGAGAGCATCCTCAGATAGCCCTGGATGCTCCAGTCAGCTAGGCCGTGCCTTCTCTACCCAGAAGGATGTAAAGCCAGAAGATTCCCTGGTGGGCATGGTAATTCAGCAACTTAGTCATCTGATCTGGATGTCCATTGTCCTCAGGGTAGAGTAGGAGCCTGATGACTCATCTGCTTTCCAGGAACTTGGTGGCCAAAGTTGAGAGGAAGTCAGGCTCCTCACAACACTACACAATGCTGTAGATCCATGGATGAATTCCTACCCTTCCCCCTTCTCCATCACACAATTCTCCCATCCCACAAACATATATTGAGCTCCTAGTAAGTACCAGGCACTGGGCTAGGTGGTAGGGATGCAAAAATGAACAAGCCAGGCACCACCTGCCCATCCTCCCCAGACATCTTTGGAGAAAGACTGACAATTGAGCATATAATTGCCACTGGTTGTGCTAAGTGATATGCTGTTGTTGCAGAAAAGGCCATAGGAATGAACCAACAAAGCTAAGTCCTTGCAGGAGCCAGAAAGGGCTCCTAGTGGCAGTGTCCCTGCACACATCCTTCTCTCAGCTGGATGGCAGGGCATGCTTGGGTTGCTTGTATTCTGGTTTTCTTTAGGCAGTCATCTGGCTACACCCTGACAACCCTGAGTGACCCTGGGTGTTTCCCTGGTCCACACAAGCAATGCATAGACAAACTACCCCTTGGGTTGGGCTTGCAGACAATCCATTCTCTCATTCATTCAACAAATATTTGTTGAGTTCCTATTATGTACTGAAGCTAACCCATCTTGTCTTTCATTTTGCCCCAACTTCCAGTGGTGCCTTACAGAAGCACCCGTGTACTGATTCTATAACACTGCAGAGCCCCTGTTTTCTTCCAGAGAGAGAGAAAGACAACTTAGGACTAGGACAGCATAGCCCCATATGTATTGAAGAAAGGACACTTGGCATCAGGTAGGGACTCTCCTTCCCAGGATATGTCAAGAAACTCCCCCCACCCACCTCCTACCTGCTCTGCAGCACTGCTTTCTGAGGTCCTTCCATGGCACTCAGTGGGCTTAGGGCAGGCAGCTCTGACCCCCAAAGGGAGGCAGCAGCCTGGAAAAACCATGGCCCAGGCAGGCAGTCATTCCTGGAAGTGACTGGGGCCTGTGGATTGGAGGTTCACTACTCTTCAAAGCACCGTTTATGTAATTGTTGTAGGTCTAGTTTCTTGAGCTCCTTTACCAGATCCTAGACTCCCACATTCTTTCTACTTGATACCTTGAGAAGTCAGAGGGCCAGGGACACTTTCCCCATTGCACTGATGGATAGACCAAGGCATAGGACTCACTAGTGACTTAAGATCAGGGACGGAACTGGGAACCAGGTCTCTGCTGCAGCCACCAAACCTTCAAGGGCTCTCAGAGCCTCCTGGACATGGCTCATCCCCTTCCGCAGGGGTGTTCAGAGGTCCGCTGTCCTCCACCCCCAGATCTCCAACCTTCAAAGCAAGCAGCCCCAGAGTCCCACCCTCAGGTGGCCTCAAAGGTTCCCATTGTCCAAGAGGCTATTTGGCTTGACCCCCAGCCCATAAGCAGCAGGACAGCAAGCTCAGAGAGGAATCTGCCTTGTATCCCTCCTCGGCTGGCCGCCTTGGGGGAGCCTGTGGGGCAGGGGCCCCGTTGAATGTGACCTATTGTCTTCGGGGTGGATTTAGGAAGTGCCAAGCTCCCATCAAACAGCCCTGCTCCCCCAGTAAAACAAAAAAAGGGCTGTTCATTGGGGACCTTTTCCCCCTTATCTCCTTTTCCTATCTCCTCAGGCTTAGCTATGGTGTAGTGTTCAAAACCACTTCCCCTCGGAGCCAATCAGAAGCCGGGGCTCACCCCGTGGCCCTGAGGTGAAGTTATTTATAAACGCCTCCCTGGATTATTTGAGCAGAGCCTTTTCACACACCTCACGAACACCTTTCTGCTGCCCGCTGCCCAGACACACCTGCAGCCCTGCCCAGCCGGCTCCACTCACCCACCGGTAAGCCCCACCCAGCCCAGCCCACCCCACAGGGCTGGGGTCATCGCTGGAAGAGGGCGGGCACCAGGGGTACTGAGAGGAGGATGACAAGAACCAACGGGTCACAGGGTGAGCTGCTGTGGGAAGGACACTCTGGCCCCCCGAGGCTGAGAGCAACCCTCTGAGGAGCCCAGGGGGGTCTCCGCTTCCATGTAAGAACCTGAGCTGCCAAGGCCGAGCTGGGTTGAGGGAGGGCGTGGGACAGAGGCAGTGGTAGAAGATCCCCAAAGTGAGGCAAAACAGCCACCTCCTTCACAAGACCTTCCAGGGAAAGGAGGACGGTGGCCTTCCTCGGGCGCTTGTCGGTGAAGCTGCAGGCGGTGCCTCTCCTTTCTTCTCAAGCCTTACTGCCTGGCTCACCAGCCTGCTCTGTGTGGCTGTGTCCCCTCCCTCTGCCCCGCAGAGGTCCTCCTTCACTCCTCCACCAGCGCAGGGCACTTGGCATAGACTGCATGGAACTTTGTTTGTCCCCATTAATCCTGAGAAGTTAGAAGTGGAAGGAAAGGGAACCAAGGAGCCGAAGAGGATGGGGAGGACCCAGCCCCATCAGGCAGGTGGGTGAGCAGAGGGAGCAAGGCCCAGAGGACCTGACTCCATGACGAATGCTTCTGCACAGAAGGGTTTGGGTCAGGTCAGTGGATGAAGAGCCAACTTCACTGGCTCCCAGCATCTGAGCTCATCCTGCAGCTCACAGGGGTCCCAGGCCACTTCAGGCAATGCCTCCATTCCTGGAAATCAGAGGGCCCTCAGCCTAGGCCAAGCAAATCTTTCTAGTACCAACTCCCTACTTAGACTTGGCCCCAGTGGGTCCGAGTGCCAGGAGGAAGACCAGCATCAAGGCAGTGCTCCTTGGGGTAATACAGTCCCTGGAGTGGGGGCAGATAAAGAAGTCTCCCCCCAACCCCAGGCTGTCTTCACTCACATAGACAACCTTCTCTAGAGGCCCTGACCCAGCCCCCTACTCTCTCATCTCGGCCCTGGCATTCAAATGCTGACTAGAGCCTGCCTGGCCAACACAGAGACTACACACACTAGTGCCACCTCCACCTCCAGAATGGCCCTCTCAGGCACCTCCTGGGTCCAGTCAGCTCTGGGGTCCATTTGTATGAAATCCTGGAGCCAGAGATGAACTTTCTTTGCTCTCTCAGTGACCAGGTTTCCAGGAGATTAGCATATGATTGGTATTTAGTGTGTATTAAACTGTACGAAATAGAGTCAGCTCACTAAGGGACTGAGGGACCAGCTCCACACTGACCAAGCTCTGGAGGGTGAGGGGGTCACTACTTGGAAGACAGAGCTGACACCTCCTCAAGAGGAGATGGCCCTTTACTCTGCCACTCTCCGTTTGACCTGGATTCTTGGACCTTTACTGTTCCCCTTGTCCAGGCCCCGGCTTCCAAGGGAGCCTAGCCCTGGAATCCTTAGAGACTTCTAGGAGTCTAACCCCAAGTGTCTGTTCCCATGACCTTGTTCAGGTTTCACTGTTGCAAAGTATTTTGCAACATCCATTCTCCATTCCTTTTGCAGGAATTCATTTTCTCCAGCCAGCATCTGTCTGCCTGACCCCGGCAGAGAGGACAGAGTGGGAAGGAAAATTGGCTTGGAGATAAGGAGTGGGGATTTGGGGGATCACAACAGCAAGTCTGTCTCCTGCATGGGATACAGTCCTGGAGCAGCCAGAGAGAGGGCACACACCTAAGGGACATTTGACCTCCCCACACAACCCTGAGAAGGAAATTAGGTAGGGGTGAGGAGGGGAAAGGAGATTTGTTCAAGAAACATGGGAATGACAGAAAGAAGAATATTTTAAAATGCTTTAAGAGTACAAAGGCCTCTACAGCCTCCCTCTTCCCGCCAGGGACACAGTCTCCAGCTGAGGCCCCAGCAGCACGCCTACCCTCTCCCAGCTCCCATCCCTACCCTGGTCAGACAGAGGCTGCTCCTTCTCTGGGGCTCCCACCCTAGATGAGGCAGTTAGAGCAAAGTGGAAGCCTCAAAGTGACCTTTCCTTTTCCCAGACACAGTGACTGGCCAGGTAGGGACCAGTGATAAGGACGTCAGGTAGGTTGGCCAAGCCAGAGCTGCTCCCATGCCTGGCACAGGTGCGTCAAGGAACCCCCCCCCCCATTCCCCAACACACGTGCTTGAGCGTATGCACACAAACACACACACACACACACACACACACACAGACACACACGCATGGCCAGGCAGGGCTGAGGAGGAAGTCAATCTCTGCCACAATGACCGTCTTCAGTCACCTCCAGACCTGACTGAAACCCACAGACAAGCTCCCGCCTTCCTGCTCTCCAGATGTCCTGTGTTCTGAAAAGGCTGTCTGCTTTTCCTCTAGCCAGTCCTGGGAACCTCTGGAGGGATAAGGATCTTGGGCTGTAGTGTAGGGGCAGATGGGGAAAAAAAGGCCAGAAAGCAGAGTGGCCTGCCTGAGGTGGCCAAGCAAGAAAGTGAACCCTCCAGGGTGACAGTAGTAACAATAATGGTCAGAAGTCATCCCAGGCTTACCACCAGGTGCCCTTCCAAGCCTTTCGATGCATTAACTTGGGCGCTGTACCAGCACCTATCTCTGCCCACAGTAGGGACATAGAGAGATCTAGCCACAGAAATGACTGAGAGGAGGTCCCAATGCACTTTCTTTGGCATGAGCTCATCATACGGGCTCCCCACACTCTCCATTTGCCCTTAGCTCCAGGTCCCCCCAGCAGTGCAGCATTGCATTGCAAGTCCCCTGGATCCCTGTCCCCACTCCCCTGCCTGAGCTTAGGCATTGTCCTTGCACCCTTATCTCTTCCCATCTGCTCTTCTTTTTTCTCCCCTACCTGCCTTAAGCGCCACAGCCCCCCTCTAAATCTCTCCAGCTCTTTTGAATGGCCTCTCCTTTCCTCTGCAGAGTGGGAGGGGCAGGGTCACCTTTTTGTTCCTCAATATTGTCACATGGCACCTGCTATTTATCCCTGATCTGGGGGTGGTGTGGTGGGGGGGAGGCCGTGGAGGGGCTGTGGCTGTTTGATAGAGGCAGGGCACCTATGGCAACAGAGCACTGGACTCTTTTTTTCAAGACGTTGACGTCACTGGGCAGAGCTGTGTGTTTAACTAGGGATCAGATCATCGTGTTCCCTATACCTCTCTCTCTTCTCCCTCTTTCACCTTCCCACCCCTAGCCCAGCACAGTGAGGTGCCCTCACTGGGGGGCCCTGGGACCCCACAGCCTTGAGAACCCCAGGGGGTGAGGCCCTCCACACTGCTGGCCACACTTACCCACCCCTCCCAACCCCTTCCTCCAGCGCTGAGGACTGGCTGGGAATGAAGGGATACCCCACCTCCACCACCCAGGCAGCTCCTGAGCCTGCAGATTTGAGATTCTGTTTATCATTGTCCAGGGCAGCTAAGACTGGGGTGGGAGGCAGAAACCATGGTAGAGCCCTCAAGGGAAGAAACAGAACCCAGCAGTCCCATCTCCTCAGCTAGGGAGCAAGGTCACCAGAGCAGTCCAAAAGGGGAACTCTGGATGCCACTCAAGGGGACAACCCCCAGAAAGCAGGGATCAGTGTTGTCTCTAGGGGAGTCTAGAGCCCCTTCCAGCAGGAGCACCTGAATGGGAATTCCCGAGTGGGAGTTAAGGCCTGGTTCAGAGCCGCCCTGCCTCTCTCCAAGACTCAGTTTCTTCCTCCACATAATGAGAGGCTTGGGCACAGGTAGCCCTCAAGTTCCCTTTGAGCAATACTTCTCAACTCTGACTGGCCCTGGATTCTCCTTATTTAGAGATAAAAACAGGGATTGTGAAACCTCCCGGAGCCTCTTCCCCTGCAACACCCTGTTTCTGGGAAGGAATCGGGCAGAGCGTATGGGGAAGGGAGGGATGCAGTGTGGCATAAAGCAGGGGGGCTTTTCCCTCAGCCTGCGTCAGAGGGGGCTCCCTGGCATCCAGTCCTCAGCCATCTGGAGGCCTGCCCTGAGGGGTAAAGACAGTCCTGAGTCACCTACCTGTTGCTCTCTAAAGGATTTCCACCATCCCTGCCTCTTTTCTCCCTCCCTTCCCTGGAAGGACAGCCGGGAATTACCAAAGCCAACAGCCACGTGCAGGCTGGAGAGGGGCCTATGAAAGAGATGCTAGAAGAGAGAGATGGCTCCAGGCTGGGATGGTCTGGAAAGGTTTCATAGACGGAAGGAGGAGAGGGGAGGAGGAGGAACTGAAGCTGGTCTCAAGGATGGGCAGGTCTGGAAAAGCAGAAGTGAGTCAGGGCACCTGGGGTAAAGAGTAAAGTGTGAGCAGAGACCCAAACTTGTTTGGCAGCGGATGCTGGACAGACCCACCTGGAAAGTACAGAGGGTCCACACCAACAAATCCACCAAACCAACAAAACAAGGCCAGAGGATGGAAAAAATCAAAAATGTCAAAACTAGGAGTTTGGCTTCACCTTTCTGGAAATGAGGAAGACAGAGGTTTCTGAGCAGGGGGGTAGGCTAGAGTGGAGGAGGCAGGGCTGGAGGCCAGGAAATCAGTTAGAAGGCTATTGCAACAGTCCAGGTGTGAGGCCAGACTGGGGAGGTGGAGGCACAGAGTAGAGGTGCAGAGGCGATGGATGAGAGAGAAGAAAGGAAGGAAGGAAATGGCAAGAGAAGGAATGAAAACACAGTAGGCTGATGAGCAATAAATGTGGAGGCTGAAGGGGAAGGAAAGGGCAGGGACAAGTGGCAGGGAGGGACTGAGCGGCAGGGAGAAAGGTACCACTGCAGAAATGGGGAAATAGGTGGGGGGAGCTGGTAAAGTGGGGCTTAGTAAGACTGGATGTTAGTAGCATCTCCTAATCCCCATCTTAACAATTATAATCATCGCCATTACCACTTACTGGATGCCTAGGAAAGGCCAAGCACTTCACATACTTGATCTTGTTAAATCCTCATAGCAACTGCCTTAGACTGCTATTATCTCTATTTAGGGAGGAAGAAACTGAATCTTTGAACCCAGGTCATTTTGGCTGTAAAGCTTGTGCTGCTTTTCTGATGCCACCCTGTGTTTCTCCCACTGAAATGTCTCACGTGCCATTATCCTTACTCATTTCTGCCAGTATCTCTTCTAAAACACCATTTCTTGATTCACTCAACAAGCATCTATTGCATACTTACTAAGTGCCAGGTAAGGGTCTGTGCAGGGGAGGTGGGAAGCTTCATGCCGCCATCTTGCCTTCTATGGGGTATCCTCCATGGGATTTTTCCAGGAATCCATCCCTCCGCTGTAGTTCCTCCTGGATCTTGGTTCCAAAACCAAATGAATGGGATGCACCAGCCCAGCTTTCATTAGCTCATGTACAACCTCATTTATGACAGAAACTCACATTTGTATCATCCTCTACATTTTACTTAAGTAAGATCTTAGCCATTAAATCATTTGATCTTCACAACAACCCTGTGAAATAGAGAGGCTGCCCCCACTTTGCTGATGAGAAGTTAGGTTTAGAGAGGCAATGTCACTCATTCTGCCTCTTCAGCAAAGCCAGGACTACAAACAGGTCTCCAGACCCTTAGTGAATGTTCTTTCGATATCTTTCCAGTATCCTCTTCCACAAAAATTATTCACCAGATTGCTCCCCTCTGATAACCTCCCCACTCCCCCAGGTGCTCCCGTACGAAGTCTAGAGCCATCGCCAACCTGCTGTGAAGTTCCACATCTCAAATTTTTTAACCCAACTGGCAGAGTCACCCCACCCTCCCCACTTCCCAAATATAAACCCTCCATCTAAAGGTGAAGGTAATCTGCCCCACTCCCTCCTCCAAGTAGATCGTCCCAGTTCAAGGGGTCAGGGCACAGGAGAAGGGACCAGGAGTTGGAGGAAGGTAGGGAAAAGGGGAAAGGTTCCCACAGGGAACCCCTCTGGGCCTCAAGGGCCCTACCACCAGGCTCTGCCCAACTCAGCTCCTGGAACATCAGTGAGGTTGTGCAAAGGTGGAAGAGGAGGGACACCAGTCCACAAGGGTGGGGGGAAGGCTAGGCACAGGAAGTTGTGGGAGAGGCAACACGACCATCCTGATTTCCCCAGACACACCAGTGTCCCTCAGGGGAAACCTGTTGGTGAAGTCCTGGATGTCTCATTTGAGAAGGGTCCTCTTGAAGTCTCCGGGCCATTCCCCTGCCTCTGGGAAGGCTGTTTCCTCTATTTCTTCCAAGTGGACTGACTGAATGGTGTGACCCTTTCTGCCAAGGAAACTGAGGCCTGGGGTAGGAGAGTGGTTTGTAGGGGCTCCAAGAGGGGCAAGAGGATCAATGTGCTGAATCCAGCTGTGACTTCTACCTCTGTACTCCCACCTCCCCTTTGCCTGGTGCTCAGCGGGGGTGACGGTGATGTCACAGGTGTGGAGTGCCAGCCACGTGCTGGGAGCCAAGCAAAACAGCCAGAGCAAGTGTGTGCATCATCAGTGCCTGAGAAGGAAGGCCACCAAAAGAAGGGAGTCTGGCGGACAGTGGGAAGGGAGGCACCTTGCAGGTTGGGGGCGGGGAAGACCAGAATAAAACGCCCCTGCAGCAAGAACCAGAGAGAGAAGGCCCCGGCTGGCACTGTGGAGGGATGCCCCCTCATCCTCCCTTACTCTGCTTCTCCCAAAGCTTGTAAATGCCCCAGACATGAGCCAGCCCAGGCCCCGCTACGTGGTAGACAGAGCTGCATATTCTCTCACCCTCTTCGATGATGAGTTTGAGAAGAAGGACCGGACATACCCAGTGGGAGAGAAACTTCGGAATGCCTTCAGGTAATGTGGCACAGAGCCTGGTCTCCTCTTTCCTCTGCTCCTTGCCAAAATCCTTTCTGATCCAGGCTATGGCTCCTATGGCACCAGGATTCCTACAACAGGACGTAGGGAAGATCTGTGAAGGGAAGGTTCTGAATCCTGAATTTTAGAGCCTACACGCTCATCTGTCCTGAGACCCCCCTCCCAAAGGGGACAGGGAGGAAGAGCAAGAGCCATTCACAGTTTCAGAAGGGCTCTAGAGCATCCCTGACCCCCCTGTCTAGGGCCTTCCCATCTTCTCAGTCCATTCAAGTCTCTTGTGGGTCTTCAAATGAGCTTTAGGTGGACATGCTATAATAGGGAAGGGTGAGGAACATCAGAGCCCCCACTTCACGACATTTGTCAAAAAATGCCTGAAGCCACCATATCCCACACCCTTTCTCCTCTTTCCCTGCTTGACATTCCTTCCTGTACCTGGTCCAGAGAATTCCTAAAGGAGGCCTTAAATTCCTAGGTTCTCCTGAAGGGGACCTACCAGCACCAGCCTCCAGGCTCTTTCTGTACTCAGATCCCCCAACTGTGGGCCCCCAACCGTGGGCCTTTGCTTCAAAGGAAGGGGACACCCAGGAGATGCATACCCATACCCCTGGAGCCGAGGCCACAGCTTCACTCTCCTCCTTCCTAGACTCCTGGCAGACCTCACTCAGGCCTATGGGCTGGTGTGTGCTCCCTTGTTCCCCTGGAGAAACAGCTGATTCAGTTACTGGATTGAGGTCACCGGCAGCGGCTGAAGTGGAGATGCAGGTGGAACTGGTTCAGGCTGGGGGAATCACCCACTTGAGTTTTTACTAAAAGTCCCAGCCCAACCCTGCTTCCCTTGGGAGGCTCCATTTCTGCCTAGTTACAGTCAAAGCCATGGGTGCCCAGGGTTTGGGCACCATACCCATAGCTGTGCTCCTCAGACTTATGGGCTCAGCCAGTCTTTGAGCCCAGAGCAACCTCAAATTTGAGTTGCTTTGGTGCTGAGAGAATGAGGAGGGTCTGCTGTTTTCCTAAAAGACAGGCTGATGAAAACTCTAAAGAGAGCCAGGGAACCATTCCCATGGTGCTGGCATGAGAGCCTCAGACTGTTCCTAGTACACAAAAAATGCTCCATAAATATGTAATGAACAAATGAATGAATGAATGAATGAATGAATGAATGAATGGAGTGTCTAGAAAACTAATCCCTCTCCGCTTCTGAGGCTTTTACAAATGTTTTTGACATTGCTTCCAGCTCTTTTCAGACTTCAGATTTACCTAACATATGTCAGGGTTGCAAGAAGATTGGGCAGAGACTAGCCCTCCAATGCCTAGTTATTCTTAAACCAGCCAGCTGTCTGCTTGGGAGTCCAGTTTCCTCTACCACAAGCCAACCCCCAAAGAGCCCCTGCAGGAGGGCCCCCTGGTTCTCTCCTAGGACCAGGCTTTAGAGACACATGAAGTTATTTACCACATTTATCTTCCTTCCAACCATCCCAGGAATGAGGGAGGCACCTACGAGAGAGCCCCAGAGAAGACTAGACAGTCAGAGGCTGACTGTGAAGCCATTCCACAGTGTTAGTTGGGAGAGAAAATCTGCCTAGACTTCTGGACACAAAGCATTGTCTGTGTTGGTTTCAGTCTTGGGTGATATCCAGGGGACCCAGTGTCAGGGAAACTATTGTTGAGCAACAGTAAAAAGCAGGAATTGGTGGCGAGCAGGAAAGGAAGCCTAATCAGAGCTGGCCAGTGAGTCACCAGATGGGCCCTGAGTATTTGAGTTCCCTCAACTGGGAGAAGAAAAGAAAATGCCCCTCACCCTCTTCCAGTCATCAATCCGCCGGCTGTCGCCCTTAAATTTGTAAGCCCTTGTTCCTGCCGCTTCTGAGCTACCATGAAAGGACCTCAAGGTGCTCAACAAACAGGGAAGGGATCAACTCTCCCTACCCTGTGTTAGCCAAGGAACAGCTCTCCCATTCTTCTCCTTCCACCCATCCATCAACCAGGGGGAACTCCAGCTCTAGAGCATGGCACAGAAAGGTCAGTGAGTCAGCTGCAGCGTACCCCACAGGAATAACAGAGCCTTCTTTTGCTGGGGAAGTTCAAGAAAAAAGGGCAGCAGCCAGCCCCTGCTCAGATCAATTTTCAATACTGGCTCATTCATTCACTTATTTATTTATTCATTTATTTTTTATTTTTTGCAGGGGAGAGGTACCAGGGATTGAGCTCAGGGGCACTCAACCACTGAGCCACATCCCTAGCCCTATTTTGTATTTATTTAGAGAGAAGGTCTCGCTGAGTTGCTTAGCTCCTTGCTTTTGCTAAGGCTGGCTTTGAACTTTCAAAATTCCTGCCTCAGCTTCCCAAGCCACTGGGATTACAGGCCGTGCACCACCGCCCCCAGCTTTATTTATTCTTTTATTCAACAAATAGTTCACAAGCACACCTCTGTAGCATTCAAAGTGTACAAGGAGGAACAAGAGAGACAGACATCTCACCATCATGGAGTCTGCTGTGTAGAGCCAGATGAAAGGCAAGAATTAAGTCACAGGATGTACCCAGAGCCGCAGGAGCCCAGACAAGGGCAGTCAGGCCTAAGTTCAGTCAGATAGGAGCTCAGAGAAGCCTTTCCTGGAGAAAGGCCATCTGAGCCAGGGATGGACCTGACACCTCAGAAACCTGAGCCACCATAAAATCCACACCTTGATGCCAAGCCCTGTAGAGTTCCCAGGTGAGCAGTCAGCATGAGAAGACCCCCAGCTGGTGCCCAGCATGTATTGATAAGCTCCAGAGAACATTCCTGCCTTCTCCCCTCAGAATCCTCAGCATGCTCTGTGGGTGCTCAGTTTCCTGAGATCTGAGTGAATTGTGTGAATTAGTGAATGAAATGAATTATCATCCCTCTTGGACCTTCCCTCCTTCCCTGCAGCTGTTCCTCGGCCAAGATCAAAGCCGTGGTGTTTGGGTTGCTGCCGGTGCTCTCCTGGATCCCCAAGTACAAGATCAAGGACTACATTATCCCCGACCTGCTGGGCGGACTCAGTGGGGGATGCATCCAGGTGCCACAAGGTGAGGGGGTCCCCTCTGCCAGTCCTAGCCCGCTGCTCCCACCTCTTCCCTCTACTTCCACCCCATCCCTCTGTGACCCCCAATAAGCCAACTGTGCTCCTGAGCCCTTGATCTCTTTGTCCCTTGCAGGCATGGCATTTGCTCTGCTGGCCAACCTTCCTGCAGTCAACGGCCTCTACTCCTCCTTCTTCCCCCTCCTGACCTACTTCTTCCTGGGGGGTGTGCACCAGATGGTGCCAGGTAAGGTCTCTCTTCTTTTGACAGCCAAGATGACCTGAACCTAAAGGACAGGTGGTGTGGCCAAGGGGGTTGGGTTCCATTGCATTATCCTGGTGTTAGTGCCGATTGATCCTGGAGGGACAGTCACTGTATCAGTCCCAGGTCCTCAGTGACCTTGGAGAAATCACTGAACTCAGTCAGCATGACCTGTTCCATCCCCTTCCCTGGAAGGAGAGGACTTGACAAAACAAGATACGCCCTACACTACACAGGCTAAACAGATGTGAGAAATCACTGTCCAGAGGCCAGAGTGGCTCAGGAGGCCACAGAAGGGACATTTGGAGTTCTTTGATGCTAGGTGAGCTAGAGAAAAAGGACCTGTCCACAAGGGCTGGTTTCTGGTTCTGGTTCTGGTGAGTTGGTGTCCTCATGTGTCAATGAGATGATGTTGACAGGTGAGGTGAAAGTGTAGGTGGTTGGAGAGTGCGGAGAGTGACTGGACATCAGTGGTGGTGTCATGCTAGAGGAGCAGTGGAGCGCAGGGATCTGTCCCCCCAGGGGGCGGGCTGCTTTCCACAGGTGTGTGACAAACCTCTGATTTTTGCTGGCTGGGTGGGGCACCGCAGGTACCTTTGCCGTTATCAGCATCCTGGTGGGTAACATCTGTCTGCAGCTGGCCCCAGAGTCAAAATTCCGGGTCTTCAATTATACCACCAATGAGAGCTATGTGGACACGGCAGCCATGGAGACAGAAAGGCTGCATGTGTCGGCGACACTCGCCTGCCTGACTGCTGTCATCCAGGTAAGGTAGACAGTCCCCAGCCCTGCCAGGATCCCGCCTTGGGAGAATACCCCGACCCCAAAGCCCTTGATATGATGATAGGTCAGATTTATGATTCTGCCTCCTCCATCTTCCCCATCCCAGAGCCAAAACTTAAAAATTCAGAGTACCTTCTCACCTGTGCCCAGATCAGGACCATTCCTAAGACCAGCCATGGCACCTGATGAAACCATCCTGAGCTTAAAAACGGCCTAAAAATGACTCACAACCTTTCTCCACTGCCCCTTGGAGAAACCCAGCCCTCTGCCAGCATCCTTCAGTCCCCTTTGTCCCAAGCCCTGGCAGCAGGTGCACAAAGTCACTGAGCTCCTCCCAAGAAGTGCAAAGTATTCCCCTGGGCTGAGAGAGGGAAGCCAGCGTGACAGGACGCAAGAGCAAGAAGCAGCCTCCGAGAACACTTCTCACCCGTTCATTTATTCATTCACTTAGTGTTTTTTGGTTGGGTTCTAGGGCTGAACCCTGAGGACACAGAGAAGTAAGAAAGAGACTCAGTTCCCAGTTGCTCCCAACCCAGCAACATGTCAACCAATTAATGGATGTTCCATGACATAAGCAGCACCCTAGAGCTATGGGCAAATGTCTATAGGGACACAGAAGAGAGAAGGTGATATTTGACCTCAGTCTGAAGGATAAATAGAAGCTAAGCTGTGACTGAAGGAAAACCATGAAAAGATGGGCAGGGGCCAGAGGGGACAGCACCCCAAAGCATGGAGGCCTCAGAGAGGGAGTCTGACCAGAAATCAGCAAGGAGTGATGAGTGGGCAGAGGGCAGAAGATCAGAGAATAGGCCTGAAATGGATGAAGTCAGGTCTGTACCCTAAGCAGTGGCTTTGGACCCAACAGGCAGTCTATAAGGATCACTGGGGCTCCAAAGACGGCTGGCTGGAAGGTGGATTAGAATCAAGGGAAGGACCTGTTGGGACCTCTGCAGAGGCCCAGGCAGGAGTCACAGGGGCCTAGACCAGGGTGGTGGCCATGGAGAGAGAGATGGGGGTGGACGCTGTACTAGGAGTGTCAGCAGAGCTTGGTGATAGATGGGATGTGGGAGGTGAGGGAGGGTGACTCCACCTTCTGGCTTGGGCAATCAGGTGTATGGCGGCATCATATTGGGAGAGGAAGCACTCGGAAGGACCAAGTTTATTTTACAGATAAGGAAGTCAAAGCCAGAGGGGTGACGTGACAAAGGCCTGACAAAGAACCAAAGGTCTGGTGGCGGGCACATAGAGCACAGTGAAGGGCGGGAGAAAGCCACAGAGGACGAGCTTCCCTAGAGCCACTGCTGTCCCAGCAAGGTGTGCAGCACCATGCCTGGGTCTGTGCTGGGCAGGTTTCAGGGGGTGGCTGACCCATCTTGGTCTCTCCCGCCACCCCCCTTCTTCCTCTCAGATGGGCCTGGGCTTCATGCAGTTTGGCTTTGTAGCCATCTACCTCTCTGAGTCCTTCATCCGGGCCTTCATGACGGCTGCTGGCCTACAGATTCTGATCTCCGTGCTCAAGTACATATTTGGATTGACCATTCCTTCCTACGCAGGCCCAGGGTCCATCGTCTTTGTGAGTCTGGGGATGCAGCCTGCAAATGGGCAGGCCTCAAGCAGACGCATGAGCAGAGGTCACTGTTGAAGGAAGTTGTGAGCTGCTCGTTCTGAGATGTTCTCAAGGAAGGGCTGGCTGAGCCATTGTTCAGGAAGGATTCTGTGGGCCTTCCCACCATGGGAGAGGGAATTGAACACGTGCCCTCAAGGGCTTCCTGAGATTCTCTGTGGTTTATTCCTGCAGAAAAAGGAACGTACATTCCATTTGTTCTCCCCATTGCAGTGCCCCAACCTGTCCCTGCCTGGGAAGTCCATTCTTAAGTCTAATCTTCATCCCTCTAGTTTGAACTTTTCTTGAGAAAAAGAAAGCATTTCTATTCTAGCATGAGTTCCCCACATGCCCTTTGGGAGACAGTAGTGGGACGTGGCAATGTTCATGACCCGGGTCGGTGTTCTGTCTTTGCTCACCTTCATAAGCAACGACAGCATCTGTTCCTTGAGTCAGGCACCCAAGAGCGGGGTAGTATGGGAAAAAAAGGGTGAGAGCCTGTGAGCCTCATGCTCTCTCCTCCAGACCTTCATTGATATTTGCAAAAACCTCCCCCACACCAACATCGCCTCGCTCATCTTCGCCCTCATCAGTGGTGCCTTCCTGGTGCTGGTGAAGGAGCTCAACGCTCGCTACATGCACAAGATCCGCTTCCCCATCCCTACAGAGATGATTGTGGTAAGACCTTGCCTGGGGCTGGGATGTTGAGGGGTCAGGGTCGGAGGGGCTGTGAGAAGAGGAAGGGCCAGGGGAACCCCTACTCGTCCCTGACCCCGCCCCTCCACTAGCAGCCAAGGGGACAGAAAGTTACATGGAATCCATTCCATGACCCCATGTGTGGGACTTGCTACTCCCACTTCTCCTTCCTGCTCCTAGTTCTTCCTCCTTCAGTGTGTGTATGCTCCACCCCCAGCCCAAAGGAGGCAGGAGAGTGTGATTTGATGCCTCCAAAGAAAACAGAGACTTGAGTGGGCACCATGGGGCACACCTGTAATCCCAGCAGCTCAGGAGGCTGAAGCAGGAGGATCTCGAGTTCAAAGCCAGCCTCAGCAAGGGCGAGATGCTAAGCAACTCTGAGATCCTGTCCCTAAATAAAGTACAAAATAGGACTGGGGATGTGGCTCAGTGGTCAAGAAAAGAGAGACTTTGGAGAGATCCCTACCCTGGCCCCAACAGACAGCCAGTCCCCATTCTCCACTTTGGGATTTGCAGGTAGTGGTGGCAACAGCTATTTCCGGGAGCTATAAGATGCCCAGAAAGTATCACATGCAGATCGTGGGAGAGATCCAACGTGGGTGAGTCCAGATGGTCCGGAGGCCTGGCCCTGCCCCTACCCCACTGAGCTCAGAGGGACATGAGATGATCTCTATGAAAGTCCATTAGTAATTATATGACACTGGTCACATGAGAATTTTTACTATTACTTATTACAAGAAGAGCCATA
>CM053410.1:59434803-59546645 GCA_028644305.1 Xerus rutilus
GTGGCTCAAGCCTGTAATCCCAGCACTTAGGGAGGCTGAGATAGGAGAATCGCGAGTTCAAAGCCAGCCTCAGCAATGGCGAGGCACTAAGCAACTCAGTGAGACCCTGTCTCTACATAAAACACAAAATAGGGCTGGGGATGTGGCTCAGTGGTCGAGTGCCCCTGAGTTCAATCCCCAGTACCAAAAAAAAAAAAAAGAAGAGCCATACAACCAGCCAAGGCTGGCTACTGTATGGAAAATGGGTCTTAATAGTGACCCTCCCCTGCAAGTCTCATACCATCAGTGCTGATCAGCAAAGCCTCTCTTGCTGGCCCTCTGCCTTGCTCTTGGCTCTTTTTGTTCACACAGAAAGGTGATTATTAGATCAACTAGATTTGTTAAGCATCCATGTTGTGTCAGGCACCATGCTGGGCCCCAGGAGGCCAGGGGCAAAGCTTGTCCTGTAGAACTGAAGAAGGTGTGGGAGGGAAGTCCTCAAGCACGGGGTCTGTGAGTCTGTAAACGAGTGCAAAGAGTTCAGAATCTGGACACAAGCAGACAAGGCCCTACCACTTACCAGCTTTGTGACAAGGAGGTTCTATAATCCTTGCTTCCTCCTTTGTGAAACAGAAGTGATGGTACTCGCCTCCAGGGTTGCAGTGAGTGACAATGGAAGGGATGAGTTAGGAAGAGATGCCCCTGGTGCACAACAGGGGGGCCTGGCTGGCCCCTGAAAGCTGATGAAGGACTAGCTTCTCTTCCCTCTCCTCATACCCCGGGGCCCTGCCTCCTTTCCGGCTCCTTGGCAGGTTCCCCACTCCAGTGTCGCCCGTGGTTTCCCAGTGGAAGGACATGATAGGCACAGCCTTCTCCTTGGCCATCGTGGGCTACGTCATCAACCTGGCTATGGGCCGGACCCTAGCCAATAAGCATGGCTATGATGTGGATTCTAATCAGGTAGCTTTGGCCACCCTCAGATGGGCTGGGCAGGATGGGCCAACAGAGACCTGCAAGAGATATCTTGGGGCTCTTTGAGCTGAGGGCTTGGGGGGACTCTGATCCCAAGAGGCCAAACCTCCTCTTGGCTGGTAGTGTACAACTTCATGGCAGGAGGGTCACTCTCAAGTCATAAGCCCAAGATCCAGTGTGCACACTGACTTGGGTCACTGCCTTCTTCCTAACTGCCCTCTCCCCACAGGAGATGATTGCCCTGGGCTGCAGCAATTTCTTTGGTTCATTCTTTAAAATCCATGTCATTTGCTGTGCTCTTTCTGTCACTCTGGCTGTGGATGGAGCTGGAGGAAAATCCCAGGTGAGTCCTGTACCAGAGGAGGTGTAACAGAACTCAGTGCCACCACCCAACCCCCATCCTCTTCCTACTTAGTCTCCACTCCACCAAAGGCATCTATGGGATCAACCAAGGGCAAGACTTCCACACCACACCCCTACTCCCAACTGTTCCTCTGAATAGGTGGCAAGCCTGTGCGTGTCTCTGGTGGTGATGATCACCATGCTGGTCCTGGGGTCCTACCTCTATCCTCTCCCCAAGGTAAGAGTCCAGCTGAGGAGCAGAAGATAGCAAGAGACTCCAGCACCAATGATCCCTAGGAGTTGGGCAGTTCTTAGATTATGAAGCTCTGTCATCATCACACTTAGTATCAATCACAATCTGTAAGATAGACACACAGGTTTTATTCTCCCCATTTTACAGGGGAGGGAGACTGAGACTGAGAGAGTCTACCTGGCGAGACATCTCATGGTGCAGGACTGTTCCCCAACTCCAGCCTTCTGGTCTTAGGGTATGATCCCCAGGTAGTATGTGCACTCCCTATGAGTTCCAGGCACTAACATGGCCCACCAAGGAGGGCTTAAACAAGAGCCATTTGGGGACAAGGGGGAGAGCAAGGGTAAAGACAGGGCCAGGATGAATTCCATGGCTCTAGCAACTGCACTTTCCAAACCTAAGATTGAATGGAAAAGTTTGGGAGTTCTGCCAGAAATAGTGTTCTAGAACTCCAGCTCTGTGCTGCCAGTCTCCAGGGTCAGGTGTGCAGGAAGAAGAGAATGACCCAGGTGACATGGAGCCACATTCTGCCTCTCCAGGCCGTGCTGGGAGCCCTGATAGCTGTCAACCTCAAGAACTCCCTCAAACAACTCACTGACCCCTACTACCTGTGGAGGAAGAGCAAGCTGGACTGTGTAGGTAGTGGGCAGCTCGGGACATCTTTCCAGGCCCTGTCCCTCCTTCAACCCACAGCCCCAGCCTACCCATGAGCCCTCCAGTCTGCTGCTCCCTGAGTGGTTAAAAGTCCAGACTTTGGAGCCAGACATCCTATGTTTAAAATACCTCCGTCATTCCCTAGCTCTCTGGTCAATAGCAAGTTCCTTAACCTCTCTAACTCTCTTACTCCCTATCTGTGAAATGGGTATTTTATACTCTCCAACTCGTAGGGTTGCTTATGAGGAAGAAATGAGATCATACAAGTAAACTGCATGTTGTCTGAGTTATCTTTGTGTTCAATAAAACAGTTATTCTTATTTTCATAATTTAGAGATCAAGCACAAGAAAATCACTTTGTAAAAAATGTTAGAACATAAAGCCAGAGGATCAGGGTCTTGAACCAGTTATTAGACTTCTCTAGGCTTCTGTTTCCTCATCTGTAAATGAGGGTAATAGTTATATTTGTGAGAGATACTGGTTCTGTGGATTAGATGAGATCACAGTGGGAAAGCACCAGGTAACCACAAACAATCTGCGGCATGACTATTGTCATGATTAGTCATTTACTCCAACTGCATCTCCCACTGGACAGTAGTAATGCAGGCTCCCATGTCCCGATGACATTGCATTAGCTGCATTTGAGCCAGAGAGAGGATTTGCTCACCTCCTTCACAGATGATGAAACCAAGGCTCAAAGTAGTTAAGGAAATCATCAAAGAATACAGAGGAGGCAAGGGGCCAAACAGATGGGAACTCCAAGTCTTAGATTCCAGACCTGTGGGCTGTCCTGTCTCCTGTGGGAGAGAGGCTCATCCACTCAATGCAGCGATGGAAACCCTCAAAGCCAGAGCAGAGACTAGTCTATCTGATGGGGAGTGATGGAGATGGGAAGAAAAATTATGCCCTAATTCCCACCCCAAGAATCTACTTTTTTCCCAGCTCAACAATCTGCCTTCCATGGCCATGGCCTCTTATATCCACGTAGTGTTGTGGTTCCACTTGACCTTCACCACAGTTCTCTATGGGAATCCAGGCAGACCAATTCCTTTTAGAGGAATTTGAATGTCCCTAAAGGCCCAAGAGTCTACATAACCAGGACCCTGGCTCCAGGCTGTCAGTACAGGTCCAAGAACCTGATTTATTGATCACCCATTGATCCCAAGGCTAGAACCTTTGCATTCCTTAACTTTTTAATCCTCTCATGAAGTCTTACCCCACTTTGTACAAGGATTAGGAAACCACAGTTCACACAGCTAAAGAGAACCAAATATTGAACCCAAGAGGGGTGGTCTTCTCATTATACACATGCTGTCTCCCTCTGGATGCTGGGGCTTCTATTTTTAAAATAGGCAAGGGCTTGGGGATGTAGTTCAGTGGTAGAGTCCTTGCCTAGCAGGTGTGAGTCTCAGGGTTCAATCCCCAGTACTACCAAAAAAAGAAAGAGAAAATGATCAGGCAGCCACACTCAACCTAAGGGAGGGAGGTAAGTATACCCCAAGTACAAACATATAAATCATTGCAGAACTTCATTCAAAAGAGAAGGATGCTTCTGAGATTGTGCTGACAGAGAATGGACTTGGCTAATCCAGGAAAACTTCCTGAAAGAGGCAGTTTTTCTCCCCAGGCCTGCTTTTGACATCTCTCTCCTCACAGTGTGTCTGGGTGGTGAGCTTCCTCTCCTCCTTCTTCCTGAGCCTGCCATATGGTGTGGCAGTGGGTGTCGCCTTCTCCGTCCTGGTTGTGGTCTTCCAGACCCAGTTGTAAGTAACAGCCCCCTGACTCCCAGGCACAGCAGTAGGTGGCTGGGCTGGCCTGCCAAGGGCTCCCACATCAAGGCCTGGCTTAGCCCACTGTACCTGACACATTTTGGCCAGGCACTGTGAGTGCTACCAGGGCCAGAGAAGGTGTGACCCAACCAAAACTGTGGGCACAGACTGGGCTATCTGGCTTCCCATTCCTTAAAAACCCCAGAAGAAACCAGCCTGGTCTTAGAGGGCTGGGGGTACAGAGCAAGTAAGAAAAGAGCATGTGAGTGAGACCCAACACCCTTCTAGAAGCACTGCCAGTCCCCAAGACCTAAAGGGACCCCACCCAGGTGAGCACAAGGACGGAGCACAGGTGCCATGCTCTTCCTATAAAGGGATTGAGTAGGGCAGGTCCTGGGCACAGAAAGAGAGTCCAGCCAGGGCAGGGAGGGTGCTGAATGTTGGAGAAACCCTGTCTTCTCTTCTTAAGAACTCAGAACCAGGAAGTGATGACTTCAGGGCCATCTAAGCTTGTCATTTTGTGGAATCTCCGAGCTACATCAAGGGCCCGCTTGACATTCCCTGAGTGTATACTCTAACCACAGCCACCAAGCATGTGTCTCCGATACAGAATGACTGGCAGAGTCAAGCCCAGGGATGAGGACAGGACCCTGTTCTAACCTTGCTCCACCTGGGCCCCATCCCCAGCATCCTCCCAGGCCCATACAGCATTCTCTGCCATCTTTCTTTTTCTAGTCGAAATGGCTATGCTCTGGCCCAGGTCATGGACACTGACATTTATGTGAATCCCAAGACCTACAATAGGGTAGGTAATCCAAGCTGATGACCTCACTCTTTTGCCTTACCCCCACTCCAAGCAGAGGTGTTTAAAAATAGAAAGAAAAAACAACAGTCAAGACATTTCTGCAACCTGAGCTCAGTCTCCTTGTCACAGGTCCAGGAAATTGAGGGGATTAAGATTGTCACTTACTGCTCCCCCCTGTACTTTGCCAACTCGGAGATCTTCAGGCAAAAGGTCATTGCCAAGGTAAGCCTCAGCCCTTAGTGACCAGAGGGCTGAAGAAAGAGCGACCAGAAAATGAAAGTAGAAAGGGGCTGGGAAGCTGGGTACAGTGGCGTACGCCTGTAATCCCAGCAGCTCAGGAGGCTGAGGCAGGAGGATCACGAGTTCAAAGCCAGCCTCAGCAATGGTGAGGTACTAAGCAACTCAGTGAGACCCTGTCTCTAAATAAAACACAAAATGGGCTTGGAATGTGGCTCATTGGTTAAGTGCCCCAGAGTTCATTCCCTGGTACCAAAAAAAGAAAACAAGAGAGAAAAAAGAGCGAGCCTGGGAGCCAAGAGCAAACCATCCCACCAAGGGTGGAGGTCAAGATTGTTGTTGGAACCGGGTGTGGTGGCACATGCCTATAATTGCAGCGACTTGGGAGGGTGAGGCAGGAGGATCAAAAGTTCAAGTCCAGCCTGGGCAATTTAGTGAGTCCTTGTCTTAAAATAAAAAGGGCCAGGGATGTGGCTCACTGGTGGAGCACTTGCCTAGCATATGCGTACCCTGTGTTCCATCCCTAGTGTTGCATAAAAAAGGAAAAAATATCATTATTGAATCTCTCTCCAGACAGGTATGGATCCCCAGAAAGTATTGCTAGCCAAGCAAAAATACCTCAGGAAGCAGGAGAAGAGAATGATGCCCACACAACAGAGGAAGTCCCTCTTCATGAAAACCAAGGTGAACAGAGGCCAGGAGCAGCCCTGCGCTCACGCAGATCTTGGCCCTGGTACCCCGACTCCAGCACCCTGAGAGGCAAAGACAGGAAGTCTGTGAGCACTACCCGCTGGCCATGGGACAATCTTCTTTGGTGATAGGCTGCCAGCTCCCAGGGTAGACACTGAACTCCCATGTTCTGGCCAAGATAAGACACTGTGGACCCATGAACAACCCCAGAGGCAGAGCTGCCATGAATTTCCTGGGTGCCCAGACATGCCAGAATACCACGGCTGGGGTGGGGGTGGGAGGCATGGAGAAGCAGGCGGACATGGACAAAAGCAAAAGGAGCTCCACTGTCCCCACAGGGGCTTCCTCCAGGAGCAGAGTGGACAGAAGTTTCAGGGCCTCTCTGGAGGGGCCCTAGACTCTGTCTGGACTGTGGGAGACCAGGCTTGCAGGCCCTGCCTCAGGAAGGGGCTCTAGGAGCAAGCTCTCAGTAGGGTTCCGGGGCCTTATTCATAGCACCAAGCTGAGTTACTCACCTCCACCCTGGCGCTCCTTACCCAGCTTCAGCCACAGTGAAGTCCGACTGGGTTCCGTGGTCCCCAACTCTGACCCCCACCCCATCCCCCAGACTGTCTCCCTCCAGGAGCTTCAGCAGGACTTTGAAAACGCCTCCCCCACCGACCCCAACAATAACCAGACGCCCGCGAATGGCACCAGCATATCCTACATCACCTTCAGCCCTGACACCTCTTCAGCTGCCCCATGTGAGCCACCAGCCTCAGCTGGGTCCCCCAATGAACCCAGTGACACCCTGGCCAGTGTCCCACCCTTCGTCACCTTCCACACCCTCATCCTTGACATGAGTGGAGTCAGCTTTGTGGACTTGATGGGCATCAAAGCCCTGGCCAAGGTGAGGCCCCCAGGGTGAGGGTGCACAGCCCCACCCCTGCTCCCCACACCCCCTTAACTTGGAACCCTCATTTCAACAAGCTCAAGGCCTCCCTTCCCCAGATGTGACCAGGACAGGATATTCTCTGCTGAGTGAATGTACCCATCTGATGACTTTTCTGTAGCCACCCCCAATGTCAGTGAATCAACAAACCTCAGGGTGGCTCAGATGGAGGCAGCACTGAGAACAAAGGGGCAGAGAGAGCACATGGGCCAATGTCTCCAGCAGCCAGGAGATGTGAAGGCCTCCTCCTCGCCTCAGGCCTTAGCCTGCCTCCCTAGCCTGGACCCGCTTTCCAGCCCTGGCTGCAGTCCTAGTCTCTCTGAGCTTCAGTCCTCCCCTGTGGCTTCTGCCTGAAGCCACAAAGCTGAGGAAAGAGGTGGAGCGGGGAATCTTAGTTACTGAAAGAAAAGATCTGGCTCCATAAGAAGGGCCACCATGGGGCTGGGGCTGTAGTTCAGTGGTAGAGCGCGTGCTTAGCATGCGTGAGGCACTGGGTTCGATCCTCAGCACCACATATAAAAATAATAAGTGAATAAAATAAAGATTCATCAACAACTAGAAAAATTTAAAAAAAAAAAAAGAAGGGCCACCGTGACTTTAAGTGCCCGTCACATTGGCAGAGCCCCATTTCCGCCCCGCTTTCTAGAGGAGCCTTCAGCCAACACTCCAGAGAGAAGTGGTGTGCTCTGCTGCTATTTTTGTCTTTGGCTGCCAGGGCTCCCTGGGTTGCTTATTTGTTTGGCTTTCCCTCTGAAGTAGGTTTTGTGAGTCACTTTTGAGACCCACTCAGAACATTCCTTTCCTTCTGCCCCACTCTCTGTCCCCAACGCTTTCCCCGCACGTCTAGCTGAGCTCCACCTACGGGAAGATTGGAGTCAAGGTCTTCTTGGTGAACATCCATGGTAAGAAACTGGGGACATTTAGGGGACTGAAAGGCTGGTGGTGGGAGGGACAGATTGGTGGGGCACTGGATGAGAACATTCCAACATTCCCTTGAATTCTGACTGCTCATAAGAGCTTCAGATAGTCATAAGAGACAGGTCAGATTGCACGAGCATCCAAGGAGTCTCCATGACCAAGTGGCAAGTCGTGGAGTTGAGACGGGACAGCCAGGACTCTCATCTGCCTCGTCACTAATTTGCTATGTATCCTGAACCAAGTTACTTTCTCTGTTTAGGCATCCATTTCCACCCATGTAAATTAAAGGGCTGATTAATGAACTTGAGGATCCTCTCCCAAGCATAAGGTTCATGAATCTAAAGAAGTGTAAAGCAGGGCTGGGGCTGTAGCTCAGTGGTAGAGCGCTTGCCTGGCATGCGTGAGGCACTGGGTTCGAGCCTCAGCACCACATATAAATAATAAATGAATAAAATAAAGATCCATCAACAACTAAAAAAATTTTAAAAAAAAAAATAAAAAAAAAAAAAAAAAAAAAGAAGTGTAAAGCACACACATACCCTAACTACCCAGGGAGCATACAGACACACACACAGTCTTATATGCATGCAGAGCCCAAGGACCGGGTCACAGAGCAATGAATGCTCACAGCATTAGCACATATTCCAAGCAAAGGGATGTGGAAATGCACCAAGTGCATACACACAGGAGGATGTTAAGGGCACGCGCACACACACACACGCGTGCACACACACACACAGCTTCCTGCAGAGAGTCAGATCCCAGTCAGCATGATCCCAGAGCTGCATGTCCTGGGCTTTGCAGAGATTTGACTTGGGAAGAGAATCTGCAATGGTAATGACCTGCTCCAGTGGGGTCTGGAGTTAGAATCAGTGGATTCTTCCCACCCTTACTGGACACTCCATCCTAGAATTTGATAAGAGTAAGGGCTGTACCGCATATTAGCAAGGTCTAGGTGAACAAGAAGAAGATAAACTTTAGGAGACAGAACGGGCAGCAACTTCCCATGGACATGTTAGACTTTCTCTCTCAAATTACCACCAAGTACTGACTCCCTAAATCAAACTGCTTCCTCATGCCCTGGGTTGAAGGTTCAGCATCCTCAAGCGCATGTTGCCCTCTGCTGTCCAGAACTGATATGGCAATGCCAATGCCATACTGCCCCCACCTCTGCCCACACACACTAAAAGCACAAACCTTGGGCCTCTCTGTTCCTCCCTCCCTGCTCTGGGCTCACCATCCTTCCCCTCCCTCAGCTCCAATCCACAATAGCTGTTATCTCTCTGAAGGTGATCTTGCTCCTTCCAGCCCAGGTGTACAATGACATCAGCCACGGAGGTGTCTTTGAAGATGGGTGTCTAGAACACAACCACATCTTCCCCAGCATACATGATGCAGTCCTCTTTGCCCAAGCAAATGCCAGAGAAGTGATCCCAGGACACAGCTTCCAAAGGGTAAGTTCCCTGCACCAGGGAAATCCTAGGGTACTAAAATAGCAGAACCATAGGGCATTAGAAAAGCCCAGCATGGTAGTGCATGTCTATAAGCTCAGCAATGTGGGAGGCTGACGCAGGAGGATCACAAGTTCAAGGCCAGCCTCAGCAACTTAGTGAGACCCAGTTTCAAATTAAAAAACGAAAAGGGCTGGGATGTGGCTCAGTGGTTAAGCGCCCCTGGGTTCCATAGTATAAAATACATATATATTTAACAAACATAGCAGGCATTAGAAAGAATGCAGGAGAAGGTTTGAGTTCCAACACCAATTATGCCATTTTAACTTTTCTGAATCTCAATTTTCTTACCTGTAGAACAGGCACCATCGATTACCATTGTCTACCTCACAGCATTTTTCTTTTGGTTTTGATTTAGGATCAAATGATAATTATATCTTTTCTAATCACTCAAAAACTCTTTGTACCTTGTTAAAAAGACTCTTGGTTAATATTAATTTCCCTATGGCACACATAGTACATTATACCCTATGCTCTAGCATTGCTCACCGCCTCCTTCTTCACCCTTTCTAAAAGGGCCTTTGGGGCAGGGAGAGGGAGGAGCCCACTTGTTTTGATTTAGCAACGCTTGGCAATTTCAGGCTGCTGATGGATGAAGAGTCTGGGTCCAAGCCTCTGGTTTAATTTACTAGTTCTATAAGTAATATGCAAATGAGATACAAGTAACACTGTCTGGGACTCTAGGAAACTGAGGAGTCAGGAAAAGTCCACTTCACTGGGGCCCTTGCCCCAGTCTACACAGCCACCCCTCCCTCACTGCCAGTCCCCTCCTAGCTCAGCCCCTGCCCTTGGCCTTCCAAGATTGTTTATTCTCTTGTCCTCTGCTTAAACCTCCCCTGCCCTCTGTGGACTTTTCTGGCCCTAGAGCAACAATTTGCTCTTTGCCTTAAAAGACGAAGAAGGTGAAGCCATCTGTTCCAAGTGCTGAAAGACTGTCCTGGGAAACCCAGGGCCTTGGCTCCAGCCCTCCTGCTCAGGGAGAAGCTCTGAGGGAACAGCAGGCCCTCCTGCTTCATGAACCCCATCCACAGAGCAGACAGGGAGACTCGGGGTGAATCCCCAGGATTTGTTATTGTACCAATAATGTCCAGTTATTACAGTTTACATATATATATACTTTATTATTTATATATTTATAAATAATCTATATGTAATATATTATATGGTTGCCTATTATGGAGTACATTTATATATATAAATTATACACACATACACACATACACACACACACACACACACACTCCCTCTCAATGGCATGGTGAGGGAAAAAGCGGCAAAGTGAGTCTGATTATCCCATATTTAGATTCCCAGAAAGAGGAAAGGAATTCCTAAGGTCAGGTGATGGCCCATCACCCTTGTAAGCTAAGGAAGCCTGCTCTCCCTCTAAAGGCCAGCAAAGGAGAGTCAGCCCCTTTCACACCTTTGAGTCGGGGGAGACTGCAGCTGGGCTGTATTTCATGAGGCAGCTGAGGCAGGGGAGGGGAGGAGCAAGAGGACAAATTCTGCAAGAAACATGATGCCCACGGGGGTCTGCCATGCGTCCTTCTTGCCACCATGCACCACCTTTGTCCTTCAGTCACTGAGCTCATCTGCATTGGCTTCCCTCCCTCCAGGCTCCAGGGGACACTGAGCTCTCCTTGTACGATTCCGAGGAGGATGGCCCCAGCTACTGGGACTTAGAACAGGTAAGCAGAGGGAGGCAGGAAGAGGGAGGGGGAGGAGAGGATGTTCTACTATACAAGGTGTTCCCAGGGCTCTCTCACGTCTGGCCATAGCAGTCACCTTGAAAGCAACCAAGTTTCACCCTCCTCTTTCTTTTAATAGCAGATCTTAATTCTTCTCACTCCCTAAAAGGCCTCCTGAGGGTAGGCAGCCTTGCCAGACCAAGTCCTAGAGAACTGATACCTAGTCTTAATTCTACTGCATCACCCTGTGATCTGGAGAAAGCCACATAACACCACTAGGCCCCAGTTTTTATCATCTGTAAAATAAGGGAATTTTGAGTAATGCTTTTCCCCTGAAAGATTGGCAGTAGGAAGGTGGTGACGGAGTTGTTTGTTCTTTCACTAATTCAACAGGTTATTTATGGAGCACCTACTATTCACCTGCTGCAGTTGCAGGGTGGGCATCTAGCCGTGAATAAAACAAAGACCCCTGCTCTTGCCAGACGTGATGGCACAGACCTGTAATCCCAGCAGCTCAGGAGGCTAAGGCAGGAGGATGGCAAGTTCAAAGCCAGCCTCGGCAACTTAGTGAGGCCCTAAGCAACTCAAAAAGACTCTCTCTCTAAAAAAAATATAAGAAAGGGCTGGGGATGTGGCTCAGTGGTTAAGCAACCTGGTTCTAATCCCTGGTACTATCAGGGGGAGAAAAATACCCTGCTTTTAGAAAACTCTATTCTGGTGGAGTCAGATGGATTCTAGGGGTACCAATGCATTATTATTGCAAGTGAACAGGCATTAATAACTAAAATCTATGCAGATATGAGGGGCACTGTGCCCCCCAGGGCCCATGAAAATTAGTACTACTCCAAAGCCCTGAATTAAAAGAAATCAAATGACTAGGTTTAGAGAAATCTGGCTTTGGATCTATGAAAAATAACATAGCTTTTTGTGGCTCTTTCCATTCTTTGGGGGTTTGAGTTCCATGGTCTTCTGAATACATCTCTGAGGGTGCTGATGGCAGGTGGGAGACACTAGAAAACAGAGCTGGAGCCACAGAGATTTGGCAGGCTGGTTTCTATGCCCCCTTGGAATCTCCAGCACATTCCAGAAACCCTGTGTAAGACTGAAATAGCTTATCAAAGGAGGCAGCACTTCACAGCTTCACCATCTGTACAACATTACAGATAGTGTCCCCCTCTAGTTTCAACCCTCATTCTATCTAATGGTGAAAATGAAACTAAAAAACTAGGAAGGGACCGGTGGAAGCATGAGATCCACATGACCACCTCTTGGTTGCCATCACCCTGACCCCATAGGTCTAACATTTCTTCCCTTTCTTCCCTACTCCTTCTTGTGGTCCCTCAGGAGATGTTTGGGAGCATGTTTCATGCAGAGACCCTGACTGCCCTGTGAGGGCCCCGCTGGTTCCCATGTGACCTCCAGAGCACCTGGTACCTGGAACTCCACAGAGGATAAGCCCAGGACCACAAGAATGGACAGGAGAGGAAAGTGTGTCCTCCAGGACTCTGGCTCCTCTTTCCCCTCCTCCTCCTTTCTCCTCTTCTCTCCTTCCCTGTCCCTTTCTTCCTGCATCCCTAGAAAGAGCCATCTCAAGCAACAGGAAGACCCTGTTCCTACAGGGGTGAGAATCTGGTTAACCCACCTGTCACTCCTCCCCTGGCCCTCAGACCCTGTCCAGCAATGAGCAAATCTCAAGCTCACCCACCTCACCCACCCATGGAAGCTGATGGACACCTTGACTTCCAAGAATGAGCCAAGAAGAAGAGGAGGACAAATACAACTGTGTAGACTTGGTGTAGAATCTTCAAAAACAGTCCTATGACTGCATGGCTGGGTTTAGAAGGAATCTGGCTGTCCCAGGACACAAGGATGAACTTGGTTAGACCTTGAGGCTTGCCTCTTTCAGCTGCCCCCCACTCTGTGCCTGGCAGCTCTACACCCCAAGGACCATGTGCTTTCCATAACCTAGGAGTCTCTCTTTTGGTGACTGTGTCCCTTCCTTATCCCAAGGCTGCCCAGATGACCATTGTATTCAGTACTGCAGATTCTACCCAGGCAGTGGCCAGGGCCTTCAGACCACTAAAGCAACCTCCCCAGGGGCAATCCACCAAAGGACCACTTTGGTCTTCTGAAACATCACACCCACCTCCCAGGGCTTGTTTCCTTCCACTTGAAGCAGGGTAGCAACCCAAAAGAAGGGAAGGTAGCAGGAAGAATCCTTTGACAACCTAGCAATAGATATCATTATTCTGCACAAAATCTTTTGGGACTCCCTCTTGGTACTGGAGACTTGGAAAGGGAGGGGGTGCTAGTGCCAACCCAGGGCAAACTGGTAGGACCTGAGCTCTAACAGTCCCTCTGACCTCAGGGCCTATGAGGGAAGTGCCTGTCCTCAGGAAATCTGTCTTGTCCTTCTTCACTTGGCAAAGAACCCATCGTTTTAGCTCTCCCTTATCAGTTTGTATCCCAGAGCCATAATGGAGATCTGATGAGAGGGAGGAAGTCCTCAGGGATCAAGGGCATCCCCCAGCTGGTTGCAAAGGCAGAGAAGGGCTGATCCAGATTGAGTCTTACTCTGCAGGGAGTCCTTAACAATTTCAGAACCTGAGGCCATCTTCTTTTAGGAAAGATGAAAATTGGGGTCAAGATCTCCATGCATATGGAGGTAACTAGAGGACCCCATTGTTGACTTGAAAACAAATAGGTTCCATGTGTGAGTATTTTGTAAAAATTCCATGAAAGCACACAAAGAAATCTTCTGGACTCTCCTGGTTTTTTTTTTTTTTTTTTTTCAAGTTTTTCCAGTTTAATGATCCCTGCCCAACAGGTCGGGCTGGCCCAGCCTGGGAAAACATCCCAACATCTAACTTCAGTCTGACCTGTGTGTCTGTGTGTGGAGTGAACTTGTCAGCTAACAAGTCTTCTTAGAGTTAAAGGAGAGGGTGCTGGGGAAGAGCCAGCACATTCTTGGCCATGGGCATTGCTTCTCTGTGAATTCATTATGCCATCTGGCTGCCAATGGAACTCAAAACTTGGAAGGCGGAAGACAATGTTATCTGGGATTCACCGTGCCCAGCACTTGAAGTGCCAAATTCCAGGAGGACAAGAACCTTAGCCAATGACAACTCACCCTCCCCTACTCCACCTCCTTCAAAGTCCAGCTTGGGCCCAGGAGGTGGGGGAAGGTCACAGAGTCTCAGGACAGACCAAGTCAGAGTCTCCCTTTGTCTAGATCCCCTGGGGACTTGATGCAGTAACCAAACCCCCCAGGCCAGCCCCAGAACTGAAGGGGATTGCTGACTCACAGTGTCCTGGAGTCAGGACTCCAGGGGGGATCTGTAACATCCCCAAGACAAAAAGTACTCTCAGAGCCCATGGTGGAGGTGTGATTGGAAACACAGGGTACCAGGGAAAACACTGAAGAAAACTTCAGTGTTGAGATATTTTGGAAAGAACACAAATGTCGCATAGACCACACTTCTGGACATGATTGAGGCAAAACGGAGTGTGTGTATGGCGGGGGGGCAAGGTAGCAAAATAATCCACAATATCCAGAATTTCAATACTTTTGAATGTTCTGATACTTTAGTTGAGATTTTATGGTTTTGTTTTGTTTTGGGTTTTTTTGTTTGTTTTTTTTAAACAGTACTGGGGATGAACCAGGCCTCACACATGCTAGGCTAGTGCTCTACCACTGAGCTACATCCCCAGTCCTCGTTCTTGCTGACACTAACCTATGATATGATTCTCAGGAAGACTGGGAACTTATCTCTTGAGATATTCATGTAATTTATTTAATTTAAATGCCGTTTTCTTTTTGTTCATTTTGGTAATAAAGTGGTTTTGAAATACAAACAAATGTGTGTGTTCAGGTGGTTTTACAGATCAGCAAACAAGTCACCTTCAAGGTCAGCTAGAAGGATAGTGCTTGACTTTGCACTATCCTGAGAAGCAGCAACCGGACCTGAAATTTCCTTTGGAGTCTCCTAGAACCTCTCCACATCCTGGTGTTCACTCCTGGGAATACATTTTCATAACCCAAACAAAGAGCAGAGACTAGGGAGAGAAGACTGGGTGGAGAGATTTGTCTACCCAGGATCAGATCTGAGGGTCAACTCTGTGTTTTATGACTACTGAGAAAATTAAAATCCCATCAGCCCTACTGTGGCCCCTCCAATTACAATTCATCTACATTCACAAGATGCCTATGATGGGTCAATAACATCAAAACTCAGCAGAGCCTTGGGGATCTTCAGTTTGGGGGTGCACACAATCAAATCCCACCTTTATCTCTTAGATATTCATCTAAGATAAACTAATCTTGCTTTATCCTGCTGTTCAGCTGGACTGCAGGATTTGGGTAAATGAGCAATTAGCATCCCTTCCATTTGAGTTTTAGATTTTTTTCTAGTGAGACTATCTTAGCTTGGAAGCATCATCTGAGACCAAAGCCTGTGCACAGGCTGTTTAAGAATGACTCCAGGGGGGCTGGAATTGTAGCTCAGCGGTAGAGCGCTTGCCTCGCATGCGTGAGGCCCTGGGTTCGATCCTCAGCACCACATACAAAGCAATAAAAAATAAAGACATTGTGTACACCTACAACTGAAAAAATATTTAAAAAAAAAAAAAAAAAAAGAATGACTCCAGGGAAGAAGAGTGACAGGAAGGAGGAGTGAAATAGGGAGAGAGGGAAAGCCAACACAAGAATGAGTCACTGAAGCAGCCGCCACCAAAGGCAACCACCTTCCAGGAGCCCTATGAGATGCATCTGCAAAGTGTCTGGAGAAACATTTAACCATCCACTCCTGTCTTCCATTAGTCAAGGGTAATCTATGCGTGTTAACTCTCCAAAAATTACAGGTTGCATGGGGATGAGCGCAGGGCAGTTCCCAAGCTGTTCTATGCTGGGGCATGAGGGAAGCCCCCTGGGCAGGGAGGAAGAGGTATGGTATGGCTCTAGGGAGGGGCTAGCAGGTAAAGCTGCTCAGAACTGTTACCCCAACAGGTGTAGGAGAAGGAGACATATGAGAGGCATCTAAAGCAGATGATTTTTTTTTTAACTTCTCATTTTAAACCTCATTTTTAGCTGGATTTGGTAGTGCATGCCTGTAATCCTAGCTACTCAGGAGGCTAAAGCAAGGATCACAAGTTCAGACCAGCCAGGGCAACTTAGCAAGACCCTGTCCCAAAATATAAACCAAAAAGGGCTGGGATGTACATCAGAGGTAGAGAGCCCCTGGGTTCCATCCCCAGTACCTGAGAGAAAAATAAATACATAAAACCAGTTTTTACCTAGGTTGTATTACTATAGTATGGCTTTAGTAGTGTTCGGGCGTAGTGTCAAAACATCTACAAGACATCCATTTCATCACCTTCAACTGAAACGGGACACTTTGAAGACTTGAATCTCTGAACGTGTTCAAGGAAAGGGCAACTAACCCATCCCCATGTTAGGGTGCTGTCCAGGGAACCAGCTCATACATGGAAGATCATACAAGATGCAAGATGATGCTAAGACTTTCCAACTCTAAGACTCGAAATTGCCTAACATGAGAGTAGAATCCTCAAAATTACATAATTCGCTTCCTACTTTTTTCCCTAGTACTGAGGGATTGAACCTAGGCCGTTAGGCATATCTGACTAGTGCTCTGCTACTGTGTTACATCCCCAGCGACTTCCTACTTTCCAGAGCTGGGAGTAAACATTTTTCCTTCCATGAAGATTTTTTTTTTAAAGAAGAATTTTTAACCCAGGGATTGAACCCAAGGGTGCTTAACCTTTGAGCTACATCCTCACTCCCTTTTTGTTTTTTATTTTGAGACAAGGTCTCGCTAAGTTGCTTAGGGCCCCACTAAATTACCAAGACTGTTTTTGAACTTGTGATCCTCCTGCCTCTGCCTCCTGAGCCACTAGGTTTACAGGCATGCACCACCTCGTCCAGCCTCCTTCCTTTCCTTTGTTGTTTTTTTTTTTTAGGGTTTTTTTTTTTTTTTTTTTTTTTTTTTTTTGGTGCCAGAGATTGAACTCAAGGATGCTTAACCACTAAGCCACATCCCCAGCCCTTTTTTATATTTTATTTTAAGACAAGGTCTTGCTTATAGCCTCACTAAGTTGCTAAGGCTGCCTTCGAGCCTGCCTTCCTTCACTTTTGAAAACCAAAGAGCATGGCCTTGATCTGCCTTACTGTCATGGCTCTCCATTTTGGAGTGACTAGGGAAACCTCGAGCCATGTAGATTCAAGTGGCAAGAGGGAGACAGTTGACTGACCCTGGGATCTGGTGAGACTCACTGAACTCTAAAACCACAAAGGAGCTCAATGATCTTTAAAATCCTTTCCTTCTCTTCTTATGCTGCACGGCAGATCACCTATAGGTTTCAGAGCTGTCTGCCTAATCTCGCTGCCTCCCCCACCCCAATCTCTCTCCTTCTCTCTCCTTCTCTCTCTCTTCCACCTTTCCTTGCCAAATGCCCTTTTCTCCCTTAGAAGATGAGTACTTGTTCATAAAGTGGTGAAGATAGAAGATGCCCTCAGGCCAACACACCCTGTTCCTGGATCACAGGGAGCATAAGTCACTGGATCAGAATACACCTATGAAGAATTGGTCTCTCAGCATCTTGAGCACCCCCTTGTTTCATCAAAAGTGGGGTTCATCCAAGACTCTAGGGGGGACTGAATTTTGGAGTGATACTCAAAAGGAGCAAACCTCAATAATCACTACATTCAGACCCAATACATTTTACCAGTCAATCTCTTAACTCTGTACGCTTCTGCTATAAATCCAAGATCTGAGGATGACCTCTCCTCCTCTGTTCCCTCTCTCTCTTTAAACTAACTCTGTATAAGCTCATGTGACAGATATAGTCACTGTCAGCTAGGAACCATTCCCGGTCCTTTGCTTTAACTAAATTCATGCTGATTCTCATGTTTATTATCAGATTCTCTGTACTGGATCCTTGGGGAAGTTTTTCCAATCTTGACTCACTGCCTTAATAGATAAGACCCCTAAACGACTGTGTGCTCCTCTCTCTCTCTCTCTCTTTCTCTGATCTCTTATTTTAGTCAAGATAAATACCTATCCTACTGGCACTATCTAACTGAAAGAATGACAGCCTCATCCTCAGGAGACAGCAGTTACTATACTTAAGCTGTGTTTTGTTGGGCATCAGACTTTGCCATGAAGAGACAAGATTTCCATGAGGCATTTGTCCTTCTTCATGATCTAAAATGTCAGCTATCAAGAAATCTCTTTCTGTTAAACTTGCCTGTCTTTGTCCTATCCAAAAGTACCTCAAAACTCTACAAGGTTTTTGTGTCCTTGTTAGTTAAACCAAACCAAAACAAAAAATAATAATAATTTCTCACACCTGGACTACTTAATCTCTTATGGAATTTTTTCATAAAGGACTAATTCTCCTGAGGCCTAGCAGGGGCTGTGAAGCACCCAGAAAGCTGCTGAATGGAGACGAGGATGCTCATCCACTGATAATTTGCAGATAAATATGGACAGACTTAAAAGTGGGGATGCATAGAGTACCCCAGATTTTACTTTATGGGACAGACTTAAAAATCCAATCCTGGGGCTGGGATTGTGGCTCAGTGGTAGAGTACTCGCCTCGCATACGTGAGGCACTGGGTTCAATCCTCAGCACCACAAAAAAACAAATAAATAAAATAAATATATTATGTCTATCTACAACTAAAAAAATATTTTTAAAAAAATCCAATCCTGGTGGGGACTCCAGAAGTACCCAGAGACCTGTTTCTTTGTTGTTTCGTTTCTTTTTTTCTTTTTAGAAAACCACAAAAAAAAAAGCATTGAAGCAGGCAAATAACAAGATTATGGGTAATTCAGTGTCTGCTCTTAAGAACTCACCATTTATGTACTTAATAAATAATTGGAATTATTTTAAAGCAGAGGACTTGAAAAATGAAATTGATTTTTTTCCCTGTAACATGGTTTGGCCCCAGTATAAATCAGAGAATGGAGGTTTGTTCTGCAAATGGGAAAGAAAATGAACAGAGACCCAACTCTCTGGGTTTTTCCCCATTGCTGTTTGTTTTATAGACCAATTCAAGGGCCATCTCTCAAACTCACTTGGGACTAAAGGCACAAGAATAAATCTTCCCTTTTAAAAGGTCCTAAAGAGGAGAATAAACAGTAGTGATTATTGACATGAATCTACCTCATGGATGGACAATGGCCACCTGAATCAGTGATTCAGTGTCCAACACGATTGGCAGACAAGGCCATCCCCAACTGTACTGGCCTCCCCAATTTTATAATCTATTGCTCACCGGGTCACATAAAAGACATCTGGAACAGATTGTTTTGGTTTCTAGAATTCTAAATTTGGTATATACTCTATTTAGTGAGCAGCTTTAACTTTCTTATCCCCCACTTGTGTGTATCCAATACCTGGTCTATACAAACCATTAAAAAAAAAAAAAAAAAGAGGTCCTGTCTTAGTCTCTTTTCCTTTGCCTGTCTCACAAGACACTTTCTTTTCTGCTTCTTGGCTAAAGGGGGATATCTGACCTATTGGTGAGTCTCTATAAATAAATCCCTGTAAACCCTTAGTTGACTCTTGCTCCAGGCAACAGATGAACTTCTAACAAAGACTTCAAAACATCACATTAGGCAGAAATTTTATTAACGAATCTCAAAGGAGGTTTGTATTAGGTTAGATGGATATAGAAAGTTCTCTTTGCCCTTATTGAAGGGAAACATCTGATTAAAAACCAGATTATAAGGACTTATCGACTAGATATCTCTCCAAAATATGATTTCCATAACCCTTTACAAAGGAGATTTCTATTTGTAAAGGTCTCTCCCTTTATTAACTCTTAAAATAAGAAAAGATGTAGCTCAGTGATAGAACACTTCCTAGCATGTGTGAGGCCGTCGGTTCCATCCGCACTACCCCCAAAATAGAAAAATAAAAATATGAACCTCAACTCATTAAGAAACATAGAAAGCCAGGCACAGTGACCCACACCTGTAATCCCAGTGGCTCAGGAAGCTGAGGCTGGAGGATCACGAGTTCAAAGCCAGCCTCAGCAATGGCGAGGCGCTAAGCAACTCAGTGAGACCCTGTCTCTAAGTAAAACAGAAAATAGGGCTGGGGATGTGGCTCAGTGGTCCAGTGCCCCTGAGTTCAGTCCCAAGTACCAAAAAAGAAAAAAGAAAAAAGAAACAAACAAACAGGAAAAAGATATTAACTTAAGTCTGTATAACAAACCCCCACTTTAAACCTTTCACTGTCACTGGACCTTTGCACATCCTTCTTAGGGATGTTCAGACTGTTCTGTTCTCTTTATGAGGTAAAATTTATACTTTGTTTCAACAAAGTCATACTTTTGAATTTTTTACAATTTTGAAGATTAAAAATTGCAATGGGGTGTGTTGGCCCATGCTCATAATCCCAGTGACTAGTGATGCTGAGGCTGGAGGATCACAAGTTCAAGGCCAGCCTCAGCAACTTAGGGAGACCTTGACTCAAAATAAAGCATGAAAAGGGCTGGGGTGTGGCTCAGTAGTTACACCACTGAGTTCAATACTTAGTACCAAAAAAAAAAAAAAAAAGATTCAAAATTACTTAGAACTATGGTAATCTTAGCAATAGATTATTTTTTTTCTTTTAACCTGGCTACTGGTAAATCTAGGTGAAAGCTATAAAATCTTTGTTTCTTGCTGTGTGGGTGGCACATGCCTGTAATCCTAGCAAATCAGGCGGCTGAAGTAAGAGGATCACAAGTTTGAGCCTGGCCTTGGCAACTTAATGAGACTGTGTCTCCAAATAAAAATTAAATGGGGAGAGAGGAGCAAGGGCAAAGCATCTCTGGGTTCAATCCCAAGTACCCTCTCAAAAAATGTTTAAAGTGCCATGATCATTGCTTTTAGGGTTTTCTTTGGCTGAAAAAGATGGCTTAAAGTTAACTATGCTTGGCTGATATCTCGATTTTCATGGGTAATCCAAAAATAACTTAAAATGGGAAAATTAGGTTTTATATCAATGGGATTAACACTTATAAATGTATTTGTTAGAGAAGACATCTGATTCATTTGGATTCATTTGTTAAGTTAAAATACTAAACATCAATCTAAATTCAAGTACTCTTAGCTTCTTAAATTCTATAAAGGAATATATATTTATATGTATTTGTCTATTGCTGAATGTGCTTTTATAAATTATTGGTACATGAAAAAATAATTTTAAGTTGCTTTGTTTGGGGATCTTCACTAAAGACAAGGTTACTAAAAGTTACAATTCTTATTAAGAGATGTAATTCTACATGCAAAATATACAAAGAATTTTAGCTGTGTTTTGATTGGGAAAATCTGTACAGAAACAAAGTATTTCATCTTGTTGGGGGGGGAGTAATTTTCAAAAATTCAGAAATTTCATAAATATTGTTTTAAATTATAAACTTAAGGGAGAAAAAAGAAAATCAGCAAATAGGAGGGAAGAAATAGAAAAAAAAAGTCATAGGTATGAGCCAGGCATCATGGTAGCACATGCCTCTAATCCCAGTGACTCGGGAGGCTGGGGCAAGAGGATCACAAGTTCAAAGCCAGCCTCAGCAACACAGCGAGGCCCAAGGTAACTTAGCAAGACCCTGTCTCAAAAAAGGAGATGTAAAAGCGGTTCCTGCTGATGTGGCTCAGAGGTTAAATGTCCCTGGGTTCAATCCCTGGTTAAAAAACAAAAAAAAAACCTAGATTGCAAGTTTGAGGCCAGACATGGTAACCTAGTAAGTCCTTGTTTTAAAATAAAAAGAACTGGAGAGATGTAAGTCAATGGTAGAGCACTCTGTGTTCAATCCCCAGTAAAACACACACATACACACACACACACATATGCGCGTGCGCGCGCGCGCACACACACACACACACACACACACACACACACAAAGTTTAGTGTACTGATATAAAACTAGAACCTAATTCTCTATGTTTAAAACAACAAGGTTTTCTTAAAACATTGATCTGCTCTTATTTATCAAAATAATTCCTTGTGTATGTTAGGTTTTCATTACTTAGGGAAATTAAATTTTAAAAGAATTAGAGTCTGGGGCTGTTGTTATGGCTCAGTGGTAGAGCACTTGCCTGGCATGTGTGAGGCACTGGGTTCAGTCCTCAGCACCACATAAAAAATAAACAAATAAAATAAAGATATTGTGTCCATCTATAACAAAATATATTTTAAAAAAGAATTAGGGGGACTGGGGCTATAGCTCAGTGGTAGAGCACTTGCCTAGCATGCATGAGGCACTGGGTTTGAGCCTCAGCACCACATATAAATAATAAATGAATAAAATAAAAATCCATCAACAACTAAAAAATATTTTTAAAAAAAGAATTAGGGCTTTTTTAAGTACCTATTTTATAGTCTTTAAATGATTGCTTCACAACACTAATTTTTAAAAAATAACTGTTATTTTAGGTTATTATAGTATAGTCTATATCCTAAATATTTGTGACTAGAGGTAGGTATACATCTGAGAGCTAGATATGTGTTATATCTGAGCTTTGTCTAAATATTATACAAGAGTAGGTAAAGCTGGGGCTGGGGTTATGGCTCAGCGGTTGAGCGCTTGCCTCGCATACGTGAGGCACTGGGTTTGATCCTCAGCACCACATAAAAATAAATAAATAAAGATATTGTGTTCATCTACAACTAAACAAAATATTTAAAAAAGAGTAGGTAAAGCTAAAGTTATGTAGATTTAACACTTGCAAGGTAACTCATAAGTGCTTTCTTTTATACACTGTGAAGTACTTTGTTATTGAATATATGGGATGCACTTGTACATCAGGTCATTAGAACTGTGCTCATTAGAACTGCTTCCTAACCTTATATGAGGTCTAAAATAACATTTGTAAAATCTTTGTCAATGCTTTTAACCTCTACAAACCTATTATACAGACAAGCCCATATAATAACTGTCCACATAGACAGTTATCCTATGGAGCCATGGATTTCAAATCTCACTTCAAAAGTAAAAACTAAATTAAAATGTATACATATAGGACTTCTGTGTACCTGTGATGCCAATTATTATTGGCTTCTTTGCATGTTAAATATATTGTTTTCACCAAATGTGCAAGCTTCTAAAATGCAAAGCTTAGAAAAACACTTTACCAAGCAGGTATCCTTCATACTAAAATTGTTTAGGGACAGCCTTTTGCAAGTTTATGTTTTTGTGTTCCTAATTGTATTATGAACTATCATCTTTGAGCAAAGATAAATTAGATGTGCCCAAACACTTGGCATTACAAAATGTGCCACTGTAAATTATGGGTTTTGTAGAAGTTAAACAGATATCAAAGGTGCATTAGTGTTAGTATAAAATAAATTAAGTATCTTAATTTGAAACTATTTTATGAACTAAATGTTTTTGCTTTTGTTAATTCATTTTGTACTTTCCTTATTAAATTTTATAACTGTTTCCTATTAGTGTTTTGCAGAAATCCAACTTCCAACAGAATAAATTGAGTTAAGACAACAAGCCATCATTTACAGGACACATAGGAGCTAATACCAACTCCCAATACTATATTGGACCCAAGCATATGGAAGGAGTAACTGTGGTTTATACCCAAAGAACTTAAAATCAGCATACTATAGTGATGCAGCCACATCAATGTTTATAGTAGCTCAATTCACAGTAGCAAAGCTATAGAACCAACCTAGGTGCCCTTCAACAGATGAGTGGATAAAGAAAATATGGTATACATACACAAGGGAATATTAGTCATAAAGAAGAATAAAATTATGGCCTTTGCTGGTTAATGGATGGAACCGGAGACTATCATGCTAAGTGAAATAAGTCAGTCCCAAAAAACCAAAGGCTAAATGTTATCTCTGATATGTGGATGCTAACTCACAACAAGGAAGGGTAGGGACAGGAAGAATTGAAGTTCACTGGATTAGACAAAGGGGAATGAAGGGAAGGGAGGACGAATGGGAATGGGAAAGATAGTAGAATAAATTGGTCATAACTTTCCTGTGTTCATATATGAATGCATGACCAGTGTAACTCCACATCATGTACAATCACAAGAATGGGATCCTAATTAGAATGGTTTGTACTACATGGATGTATAATATGTCAAAATACACTCTACTGTCATGTATATCTCCACACAACAAATAAAAAAATGTAAAAAAGTTAAAAGGCATTACTTTCATTTCAGGACTGGTGGAACTGACCTGGGTATTCAAAAACCAAGACTTGGAGACCAAAGCCAAGGAAAATAAAATGCCTAAAAAAATAAAGCCAATACTTTTGCCTTTGCCTTCTAAGATCAGCCAAGACCCAGGGAAGAACAAGACCCCTCTAAGTGAGTCACCTGACCTCACAATCAGGAGATCGTAAGGACTCCTAGAGAACAGGAAGCCAACAAGGGTACATTCTGCAAAGAGGAGGATCGTTGGAGAGGGAAATATCCCTAATGCTTGCAAGGGAAGCCACATGTGAATAGCAAGACTCTGACCCATCCTGGCAGATGTTACAACTGGTAGAGTAAAAGACAGAAGGAGCCAAGAGACTCAAAATTTTCCTAAAAGTAATGCCTGAGGATTCTCAGCTGACCTTAGCAGCAGAACAAAAAAGAAGTCAATTTTGGCCAGCATAAGGTCACCCACTTAATCTTGAACACTCAGCAGGAAAGTATAACCAAAGACAAATGGACTAATCTTAGGATGAGAAAAAAGTCAAAGAACAGTCATGCATGAACATTTAAAGGATAAAACTATTGTCCTTTTAGGCATAACTTGATATACATTTGTGTCGGCCCTTTTAAAAGTAACTAAAACTGAGAAGTTATAGGGGGGAAAAGGTTTATCATGCCTGAGTGTCTGTATCTGATAATAACTATGAAGAGAGACTATGTTGGGGCTGGGATTGTGGCTCAGTGGTAGAGTGCCTGCCTCACATGTGTGAGGCACTGGGCTCGATCCTCAGCACCACATACAAATAAATAAATTAAATAAAGATATTCTGTCCATCTACAACTAAAAAAATATTTTTTAAAAAAATGAGAGACTATGTTAAAACCATAAGTTTGCTTTTGAAAAAAAATGCAAATTTTGAGATGCATACAAATAAATATAAACTATTAAAGCATACTTGCCTAGCCTCATCTGGCTGCTAACACTATTGGAACTTCTTGTAACTATATTCTGCTCCCATTGCTTAGCCCTTGCCTTTTTAATCTCCTAACAAAATCTGTATCTTCTAGATTGTGTAACTCCACCTTGGCTCCACCTCTAGTCCAGCCCCTAGTAATATCCCTCTATAAATATTAACACCCTATACCCAGAGGTGGCTGTCTTTACCTCTGGAGATGGCCCACATTCTCCCTTGTATATTTCTTGTTTTGTTTTGGTACCAGGGATTGAACCCAGGAGTGCTTAACCACTGAGCCACATCTCCAGCCCTTTTTTTAAAAAGTATTTTTATATGTTGATGGACTTTTGTTTTATTCATTTATTTTTATGTGGTGCTGAGAATCAAACTCAGTGCCTCATGCATGGTAGGCAAGCGCTCTACCACTAAGCCACAACCCCAGCCCCCCAGCCCTTTTTTGTATTTTATTTAGACATAGGGTCTCCTTGAGTTGCTTAGGGCCTTCCTAAATTGCTGAAGCTGGCTTTGAACTTGCAATCCTCCAAGCTGCTGGGATTATGGGCATGCACCACAACACCCAGTCTCCGTTATTAGTTCTTATTTTACTCCAAAAGCCTCTCTCTCTCAAGATGGCCTACATTCTCTCTTGAATGTACCTGTACCTATTTTCCTAAATAAACCTTTGTCTGTATCTCTGACTGACACATGCTGAAATTCTTTTTCATAACACAAACCAAGAAACCCGCTTGTCCTGTGTCAAGGTTACCTCTCTGGAAACTTCTTGGACCTCTAGTGACAATTCCACTGGGACAGGGTTGATATAACATGAATCTGGAATAGTTTCTTATGCTAAAAAGCAAGGAATTTTTCCAAAAATAAAAGTATGTCACAAGGTCACAGGAACCTGCTTAAAGTGGTTTCTATTACCAAGGAAAAAATCCAAATAAACCCTCTAACTTCACTTGCTCTTTTTTGACTTAAAGATGCTAATTTTTGAAGGTACACAGCTGGGCAATATACTAGTCTCCCATTAGCTTTGCACTAACACACCTATGATGTGTAGGTTATTATGATAACAGATGCCTAGGTTACTCCTCAGTGACCTGAATCCACTTTTGCTGAAAAATACCAACTCTTGGTTGAGTCTGCAGATGTCTGATGGATGTCTGGAATAGGATACAATGCTCAACATCTGCCTTCATATTGTGTCCATCTCCTTTTCTGCCTTAACCTTTGGGTCAGATTCTACTCTGCTCTACATGAAGATATGTTGATCATTTTGAGAAATGTTTTGTCCACAACTCTAATATAGAATTCACTTGACCTAGAAATCCTTAATCCCACCACTCCCTTTAAGGCTAAAGACATCTACCAGCCACCATCACGGGGAACACCAGACCATGAAAGGAGAGAAGAGGGGACACCTAAGTTTCTGGAAAATCTCTACCTATTCCCAGAAAAGTCATGAATACATCTCCCTTTATTAGCCTATCCTTCTCCTTCATTATTTCTATTTTATATCTATAACAACACAATCCCCAGGAGTTGAGAAGTTGATTTGTGAGCAAAGCTCCCTCTTCTCCATCTTTGGCCACTGAATAAAGCCCTTCTTGCTCCCCAACACCCATTTCTCTCAGGCTTTGGTTTTTCTCTGGGATGAGCCCTGAACCTAGTTTCAGTAACACCACTAGCCAAATGTGAGTCAATTTGAACAACAAAATAACTAAATGTAATAATAAATCTCAAACTATTGAAAAACAAGAATATAGTCCATGCCAAAGTATGATAGTAGACAGATAATTATAGAAGTTTCATAGTTTCTATGAACTGAATGTTTGTGTCTCTCAAAAATTTGTATGTTGAAATCCAAACTCCAAGGTAATGAAATTTTTTTTTAAAATATTTTTTTAGTTGAAGATGGACACAATGTCTTTATTTTACTACTTTGTATGTGGTGCTGAGGATCGAACCCAGGGCCTCATGCATGCGAGGCAAGCGCTCTACCACTGAGCTACAGTCCCAGCCCGGTAATGAAATTTTAAAAAAATATTTTTTAGTTATACATGGACACAGGGTCTTTGTTCTGTTTTTTTTTTTAATATATATATAGTGCTGACGATGGAACCCAGTGCCTCACACGTGTGAGGCAAGTGCTCTGCCACTGAGCCACAACCTCGGCCCTCTAGGGTAATAGAATTTAAAGTGGGGACTTTGGAGGTGACTGCATCATGAGGGTGTAACCCTCTTGGATAAGATTAGTACTCTTATAAAAGAGACCCAGAGAGATTCCTCATCCTCTCTGCCATGTGAGTTTACAGTGAAAATACAGCAATATGTCAGAAAAAGGGTCCTCATTATGGACCCTTCTTGTGCCTTATCTTAAATCGCCAACCCTCCAGAACAATGAGAAATAAATCTCTATTGTTTATAAGTCACCCAGCCTATAATGTTTTATTATAGCAACCCAAATAGATTAAGGCAACGGCATTTTAATTTTTTTATTTTGTTTGTTTGTTTTACAATACTGAGGATTGAACTCAGAGTCTCTCACATGCTAGGCAAGTTCCCTACCACTGAGCTACATTCCCAACACAAGACAGTAGTATTTTAAATATCCAGCAAAGATATTAATCCCCACCCAGAATATCTTTGTGATACAGTTTTCCAAGAATATAATATTCCTTTCCATCTGTTTGTCTTCTTTTATAAATCTCAGTAGAATTTCCTCATATAGATCTTATACAGTTTTCAAGTTTATTTCTAAATATTTTTACCTTTTTTATTATCATTATGAATGGAATCTACTTTAACTGGTTGTTGTTTGCATACATAACAGCTAGTGACTTCTATATATTACTTACTAAATTCTCTGACAGTGTTAGTAGTTTTGCCAGCTATCCAGTGTATGTCTTCAAATAATTTTTATAAGTTTTCCTCTTTTTCAAATTTTATACCTAAAATCTTTTTTCTTGTCTAATTGCATTGACTGCTACCTATAAAATAATGTTTGATGGAGTTAATAGTAAATATTCTTATTGTTGGCTGTAATGTAAATGTTTCTAGGGCTTTTTTTCCTCATTAAACATGATTCTCACTTTAGCATTGAAAAAAGTATATTTTATCATTTTAAGATTTGTGTCAATAATAGATGGAGAAAAAAGAATGGGTAGAGAGAGATCAATGCCTAGCATGGCAGTATGAGGAGCTCCACTGGCCAACTCTCTAGTAACACTGGTAAAAACTATTTCTAAAAAGTTAAAAGGCTGTAGAAATAGTCCCAGGGGCAAAAGGCAAATGGGGAAAAAACATTTATCCAGAAAATCCATAAAAATTTAGTACGTAAGGTGAGACTCTGACATCTGAACCAATACCTCTCTCTCTCTCCCACTTTCCAACCGAGCAAGGTGAAGACTCTACTCCTGGTGCTGCAGCTAAGAACACAGGATTCCCTCTCTCTCCAGTCCCCAGTCAGAGGGCTCTCTTCCTAGGAACAACATAACTTCAGCAGGTCTCATTCTGCCCCCAGCCACTGTTTGCTGAGGCCAAGTCCTGGGTGAGTGTGGTCAAGAGATGGGAGGTTCCCTTCTCCCTCCCATTCCCAGTATGTGCAATAGAGGTTCAACATTGGGGGCAGTGTGCTAAGATTACTGGGATCTTTGCCCCAGTTTGTGAGGTGGTGATTCCATTGCTGGAGGGGCAAGCCAAAAGGACTTTAGGTTACTGACTACCACCACTCAGCAAGTGCTAAAGTGTCACTCAGAGAGAAACTTGCCATTGTCCCCACTCCCAGGTTTAGAGATTGAATCAGAGACTTTTCCTGGGGGAATCAGCAGGCCATAAAACAGGTACTAATTTCTTCAGAAAGGAACTGACATCATTCATAACAGGGAATGGAGAAGAAAACCTAAGGGTGTATTCAAGAACAGCAGAGCTGCTAGGGGTGTAGCTCACTGGTAAGCTCTTGACTAGCATGTGCAAGATCCTAAATTCAATCCCCAGCAACACATACACACACACAGAAAACAATGGAGATTGTGGTAAAAGGCAATTGGAAGATTTATGGATTTAATAAAGATTCTGTTTAATCAGTAGGTCAGCTAGTGTACAAGAGAAAACCACAGCCGTAAGGAGCTTGCTAGAGTCAAAACAAATATCAAACTCAGGAACTATTCCTTCAAATGAGCCAATAAATAATTGGATTAGTTTATGCAACAATTTATGCCCCAAGACATGGTTGCAAACCATAGAACAATCAGCCAGCAATTAGTAGAGATTAACAGTCAGGGAAAGAGAGGAAGATGTAATCTTCCATTCAATACCACTGTCCTCCCAGGGCCAATTGTGAGCATTCCAAAAATTGTACCTTCCTGAGGAGCAACATCAGAGGCTTAATGCTGTAGGGGAGATACAGACTTTACTAAAATGATCTGTTCCGCTACTAAAAAAACAGGCTGGGCATGGTGGCACATGCCTATAATCCCAGTAGCTCAGGAGGCAGAGGCAGGAGGATTGCAAGTTCAAGGCCAGCCTCAGAAACTTAGCAAGACTCTGTCTCAAAATAAAAAAATAAAAGGGTGCTGGATATATGGCTCAGTGGTTGAGCACCCCTGGGTTCAATCCTTAGTACAAAAAATAAATAAATAAATAAATAAACAAACAAACAAGCAAATAACAATCCCCCAAAGCTGGGGACCATTAGCTAGAGTTGCTACAATATGTTATCTAAAATGTCCAGTTTCCAACCAAAAATTATGAGGCTTGAAGCAAGAAAGAAAGACAGACAATAGACAAAAATCAGGCAACAAACACTGCCTGTGAGAGCAACCAGATAGCAGATTTAACAACAACAACCAAAAAAACAGCCTCAAAAAAGCCATTATAAATATATTCACAGATGTGGGAGAGGACCATGATTAAAGAGTGAAGGTAGAGTTACAACATGGGAAGAAACAGAGAAATTATTTTCAGTGGAAATTATGGAGTTGAAAATTTAACTGAATTTTTAAAAATTCATTGAAGCCTTGAGGATATGGCTCATTGGTAAAGCACTTGCCTATCATATATGAGGCCCTGGGTTCAATCCCCAGCAACACACACATATACACACACACACACACACACACACACACACACACACACAGTCATTAGAGCAGTCCAACAGTAGATTTACTGACAGAAGATTTGTGAACTTGAAGATAGGTTAGTAGAGATTATTCGAAACAAAGTACAGAAAGGAAAGAGGATTTAAAAAAATGAACAGTTTCAGAAAATGTATGACATCATGAGGCACACCAACAGACACATAACGGAACTACCAGAAGGCAAGGAGAGAGAGAAAAGCAGAAAGAAAAAAAAATTGAAGAGAAATAATGTCTGAACACTTCCTCCAATTTATTGAAAAATAATAATCTACACATCCAGGAAGATTAGTGAACTCCAAACAGGATAAATGTAAAGAGATCCACATACAGACCCATTGTGATAAAAATGCTGAGAGTCAAAAACAAGAAGAACAACTTGAAAGCAACAGGAGTAAAATGACATAACTATAATGGATGCTAATAAAGTTGACAGCTGACTTCTTAGCGGAAACAGTGGAAAGCAGCGGGACATCAAAGTGCTCAAAGGAAAAAAACTTTAGTCAAGAATCCTACATCCAGCAAAGTTATCTTTCCAAAATGAAGATAAGATAAAGACTTTCCCACATAAACACAAACTGAGAAAATGGGTTGCTAGCAGTCACACCTTACAAGAAATACTAAAGGAAGTTCTTCAGGTTGAAAACAAGTGAATACAGATAGTAATTTCGACCCATATTGGAAAAAAAAGCACCAACAAATGTAATTATATAATTATAAAAGACATTATAGATGCATGTATTTTTCCTATCTTAATAGATTTAAAATTTAAAATCACACAATATGCATAAATGTATTGTTGGGTCTAGGACACATAGAAATGGAAGATGTGTAAAATACATACAAATAACAGCACACAGGAGATAGGTGGCACCAAAGCTATGCCAGCCTAAGAAAATTGCTGTGGGTGATACGGTAATAATTAATTATAAGTATTTGTTATAATCCAACAACCCTCCCATGGTTTAAAAAAAAAAATCCACCGGGTATGGTGGCACATGCCTGTAATCCTAGCAACTCAGGAGGCTGAGATGGGAGGATCATAAGTTCAAAGTCAGCTTCAGGGGCTGGGGTTGTGGCTCAGTGGTAGAGCAATTGCCTAGCACGTGTGAGGCACTGGGTTTGATTCTCAGCATCACATATAAATAAATGAATAAAATAAAAGTCCATCAACAACTAAAAAAAATTTTTTTTAAAGCCTCAGCAACTTAGTGAGGCCCTAAGCAACTTACTTAGACCCAGTCTCAAAATAAAAAAAAATAAAAAGAGCTGGGTGGTTAAGTACCCCTGGGTTCAATCTCCTAACCTAAAACTCCTGGAACTCCTTCTGCCTTAGGAATTGCTGGACTATGGGCATGTAGCACACACTCAGCTTGGGATTTCTCTTGGAGTTGGTGAAGATGTTCTAAAATTGATTGTGGTGATGTTTAAACAATACTGTGAATAGAATAAAACTACTGAATGCATGAAAAAGAAAAACAAAACATTTGACATCTAGTCACTTTGAAGAAAACTGAAGAACACAAAAAACAAAGTTTAAAAGGAGCCAGAGAGAAAAGAGTTTACTACAAAAGATCAATAATTAGGGTTAAGAATATAGCTCTGTAGTAGAGTGATTACCTAACATGTGCAAGGCCCTGGGTTCAATCCCCAGTACCACATAAACAAACAAGTATTGTTGTTGGACTTCTCAGCAGGAAAAATGGAAGCCAGGAGAATGTAAAACAATATCTTCAAAGTGCTAAGAGAAAGCAGCCACAACTTAAGATTGTATACTCAACAAAATTATCTTCCAAGAATAAAGTTTTTAAAATAAATTTAAAATGTCAGGTGTGGTGGCATACACCTGTAATCCCAGCAGCCACTTGGGAAGCTGAGGCAGGATTGCAAGTTCAAAGCCAGCCTCTGCAACAGTGAGGTGCTAAGCAACTCAGTGAGATTCTGTCTCCAAATAAAACACAAAAAAGGAGCTGGGGATGTGGCTCAGTGGTTCTATGCCTCTGAGTTCAATCCTTGGAACCCAAACAAAATAAGTAAATAAATACAATTAAGCAAAGAATAATGCTGGGCAATGATGGTGCACATCTGAAATCCCAGCTACTTGGGAGGCTGAGGCAGGAGGACGGAGGCCAGCCTGGGCAACTTAGCAAGACCCTGTTTCAGTAAAATATTTTAAAAAGGCTGGGGATGTAGCTCAGTGTAGAGCACCCCAGGATTCAATCTCCAGTACTGTCAAAAAGAAACAAAAATGTAAGAAGGTAAAATTAAGTCCAGATACATAAAAAATCACAATAAATGTGAACAAACTAATCTCATCAGTAAAAGGAGCTGTCTAATTAGATAAAAATTAAATCCAGCTATTGATAAGAGATATTTCTAAAACATTATGACACAAAAAAGAAAATACAAAAGACATGCAAAATAAATACTAACCAAAAGCTTGGGGAGCTATATTAGTTTTAAACAAATGTGCTTTAAAACAAGTAGATTATTAAACATAAAAAGGTCACTATATTATGACAAAAAGGTTTTTTGACATAACAATATAAGAATTCTAAACTAAACTTGTCTAAAAATTCTAAATTTGTCTAAAATAGTCTCATATATAAGCAAAACTGATTTTTTATAAACTGGAAAAATCAACAATACAATGGAAGATTTTATCACACCTCTCTCATTTACAAATCATACTGCAAAAATAGTACTGTCTAGGAGAGATAATAAAATAAACACATTTGATTTGATTGACATATGTAGAAATCTATACATAACAATTAAAATTTACACCTTTCCATGAGTACACATTAAATATTTACAAAAGTCTACCCTATCCTAGGTCCTAAAGCAAGTCTCAACAAATTTCAAAGAATAAGTATGCTTGCTTTTTTAAAATGTTATTTTATGCATGAATATATATGTATGTATGTATGTATTTTGTTGCTGGAGATTGAACCCAGCGGTACTTTATCACTTAGTCATATCCCATCCCCAGCTCCCCCTTTTTTTTTATTAACTTTGATACAGAGTCTTAGTTGCTGAGGGTTTCACTAAGTTGCTGAGGCTGGCCTTGAACTTGAAACCCTCCTGCCTCATTCTCTTGAGTAGCTGGGATCATGGGCATGCACCACTGTATCAGCAATTTTTTTTTTTTTTTTTTTGGCCACAATGCATGGAAGTTAAAAATCAACTAAAACATATAACTTGAACCAAAAAATACACATTTACAGTATTTTTAAAAACACTTCTATATAACTCATAGCAAAAAATAAAATCACATGGAAAGTTAAAAATGCTTAGACCTAAACAATAATTAAAATACTACATATCAAATGTTTTGTTTGTTGCTTTTGTTTTTGTTTTGTTTTGTGTTGCAGTACTGGGGATTGAACCACTGAGCTGTATCCCCGGTTCTTCCTATTTTTTTTTTATTTTGAGACAGTGTCCCACTAAATTGCCCAGTCTGACCTTGAACTTGAAACCCTCCTTCCACAGCCTCCCAAGTAACTGGGATTACAGATGTGCACCATTGTGCCTGGCTGTATATATAAAATTTGTGGTGTGCAGGAAGGCAATACTTTAAAGAAAATGCATATCCTTAAATACTATTATTAGAAAACATGAAAATTAACACCAAATGTTCACATTAGTAGTTGGAAAAACAAATATGTTCAAAGTTTTGGGGTTTTTTTTTTTGAAATATTTATATATCCTTGATATTAATCCCTTGAAGGCATAGTAGCTGACAAAGATTCTCTCCCATTCTGTATGACCTCTCCTCACATTCTCAACTGTTTCCTTTGCTGTGCAGAAGATTTTAAATTTGATGCCATCCCACTTATTGATTCTTGGTTTTATTTTTTGAGTTGTAGGAGTCCTATTAAGGAAGTCAGTGCTCATACCAATATGGTAAAGTGTTGCCCTTGTTTTCTTCTAGCAGTTTTAGTGTTTCTGGTCCAATTCCTAGCTCTTTGATCTACTTTGAGTTGATTTTTTTATACAGGGTGAGAGAGAGGGTTCTAGTTTCATTCTTCTACATGTAGATATCCAGTTTTCCTGGCACCATTTGTTTAAAAACTGTCTCTTCTCCAATGTATGTTTTTAGCACCTTTGCCAAAGTTTAGATGACTGTATCTATGTGGATTTGTCTCTGTCTTCTACCCTATTCCACGGTCTTCATGTCTGTTTTTATGCCTGTACCATGGAATTTTTGCTACTATAGCTATGTAAAATTAATTTGAAGTCAGGTATTGTGATGCCTCCAGCCTCACTATTAGAGCTCAGGATTGCTTTGTCTATTTTGGGTCGTTTATTTTTCCATAAGAATTTTAGGACTATTTTTCTAGGTCTGTGAAGAATGTCGTTGGTTTTTTTTTTTTTTTTTTTTTTTTTTTTTAAATTTTTTTTTTTTTTTAGTTGTAGATGGACACAATATCTTTATTTATTTTTATGTGGTGCTGAGGATCGAACCCAGTGCCTCATGCATACGGGGCAAGCGCTCTACCACTGAGCCACAATCCCAGCCCCTGTCGTTGGTATTTTGATGGGGATTGCATTGAATCTGAAGATTGTTTCTGGTAATATGGCCGTTTTTCAATATTAACTCTCTCTGTCCATGAACAACAAACCCTCTTTCCATCTTTTGAGGGTTTCTTCATTTTATTTCTTCAGTTGTTCTATAGTTTTGATTGTAGAGGTTTTTCACCTTCTTGGCTATATTTATTCCCAAATGAATAAATAGGCAAAAAATCTAAACAGATATGTCTCAAAAGAAGAAATACAAATAGCCAACAAATACATGAGAAAACATTCAACATTTATAGTAATCAGGGAGATGCAAATCAAAACTACACTAAGATTTCATCTTACTCCAGTTTGAGTGAACATCATTAAGAATACAAATAACAATAATTGCCAGCGAGGATGTAGGTGTAAATGTGCACATATACATTGTTGGTGGGACTGAAAATTGATACATCCACTTTGGAAAGCTAGTCTTTTGAGGAATCTCCAAAGACTAGCAGTACAGCCAAGTCTTTGGACTAGGAATGGAACCACCATAGAACCAGCTATCCCACTCCTTGGAATTAATCCAAAAAAATCTAAAATCAGCACACTATAATGACACATGCATACCAAAGTTTATAGCAGTGCAATTCACAATAGCCAAGTTATGGGACCAGCCTAGGTGTCTGTTAAAGCTTTTTTGAAACACACACACACACAACTCAGGAATAAAGAAGAATGAGGGGCTGGGATTGTAGCTCAGCGGTGGAGTGCTCGCCTCGCATGCGTGAGGCCCTGGGTTCGATCCTCAGCACCACATACAAAGCAATAAAATAAAGACAATGTGTCCATCTACAACTAAAAAAAAAACAAAAAAATTTAAAAAAAAAAAAAAAAAAAAAGAAGAATGAAATGATGTCATTTGCAGACAATGGATGGAACTAGAGAATATTATGCTAAGTGCAATAAGCCAGTCTCAAAAATCAATGGTTGAATGCCTTCTCATATGCATAAGAAAGGGAAAGGGGAAGGAATAATAAAAAGGGAAATATCATAAAATAGGCAAGAGATCAATACACTAGAGGAAGAGGATTGAGAGGGTGGGAGGAGAGAGGGGCATGGGGAAGTACTGAGGAATAAAATCTAGCAAACTATACTATATTCATGTACAAATTTACCACAATGAATCCTGCACACACGTACGCACGCACACACACACACACACACACATTTATAATACACTAATTAAAATAGCAATAATAGAAGGGAGATCAGTAGAATAGTAGAGTAGAACAAGCAGATTTGGGGAGAGAGAAGGGAAGGGAAAGGGAAGATACTGTGAAATGAGAGTAATCAAATTGTATGTGCATGTAGGAATATGACAAAATGAATTCAACTATTATGTTTAATTACAATGCACCAATAAAAAATCGTATAGCTTACATTTATTGAGTAGTTACTCTGTACTATGTACTCTTCCAGGTGCTTTACATGTTTCAATTCATTTAATCTTCCCCTGCACCATAAGAGGCTCATGTTCTTATTATCCCTATTTTTTCAGAAAAAGAAACTGAGATGAGAGAGGGAAGTTTCTCAAGGTTATTCATCTTGTAAGTGAAGAAGCTGATTTTAAGCCAGGAAGGCTGGCTCCAGAGGTTAAGCTTTTAATTACAAATGCAAAAACTTAGATGAAATGAATAAATTGCTAATAAAACATAACTTACCAAAATGGAATCAAAAAAATAATTGAAAATCTGAAAAGGCCTATAACCATTAAGTGAAAAGTCCTATAACCATTAACTTCAGGTGATTTTATTTGTAGAGTTATTAGAAAAATATATTAGAATTTTGGTCCAACTTTATACATACTCTTCCAGAAAATGCAAACCAAAAGAAAACAAATTGGAGGAAAGTTACTCTTTTTTAGTAGTTCAAGCGTGGTAGAAATTTCCCTCTGTGTGTGTTAAAACAGTCCAGAAGTAGACTGTCTAGAGCTGGTACAGCCAATTCAGGAAGCTTCCAAGGTCTCAGGCTTTTTCTTTTTTTTTTTAAATATTTTTTTAGTTGTAGATGGACACAGTATCTTTATTTTATTTATTTTTATGTGGTGCTGAGGATGGAACCTGGTGCCTCACACATGCAAGGCAAGCGTTCTACCACTGAGCCACAATACCAGCCCTCAGGCTTTTTCTAGCTCACTTCTTGCCTTGCCCCTGAGTGGACCATGTCATCATGTCATGGTACAACACAGCTGCTAGAACTGCAGCCATTACAGCTGAGAATGGAGAAAAGGATTTTTAAAGAGTACATTAATGGTAGAGCATTTGCCTGGCATGCATGAGCCCATGGGTTCCATCCTTAACACTGGACATAAATAAAATAAAAATAAAAAGAGTGTATCCTAGGAGACATGTTCTCAATCACATACCACACTTTTGCCAATCTCTCACTCTCCAAACTTAGTCATATGGCAAAACCCAGACACAGAGTCTGAGAAATGTGGCTAATCATGCTGAGCTGAAACTCAGGATTCTTGTTGCTTAGAAATAAGGGAGGATGGATATTGAGAGCAGTTCAAAATCTCTACTGTGTTCTTTAATTAGAATTCTGAGGCTACCATACACTTGATGCTAAAGCCAAACAAGAATATTACAAAAAAGAAAAATTATAGCCAAATGAAGCTCATAAGCAGAATTGTAAAAATAATAGAAAATCCAGCAGTGGGTTTATCCAAGTGTAGTTTATTCCAGGAACATATTTTTAAAACTTATTAATGTCATTTACTACAGTAATCAATTACATAAGTAACATGCTTTATAGAGATATTAAAACATATTTTAAAGCTTATAATAATTAATGTAGTCATATTAGCATAATAATGAACAAAACAATCAGTGAAGTAATTAGTCCAATAATGGATCCATTTAAATATGAAAACTAGTTAATTATAGAGTAGGCATTGCAAATCACTGGGGAAAGAGTAAACTGTTAAATGAATGGGAAAATTGGTTATCTAGTTGGAAAAAATAATAAATTGGACCCTGACCTCATGCCATATGTAAAAATTAAATTCCAGATGGAAGAAGAACAATAATATAAAAGGTGAAAGGTTAACACTTTTAAAGATAACGTATTGACCTGGTTAATAAAGGGGAAAATGAACTAGACAGACACTTCTCAAAAGAAGAAATACAGATGGCAAAAAAAAGTACATGAAAAAAAATGTTCAACATTATTAGCAACTAGGAAGATGCAAATCAAAACAACACTGAGAGTTTACCTTGCTCCAATCAGAATGGCAGCCATCAAGAACACACACAATAAGCCCAGTGGTGCATGCTGCAATCTCAACAACTCAGGAGGCCAAGGCAGGAGGACCACAAGTTCAAAGTCAGCCTCAACAACTTAGAGAAGCCCTAAGCAACTTAGCTAGATTCTGTATCAAAATAAAATTTTAAAAAATTAAAAGGTCTGGGGATGTGTCTCAGTGGTTAAGTACCCCTGGATTCAATTCCCAGCACCCTTCCCCTCAAAGAAATACACACAAGGGACTGGGCTTGTGGCTCAGTGGTAGAACGCTTGCCTCGCATGCGTGAGGTATTGGGTTCGATCCTCAGCACCACATAAAAATAAATAAAATAAAGATATTAAAAAATACACACAATAATAAACACTGGAGAGGATGCGGAGAAAAAGAACACTTTTACGCTGTTGGTGAGATGGTCAATTAGTACAACCACTAAAGAAATCAGTATAAAGGTTGCTCAAAAGACTAGGAATGGAACCATCATATGACCCAAATATGCCACTTCTCAGTATTTATCCTAAAGAATTGAAAGTCATAATACTATGGTGATACAAACATGTATACTCATGTTTATAGCAGCACAATGCACAAATTCATAATAGCCAACCCATGGAACCAGCCTAGGTGTCCACCAACAGATGAATGGATTTTAAAAAATGTGATATTTATATCAAAGGGAAATCAATAATATAATTATAACAATATAATATGTAACAACATAATTTGGCCAATATCATTCTCCAGTAGTTCACTCACCAGGTCCCCTTTCTCCATTCTACTGATCTTCCTTCAATTTTCATGAGACCATCCTCCCACCTCTCTGTTCCTCTTTTCTCTCTAGCTTTTTTTTTACATAGGAAAGAAAACATACAACTCTCGGCTTTCTGAGTTGGGCTAATTTCATTTCCACTCATTTTCCTGCAAATGACATATAAATATAACTTCCCCACTATTAGTATATCGAAACTCCTCAAAGTCAACAAATAATTCATAACAAAATGGGCAAAAGATATTAATAGTTACCTTACTGCAGAAACATGAATGGCAAATAATCACACGAAAAGCTGCTTAAGCATTTTAATGAACTGGCAAGTACAAATTCATATCATGATGAGACATCATTTGCCAGCCACTAAGTAGACAAAATTCAGACATCTGAAATGCCAAGTGCTTATGAGAAAACAGAGGAACAGGAACTCTTTCGTTGTGCACTACCTTCTGGTGGGAGTAAAAACTGTTCCAGTCACTTTGGAAAATAATTCTGTTGTCTTATGAAGTTGAACATACAGCATATCCCAGCATGTCCATTCCTAGGTACAGATGGAGCATCTCCTCCTACTCAAAATGCTTGGGACCAGAAGTATTTCTGATGTTAGATTTATTTTAGATTTTGGAATATTTTCACATATATACTAAGTTATCTTGGGGATGGGACCCAAGTTTAAACATAAAATTCACTTACATTTCTTTTTCTTTTTTTGGTACTGGGGATTGAACTCAGGGGCACTCGGCCACTGAGCCACATCCCCAGCCCTATTTTGTGTTTTATGTAGAGACAGGGTCTCACTGAGTTGCTTAGCACCTCACCATTGCTGAGGCTGGCTTTGAACTCGCGATTCTCCTGTCTCAGCCTCCCTAAGTGCTGAGATTACAGGTTTGAGCCACCGCGTATTTTTAGAGCACCTACATTTTGACTGCAACCTGTTGAATAAGGTCAGAGGTGAATGTTCCCATCCACCTCGTGGCATCCTGTCAGTGTTCAACATTCATTTTTAATTTTGAAGGATTTCAAATTTCAAATTTAACCCTGACAGCAAAACTAGTGTGAATTTCTTTTTCCTTCTTCAAACCTTTGCAGAAGATTCATTCTATAATGAATAAAAAATAAATTATATAAATCTTAACAACCTGAGCATACAATTTTTTTCCTTTCCTTTTTAGGTCAAGAACTTCTACCTTTTCATAAAGAAAGCACTTTACATTTCTTTGCTATAGCTGAACTGCAAGCCTCTCTATTCTTATGCTGTGGAGCCATTAGTCAATAAAAGAGAGGTTACTAGGACTCAAAACCACAAATCGATCTGATAACTAAGCCTGCTGCTAGGTAACTAATGGGCAAATAGTCTATACAATGTGGATATCCTGGACAAGGAATGGTTTCATATCCTGTGTGAGAAGAAGAGGGATAAGACAAGATTTCACCATGCTACTTATAATGACAAGCAACCCAAAATTTAGTAATTGTTTATGTCTAGATTTTCCATTTACATTTTTGGACCACAGTTTAAAGAGAAAAATAAACCATGTAAAGTGAAAACTACTGTGTGCTAAAATTTTCTTAAATATTTTTACAGTAACTTAAAAATTCTTCAGTCTTAGTGTAACTTGCCTACCGTGGCAAAAGAGCATTATTAACATTAATATAAGAATACTTTAAATTAATCTGGGCAAAGTGGTACATACCTGTAATCCCAGCAACTGGGATTCAAGGCCAGGGCTGGGATTATGACTCAGTGGTGGAGTGCTTGCCTCTCATGCGTGAGGCACTGGGTTTGATCCTCAGCCCCACATAAAAATAAATAAAATAAGGATATTGTGTCCATCTACAACTAAAAAATAATTCAAAAAGAAAAGAAAGTTCAAGGCCATCCTCAGAAATTTAGCAAGCCCCTCAGTAACTTAACAATATCCTGTCTCAAAATATAAAAATAAAAAGGGCTGGAGACTTAGCTCAGTGGTAAAGCACCGCTGGGTTCAATCCCCAGTACAAAAACAAAAATTCATTGAAATACCTGAATAGGAGCAAACCCACTAAGCTAGTAAGATGATATTTCTTTTTCTTTATTTTTTATTTCTGTTTCCTTACTGTCTCACTAAATTGCTGAGGATCTCCCTAAATTGCTGAGGCTGGCCCTGACTTTGCAATCCTTCTGCCTTCGACTCTGGAGTTGCTGGGATTACAGGAGTGTGCTGCCACACCCAGCTAAATTGGTATTTCAAAGCAATATCTATAAACAGAGCAATTATCCTCCAATTTCAGATGAAATCAAGCCCAGAACCCATACAACTACTCCACAGAACCTAGGGAATGAGTTGTCCTACATGTCAGAAGAAGCCAAAAATCATATTAAGGTCTGATAAGCTTTGTTCATCTTATTTTGCTTTTTCCGGTCTTTAATTTGAATTTGCTGCCAGGCGCGGTGGCGCATGCCTGTAATCCCAGCGGAATGGGCAAGGTGCTAAGCAACTCAGTGAGACCCTGTCTCTAAATAAAATACAAAATAGGGCTGGGGATGTGGCTCAGTGGTTGAGTGCCCCTAAATTCAATACCCAGCACCTTCTCCCTCCCCCGCAAAAAAATAAAAAGTAATTTGGATTTGCTGTCACACAGCAAGGCATTTACTAGTATCTCAAAGCAGAGAAAAACAAGTGCCGACAAGATCTTTACTCTTTTTTTTAACTTATTTATTTATTCTAACTAGGTTTACATGATAGCAGAGTGCATTTTGATTCATTGTATACAGATGGAGCACAACTTTTCATTTCTCTGGTTGTATGTGATGTAGAATCACAACATACATGTGGTCAAACATAAAGCTAGGGCTATGATGTCCATCATATTCCACCATCTTTTTTTTTTTTTTAGTTGTAGGCGGACAGAATATCTTTATTTTATTTTTATGTGGTGCTGAGGATCGAACCCAGTGCCTCACGCATGCTAGGCGAGCACGCTACCACTTCGCCATAACCCCAGCCCATATTCCACCATCTTTACTGTCCTCCTGCCCCCTCTCTCCTCCCACCAAAGTTCCTCCATTCTTCTCGTGTCCTCCCCCACATTATGGATCAGCATCCACTAATCAAAGAAAACATTCGGCATTTGGTTTTCTGAGATTGGCTTACTTCACTTAGCAAGATATTCTCCAACTCCATCCATTTATCTGCAAATGCCATAATTTTATTCTCTCTTTTTGCTGAGTAATATTCCATTGTGTATATATACCACAGTTTCTTTATCCATTCATCTATCAAAGGGCATCTAGGTTGGTTCTATTGTGAATTGACCTGCTATAAACATTGAAGTGGCTGCCTCACTGTAGCATGCTGTTTTTAAGTCTTCTGGGTATAGACTAAGGAGTGGGATAGCTGGGTCAAATGGTGGTTCCATTCTAAGTTTTCTAAGGAATCTCCATACTGCTTTCCAGATTGGTTGTCTTTACTCTCACTTGAAGCCCTACCTCAGCTCTGCCCTTCACTAACCTGCTACTCCACAAGAAACCACAACCCCCATAAGGCCTTGCCGGGGGCTGGGGCATGGTCTTTGCGACCATTGGTTGTTCTGCAGTCCAAGCCAAGCCATGATTGGCCGTATCTGGGAATGGGGTGGAACTAAAGCAGATAGGGAGAATTGGAGCAGTGACCGGACAGGTGGGCAGGTGATCTGGGCGTTTGGGTCCAAACTTCAGCGGCTGACTTGTAGACTCAGAAGCATGGCTTGGTGTAACGTTTGCGTGGTGACTCTGGCGTCTGTGTTGCTGCTAGTTTTTGCCACTGTCTCCAGATCCAGTGGCCTGAAGGGCAGGGAGTCTCAGAGGGCGTCGCGAATCCCTTCTCAGTTCAGCGAAGAGGAGCACGTCGCTATGAAAGAGGCTCTGAAAGGTGAACCTGGGTCCCCTTCACCGACATGGGTTCCCCGGTTCTCCGGTCAACCCATGACTCCAGTTTCCCTCGGCAGAAGGGCTGCTGCTCAAGTTGGAGCTCCTCCCCACACCCAGCCCCGGTCCCAGCACATGGCCTGACCTGGGGTTGGCCACTCTTCCCTCAGACCTGGTTTCTGCGACTTCGGTGCTCCCTGCCTCGCCTGGAGGCTCCACCTTTCTCTTCTTGTCATGTTCATCTCTCGCCCTAGTCTGTCTCCAGAGGCGCTACAGCTTTTGTTTGAACAGCACTTTAAGCCTTTGAAAATTTTCACGTCTGTTAAATCCTTGTGGTATCTTTTTTTTTTTTTTTTTGGTACTGGGGATTGAACTCAGGGGCACTCGGCCACTGAGCCACATCCCCAGCCCTTTTTTGTGTTTTATGTAGAGACAGGGTCTCACTGAGTTGCTTAGCGCCTCGCCATTGCTGAGGCTGGCTTTGAACTCGCGATCCTCCTGTCTCAGCCTCCCTAAGTGCTGGGATTACAGGCGTGAGCCACCGCGCCCGGCTTCCTTGTGGTATCTTAAAATAAGACTAAATGATCTCTGTATTATCTCCAGAGGAGAGGAATTGAGGCATAGGTCAAGTGACCTTCTCTGGGGTCCCACAACAAGGAATGGGCACTGGGTGTCAACATCTAGTGTCCAGTAGGATTCAGTGGGTTCCAGATTGCTCTACAGGTGTGGAGTGTTCCGGAGGTGTGGGATGTTCCCAATTCCCTCTCCTAATGGAAGAACCTAACAACGCTGACAACTCATTCATCTGCATCTCTGTTTTCCAGGTGGAAAAGGAAAGTTTCTGTTGAGTGCTAGATCCTGTGGGATAATGAGATCCTTCCTCCCGCTGGGCTTCACGCCAATCTTTTCCTTTCGTTAAGTAGTGGATTAAGGGAAACTGCCTACGTAAACATGTGCAGACAGATGCAGGGAACAAATGCTAACCCCTGTGTTTGGAGATGGATTGTGCAAGTGCTAGAGTGATAGGCCTGGGAGGCAGAGAGGGCTTTTCCTAAGCATAGTATAAATAGTCCTTTGAAAGTCAGTGGGCAGTTGCTCAGAGTCTCTCTGCACAGGAAAAAGCAAATGCTTACATAAGAACCTAAAGTAGGACCTGGCAGGTGGCACACACCTATAATCCAGCTACTGGGGAGGCTGGGGCAGGAAAATCACAAGTTCCAGGCCACCCGGAGCAATTTAGTGAGACCTTGTCTCAAAGTAAAATTTTAAAAAAGGTCTGAGGATGTGGCTCAGAGGCTGAGTGCTAATGGGTTCAATCCTCAGTACCACAAACTCAAAAAAACAAAGAAGCTAACAACAAATAAATAAATAAACAAAAATAAACCTAGAGAAGAGACCTTATAGCAATGTGGCCTAGAACTCTTAGCAGGGTACAAAACACTTGAATTCTGAGCTTGAGTCTGCTCTTGGGTAGGCAGTTTTAATGTTTTTGAACCTTGAATTTCCCATCTGTGTGGTAGGCTATGATGTTATAGGGATGATCCTTAGCAAAACTGAACATAGAAGCCCATTTGTCATTCAGAGGCACTTCCTGGAGCTGCTCCAAGTGAATGTGTCTAAGCAGTGTTCTCGGGTGGCTATCAAATCAAATGTTGTCAGGACTCATTGTGTTTCCCCTTGGTAGTGTTTACATTTGACAACTAAATCCTTACAGTCCTTAAAGACTTCAAGATGTAAAGGGATGAGCTTCATGACAATTCAGGAACTGAAACACCTCATAGGGAGGATGAAACTAAGGACCGAAGAACCTGTTTAGGAGAACCTTTAATCCTCATTTCCCCAGATATCATGTGCCCCAAGTGTTGGCTTGGTTGAAAGGTCACTAAAACTCTGGATCAGCCAGTCCATGAGGAACAATCTACCCTCTACATGGATAAGCATACAAGCCTCATTGATGTAGGGTCCCAGGACAGTGGGCACCTTGAGACTGATAAAACCTAGATTTATCAAAGGGAGTAATGATTTAACAGGCAGTGAGGCCTTAGGAAGCAATTTGTAGTAACTTTCTGTAGTAACTCAGGGTCAGAGTCCAAAATCTACTGCCCTCCTATCTAGAATTTTTATTTTCCTTAAAGAATTATATTAGTTTAAACAAACTCAGAAGACCTGCTTTTAAATTCTGGTTCTGCTCCTTGTTGCTGGGCAATCTCCGGTAGCTCATCTAACCTTGCTAAGCTTGTTTCCTCATCTTCAAATTAGGGAAAACAACAATGACGACCTCACAGGATTATTTTGCCCTCTGCAATAAGATAATGAATGCAAAAAACTTTTAAAACCAGGTGAGGTGGTACATGCCTCAATCCCAGCAACTCAGGAGACTGAGGCAGGAAGATTGCAGATTCAAGGTCTTACTCAGTAAGGCTCTGTCTTAAGATAAGAACTGGGATGTGCCTCAGTAGTAAAGCACTCCTGGTACTGTTAGAAATAAAAAATAAAAATAAAGCAACTTACCCACAGAGGACTCAGGAAAAAACAATGGTTGTTACAGGTTGACCATCCCTTATCCAAAGGGGACCTAGAAAAGTGTTTCAGATTTTGGAGTATTTCAGATTTTGGAATATTTGCATTGACTTTACCATTTGAGCATCTTTAATCTGAAAATCCAATATCTGAAATGCTCCAAAATCCAAAACACATTGAGTGTCCTATTGACACTTAAAATTTTTTGGTTTTCAGAGCACTTGGGCTTTCATATTTTTTTAATCAAAAACGTCCAACCCATATCATCTGTAATATTCTATCTCTGTCTGTTTAACTCTAACAGGTGCCATCCAGATTCCAACAGTGTCTTTTAGCTATGAGGAATCCAACACCACAGCCCTGGCTGAGTTTGGAGAACACATTCGTAAAGGTCAGCTGCACATTGTGGGTGAGGAGTGGTAGGGCTAGCACTGGAGACATGGTTCTTTTGCAAGGCGATAAAGAAGCATATTTTATCTCCAATCAGAAAAAAATATAATTCCTAAAGGTCTCTTTTGAGTCTGCACATAGTGGGCAGGTATAAAAGGGAGAATCTAAGAGTTACAGAGGAGGCAGAGTAGGGACTATAGGTTTTCCCTTTGTAGAACTAAGCCATGTAATTGTCAGATTGGAGTTTGAACTCTCCCAATCTTTGCCATATGTGTCATTCAATAAATATTATATAATCAAAAGATAGAACTAGGGATTCCTCCCACCTGTTCAGATGTCCAGAACTAAGTCCTTTGTGTCTCCCATCCCTACCTGCACACACACACCTGTACCTGATACATGCATCCCACTTTCTGAGGCCTACTCAGATTCATTCCTAACACATTTCTAAGCCCCTGGACAGTCAACAACTTTGAGCTGTCACATCCTCCTCCTCCTTTCATCCCCATCACCCATGGAGCTAGGAAGGATGGATCTGAGGAGAAAAGGAGTCTTAGGATTCTCCTGTCCACCTGTGAAAATCTCATGGAGAGTAGTGAGGACCCCCTCCTAAGTCCTATGAAAAGCAGCCCCTCCAAAGTTGTTAGGGGACAGAATCTGGCCTAGGAACAGGAAGTAGCCCCCTCTCCAGCACTCTGGGACAAATGGCTTAGTCATCAAACTGGAGGACCAGGCTGGAAGTCTTTACCAAGCAGCTGATACAAATAGAGAAATAAATATACAGTGACAGTAAACTAGATTATCTGGGGACACACTAAAGCCACATTCTTCTTCCATTTTGTTTCCAGGTATCTGAAGAGGAATATGTAGATTCTTCCAACAAAGCCTAGAAGGAGATATAAGCTCTTTCTCACATGAACCTAAGGCCACCTATGTTAAGCCCTACCAATAATCTGAATAATTAACTGTGGGGACATCTACACCCACATACAGAAGTGTGACCTTGTGCCAAACAGTAATCTTTATCTCCATGTAACACGAACTGTAGGAATGCTGTTTTCTTAAAAGAAAAATAACTCCAAATTTTTTTTAATGTAGGGCTCATGTTTGGCTCTGATATTGGGAACTACTGTGTTCAAAATTTAACAAAATCCTCAACTGCAGAGATTTCAATACGTGGTAGCATATTATAGGTCAGACTGAGCCAGATCTGGAGATACTGGCCATTTTAATGAAGTCTTTACATGTTATTACATGATAACAACACATTAAAATACGTCAAAGAGGAGGTTCAGAAATGGAACAGGCAAATCAAAATTCAGACTAGTGGGCTGGGGTTATGGCGCAGTGGTAGCGTGCTCACCTAGCACACGTGGGGCACTGGGTTCGATCCTCAGCACCACATAAAAATAAAATAAAGATATTCTGTCCACCTACAACTAAAAAATAAATATTTTTTAAAAATTCAGACTAGCTTTGTCCCAGAGGTTTTTTAAAGGAAGATGCACATTAAGAGAGAGAGAGAGAGAGAGCACAAAATGTTAAGAAGATCAAAAGAAACTATTAAACCTGACTTTCTCTTCTGTTTTTTATCCCTTGGTCTCTAGTCTTTCCTACAGTGTTCAACACCAGCTTTATCCAGCATGAAGTCGTGGGAAACTACAGCCACCTGTTCACTATCCAAGGCTCAGAACCCAGCCTGCAACCCTACATGCTGATGGCTCACTTTGACGTGGTGCCTGCCCATGAAGAAAGCTGGGAGGTGCCCCCCTTCTCAGGGCTAGAGCGTGATGGCTTCATCCATGGTCGGGGAACACTGGACAACAAGAACTCTGTGATGGTCTGAAAAGCTATTATCTCTGCCTTGGGTCCCTAAAGATCAATCTGGGAATGTGGTGTTTGGCTAACTTCTGGGAAGAAGGAGGTTAAGGTAGAAAAATTCCTGGTTCCAGGAGGACTGGGTTCCAGCCATCAGTGGTCACTTTTTTTTTTTTTTTTGGTACTAGGGATCTAAACCCAGGGGTGCTCTACCACCAAACTACATTCCAGCCCTTTTTATTTTTTATTCTGAGATGGGGTCTATATAAGTTGCAGAGGCTGGTCTCAAGCTTGTGATCCTCCTGCCTCAGCTTCCCAAATCACTGGGATCACAGGCATGTGTCACCATGTCTGTCTGTCACTTTCTTTTTATGGGCCTTGATCACTCAACTGTATGGGGATTAGAGTAGATAATCCCCCAGGACCCTTTCATCTCTGACACTGATAAATTGATGCTTTTCTCCAGGCAATGAAGACTTTATGCAGAGTTCTACTTCCCCATATCTAGTCCTCCAGGATCTGCAAATTTGTTCTTTAAAGAGAGTCTGAGATGCTAGTTCCATCAGCCCTGATGTAAGAAGCTGTCTCTGATACCTAGATAATAAGTCTTTCTCCTCTTCCATGGCACTTCTGAACCCTAGGCAATCCTTCAGGCCTTGGAACTCCTACTGACCAGGAACTACAAGCCTCGAAGATCTTTCTTCATTGCTCTGGGCCATGATGAGGAGGTAGAGGCAACTCACCTACACCTATCTCTAGGGCCCCTGTTGGGGGAGGCAGGTATTTCACCTGAGTCCACTGTGATCTCTCAGGGTGTCTGTGATATGGCATGGTGGCTTGCCAACTTCTCTGTGTATCTATGTGCCAGAACTATCTAAGGACTATGACCAAAACTCAGGTTCTTGGATCCTTATGCCGTAGATCTGAATATTTAGCAAACTCTGTGGTAATATCTGAGTCAGGCAGATAGACCATCAACTACACCCTGAGAATCATTGGTGTAATGGGAAAAGAACTGAACAGGGAAATCAATGGCTGTGTTTTATTTCCAGTAATGCCACTTAGTTTCTGGTCAAATCACTGCACTCTCTAGGTCCCAGTTTCTTCATTTGTGAAAATGAGGGAGCCTGGGTCCCTCTAGCTCTAGCATTCCAGGATTCTATAAAACAGAATTGTGTCCTGTATCTATAGAGATCTGTTTCGTGTCCAGAAAGACTGTGACTATGGATTCAATGTCTGCAGGTATCAGGGACAAATGGGGCTCAAAAGATGTCAGCACTGCTACAGGCCAGGGGTGTCCAGCTAGCCTTCATTGTAGACGAGTGTGGCTTCATCTTGGATGGATTCATTTCCAAGCTCAAAAAGCCCTTTGCCATGTGAGTAAAGCATCCTATCTCCCACCCTGGAAGAAGTTTTCACCTCATTTTAGGTGACTTCAGCCTGCTATCTATAAGCCATGCTGAGACCCCTGTTGCCTCCCCACCCTGATCTCCAACCTGTCCTGGGTTTCCCCTTCCTTTGCTTCTCTAGCATAGATTGCTTAAAGCAGTATGAAGCTATCCTCCTAGCCCACCAGACCATGCAGTTAGTCCTGTGGGTCTATGGGTTAATTCATGGTGAGAAGAAATCAGAAGGACCATCTATGATCCCCTTCCACAGGATTTCTGTCTCAGAGAAGGGTGCCATTGACCTCATGTTGCAAGTAAACACGACTCCAGGACACTCTTCAGCACCGCCAAAGGAGACAAGCATTGGCATTCTCTCAGCCGCTGTCAGCAGGTGAGCTGCTCCCAGACCTGGACCCATGTGAGACTTGGGAATGAAGACCTGGCACTTTTCCACTTTGGGTTTGAGAGGCTAAAGTTCCTGCCCTGAAGCTGGGCTGGGAGGCCATGGTGCAGGCCACGGGAGGGACACAGCTACCTGTGCCCAGACAAAGGCTGGATCAGAAGTGCATCCCTATGGCAAGCAGGGACCAGCAGATAAAACTAGGCCAGGTATCTCAGTAGTCCAGAGTCCAGCTAAGCAGTATGAAATCACAGATCATCAATGGCTAGTAGAACTGGCTAAATTCTCCATTTGCCCTGGCAAGAGGACAAAGATAAATAAAGACCTGCTGGCTATAGATGAGAACAGCAGGATCTATAACAACATTCACCTATAGCTGGGTTTTCTTAGCAAAATGGGAAAGAGAACTACATGCATTCAAATACAAAATGAATAGCTGTCATGGTCAAGGCTTTGTGCCAGGGGAGGGGTGTGCAGTAAGGAATGAAACAATCGGTGTCCTCAAGGAACTCACAGTTGGAAGAGGAGACTGACAATTCTGCCACAGTGTGGTAGGTGCTATGAGACAGATATCAGAGAGGGGCACAGAGTGAGGTGGGTAAGAAGGGACTCTAACCTGGACTTGGTGGACAAGAGCAGCTCCTGCTGGTGGGATAGAGGTGGTCATGTGAGTACTTGATTTCTTCAGAGTGGTTGGGTGGTGGAGGTATTGTGAACATGGATGGCAGACCTCCTGACCAGACTTAAGGAAACTTCTCCTGTCTCCCTCTTCCTCTTCAGGGTGTTGATCTTTGAGTTGGTAAGAGAATTCTGTTTCTCTTCCAGACTGGAGCAGACGCCAATGCCAAACATGTTTGACAGTGGGCTGTTGAAGACGACATTGCAACAACTGGCAAGCGAGGTGTGGGAAGGAGTACCACTCCTCACCAGTCCTAGAGAGGAACAAATGGTGGCAAAGAAGTCACCTTTGGAGTGATTATAGGGCCCTATTGCTGACCAGTGCTCTGCCCATTCTCACCTAACCATGGCCAGTGGCTGAGCCAAGATGAGGGAACTGGCTTGTTCCCTGGGGCTGCTGAGGCACATCTGAGACCCTGAGACCTAATACACCCAGGTACCCTTTGGGACTTGGTTCCCACTCATCCTAGAGGCTGCTGAGCAATCATTCTGGCCAATCAGCTAAGCCTTGCCAGGTAGATATTGCTTGGGTCTCTAGCAGAGATTGAGCCAAATGAACTGACTGCTCTGCTGACTGCCGAGGGCCCCGAGGTAGGCCTGAAGTAGGAAGATCCAGGCTGCAGGTACAGTGACCCTATGGTGCTGAGCCCTCTGATCATGCTAACCTCATTCTTTCTGTTTCAGTTTCCCTTTCCTACCAATATATTCTTGAGCAACCTGTGGTTATTTTGGCCCCTTGTAAGCAGGTAAACATTTTTACCTTCCTCTGTACCTCGCATCCAAACCTACCTCTCCCCTTGGCTCACTTGAACCTGACTAATCAACTCAGCCACAGACACTATATCTAATCCATGTACCGGATAGCTCTCTCAGCCTTAAAGGTTTATCAAGGTTCAGGAAAAGTGAGTGAACTTTCTTTCCCCATTGGATAATTCTTCCTAATGTCTGACCTTATTCTTTTTGCTTTAGGATGTTGGAGAAAAATGATGTGACCAATGCACTGGTCAGGACCACCACAGCGCTTACCATGTTTGATGCAGGGGTTAAGGTAACACTGCCTGGCTTTCCCATACACTGTCTCCTTGTTGCCCATTCACACCTCCATCCCTCAGCTTTGTCTAGGGGCTTTTTCTTCCTTCTCTGACTACAGTTTGAATAGAAGAGGCCAACACTGAACTGTCTTGTGACATCAGTTGGGTAAGCCTCAAGAGGAAGGGGTCTAGTCAAGGTCTATGAACTCTCTGAAATTTGTTGGCCAAATTTTATATATGTATATATATATATATATAGCAGGGCACAGTGGTACATGCCTCTAATCCTAGCAACTCAGGAGACTGAGGCAAGAGGATCCCAAGTTCAAGGCTAGCCTCAACAATTTAGTAAGACCTTGTCTCAAAACAAAAAATAAGAAAGGCTAAGGATGTGTCTCACTTGTAGAATGCCCCTGGGTTTATCACAAAAATGTGTGTGTGTGTGTGCACGCACGCACACATGCATGCATGCACATATTTTAGTGGGAATGCTACCTCTTGGTAGCATTTAGCATGCAAAATAAAAATTACACTAGTGAAGAAGGGTTATTTGGGAGTTGGGTCTTGTGACCTGTGCTTAAGCTATAATTCAACAGGTTTTATATTTAACTAGCACTTTGTTCATGTAAACCAAAGTTTTCTAAGTTTTCTATCACCAAGGATCTTTTCTTAAGTCTTCCTGATGTTTTGAAAGATTTATCCATCTAACTAATGAGTAATTAATGTACTCTCTCGGTGTTACTCTAAATTGAAAGAGAAACTCACCTGCCATTTATAAAATCTGTCATACGTGTAATGGATATACAATACTTAAAACTTATATATCATCATTTCCCAAAATCTGTGAAATATTGGCCGACGTTAGCAAACATAATTTCCTTTCTTTTTTTGGAGGGGAGCAGTATACTAGGGATTGAACTCAGGGGTGCCCTATCATAGCTATATCCCCAGCCCTTTGTTTGTTTGCTTTTGGTAGTTTGCTTTTTGATTTTTGGGTTTTGGTGTTTTTTTGTTTGGGGTTATTTATTTTTATTTTTTTTAAGACAGGGTCTTACTAAATTGCCAAAGCTAGTCTCAAACTTGCAATTCTCTTGCCTCAGCCTCCCAAGTTACTGAGATTACAGGTATGAGCCACTATGCCTGATTGGTATTTTCTATACAAAGCTTACTTTTCTAAAAATAAGTTTTAGTTGATTCAATACTTTGATAAATTTGTATTCCAAAATTATTTTTTAGCTAATTGGTTCACTTCCCTTTAGATTGGCCACTAAGGGGCATCTCTCTTAAAAGGACCAAGCCTAGCCACACAAATAGGCCTTTCTGAATTTTTTTTTTCCTCATCCTGGGTATTGAACCCAGGGGTGCTTGACTACTGAGCCACATCTCCAGCCCTTTTTATTTTTCTGTTTTGAGACAGGGTATTGCTGAGTTGCTGAGGGCCTTGCTAAATGGATGAGCCTAACTTTGAACCTGCAATCCTCCTGCCTCAGCCTCCCAAATTACTGGGATTACAGGCATGCACCACTGTGCCTGCCTCCCTTTCTGAAATCATGAAGGAAGTTAGACTACTCCTATAACTATCAGTGCCACCATCACAACTTCTGGGGGCACCATCCCCTAAGAGTACAATGTGACCTCAAGAAGCTCTTGTAATCTGGAGCTCAAGTTGGATATAAGTGAATAGTTCTTCAGAATCAATTCCTGGCATAGCTGACTGGTGAGTTCAGGGTGTAACCTGACTCAAGCCATCCGTACCAGCTGCCTGTAGTGTTCACCAGAATAACAGTACTGTGTCCTTGCATTTGCATAGTGTTTTTGTCCCCAGACTGCTTTCACATTTCTTACTCCATTTGATCCTTCTACAAGCCTTAGGAGTATTACTATCCCACTTGCCAGTTGAGAAAACAGGCACAAAGAGATTACAGTTATTAAAAATCACAAAGCCAATTTGTGATGGGTGGCTAATTTTTTTTAAAGTACTGAGGGTGCTCTACAACTGAGCTATATCCCCAGCCCTTTTTATTTTTTATTTTGAGACAGGGTCTCACTAAGTTACACAGGTTGACCTCAAACTTGGAATCCTCTTGCTTCAGCCTCCTGAGTTGTTTGGATTAGAGGCATGCACCACCCTGCCTGGCTCACAGAGCCAATTTGTAACAGCCTAATCTGTCCCTAGCCTAGTGCTTTTATGTATACTTATTCAAAAAAAGATATGCAGTTGGAGAATCTGCTCTCTCTCTGCCTCCAAGGAAAAAGAATCCCTCTAAAATCTGTTTTCTCCTATTAGTCCTGGTTTCTCCCTCTTTGGACAAAGAATAGAGTCATATTTCACAACTGGGCATGAGAAACCCCCACCCCATCATTATCCCCATACAGTCCAAACATACTATGACAGAGGCCCATAAGGAAGCACTAACATTAATAGAAATGTCCAGGTTGCCCTGAGAAAGTCCACACAGAAGGCTCCCGATGGTACAACACAGGACCACCACAGAGAAAACAATCCTATCTGGGAAGCCACAACTCCCTCCAGGACCAAGAAGCGTAAAGATTTGGCCTGAATATAACCACATGTCAAGGACCCAAAGAAGACAAGGCAGACTAAAAAATTCAACCCAGAATCTTTATATCAAATCAGCTTCCTGTGCCTCTTCTGGTAGTAACTGGTATTTCCTGGGCGGAGATGAGTTGTGGAAAACTTGAGGTTGACTCAGGCCAGGGTTTGTGGTTCTCTCCTTAGGTGAACGTCATCCCCCCAGTGGCCAAAGCCACAGTCAACATCCGGATTCACCCTGCACAGACAGTCGTGGAGGTATGTGTCATACGTTCCAGACAACAGGTTCATCATCAAGGAGGTGGGGCCCTTGGAACCTGGGTTAAGCTACAATCATAGGGCAGAGCCAGTCTCTCCTTTGTTCAATCTGTATGTTCTAAAGGCATCCTATTGCTACTTGGCTAGGATAGGAGACCTCTGGTTTGGGGAACTTGAAGTCTGGGGGTAGAAGACAAGTACAAATAAATTATAGCAATAGTAGCAAATATATATAGCGGGATTGCTGTGTGTCGGCTAGTATCCTGAGATATACATGCATGCACCCACTCATCAGGTCCTCATGACCACACTGTGAAGTGGCAACTGCATTATCCTTATTGCCCTGGTGAAAACTGAGACAGAGCAATGCAGTATGGTCAACAAGTGCACATCTAGCGGTCCAGTTCCACAGTGTTCTAACCACAGTTCAACACTATGATTATAACAATTAGGGATGAACAAATTACCATAGGACCAAGGGAGACTGATGCTACCGTGAAAGGTCAACAAAAACCTTTTCTGATCTCTAGAAATTTAAGTAGAGGCCTTAAAGGATCACCAGGACTTTTCTAGAAGTAAGACATTTCTTGTTACTGAAGAGGATAAATTGGGGAAAGTAGTAGAAGATAAAAGATTGGTAGAAGATGGAATTGTAGCTTGGGGATGGAGGCCTTGTGTGCCATGCTGAGGACTTGAACTCTAATCTGTGGACAGGAGTGAACTTTCATAAATCTTCAGAAAGCACTATGATAGATTGCTGTGAGAGGGATGATGTTGGTAGCAATGCAGAGGACATATTGGAGTAGAGAAAGGAAGCTACTGCAATGTCTCAGGCAGTGCATGTGAAGGTCTGAACTGAGGCCATGGTCACAGGGTAAGGAAGGAACATTCACTTCCAAGAGAGAAAGGTTCAATGGGATAGGGTGTGTATCTGGATGGGTAGTGAAAGGCAAGATGTCTTTAACCTGGGTAGTTGACCAGGCACTAATTCCTTTGATCAAGATTGCAAATTCAGGAAGAGCAAGCTTAACGAAATACAACGGTTTTGAAGTTTAAGACGCATATAACATATTAACAGGCAATTATAAATACCTCAGGTTTGGAGAGAGACATGAACCAGAGGTACAAACTGGAGCATTATTAACATAATTGGAGCCTCCTAAGCAGCGATGAGTGTCATGACATAAGAACCTGGTGCTATTAGAGAATATTCCAAGGAACCAGACCTCCTCTGAGGATCAGGCAAGGTTTCCCTGAGACAGTGACATCTGAGCTGAAAGCTTAAGGGTGAGCAGAAGTTACACAAAATGTTTGATATCTGTAAGAAATGCCAGCTTATCTGGCTGAGCCAAAAGAAATTCAAAAAGTTAACCTGACCCTTCAAAAATGAACCAAGGGCTGGGGTTGTGGCTCAGTGGTAGAGCACTTGTCTAGCACGTGTGAGGTGCTGGGTTTGATCCTCAGCACCACATAAAATAAATAAATAAAATAAAGGTATTGTGTTCATCTACAACTACAAAAATTAAAAAAGAACCTAAAATGGGCTAATGGGCTGGGGCTGTAGCTCAGTGGTAGAGCACTTGTCTAACGTGTGAGGCCCTGGGTTTGATCCCCAGCACTGAAAAAAAAAAAAAAAATTAACCAAAAAGGCAACCCAGCAACTATCAGATAGGTTAGGGACGGGTCCCTGACACACATCATGAGACTGTGAGGGGTCATTCTGTGGTCTTTACTCCTAAATTATTCCCATGGAAGATTTCATCTGTTTTCACGCAAGGAGGGAAGCACACTCCTCATTGCAGATTGGGGAGTGGGTCAGTGGCCTGCCCAGAGTCACCTAGACCTGGGTGAGGGTGTAGGTGGGACCAGTGAGAGCCCTGACTATGCCACTTTTCATCAGGTGCCAACCTTTGTCCACTCCCTAGGGGCTCATAGAGCCAGGAAATCACTGAATTCCTCTCATTGAGCTTCTTTCCACCCGTTTTTTTCCAGCCTCATTCCAACTCCATGCCCTTTGCAAGGGCTGTTTTCCACCCAACAGGGCTTTCATCTCCCCAGGTCCTGACACTCTTTCCTCCCCTCTTCCCCACCACAGAAGCCTTCCTTCCCAGCCTATCTGATGAAACCCCTGGAATCCCGAGGCCCACCCTGCCCACCTGCCTGGTGAGGAATAGAAAATTTCCATCCATCAAAGCTCATGGGGCCCATTCATCATGGCCACTGCTCTCCCTCGTGCCCCAGCTCTATGGGTCAGGAACATAGCCTAAGGCCACATACACAGAGCTTCGTACTAGACTTGGTGGGAACACAGGCAACCCCAAGAGTCCTTCTCCATCTTCCACTGGTCTCTCCCATGTTCCAGATGTTGATTGGCTCTAACACTTCTCTGTAAAGAACAAGAGTCTTTAGAAGTTTGACAGGTTACCATGTGGAAAGGGAGGTTTATTCTGAGTGGCCCTCAACAAGGAGAACTGAGGCTATTGGGAGAGTCAGGGTCTGGTCTGCATCCTTCCTGGGATCAGGGATTTTGCTGGATTGCCTTTAGTTATTTCAGGCTGAATTTTCTAGGAGTTTCTTCAGGTTCCTTCCTGAGGAAAAGAGGCAAAGGGAGAAGACTTGAATACAAGCATCCCAACTCCTAGATTTTGTCTGTGTTGAGCTCATCTTCCTGGCTCCAATGCAGTTGGCTACAAACAGGAAGCAGGAATGCCCAAAGAGGGGAAAGAAAAATGTATGGCCTTTTGTCACCTGGGACTCTGGTTGAAGCAGGATTGTCCCCTTTACTGTTGAGATTTCCATTCTACAGATTCTTTTACATTTTTACCCAGTCTGTGGCTCATGACCTAAGGGGAAATTCACAAAATTTCCTTACCCGACTCACAACTGCAAGACAAGCCTCCCAAATATTTAGCCTAAATCTACCATGCTATAGATTGCTTTCCAGAAAGGCCCAGCTCTTACATCACCTATAGCCAGTCAGTTGAAATTGAGGTCCCACTGATGAGTCCTTCTGGGCATGGTAGTGCAGGCCTATAATGCCAGTGACTCAGGAGGTTGAGGCAGGAAGATCACAAGGTCAAGACAGGCCTGGGTAACTTAGTGAGATCACGTTCAAAATAAAAAGGGCTAGAGATGTAGCTCTGTGGTAGAGCCCTCCTGGGTTAAATCCCAAGTACCAATAACAAAAAGGGTCTTTTCTATAAACCCCAGGGCTCTACTGGAGAAAATCAGGACCATTTAAATTCATGTGGTACTTGTAGCTCAGTAATAAATCTAACCCTCTTTGTTTCCACCATGGAGGTCCTAGAGCTCATCAAGAACACTGTGGCTGATGACCGAGTCCAGTTCCACGTGTTGAGAGCCTTTGACCCACCACCCATCAGCCCCACTGATGACCAGGCCTTGGGCTACCAGCTGCTCCGCCAGACCATACAGTCTGTCTTCCCGGAAGTCAATATTGTTACTCCAGGTAATTACTTCATCAGCTGTGGTTGGAGAGAGGCGGGGGCTGGCACTGTTCCCTATCCAATGTCCACTGTCCCACCCCCACCCCAGCTGTTCATCCTGGAAACAGCTGGCTGCTTCCCCTCCTAATGGGACTGAAACTGTATTTTCCCTTTGGGGTGGAAGTGAGAAAGCAAACAGGAAAGGAGCAGAAACAATAAACTAAATCAGTCATGCCCGGGTCCTTACTTAACCTAGCCTAGCGAAGACTTGTGCCCTTCTGGTAGAGAAAGGAGGATTGGCTTAAAATTCTCCCCCTCTGGAGGAGCCACAAAGGAGTAAGATTCCCCCAGATTCTGATTTTGATTCACTTTAGGATAATAGCTCAGCAGCAGGGTTCAATCATTAGCCCAGGAAAACCTCTTGGACCATAACATTTGCATTCACCGCATTCAACTCTCCAGCTCTCCCCCAGCCACCAGGCTTCTAGCATAGCATCCAAATCTATCTTTGATGTAGTTTTCCAAAATGAGAGTGGAAGAGGATCACCTACAGAACATTTTAAAATGCAGACCACTTGGACCCCCTCTTAGAGATTCCAGTTAGCCAGATCTAGATAGGACCCTGGAACCTGCCTTTCTGACAAATACCCCCAGGGGATTCTGATATGAGTGGTGGCTGAACAGTGTGAGACTCTCTGGTCTACAGTGTGGGAGGAGATGTTCTGGTGTAAAGGCCTATGTCCGCATTCCTTCCATCTGGGTTTAATTATGGATTTCTCCTAACATCTAGGGGCCCTGGCCCTCACAGTCTCAGGTTATCCTCTCTTGACCTTCAAAGGCTTCCTAATCCTACTTTTTACCTGTTGGGACAATTACAGTCATCTCATCACTGTGGTGAAGCTGTTACAGGAAAAAAGATGGGCAGAAATTATCTGGAAGAAACTCCCACACATTAAGCTACATTTTGAAACCAGAAGAAAAAAATAGAACAAAACACAAATTACTGTTTCAGATCATCCCACTGCACTTGAATTGATGCTCTGGGGTGTCTTTCCCCAAAGAATGTACCTTTCAGAAATAAATCTCAGCCTTGATGGGTGACCTACTCCTCCGCCCTCAGGAAAGTACGAAACTAGGAAGAGAACATTCTGGAACTTTCCAAACCTGAGGTTTGACTCTAAAGCAGAATCATCCCTCAGAGGATGAGAATGACAAGAGATCATGTTCCACTTAGAGAGGACTGGATTTTATAGCAGTAAAGTTCCCTGAAGTGTGTTTATTTCTGACCTAGGATACAGAATATAGACCACTTCTTTATACTGATAAAGAAGATTTATGGTTTCTTTCTTTCTTTACCACTGAGCCACGTCCCCAGCCCTTTTTATTTTTTATTTTGAGACAGTCTAAGTTGCTTAGGGACTTGCTAGATTGCTAAGGTTGTCCTTGAACTTGTGATTCTCCTTCCTCAGCCTCCCAAGTTGCTGGAATTACAGGCATGTGCCACCATGCCTAGCTACATTTATGGCTTCTGAAATAGCAAATGACCATGGCTGTGAATATGAAATAAAGATACTAGCCTCCCTGGTCATCAAGGAGAGGACAGTTAGCTTCAGACCATTGAAAGGCTATCTCACCATTGCCCTCAGGATTCCATGTTCCTGGCTGAAATGATGCTTCTTGATGTTTTGAGAGAGGGCAGCTTGGAGGACAAAACAACATAGCCATAGCTCATAAGTGAGCCCTATAGTGACCGAGGGGTCCTAATTTTCCAGCCATCCCTCTTGCTGCTACTTTCTGGCTTTGTTTCTCATGGAAAGCCTTCTTCCTCTTAATCTTCTCATTCTAGGTACTTGTATTGGCAACACAGACAGCCGACACTACACCAACCTCACCACTGGCATTTATCTATTCAACCCTGTCTACCTGCAGCCTCAGGACTTCAAAAGGTGAGTGGAACAGGTTTAGGCCACAGTGGGGAGAGAGGAGACACATCTGACCTATACCTACCTGATCAGACAGACCACAGAATGGAGGAAGCCAGGATGTAGCAAATTAAAATGGAGACAACTGTTCTCATTGCCTGTCTTGCCACTGCCTAGAATTTGTAGGAATTGCCCCTCTTTTCAAAGGATAGAGCCATGCAAGGTGGCACACGCCTGTAATCTCAGTGATTCAGGAGGCTGAGACAAGAGGATCACAAGTTCAAGGCTAGCCTCAGCAACTTAGCAAGACCCCATCTTAAAAATTAAAAAGGAGCTGGGTGCGGTGGCACACACCTGTAATCCAGCACTTTGGGAGGCTGAGACAGGAGAATCATGAGTTCAAAGCCAGCCTCAGCAATGATGAGGTACTAAGCAACTTAGTGAGACCCTGTCTCTACATAAAACACAAAATAGGGCTGGGGATGTGGCTCAGTGGTCAAGTCCTCAGTACCAAAAAAAAAAAAAAAATTAAAAAGGGCTGGGAATGTAGCTCAGTGATAAAATGCTCAGGGTTCAATCCTTAGTGCCACAAAATAAAATAAAAAGAATGGAGACAATCAGGTGATTGGCAAGAGAATCGGTAGAATTAGGATCTTTGAGTGCTCTTCTTCCCTTTGAGAGAAAGCTAAACCCCCTGGACCTCATTTCCTCTACCTACAAAAGTTAGTGCTCCTATCCTGAATTTCCATAGTATTTATTCTGAAAAGGCAAATACATGTGAGGTCAACTATAGACATGTGCTTTGCCTTGTCAGAAGAAATCCTGTAAAAATTCAAGACAGAAGCCCTAATTTAACTTCTGTCTGTAATCTACTATTTTGTGGGTTCTTCAGCAAATTCTGAACCCTGGGGTGTAGGAGGATAATTTCCATTGAGCTCTGCTACTTATTACATCCAGACCAGATTTCCCTACCACAGATCACCTATAAACAGAGTGAAAATATTTAGATATGAACTTAAGAATAGCTCTCATGTTTTTGTTTTTTTAAACCAAGCAGAGAGGACTGAGAGCTACTCTCTTTTCCACCATCTTTGAAGTTACAAGTGTACTTTGTTGTTTGTTGTATTGCATCGTAGAAGGGAGGTTGGTGGGCATGTGATCTGATAGCAAGGTAAATAGGTAAAGTAGAGAGTTCAACAGGTGCCCTGAGTGTTGCACTTAACCCCCAAATCCCCCCTTCCCTTTAGTAAGCTGAGGGATAGGGGTGGAGGGTAGGCTTAGAGAAAAGTCTAGCTGGGGACTCTGTCCTAAGAGGAAGAGAATTAGAAAGATCACTCCCCTAGAAGGGAAATTATTGAATAGACCTCAGAGCAGGAAAAGATTTGAACTCCCAAGATTTGATTCATTATCTGCCCCCTTAAGAGATGACCAACATGTCAAATGAAACCTCACAAATGGCATCTCCCATCCCCCAAGGGTCAAAGGCCAGCAGTATCAGGGGATGGGGAGAGAGGTGGGGAGAATGCTGGGTAATACCATTTGTGCTACAGCCCCAGGCTCTTCCCTCCTCCCACAATGCATCTGTCTTTTCCTCAGCATCCACGGAATCAATGAGAAAATCTCTGTCCAAGCCTACCAGACCCAGGTGAAATTCATCTTTGAGCTGATCCAGAATTCTGACACTGATAGGAAGCCCATTCCTCACCTGCATGAACTGTGAAGTCGAGGAGCAAGCAGGGCTAGGGGTGCCTTACATGGGCCCAGACAAACCCAAGGAGAGAAAGCCAAGGTTGACGAGAGTTGTAGTCAAAACCACATTGTACTATGTGGCTCACCTTGCCTACTCTGCACCTACGTGGCCCATTCCTCAATTCGCCTAAGACAGGGCCAAGGGTAAGGGAAGGTCAGCAGAAATCTGGCTTCTCTTTTCCTCCCAACATTTGCATCCATCAACTGACTGGTATTTACTGCCTTCTTGTTCCTCCTATCTCAGAAGGAACAGGACCCCTCTGCTTTCTGCTGGTTATTTAACTGCTCTATCTCCAGGCCTGACTTAACAAATACTGTTTTGAAAAATCTCCACCTGGTTTTACCTGATAGAAGTGTTTATCTAGGGCACTCTTGTTGAACTGCCTTCTCCAAGGCTCATGTATCTCTTCTTGCTAGAACCTCCTCTCCCCTGTCATCCCCTCTCTTCTCAAACTCATGAGCTGCTTCTTCGCCTCGCCTCTCCTGCCTCTGCACCCTTCCCTCTACTCTCCGATTTATTCTACATCTAGAACAAGGCTTAGTCAAACTGATGGTACCATAATTGCCACTGCAATGATCAAATAAAGAGATCTATGCAGCAGCAACTGAACACTGAGGAGTGAACCTGAGGTGAGGACTTTGGGGGACCCCACACCTCCTGTCTCTGAAGGCTGGGGCCTGGAGAAGAAAGCCTCTGTCCTTGGGTTCCTCCCAAGGGCTCTCTGGGCTTTGCTCCCTCCCCTGCCTGTTCCTGCCACCTGCTGCTGCTGTCCCACCCCAGGAGGCACTAATCTGTGGAAACATTTCCCTGGCACATCTATGGGCTAAGCTTCCCAGGGAATGGCAGCTTCATGACCCAGCTTCTCAGTGGAGTTCAGGACCAGCAGAACCCTGACCCTGGCCTGATCTAAGTTCAGACTGGTCAGAAGTGGAGGGCATGAGGAAGGAGAAGGGGGAGACTGGTTTGAGGGGCTCTGCCCTGGGCCAGGGTACAAGGAGGCACAAGATAGCCTCCACTAGGCAACAGTAAAGCTCCTTTTTTTTTTTTTTCTTTTCTTTTTTTTCTGGACTCCATTCCTGAGCATATTTGAATCTGCTCAGTAGCTGCCAGGTGGGGGGCATTGCAAAGAGCATTTCTTGGCTCAAGGCCAGGAGCTGTGCTTTGTGGATCACAAGGGAGTCAGGGTCACAGAGGGAAACACAGGGAACCGGGACTTGAGAGACTCCCTCTCTTTTTCCCTCACCAGGCAAGGACCCTCCTAGCCTTCCTGAGGTTTGATAGCAGTGGGTTCCTTTGCCCTTTCCTCATAACCCCGCTGAGCACCCCCACTCCCAACTCCTTACCTCCCTCCCATGGATGTGAGCTGCTCCTTGGAGCTCAGTCTTAATTGTCGGTGTTAGAAACACAGAGTGGGGATTATTCCGGCTTTTTTGCTGCTCCTGCTAAGATTCACATTCCTTCCCCAGCCCTCCCTTTTTTGGCCAATTCAGTACTTATTCAGCCTTTGTTAGAGGGCAAGCTGAAGAACAAAAATAATCCTTCACATTTGTGCAGAGCAGTACAAAGTAGTTCCATAGACCTCAATTATCTCTGCAGAGCCCCACAAGAACCCCATGAAGAAGGTAATGCTACCCCTCTCACAAGGGGACAAACTGATCTTCAGAGTGGTTACACATCAAGCTGGAGGCAATCAGCTCAAACCGCGTGGCCTGGCCCCAAGCTCATTGTTCCTCCATGAGCCCAAGTCACCAAGGGAATCTACTTCCCATGGATTCTGCTGTGTGTCCCCAGAATTCATGGGTTTGAATTATATGACTTAATCCCCAAAGTCATATGTGAATGGTATTAAGAGAGTGGAAACTTAATCAGACTCTTGTCTTTAAAGATAGGGCACTTAGAAGGTGATTAGGATGAAAGTCATCAGGGTGGAGCCCCATGATTGTTTTACTGGTGGCTTTTTAAGAAAAGGATTTGAGGAGACAGATATGTTTATCCTGATTTAAACATTACACAATATACATATATCAAAATAATACATCATCTGGTTTAAAAAGAAAGAGACCAGAAGCAACAGAAAAATGCCTTTGTGTTACTCCACCTCTGTACTCTGCCAGAAAGAAGGCCCTCACCAGAGAGCCATCTGATACCCTCCCCCTGTCCCACTCACTCTAGAACTTTGAACCTCCAGAACCTTGAGTCAGAATAAACCTCCTTTCTTTATAATTCATCCAGTTTGTGGTATTTTGTTGTTGGAAACAGAAAATAATACAACTCCAAGGTGTTCCTGCCCATTTAACTCCACAGTTCAGTAACTTCAAGGTGATCCAAAGTCATGCGGGTATTAATAGGGCCAGAGTCTTTCTGAATCTAAAGCCTGTACTAATAGTTCTGAGGAGTTATTTGCCTGAAATGGCATAGTTCTTAAGGGGCAGCTCCAGAATTAAAATACATGTCAAAAATCCCCAAGTTCAGTGATTCTTCAACTCCACCATGCTGCCTACCCCAAGAACCTGTGGCCTTTCGTTCATTCGTTGTGATTCCAGGAACTGTCAAAACAAAGCCTATTCTTTTTTTTTTTTTTAAATGTTTATTTTTTAGTTGTAGATGACAGAATATCTCTATTTCATTTTTATGTGGTGCTGAGGATCGAACCCAGTGCCCCACGCGTGCTAGGCGAGCACGCTACCACTGCGCCATAATCCCAGCCCCACAAAGCCTATTCTGGTGCATTTAGTTCTTAGCTCTAACTTTGGGTTTCCCTGATTGACCTCTCATGCACACCTGTCCCTTTGTCTGCATTTCTTAACACCCTCACCTCCGACTTCTAGGCTCAGCTCTTTTCCTTTCTTTGAGTTTGGGGAAGCCAAGTCTCTAATGATCCACAGAGTAACTGCGAGAGGAATGAACAGGGAACCCTGTAGCCGTCTAACCTCACCACATCTTCCAAATTAATAAAGGATAGTCTTCCAAACTCTCTAGTGGGAAGGAAGGCCCTTGAGGAAACTATTCTAATCCAGCTCTGTGGGTACATATTCCAGCCCAGTGGCCTCTGGGTGCTTCTAAAAAGAATGGTTCAAAAATGCTGGCCTGGCCAAGAAATGTGAGCCCCAAGAATCTGGGCAGGATGGTGATGTAGGACAGATGAGGCTGGATACCCAAGGAATTTTCAGGAAGCAGTCTTATTTTAGTTGCCACAGTCCGAAAGGGGCTAATGCCTGAAGATCTCTGAACCCCAGAGCCTGGAAATCCTTTGAACTTTGGTGGGGGGGGGGGGGGTTGTTACATAACAGTGGTTACATGGCAGGCAGGTACTTTACTTCCATTTTATTACACTAGACAGAGGTTTTCATAAGTTTTAACCATGGAAAATTATCATTTTGGTATAACATGCTTGTGGCAGACCTAGTTTTATAAGAAAGAGAAACCTGGCCTTTACAAAATAGGAAAGCTCAAACCACCTTGAGCTCTCTGCAGATGTCCTGTGAGATCCTGTGGCTGCCCCCTGCAAAATCTTGCTGACAAGAGCAATTACCAGAAGGGTCTTTGGAGAAGCTTAATCATGACTCTTGGGGGGGGGGCTACTTCAATGGGGCAATGAATCTGGAACATTCCCCGACTTCAGCATCTATCCATCTGCCACTCCTCAAATCTACCTGGAAAGAGCTCTAGCAGATAAGCACCCACACATCCCCTACACCCTAAAAAGGACTTGGTTTAACTATCTTACACCTCACTACCCAAGGTGGGAAGGAAAACAAAATATTCATAAGCAGAGAGAATGGGAAAGGAAGGAGTAAAGATGGATTGGAGTCCCTTGATTTTGAACTTGAGTTGTTAAAAGCATGGCCATCAGTATTTTTTTCTTTTAAGGGAGACAAAAGTTCTTATCTAAGAGCTGAACATTTCATTAAATTGGGGGGAGGTGTTTTGGTACTAGGGACACTTTACCACTGAGCCACATCCTAGCCTTTTTAATATTTTATTTAGAGACAGGATCTCACTAAGTTACTGAGGCTAGCTTTGAACTTGCGATCCTCCTGCCTCAGGCTCCTGAGCAAGTGCCACCTCGCCTGGCTCATTAAATATTCTTAAAAATTTAAATCAAAAAAGAATAAGGAGCCCCCCACCTCCTGCAGCGGTGCACACCTATAATCCTAGCACTTTGGGAGGCTGAGACATTTCAAAGCCAGACTCAGCAATGGCGAGGCGCTAAGCAACTCAGTGAGACCCTGTCTCTAAATAAAACACAAAATAGGGTTGGGGATGTGGCTCAGTGGTCGAGTGCCCCTGAGTTCAATCCCTTGTACCAAAAAAAAGAATAAGGGGTTGGGGTTGTAGCTCAGTGGTAGAGCACTTGCCTTGCATGTGTGAGGCACTGGGTCTGATCCTCAGCACCACATATAAATAAATAAATAAAATAAAGTTTAAAAAAAGTAAATAAAGATATTGTGTACATCTACAACTAAAAAAATAAGCTGGGTGCAGTGATGCATGCCTGTAATCCCAGTGACTTGGGAGGCTGAGGCAGGAGGATCAGGAGTTTGAGACCAGCTTCAGCAATTTAGCAAGGCCTCAAGCAACGTAGCAAGAACCTCTCTCAAAATAAAAAATACACAAAGGACTATGGATATGGTTCAGTGGTAAAGTGCCTCTGAGTTAAATCCCCAGTACCAAAAAAAAAGAGAGAGAGAAATATAAATTATTTAATACCACAAAATGTTCCTCAACCATCATGCAGTGTTGTAAACACCATAGTAATTCATGTTTACCTCTAGAACCAGAAGTTGGAACTCAGAGAGAAGCAAGAAAATGGACCCTCAGCATTACTGGTAAATAACAGGTCATGCAAGACTCTATACTATCCGAAAGCAAGGATTTAACAAGTTAATTTCTCTTAGCTAAGCACTTGAACGGCTCAATTTCTCCCTGCACTCAAAAGCCGTTTGTCTCCACAGTTCACAGTGATAAAACCCACAAACCTTTGGGGAATTCAGACATGGTTACCTCGTTTTCTGAAGACCTAAGGCATTCTCGCCTTGGCAGCACACATACTAAAATAGAGGGAAGAGCCAGGTGCAGTGGCTTACTCCGGTAATCCTGGCAACTCAGGAGGCTGAGGCACGAGAATAACAAGTTTAAAGCCAACCCCAGGCAACTTAGAGAGACCTTATCTTAAAATAAAGATTAAAAATGGTTGGAGATGTAACTCAGTAGTAGAGCATCCCTAGGTTCAATCCCCAGTTTAAAAAAAAAAAGGAATGATACAGAGAAGATTGGCAAGGCCCCTGTATAAAGATGGCATGAGGGCTGGGGTTGTGGCCCAGTGGTAGAGCACTTGCCTAACATGTGTGAGGCACTGGGTTCAATTCTCAGCACCACATATAAATACATGAATAAAATTAAGGTCCATCAACATCCAAAAAAAAGTTTTAAAATAAAATAAATAAATAAATAAATAAATAAAATAAAATAAAAAGATGGCATGAAACTTCATGGAGCATTCCATAATTTTAATATATACATATTTCAGAAAACATTGTATACAAAAAATATGTACAGTGTTTATTTATCAATTTAAATAAATAAGAAATAGGGCAAAATATAGAGACAAATGTTCCTCTGGGGCTAAACTGAATTTATTATTTTCAGGTATGTGTGACCAAGGTTACTGGATGCTGTGTGTGTCAGTTCTGTGTGTTGAATCCCAAGTAGAGACATCCCCTGGTTTTTGATATATTTAGTTATTTTGTGGTTATAATTTATGGTGTCTTCCAAAATAAGAAGCTCAGGGAAGGTGGCTCTCTTGCCCAGGACTGAGAAATAGCCCCTTCTATTTTTTGAGATAGAGACTCACTAAATTCACCAGGCTGTCCTTAAACTTGCAATCCTCCTTCCTTAGCCTCCCAAGTAGCTGGGATTACAGGTGTGTGCCACCATGCCCAATAATAAGGTTTATTCTATACACCTCATATAGACTGTTCTTGGTTTGGGAAATCAGAAAGTCCTCTGTGGCAAGGAGGTCACGATTTACTGAGACTTCAAAACTGAGTATAAGGGGCTGGAGTTGTGGCTCAGTGGTAGAGCACTTGCATCACATATGTGAGGCACTGGGTTTGATTCTCAGCACAACATATATGTAAATGAATAAAATAAAGGTCCATAAACAACTAAAAAAATTTTTAAAAAAACAAAACCGAGTGTAGATATGCATGGAAAATGCAGGCTGTGAAGTGAAGAAAGGTAGATTAAAAGTTTATTTAGATTAGTCATTGGAAAAATGCAAATTAAAATCACAATGGATACCACTTTACATTCACTAGGTTGGCCATAATCAAAAAAGTAGTCAGGTATGGTGGTACACAACCCAGAGAGTTAGGAGGCTGAGGCAGGAGGATTGCAAGTTCAAGAACAAACTCAGTGACTTTGTGAGGTCCTGAGCAGCTTAGCAAGACCCTGTCTCAAGCCTCTAATCCCAGCACTTTGGGAGGCTGAGACAGGAGAATCATGAATTCAGAGCCAGACTCAGCAACGGCAAGGCGCTAAGCAACTAACTCAGTGAGACCCTGTGTCTACATAAAACACAAAATAGGGCTGGGGATGTGGCTCAGTGGTCGAGTACCCCTGAGTTCAATCCTCAGTACCCCCCAAAAAAAATTTGTTTAAAGGGCTGGAGATGTAGCTCAGTGGTAAGGCACCCATGGGTTCAATCCCTAGTTTGAAAAAAGAGAGAGACAAAAGAAAAAAGAAATGAGAACAAAAGTTCCTCAAAAGTTTGTGCATGAGTGTTCACAAGAACATAGTGGAAATTTTTAAATATAAAGCAAATTTTTAAAAAATTTTTTGTTGTTGTTGATGGACCTTTTTTTTAAAATTTATTTATATGTGGTGCTGAGAATTGAACCCAGTGCCTCACACATGCTAGGCATGCGCTCTATCACCAAACCACAACCCCAGCCCAATACAAAGCAAATTTTTTAAATTAATACAGGGCTGTGGTTGTGGCTCAGTGGTAGAGCACTTGCCTTGCACATGTGAGGCACTGGGTTCAATCCTCAACATCACATAAAAATAATAAATAAAATAAAGGCATTATGTTCATCTGCAACTAAAAAATATTTTTTAAAAATTAATATAAATTTAAACATACAAATCCCTGTGCTCAAGGACCTCATCATCTGGCTGTGAAATAAAACCAACACGTAAAATAAGAAGTTCATGTAGATGTAGCTCAATGGTGGAGCATTTGCCTAACATGCACAAGGCCCTGGGTTCAATCCCCAGCACCACAAAATAAAGTTCATGTAAAAGAAGTCTGAAGCTGTATAATTGATCTTATCATCAAAGTCAACCATTTCATCTTACACTTTTCTATCTGCATCCAGACACATTGAATAACCTGCTGTCCCATAAAAATGCCACATTCTCTCTTACCTGCCTGACATTTTATTCTGTTGATTTTCTGCTGTTTTCATTTCTTCTAGGCACATACTGAGGAGTGGAATTGCTCAGTGATAAAGTAATTCTATGCTTAACTATACCACCCCCCCACCCCTCCCCACCCCGGCTGTACTGGGCCTTGAACCCAGGGGCACTGTACTCCTGAGCTATCTCCCCAGCCCTTTTTATTTTTTCTTTTGAGACAAGATCTTGTTAAATTTCCCAGGCTGGCCTTGAACTTGTGACCCTCTTGCCTCAGCCTCTCAAATTTCTGGGAAGTCAGGTATGCACCACCACACCAGGCTTGCTATGGTTTTGATTTACATTTTCCTAATGACTAATTAAAATGACTTTTAAATCAACCCTTTTTTTAATCCACTGACTCCACTTTCCGGTTGTAATATTGCGACACACTACTTCCTAGGATGATTACTCAGAGCAAATGAGTTCACATATAAACCCACATAGACAGATTCAATCAAAGCATCTCCATGCCCTTGAAGAGTTCCTGAGCCTTCCCAAAGATCAGCATCTCCTCCTAGGACAAAGGTATATTTTTATTAAAGTTCCCTAGGAGGTTCGAATATGCCAGGATCAAGAACCACCAGGTTGGGGCACTGCTCTGCAAAACAACTCAGATTTTGGAAGTCACCTGGGGGCACTTTTAAAAGGGTGGATTTTCTAGCCCATAACCAGACTTTTGGACAGAGAATTTCCACGAGCGAGGACTGGAAATCTTTATTTTAAAAGAAGTGCTCATGGCAATTTCTATGATCAGGGCAGTTTAGGAAACCCTGGGCTAGGGAATAATCAAATGAATAAGCACAGAGGGTGGTTTGAAACTAGATAATCTGGTTTACAAGATATGTCTTCGCACAACTTGGCTTTCACAAGATAAAACTTATCTTCAGTTTGTGATCCACTGCAGGGGATTAACTAAGATTGTTAACTAAGATTGTTCATCTTTAACCCTGTCCAGTTAGGCATGCTCACATATATCATGAGGTCCAGAATTCAATATGAGGCCCAGAGAGAGCCTGAGCTTCCCCCTCTGGATGCTTAATCCCTATTTGTAGTTCTTCCTCTTTGGTAAAATCATAGCTGTCCTACTGTGTGCATAGAATTTTCCAAATGTTATATTATCACTAATCTTCCCAGCATCTCTGAGAAAGTGAGTTATGTTTTCATTTTATACATGGTGCTCAGAGACATAAAAGAGCTTGTCCAAGGTCACATACCTAATATGTGGCTGAGCATGAATCCAGCCCATGTGATTACACAGCTGTGACACATTCCTCTCAAAGATTACTTCTCTGTCTCCACTTATAACTCACTGGACTGTTTTGCTTGCTGCTAAGGCTTCTCAGATATACTCAGCAATTTCAAACATCAGAACCATCCTGCCTAGAAAAATCCCAGGGTAGGTATTGAGGGGGCTTTGAGAAAGGAGAACTCAATTAGAGAGAAGTCAAGGGGATGGTGACAGCAACCGGCTGAGCACAGATGGCTACACTTCCCTGTCCCACCTCCATCACTACATCCTCCTAGAACTGAATGAAGCCGGAAGGGGATATCACCTCAGCTCTGGGCAGCAGGAAAGAAGTTGACCTCTGGGAGGGAGATAGCAGGGGAGGGGTTATAGCAAGGGGAAAAATGGGAGGGCGCATGCTCTCCCTGTAAAACAAAAGACAGAAAAGTTTCCAACATGTTAGGTGAGTCTTGTGACTCTGTCATACTGGTTAGGGGGTCTAGGATCCATGGGGCTATGGAATTTTATGATGCTTCACTATCCACGTAGTCCATGGAGAAGTCCTTGGTGGACAGCAGCTAAAGGAAGGCCATGGGACCAGAGGACCTCAGGATGAAGGCTAATTGAACCATGTATTGCCTGATAAGCATCAGAAAAGACTGAAGAAGGCTGCCCCCACAGGCCCCTTCCCTCCTCGGGTCCTCATTGGACCCTGGTAGTGATCAACAATTCCCCCTTCCCACAACACTCTCTCCCACCTCCCCCTAGACTCAAATTCTAAGTGAGAATTCTGTGCTTGCTATATAAATGCCATTTCATGGCAAGTCATCCAGTTTCTCTCTGCCCCAAGCTTATCCAATTTAGAAATTTTTAGAGCTACCATTAGCTTCTAGATAAATGCCACCTTGCCTTCTGGACAACCTTAGAAGAAGACACTGTGAGTTTGTTAGGGTATTGCAAGGGGGCAATCTCTCCTTCCCATAGGAATAGACTCTGATCAGACCTTGTCTCAGCACTATAGCTAAAGGAGCAGAAGAAGAGGACATTGAAGAGAAAGCCAGGAGGCCGGAAGTGTTGCAGAAGGCAAGAGGCCTGTGAGAAGACATTGTACAGAACAAGGGACTGGCAGTGAATTAGTGGCCTTCCATCTTCAGTATGGACATTTTAAGTCATAAGGAAGTTAAAGCTAGATGGGGTGGGGAGGTCCCAGTGAGAGGTAAGAGTAAGACCCTGCAACCAAAGTATCTGGGGACCTTCTTTGCAGGGGGAATGTGTTTCTAAGTGTGGAAGAGCTCTCAGCTAACAAACTTGGAGTGGATCTGTCTTGAAGGTTCTTGTCACACAAAAATCCACAACAATGTTTAGGGACCCTCACTATCTTCTTGACATCCTCAACCGAGTCTCTCCTTCTGAAGTATCTGGCTGGCCTACTACCTGCTGCTAGTTCCTGCCTTTTCATCTGTGACCTCTGCTCCCTACATCTGTGCTTCTTGCTTTACAGACTGTAGCTATTTCTGCTCTTTTAGTAAAGAAGGGCTGGGATGTTTTCCCCTTCCCAAGGTTACAGCTGCCTGGGCTGGAAAGAAATCTGCTTCCCCCAGGCCTTTAGGTGTTTGAATCTAGGGATGAGCCCAATGTAGAAAACACTAGATGAGTCTCCTGTCTCATCTATCATTCATTCGACACATTTATTAAGTACTTCTATGTGCCAACAGCCAGGGATTTACTAGTGATCAAAATATAGTGAATATGTGTTGTCCCAGTGGCCCTGACACTTCAGAAAACCCCCAAATAAAATCTTCCATACTTATATACTCATAGAAATATTTGTGATATCAATAACCAGCAAAGGATTCATATTTGAGTATATAAAGAACTCCCATAAAGCAAGAAGAAAGAAAGCTAGTTAGAAAATTGACATAATACTTAAACAGATATCCAAATGGCAAATATATGTAGGAAAAGGTGTTCGACCTCATTGGTTATCAGGGCAATGCAGTTTTTTTCTTCCAGTATTGGGGACTGAATCCAGGAACACTTTATCGCTGAGCTACATTCCCGGCCCTTTCCATTTTCTATTTTGAGACAAGGTCTTGCTAAGTTTATGAGGGTCTCACTAAGTTGCCCAGACTGGCCTAGAATTTGCAAACCTCCTGCCTTACTCTTCTGAGTCATAGACATCACATGTGTGTGCCACCACATCTGGCTATAGGCAATGCAAATTTAAATCACAATGAAATACCACTACACACCCAACAGAATGACAAAAATTTTTAATCTTTTTAGATTGATAATGCTAAGTATTGATAAGGATATGTAACAACTGGAATGCTAAGACACTGTTGGCAAGACTGTAAATTAATACAAGCACAAAGGAAAATTGTTTAGTAGCACTTACTAAAGCTAAACATTTGCCAATGCTATGACCTAATAATTCTATTTCTATGTATATTTCCCAAAGAAGTATGAACACAAGAGCACAAAGGACTTGAACAAAAATGTTATAGTACCTTCATGTAATAACCCCAAATTAGGAACAACCCAAATGACCATCAACAAAATAACAGATGAATTGTGGTATATTCACTTAATGGCATATTATATAGCAATTAAAATAAATGAACTACTGCTACCACATGTTATGGATGAGTTTCACAAACATACTATTGAGTGAAGGAAGTCAGACACAAATAATACCTACAGAATGGTTCCATTTATATAAAGTTCAAAAGCAGGCAGGTAAAATTAATCAATAGTGTTAAACAGAGGTTTCCTTTGGGAAGAAGGGATAGAAGAGGAGACCAAGATGGGATAGAAGGAGGGCTGCTGGGATGCACATAATGATCAACTGCTTGATCTGGGTGGTGGTTATGTGAGTCTGCTCACTGTTATAACTCGTTAATCTGTGCATTTGGATTTGATGCACTATCCCATATGTCTAATATGTATCAAAAAGTTGATATATATTAGACATACGGAAATAACTTTTTCCATATTAGATACAGGAAATAACTTTTCAGGTGGGTAAAAAAATGGAAAATGGGGAGAAATAGGAAGATCGAGATTTTATATGTAGGTAGCTGAACAAGCTGTTGAGATGAAATAGAGGCAGGGCGGGGGGCACTGCATGGAGCAGGGAGAAATTGTCTCCAGTCTCTGGACATACACATCAGTCATAATTCCTAGCCCAACCCTAGGGATTCACAAATCTAGTACTCTGGAGGAGGCCTCGTGTTTCCTAGTCTCAGAGCTACTTCTGTCTCCAGGCAGAGAGACTTCAGTATTTAAAACCAAAATGAGGGTTTTAAGACACTGACATTTGCTTTGCTAGGTCCCAAAAGATTGTAGGCCCTTATTGCAAATGCCCCAGTAGCTGAGCTGCTGATCCTAGGGTACAGGATTAGAGGGTATGAGGCTGGATGAGTGTATATATTTATGATAGCTGCCCAAAGAAATGAACCGCTCGGGTTGCTGTATGTGCCCTCCATGCGTACGTGCGCTGAAAACTCCATAGCCAGCACTGTCTCTTCTTCTCGGGTACATCTGTGTTCCAAACCCTGTACAAATGCCCCGTGAGCCATTTTCCGCGAGGAAAAGGGCAGGAAGGAACCTCTGGTCACAGGTTCCACTGACAAGAGAGGAAAACCTGATAGTGGGAGTTCCTTTGGGGGCGTGAGGGAGATCACATCCCCTGTGCGAAAACATCCCAAAGAGAATGAATATTGTGAGTTTGTGTTGGAGAGGTGGGGACACCCTAGGGAGGAAGTGGCAAAAAGCAAGTTTGGGAACACCCCTCTTTGATTCCACAAGGTGCGTCAGGGAAAGTTGGATTTCATCTCGCCAGGGATAGAGCCATCTCCCCCACCACTACCACCCGTGAGGCCATTAGGCTCAGAGGGTCAAAGGAAGCCGGTCTTCCCCCGCCCCGCCCTTACCTCAGGTGATGTGTGTGGGACCCCGGCCGTGAGTCTGACCTCTTTTTCCCTCCCGCCCGCCCATCCCCACCCCTTTGAAGGCTGGGACTTTATTAAGACCGGATCCGTAAGGGCCAAGTCATTTGCTTTGAGGAACGCGGAACCTGGCGGAAGCGCGAGGTGACCAGTCACCGAGAGAGGAACTTGGTCCAAAAACAGGGTAAGGATGGTTAGGTCCGGGTACTAAACGCGGAGAAGGAGCAGGGAATGGCTGCTGGAGCCCGCAGGATCGGAGCTGGCTGGTTGCTCCACGGGGATGTTTGCGGGTCTTTTGGAAGGCCAGAGGCTCAAAGGAAAGATGCAGAAGTACATGCGCACAGGCGCACTCGCCTTTCGAAGGCGACAAGAGCTCCGGCACGGCGGAGCGGGCGCGAGGGCAGTGGGACTGCGCAGTGGGCGTCAGGCAGCGGGGACTTGGGGCCACCAGCTGATGCGCGCTGGGACCTGCTAGCCGCGGCGGCGACAGCCAGCTCCCAGTTCCCGTCACTCCCCGCACTGTTTCCCCGGCGCCCCGCCTCCGGAGCTCAAAGCGAAGGAAAGGGGCCGAGCCGAAGTTGGGCCCGCCCCCTCTCAGGCCCCCGATTGGCTGCTGCAGTTGTCCGTCCAGAATCTATTTTTTGATGGAGGAGGGGGTACCTCCCAATCTGCCCCAGATCACGTTTGCCACCAGCAGCCAACCAGTCGGGCCCAAGTCCTCGGGCAACAAGCGATTGGGGGCGAGTGAGCTCGGCTCCCTAGTCCCTAGTCCGCCTCCCGCCCCCGCCGGGCCCGAGGCGGTATATCCTGCCCTCCCGGGTCACCTCCCACTCGTGGAAGCGGAGCGGCGGCCTCGCTGTAACGCAGAAGCGAAATGTAGCCAGCCGGGTGTAGCGGCTGGACGCTCGCCTTGGCTGGGGGTGTGGGGGGGCACGCGGGGGGCCGAGGAGGACTGCCAAGGAAGAGGAGTGATGAGAAGAGGGGGTACCCTGCACCCCCCGAGACCACGGGCCCCTGCTGCCACTCGCCAGGCGCCCCCCTTCCTCCCAAGCGAGGGGCAGGTCAGTGCTGTTGGGTCTGGTCGGGGGCTGGGTAGGTGGCAGAGGGCGGGAGTCTTGGCGCGCAGCGCATTTGCTGAGTGAGTCCTGGAGAGATGTCGGAGGCCACCCAGTTACTTCTCCCCCTCCCTGGGGTTGGAGGATACTAAAATGGGTCTTTTTTGCCCCCTTCTGGGAGGAGGGTATGGGGCGTCCCTGGGCCTGAGGCCCGTCCCAAGTCTCCTTACTGTAGGAGTCGGTGAAGAACTGGCTGCTTCTCCTGTGAGCCCCCCTTTAAAGTTAAGTGGCCTGCCAGGAAACCAGGAGGGGGCTGGGGTGTCAGGTTTTAGCGAACTCAGAAACTTTTCTGGCATAGGGGCAGTGAACTCAGAGGTTTCTCCTTGCCCTCTAGTGAAGATCTTTGAAAGAACCACAGTACAGTGATTGGAAAAGGGATCTTGATGGTGACTGAATTGATAGGAAGAGAAAAGAATTCCCCAGTTCCTGGGGTTGGATCCAGCCTTTCCCTAACTGGAGTTGACTAATTATTAGTGTTTGGAATACTTAAGGGCCTGTTCCTCCTACCTGTGGAAACCCTCTTTCAATTTTTTTACTAGTGATAGTAATTCTGGCAAAATGAAGTAGGGTGGAATCAAGGCCCAGGGATTCCTTGAGGCGAAGAAAAGTAGGACCACTACAGGCAAAGACATGATTTGGGAGCAAGTGCATATTAGTTCATGGTGCTTGGGTTTTTGTTTTGCTTCATTGCTTTTCTTTTTATTTTCTATTGATATTTTGGGGGGTTTGTTTTCATTTTTAGGAATTACACTCTATCAGACTCTTAGTAACTCTGGAGAAGAGGGGGGAGCCTAGGTTACTGAAATGTATGAGTAGTAACGAAGAATAGTTTTACCCTCTCTCCCTTCAAACAGAGATAACTGCCTTGTCCTATCTGACAAGCTCAAAGGGCCAAGCACAGGGGGAGAGAAGTAAAGACAGAGGCCTGGACCAGAGTCAGCGTCTGAGCTTTTTGTAACACTGTTGACTCTCAAGGGCAGGAGTGGGTAGGCCTCTGGCTCTTGGCCTTGATCTGGCAGGCTTGCCCCACCGCCCAGGGAGTCTTCCTAGTTTTGTTGTGTTGTGTTTTTTCCCCATAGGGGCTACAGCATTTGGGGTCTGGGGGTCTTTACTTTGATCAGTGTCCCTGTCTTACTGTTGCTGTCTTGTGATGATAAACAGTAACTTTACGTAGGCAGGTGGCTGTGTAGGAAGTTTACAACTGAATTTGCAATTTACTCTATGGAGAGATCACACTTAAATAATCCTGAATCTTACTGGAATTCAAAAGAGATCTCCCTGAAGACACCACTGCCCACCCCAGCCTGCTGAGAAGGTTAGGTCTTCTGCACAGTCTTCCTGTGGCAGTGGGTGACTGGTTGGGAGGATGGTGGGAATAGCACCAGATGTAGCAGATCAAGACTGAGTAATTTTAGTGGAAAGAGGAAGGCAAATAGCAAACTCTATAACAAACTGTTAACTGCCTTGGGGGAGAATTCTGCCAGTATGAGCTGTTCTTTGCTATATAAACATTCTCTCTCTCTCTCTCTCTCTTTCTTCTTCCCACATAAGGTGTTCCACACAGATTCTCGTGACTTTAAGGACCAGGCAACTGGGGAGGTACAAAGTCTTCCCAAGAAGGGAGGAAATCTCCAGAAGAGAGAGGAAAGACAGCAGACGCTGCCCTGGGACCACCGGTGCCTGAGGTGCTGTGGGAAGCTGAAGGCGCCAAGCAGGAGGAGCAGGAAAGAACCCCAGCCCCAGGTGGAGGCTGTGTTCTGAAAGATCTAAACTTGGTCTACTTTTCTCAAGAGAGAAGGGCTGCCTCAGGGGGCACTGCAGCCTTGGGCTGGGCCCTTCTCTGGATGCCCCCTTTGCTGAGGAGCTTGCCGCTGAGAACCAAAGAAGATAAGAGGTCAGACAGACTTCCCCCAGGCCCTGGGCCCTGCAGCTGGAGGCAGGCATCTGCACCCCTAGTGGTGGGCTGCTGAGCCTGGTGAGGAGTTTCTTGCTCCCTCCAGCACCCGGCTCTGGTGCTTCATGGGGCTGCCTGTCGGTGGATCAGTTTTTGCAGTGCCGGGTAGCAGCAGAGAGCCGTGGGAAGAGGACCCGCGGCACCCAAGCCTGAGTTCCTCCCAAGACTAAGTTCTTTCCTGACTTAGAGAAAAAGCAGAAAAAAAGAGAAAATTCCCCCTCCTCTCCTCCCTGCCCGTCATGTCCTCTAAGCCAGAGCCGAAGGACGTCCACCAACTGAACGGGACTGGCCCCACTCCCTCTCCCTGCTCTTCAGATGGCCCCGGGCGAGAGCCCTTGGCTGGGACCTCAGAGTTCCTGGGGCCTGATGGGGCTGGGGTGGAGGTGGTGGTGATTGAGTCTCGTGCCAATGCCAAGGGGGTTCGGGAAGAGGACGCTCTGTTGGAGAACGGGAGTCAGAGCAATGAAAGTGACGACGTCAGCACAGACCGTGGCCCTGCACCACCCTCCCCACTCAAAGAGACCTCCTTTTCCATCGGGCTGCAAGTGCTGTTCCCCTTCCTCCTGGCAGGCTTCGGGACTGTGGCTGCTGGCATGGTGCTGGACATTGTGCAGGTAGGGCCTAAGCAGGGCGACTCCTCCTTGGGAACCAGGGCCACCTTTGCCTCTGGGAAACTACAACTCTTGGAACTTCCTCTCCACCTCCCTGTCAGAAGCATCTGCTGCTTCCTAGAATGCTGTTTCCCTTTGGATCACAATCTCAGTTTCTTCTTTTTTTTTTTTTTTTTTTTTTTTTTTTTTTTAAATATTTTTTTAGTTGTAGATAGGCACAATATCTTTATTTATTTTTATGTGGTGCTGAGGATCGAACCCAGTGCCTCACGCATGTGAGGCAAACGCCCTACCACTGAGCCACAATCCCAGCTCCTCAGTTTCTTCTTGGTCTCATTACTTTCTACAGAAGCCTCGAGGAAGCTGAGTAGCCCTGGGGAGGAATCAGGATAGTATTGCTTAACAGTAACAGAATTGGGTCCAGAGCTCAGGCTTGGGGAGGGAAGAGAGGACAGGCAGGGCTGCCTCCTGAGCCTTCCTGCCAAACCCATATCAGTAGGAGATATCTAACTGGGTCTTCTCCTTTTGCCTTCTTTCCCTTTCACTTGAGGTTTCAAGGATACCCACGGTAGAAAGCTCGGTTTCAAGTCTCTCCTCCATTCCCCTGCTGGGCAGGAATTTGTTCAGCTGCCAAGAGGGTCTCATATGAAGTTTAGAAAAAGCTCTTAAAGGCATTTGTGTTGCTTATCTTCCTGCAACCTTGGTAGAGTCTCTTTGGGGAATGGGGTTGGGCATGTGCGGCCTAATGCATGATTTGGGGCGTTGGCATAATAAGACTTAAAAGAGCTAATTATGTGCTGTAAATTGGAACACAGTGTAACCAGGCCTGGGCAGAACTGTCTCTCCTCTTTGCTCCTCAACTCACTGTCATGAACCTGCCCTGGGCAAAGAGGGCTATTTATGAGGGTATTAAGTAGAATAAAGCATAGAAGTTGGCAAGACCTAGAAGCCAAGAGCTGGGGACATGCTTAGCTTATTGAAAGTTAGGACTTACCCCAAAACTCCAAGTCAGAGAGAGAAAGTTGCATTTCTGGGTAACGGTTTTGAAGCACAGTATAAAGGTACCCTTTTAATTTTTTATTTGGAGACAAGGTCTCAGTAAGTTGCTCAAAGCCTCACTAAATTGCTGAAGCCAGCCTCAAATTTATGATTTTCCCACCTCAGCCTCCTGAGTCACTGGGACTAGGTGAGCCACCATGCCCTGCAGGTGCTAGTTTTATCTAATGCAATTAACAATGTGTTTCAAGTTCCTGCCTGGGCTCTGTCCTAAGTACTCAGAGAAATAAGGAAACAGGAAGAGATCTGACCCGTGCCTGTTGGGACACCCCCACCAACGTCCCCATCCACCTGCCCAGTATTCCCTGACTGTGATATCTCCCAGAGGAACACGAAGCTCAGCATCACTTCCCCTGTGCCAAGTCAGCACTACAAACCATGCATGTAGTACTGTAGTGACTGCTGGTAGAGTTTACCCTATGTCCCAGGATACTGAAGGTGGTTGGTTCTAGGTGATTTCCTTCAGCACTGTCCACATAGACCTTGAGCCCTTGAGGAGAACCCTGTACATTTGGTTACTAATGAGAATGATGTTTGTGGTAAAGTGCCTGATACTGCCTCCCCTCTCCCCTAAGACCTGGTTTCATGAGGGAGGTTTCTACATGGAGGTTAGGTAGCTAGTCTAGAATTTTGGCTCCCCCTCCTAGGCTAGTGAGCAGGGGAAGGAGAAAGAGAAGAAATGAACTAACACTGCGGTTTCTCCACCATTTCCATCCCTTTCCTCTGGTCTTGGTCTCATTCTTTTAGTTTTGGGGCTAGTTGGTACCTCTAGAGGGGTAGAAGACTGAGAGTATAGTCCAGTGCTGGCCTAGTATGCAGAAGGCCCCAGGTTTGATCTCCAGCACCACAAAAAGAAAGAAAAGCGGAGGAGCGTTAAACAGGGATCCGATGGTGAACTCAGAGGGTTGTTTTATTTTCTGGGTAATGACAGTGGGGAGCATTTGAGGGGCTTTTCTGTAGGCCCATGAAATAGAAAGCATAATCAGCTCTATTTTATAGATAGGAAAACTATGGCTTAAAGTGATTAGGTAACTTACCCTTGGTCATCTGTCCCCAAAGCCTGTGTCACTAACCTCTGAGACCTTCAGCATGGCCATGGTTTGCCAGCTGGTTAAGCCTACAGTCTTTATCTTCCCCTGAAGAACAGTTACTGGAATCTGGAACAATGGAGCTAGCTTCTGAAGAGAACAAGAACAAAAGTTCTTAAGGGTAGGGAAGGACCCACCAACCCACCTATCCTATGCTTCAGAGGATTCCAGAGCTGAAAGCCTCTGACATCTTGTCCTATACCTGTCAGCCTGAGACATTAACAGGCCTAAGTAGTAGGGGATCTATAATGCTGCCTGCTGTGCCCACAGAGGGCCAGCGTTTGCCCTCAGTGTAGCACTTCACCTCACCCCAGAGGGTCCAGTTGGTGTGGATGACAATGGCTGGTTTGTCCTTGTCCCCCTCCCCCAGCCTTCCTACTCTAGCTGAGCTGGAGTAGGCCCTGCAGATGGCTGCTGCAAGATTACAGGAGTGGGTGAGTGCATAAGGACAGGGACACGAAGATTCTTATTCCACCCCCAGGACAACAAAAGGGGGGACTGACGACCTCAGATACAGAATGATTCCTAAGAATACACACCTGTGTTCCCCCTTCATACACTAAGATGGCTGCCATTGAGACAGTCTAAAAGTATCTAAGAAACAGGAATCATCTGGAGGAGGTGGCTATAGTGGATCCCAGTGTCACAGAGCAACAGACAGAAGTCTGTGCGGGCCCTGGTTCAGATGCCTCTTTGGTCCAGGGTCCTCCATGCTGCTGAAGACCCAGTCTCTTCCTGGAAGGCCCATTTCTGTCTCTTAACTACCATCTCGTCTGCTCCGCATGTGTGCGCACAGCAGCCTCTGTAGTGAATATGGAGCTGGTGTACCAGCCAGAATAGAAAAAGGTTAAGTGGACTGCAGTTCCCTCCAGCTTGACCACTGTAGCCAGAAATTCCTGCAGCATTTGGAAGGGAAGCAGGTTTGGGCCCAGTGTTGGCTTCAGAAGGGAATTATATAGGAACTCCAGCTGCCAGTGCTCTATGGTCCTCCCCTAAGTTTGGCCCTAGGCTGCTGCAGAGCATCCCACTCCCATTTTCTGTCAGCCTTTGTGGGGGATGGAGATGGCAGGAGGTGGTGTGCGACCTCCACTAGAATCATCCAGTAGGTTAGGATGGGGAACTCCCAGGACCTTATTTTAACTCCTCATTTTGCAAAGGATCCCAAGAAAAGTAGGTAGATAACTGCCCCAAAAACTTCTCCTCTGTGTCTACAAAAGAGTCTACAGAGTTGAGAATGGATGGCTGTAGAGGGTCAGGGAAGAGTTGGGAACAGTTCTCTGGCAGCTGGCCTCATGGCTGCCACTGTTCCTGGGCAGGACACTTAGATCTCATCTCCCTTGACCACTCTCTGCATCTGCCTGCTGTCAGGACGCCCCATTTGCTTTTCTCACACTTTGTACAGTACTGTTTGCCCAGCTGTTACCCTGAGTCCCTTCTGTTTAGACACCTCAAGGATGCCTCTGAGACAAGTTTCAGACCTATGGAGGCAGGGATACTGTACTGACCTCCCACCTGGCCTCACCTTGAAAGGTCAGCTCCAGCCCAAACTTCCCAGGTTCTTGTGCAACCTGGCAGCAGGAGCTTGAATCGAAGAATTCAAGTCTTCTTAATGTCTGGATTCCGTCTCTTCGTGGCTCTGACTTTCTTCCTTGACGCTACCCTCCTGGAGCAGGAGACTCAGGCCAGAAAGCTTGAAGGCAGCTTGGGGTGGATGTGTGAGGCTGGAGGAGGTGAGGAACAGAAGAGGCAGGTTGTATGTATAAGGAAGAGGTACCAGCCAGGCCACTGAGGTACAGGATTTAGGGTGACTGCTCAGTCAGGATTAGTTTTGAGCATGGGAAGAACAGTCTCATCCTTCACTTCTAGAACATCAGGGAGTGATGAGCCCTCCACCCCAAGGAGAAAAAGAAGGGAAGGGAGGCTGCACTTCTGAAAAGCAGTGAAAATCCATAGATGCTCCCCTGCCCCCAAACCAAACGAGGCTTCCTGGACCCTTTTCCATCCCCAGCAGAGTGTAGGTGGCAGCTTGGCCGACTGCTTTGACTTTAGGGGTAGACACATTCCCAGCCAGGATGAACAGGATGGGCCTGAATTAGGCCAGAGGAGAAAGAAGAGCTATTCACTGCCTGTCCCTGCCACATCCTACCTACTCCTAACCCCAGGACACCCTAGGCTGGTTCCACAGCCCCAGCCTCTTCCCAGCCACTCTTCCCAGAGCCTTGCGCATGCCTATGTGCCACAGCCTCCCCTGCTTGAGCTGCATCTTAAGAGGGTTTTGTGGGTGAAGAATGTATATGTGGGGGCTGGGATTGTAGCTCAGTGGTAGAGCGCTTGCCTCGCATGCGTGAGGCCCTGGGTTCGATCCTCAGCACCACATACAAAGCAATAAAATAAAGACATTGTGTCCATCTACAACTAAAAAAAAATTAAAAAAAAAAAAAAAAGAATGTATATGTGTAGGAACTGACTGTTCTGACCCAAGCACCAGCTCCAGGCTTTGCTGGGCCAAGGGCCAGGTAATGAGTTCCAGGCTATTGCATAGGGGCTATTCCTATGGCTGCTTGTGCTCCTTGTATGTCTCAAAACCCCATTCCTTCTAGATCTTTCTGTAGTTAAAAGAGAGGAACATGTTTGCTAGGAAGTGAAAAGGTTTGGGGATGCTTAGAATGATAGCCAGAGGGGCTTCACCAAACTGTATACATTTCTTTTCTTAAAATAAAGACCATTTCGGGGCTGGAGGTGTAGCTCAGTGGTAGAGCACTTGCCTAGCATGTGTGAGGCGCTGGGTTTGATCCTTAGCACCACATAACAATAAATAAATAAAATAAAGGTATTGTGTCCATCTATAATTTTAAAAATAAATAAAAGCAAGTAATAATTCCTTACAAACAATTCAGAAAATATAACTTGCATACACCTGAAGCATCTCCCTCCAGGCTTTTCATCTCGCCAGCCCATACCCACTGCACACACCTAGCTGGGAAGCTCAACTGCATGGAGCTGGCAGCTTGGAAACACACAGGACAGATGTTTGAGGACGAGGGTAGGAGATGAGGCAGTGCTTTGAAAACCCACAGTCAGCACCCTCATCAGGGGAAGGGCGAGGAGGGGAATTGTTCCCCCTCCTGGAACTATTGTCCAGTTTGGGGAGAAGGAGCCAGTAAACTAAATGAGGTCAGGACTACAGGGAGCTGGACCCCCAGTGGTGTGTACCAGCCATGTCCAAAAGTAACAGTCCTGAGCTCCTCCAGGCTGATGGGACTCACTGGGACTGCCTCAGAGAGGAAAAGGGATTCACATCCCTCCAGTGTTTGGAAGGGGCTGCCTCTTCAAGGGGCTGCCTGGAAACTCAGGAACTGCTATTGAAGTGGGAAGTGCTTCCTCTGCCTCTGTTGTCCTCAGAGAGGGGCTTCCCTGAGTGGAGTCCTGGGTCCTTTAGGAGACTCTAAGAGGAATCCTAGGGTCTACAGACAAGTGTATGCTCTAACCCTGATGACATGATCCCTTCCCCAGGGTCCCATTAAGACCCCCAATATACACACAAAGAACTCTGATGAGAAAGAGGTCCTAAAACAAAAGAGAGATCTTTGCATTATGGGACTGCCCCGTTTCCAGCCTCTAGTCCCTATCCCTGACCCCAGCCCCCTCTGATACTGTTACTCATTTTTTAAAAAATCATTATTATTGTGGTTTTAAAAAAAACATAAAATTTACTATCTTAACCATTTTGAAGTGTGTTAAACATATTCACAGTGTTTGGAGTGCAACAAATCTCCATAACTTTCATCTTCCCTAGCTGAAACTATATCCATTTAACACCAATTCCTCCCTCACCCACAGCCTTAGGCAACCACCGTTCTGCTTTTCCTTTCCATGAATTTGTCTACTTTAGATAGCTCATAGAAGTGGAATCATACAATGTATTTTTGCAACTGGCTTGGTTAGTATAATGTCCTCAAGATTCATCCATGAAGTAGCATCTGACAGAATTTCCTTCCTTTTTTAAGTCTGAGTAATATTCCATAGTGTGTATGTGCCACATTTTGTTGATCCATTCATCTGTTGACAGACAGTTGAGTGAGTCCATATCTTGGCTGTTGTGAATAATGCAGCTGTGAACTTGGATGTATATTTCAAGATCCTGCTTTTGTTCCTTTTTTTCTTCCATGTTAGGGATTGAACCCAGGGACACTCTACCACTGAACTCTATCCACAGCCCTTTGTGATTTTTTTTTTTAGATAGGAGTTCACTAAGTTGCCCAGGCTGACCTTGAACTTGTGATCTTCCTGCCTCAGCCCCCAGAGTAGCTGGGATTACAGGCGTGCTCTACTGTGCTCCCTACCCTTGTTTAATGCAATATTTTGAAATCCCACCAATAGTGCACAAGGATTCCAGTCTCCACATCTTGCCAGCACTTGTTATTTTCTGTTTGCTTGCTTGCTTCATAGTAGCCATCCTAATGGGTGTGGGGTGGTATCTCCCTGTGGTTGTGACTTGCAGCCTTGTTCTTATTGAATGATAAAGTAATGCTGCTGGAAATACCCTAGAGACCATCTAATCTGGTTCTTGAATTGAGCGTTTCAGTCAGGAGTTTGAGGCACTTGTGACATGCCTGAGATCCCCAGCTAGGCTATGTGAGGGGAACTAGCATGAGGTCCCTCCCTGTGTCTCTTATGGGAGACCCCAGGCTCTCCACCAGTGCCCTTGCCCTTTACAGCACTTTACCTCCAGGCCATGATACCCAGACCAACCTGTACACATCATTTGACCACCTACCACCCACCCAGTGTTCCTTCTCCAAACCTGGAGGCTTTCCATTCTTCAAACAAATAAAGGAAACCACATTGCCCATTAAGGCTAGGGAGGGATACACTATCCCAGCCTTTTTTTTTTGCAAGTTTTAATTACAGAAAAAGGACTTTCAAGTAGCACATCCTGGCTTCTCCATTGTTCCCTCTTAGCATCAGTGAGTGTAATACTCTGAACCTCTGTTTCCACATGTACAAAATGGGGATAAAAATACGCCCTTCCTCACTGGGTTGTTGAGATGATCAGATGAGTAAATACATTAATAGATGTTAACCAAAGGAATTGGTTGGAGAGCCAGTACTGATTGGGAACTAGAACACATGTCCCCAGACTCCCAGGCCAGGGCTCTTCACAGGGTGCACTTGCCTCTCCTATATGAGAAGCTGGGGAGGGGACGTGGGCTGAGGGAGTGCAGAAGAGGTATGAGAAAGCCCCTGGATGACCAGCATTTAGAGGCGAGGGGCACAGTCTGAATTCAGAGCCTGCTCAGGAGTGTTGCTATGGCTGAGGCCCAAAGCCCTTAGAGATATAAACCAAACAAATGCTCTAATCTCCCCAGCCCTGTGGAGCCCAACTCTCCACAGCTGAGACAACACCACCCAAGGCTGAGGCCAGGGAGAAACTAGACTAAAGGGAAAGGGCTGGAAGTGCAATTTGAGGGGGGATCTCAAAGGAGCTCTGGAGTATAAGCCAGCTTGAGACAGCTCAGCCATGTGGGTCTCCACCACCTTCTCCCCTGGCCACAGAAAAGCAGGCAGAGGAGATAAAACCATGCCAGGGGTCACCCCAATCTGAGGACAGAATGGGGACTATGTTACTAGGAAGCTTGCTTTGCTTTCAGTGCTCTTGGAGGAAAGGTGCTGGGTGCTCTCTCCCTGCTGACCTCATTTCCTTCCCAAGACCCTGGTCCCACACCATCTGTTTAGCCTCAACTCCAGTCCTTCAGGACGCTGAAATTCCTGAGGTCTGTTTTCACCTTGTAGCACTGGGAGGTCTTCCAGAAGGTGACGGAAGTCTTCATCCTGGTGCCTGCACTGCTGGGGCTCAAGGGGAACCTGGAAATGACCTTGGCATCGAGGCTGTCCACTGCAGTGAGTGTCCTGGCTGGGAGGAGGGGCACAGAGAAGACTCTGGACAGCACAGAACCCAAGATTGGGAGAGGGCCACTGACTGCCTTCTTGGAGCATGGGCCAGGGTGGGAAGGGAGGGCCTGGCTGGGCAGGTGTAGGGAGATCCCAGGATGGGTGGTTCCCAGGCTTGGTTTCTGGATGTCCCAGCCATATCTGGATGCCTGCCCCAACCCCTGCTTTGCAACCTGCCTCGTGACTGTTTGTACAGCTTTGACAGGCGGGCACCACGCTGGTCCCTCAACCCGCACAGGTGGGGGCCTCCTCTGATCTCCAGCCCTACTCTGCAGCTGGGCAGGAGCAGAGCCAGGCCTCTCAGCCCCAACCTCAGCCCATTCCCTTTCCCCTAGGCAGCTTGTTCTTTAAGGAAATAGGGAGGAACTGCTCATCACTTCCACCTCCCATAATCCCTTAGACCAACTGTGACCATTCAGGGGCTGAGACAGACACAGGGCCACAGAATGGGAGGCAATAAAACTCAGGTGGCCATGGATGTCCCTGTGTGGCCAAGAGCCGAGAGAAGGGGCCGCCAACCTAACCCATCCAACTTTCTCTACCCTGCTCCAGGCCCTTGCCACCAGTCCTTCCCAAATGCTTGCAGCCCCCATCTACACGGCCACTCACCTGTCCTGGGAGTAAGAAAGAGATGTGGCTGCCTGGGAGACCCTTCCCGCCCCTCTCAGCTCAGGGGCTCAGGCTCTTCAGCTCCTTTCCCCTCCCCCAGGTCTCCACTTCTCCACCTTGTTTTGTTCTGTTTTTGTGATACTAGGAGTTGAACACAGGGCCTCCCACTTCCTAGGCAAGCCCTCTCCCACTGAACTACACCCCAGCTTTTTTTAAATTTTATTTTGAGAAAGGGTCTAAGTTGCCCAGGCTGGCCTTTTAATTTGTAATCCTCTTGCCTCAACCTCCCTAGTAGCTGCAAGTGTAGGTGCGTGCCCCCGCGCCCACCTTGGCTTCACTTTTCTAGGACTTTCGTGTCCTAGCCCCAGAGTCTTAGGCCATATGCACTGCCTCTTGATCTGGTCAGGGATCTAACATGTGGAGCCCCAGGCCTTTTCCAGCCTGAGGCTTCACCCCCTCATCCTCTTTCTCCCAGGCCAACATTGGACAAATGGACACACCCAAGGAGCTCTGGAGGATGATCACTGGAAACATGGCCCTCATCCAGGTAAGAGAGCCAACATAGAAGCCAGTGAGCCAAGCTTCCCCCTTAATCATGAGTCTCTAAAAGACTTAGGTCAGGCCCAGCTGGCTCCTGAGTGAATCTCTAGCATTCTGCAAAGTAGCTACAGGAGGTAACCAGGAAAATGACCAAGATGGGGAGAGCCCTAGCATCTCCCATCTAGGTGGTGTAGAGGGGCCTTTGAGCCCCTGTAATAGGGGTGCTGAAGTGTCCTCTGCCACTATTGTCCCATCTCCCCAGGAGGCCACTTGGGTTCCAGACTGGACATCTTTCCCCTTGAGTCCCAGGTCTTGACTCTGGCTGAAGTCTTTGGTTGTTGACCTCTAACCCCATTCCCAGAGGAGCACTCATTCAGCCAGTAACATGTCCGGGGCTCCCGCAGGGTGCACTGCCTAGTACTAGTGTCTGGTGTGAAACTAAATAAATAAAGACATCCTTCCAGCATGGGAGGACTGGACAGTCCAACCCAGGCTGCCTCCTGGGGCTGCCTAGGGCCAGGAAGAGTCTGCTGAGTGCTCGATGACCTCGGCTAAGCAGCCTCCACGCCACTCCTCTCCTCAGGTGCAGGCCACGGTGGTGGGCTTCCTGGCATCCATCGCAGCCGTCGTCTTTGGCTGGATCCCTGATGGCCACTTTAGCATCCCACACGCCTTCCTGCTGTGTGCCAGCAGTGTAGCCACAGCCTTCATTGCCTCCCTGGTGCTGGGTAAGGAAGGGAAAGAGGCACAGGAATAAGAGGGCTGCCCCAAAGTTGTGGACCATGCCTGACACCTCCACTCTCTCCTTGCCTTTGTTGGTACCCCTTTATTTCCATTCACCCCGCTTGGCCTGCCTCCCCCTCCTCTCCAGGTATGATCATGATTGGAGTCATCATCGGCTCTCGCAAGATTGGGATCAACCCAGACAATGTGGCCACACCCATTGCTGCCAGCCTGGGCGACCTCATCACTTTGGCACTCCTCTCGGGCATCAGCTGGGGACTCTACCTGGAACTGAGTGAGGCTGAGGCCACCGAGAGTGGCTCAGGTGGACTCTGGGGTGGGATTGGGAGAAGGGGTCATTTTGCACATGTGCAGGGGTCTCTTGTATATTCTTAACTGCTTGGTTTGAACAGTTTGTCATTACTCCTGATCTTAGAGAGATGAGGCTCATCTCAAATTCATGCAGGCAGCAGGGACAGGAGGTCAAGTATTAGAATATACTCCTTGTGGTCCTGTGGATCTGTTTCCCTTGGAGGGGTAAGGCAGAAAGGATAAAGAAAGGAACTGAAAGCTGGCATCTTCTTGCAAGCTGAAGAAGCAAATAGGAGATGATGATCTCTGAGATCAAGAGGCCTGGAGTCTGGTCTCTACTTCTGATAAGTTCAGTGCCTGGGTTGCTCTCTACCTTGGTTTTCTCATCTACAAAATGAGCAAGGCTGGTACTACCTACCTCTGGGGCTTACAGTGAAGACTAAATGAGGTTTAGTATAGTATTGCTGGTGATCTATTGGTCTGTTGGGACACGTGCAGGTTGAGCCTGGGGGAAGCCGGAAGCAAGGAGCCACAATGCTCATCTCCCTCTGATTTCTGCCCTCTCAGATCACTGGAGATACATCTATCCCCTGGTATGTGCCTTCTTCGTGGCCCTGTTGCCTGTCTGGGTGGTGCTGGCTCGACGGAGCCCAGCTACGAGGGAGGTGTTGTACTCAGGCTGGGAGCCTGTCATCATTGCCATGGCCATCAGCAGGTAGGCTCAGGCCCTGAGTTCACACCTATACCCCGCAACAGACTCCATTTAAACCCCTGGAGAGAAGGGGTACAGGGAAGACCCCAGAAATGCATTCAATAATACATTGTCATACATTCTTCCAGTGCAACAGACAGGAGCCACCTGAACTGGGTTTCATTCCAAAGCAGGGTGTTTCGAACAAGGAACTAAAAAAGCTCAGCTGGATTCAGGGGCGCATATGATGTCATCAGGGTCCCAGGAGAGTCTGTCTCTTGGCTCTGCTTTTCCCAGTGATGGCTTACAGCCCAGGTTTACACTTTGATGACCCCTCCTGATACCAGCAGGAAGAGAGATTCTTTACCCCAATAGTTGCACAAAGTCCTAGAATAGAGTTTCATTGATTCTCATGTGGTCACATGTCTGTCCCTGAACCAATGCATGGCCAGGAGCTGAGCCATCATTGACACAGTGTCACCTGGACCACAGTGACTGCATTTGAGAGAGGTAGTTCCCTGAGGAGGAGCCTAGTGCTGTTACCAGAAAGGAAAATGAATGCCAAGCAAGCAGAAGGAAGGAGTCCTCAGACGCAGGCAATCCGTCAGGCGGCTCCTCAAACCAGCTTGGGGGATGGGTACAGGAGGTGGCTACCTGACCTGGCACTACCAGCTTGTTCTGGGCTTACTGTACCAATCAGGGTGTTCTGAGCAGCAGCTGGTTCTGTCAAGGAAAGTGACGACTGACAGATGAGGAGCTATCATGCTTTCCTTTGTCCCCAAGGCTGGGTGGTCTGTGCCTTTCATCCCAGAGACGAGGGCAGAACCCTTCAATAGTCTTGGTGTCATTTTGTCTTTGTATCTCTGTAGCGTGGGAGGCCTCATCTTGGACAAGACCGTCTCAGACCCCAACTTTGCAGGGATGGCTGTCTTCACACCTGTAATCAATGGTGAGGTTTAAGCATCAGCTACCAAGGGGAAGGAGAGGGACAGGGGAAGGATAGGTTTGGGGTGGATTTCTATTTCAGTCAAAGTTATAGCAGGCAAGAGAATCCAGCTCAGAGTTTAAGACTTTATTCAAGAGACTTCTCACAAGGTAGGGGCAGGGTAAAAGAACCAAAAAGAGATATTGAGGCGCCAAGAGATTAGCAACAGGGGAAGAGCCTCTGGGCCTGAAGGCCGAGGAGACTGGGGAGTTGTGTTGCAGGAGCCCACCAACATGGGTAAGCCACTGCCAAACAGCAGAGAGGAATCCAGAAAGAAATACCTGACCCCTCTTTCCCCCACCATCTGCTCACCCCAGGTACCTCTCACTGCACAAACCCAAGTACAAACAGCCAGCAAGGGAGGCCAGGGGATGCGGTCTATAAGTCAGCCTCCCAGGACTCAGGGCGAGGCTAGGAAGAGGAAGACTAGGTCAGGGTGTGAAGGCAAACAGAGCAACTAGCACGGTTCCTGGGAGAAGCACCAGATTTGAGTTTGAAGCTCAAACTGCTACTTGAAACTGGTTACTGGAATTTGAGCATGATCACTGGGTGCCTGGGTCTGCTCAGAGTATTGGAGCGAATGAGGCCAGGCAGGACCTTGTCCCCGTGCTGTGTGGGCAGGCAGGTGCTCACTGTCCTGGTGGAGCGTCAGGCTCTTCACCTGCATTTCTACCTATTTCCTTGCCATTGCTCTCATAGCCACACTGGGGTCCCCTGGGACCACCACATCTCCATGGGAGGGAGGAGCCTGGAAGATCACTGGGAGTAGGGGTGTATTTGTCTTCCTTTCTAGTGTCTCATTCTTCTCTTGGGGACTGGGGACTGCCCACTGAGACCTTAAATGAAGACAGAGGACAGGGCCTCTACAGATGAATGCCAGAAAGTAAGAAGGTTGTTTCTCCCCACCACCCTGAACCTGAGTCCTGTGTGTCTCCTCAGGTGTTGGGGGCAATCTGGTGGCAGTGCAGGCCAGCCGCATCTCCACCTTCCTGCACATGAATGGGATGCCGGGGGAGAACTCTGAGCAAGCTCCTCGCCGCTGCCCCAGCCCTTGTAGCACCTTCTTCAGTCCTGGTAACGGCCGATACGAAGCCCGCTGGTCCATTCCGACCTTGGAGTTTTTTTGGGGGGGGCAGCTGGAGGGGTTGTGATCATGCTATTGCTTAAGAAACAGCCAGGGAGGCCCAGGTCCAGGATTCTCCTTTGCTAACCTGTGTCATCTGTTCTGGAGGACAGAGCCCAGGCAGGAAGGTTATCTTGTCCTGGGACACCCTAGGGACTAGGGACCACAGGATGGAGAAATAGAGGCAGTCAGCTATCTGCAGCCTGGGAGTGTGGTAAAGGTCCTCCTGATTGTGGCCTGGTGTCAGGACTTTTTTCTCCCCACCCACTTCATGCCCTCTCTTCTCTGATGACAGATGTGAATTCCCGCTCAGCACGGGTCCTCTTCCTCCTTGTGGTCCCAGGACACCTGGTATTCCTTTACACCATCAGCTGTATGCAGGGCGGGCACACCACCCTCACACTCATCTTCATCATCTTCTATATGACAGCTGCACTGCTCCAGGTATGGCCCAGCAAGAGCAAGAGTACCGGGAAAGGCCAAGGCCGCTGCCCTGCATGGATAGGAAAGGAAACCCAGTCTTGGCCCATCAGCCACCTCCTTCTCGGGCTCTGGGTAGCTGATAAATACTGAACAGAGTTCAGAAGAAGAGTGTTTCCAGCAGTCACTAACAGGCTATGTGACATTGGCCTAGTGGTTTTCACCTCTCTGAGCCTCACTGATGTACATTTGCAAATTGAGGAGAAGGGACCAGAGGTAGGGGTGCTTAGCAAGTGTGCTTTGCCACTGGCCTGACCACAGAGTTCCACATGAAGGTCCCTCTGTTTTGCACACTGGGCTTCATTTAAATGAAGGGTTCCGCAGCTTGAAAAAGTATCAAAGCCATGGCGCTGGGTAATCCATCTGTCAGAGCCCATCTACCCTGCCATTCTGCAGTACTATGACACTTTCTATTTAGCCAGTCCCCTTTTGCTGAACCTTCCCACCCCCAACTCTAGAAAGGTTGTGTGTTAGGAATCTTGACATGGGCGAGGCTTAGAACCAACCACATGCTATTTCCCAGCAAGAGTTACCCAAGTTGCCATGCTCTCTTACAAGTGGGGTCACATACAACCCCTGATGGGAAAGGGAGGGGTGCTTATGCCGAGAGTCTGCAGTGGAGGCTTTCAGTTCATCCCTCAGCTGAGGCTGGAAGGCTAAGCCTTGGCTCCATTACCTATTACGAATACCCTGGGGACACTCTCGCCTCTGCTCTTTTCTCTACATCTGTGGAGGAGCAGAATATGACACTTAATCCCCTGTAAAGTTCTCCCTGATCCCTTTGCTGCCTCCTCCCAGCCATGTGTCCTGGAACTGCCTGGAGGCTAGAAGTGAGGACAGCTGCTGCCATTCCCATCCTGGAGCATGTCCCAAAGGCCCCCTGGCTACACTCTTATTTGGGACTCTTCTGCAGCTGCTGGAAAGGGTGTGAAGTTATGGGGTGCTGGACCTCACCCAGGGTCAGGGCCATAAAGCAAAGCTGTGTGCAGGGCAAGGAGAATGTGAAGGGTGCTGGAACTGTCACCCCTGGCTTCCTTGACAGAGGACAAAAGAGCAACCAAGTTTGCCTAAAAATAGGTAACAGCTCTGGCTTCTGGCTCTGTTCAGGGCTCTGGTCCTATGTCTGAGTCCCTTAGGGCAAAATTTTCATACCACAGTATTTGCAAAGTACAATCAAGAGTGAAACCTCCCAGATGACTGTGTTGGGATCTAACCATTAATCACCATTCTGTTCTCACACCAACGCAGTCATTTAAGGAACCCAAATGTCAGGTACTGTGCAGATGCAGGCCTGCCCCACCACAGTATTCTAGATCAAAGTGCATTTTAAAGTGCGTGTGAATCTCATTAAAATGCAGATCCTCATTCAGGAGATCCAGCATTTCTGAAAAGCTCTCTGCTATAGTTGGTGCCACTGATTCTGGGCCCACTAGCACAATTCTGATCTAGATCATTCTTAATTATCTGTAGTAATAGAAGGTAAGTAAAGGCACTGATAAAGCAGCAGATAATTCATAACATTTTGAATTGCAGTGCATCATCTGCTTCATGTTTAGCTGACTTATCCATAGTTCTCTTTTGCTAGAACTAGTTATAGAAACTTGAATTCTTTGAGCCCACAACAGCAGAATGGGAAGGATCAGGAGATAGCCTGATCCTTCAACTTGGGATGATCAGCTATTACTCAGACAGACATGCCTGCAGTGGCCTCAAATGCTATCCTTATGCCACTCTGCCCAGAGGAGAAAGCCCTGCAAGAAAACTCACTCCATTGCCAGCTTCCTGCCAGGCTCCTGGAGAGGCCAACCTGGCAAGGATTGGAGTGACCCAAGAATGGGCTGACCCAGAATTAAAGGCAAGAGGGCTAAATTCCTGTGTGGGGAAGGTCTTAGGTTAGGAAGTCCCTGGTTTGGTAAATTTGGGAGCCGAATATAATGAACGGCTCTCATTTTGCCTGTTGGTAATTGTGGGTGAAGGAACACAGAGAGGTTGCCACGGTGGGAAGGTGCACTGTCCCAGCCAGCATAGCCACTGTGGCTGGCCAAGCCTCGTGATGCACTAAATGGGTCCAATCCTGTGGCCTCTGGCTCCCCCTGGAGAGAGGATGGCTACAAGCAGAACCTTCTGTTTCTCCAGGTGCTGATTCTCCTGTATATCGCAGACTGGATGGTGCACTGGATGTGGGGCCGAGGTCTGGACCCAGACAATTTCTCCATCCCGTACTTGACTGCTCTGGGGGACCTCCTTGGCACTGGGCTCCTGGCACTCAGCTTCCATGTCCTCTGGCTCATTGGGGACCGAGACACAGATGTTGGGGACTAACTTGGCCATTCAGCCTTTTCCCTCTGCACCTCCTATTTGAATTTTTTCTTTTATTCTTCTCTTCTCAGCCCACCCTACACTCTTATTTCTTTCTAGGACTTCACTTTGATACCAAATTCTCATTATTTTCAATGGGAATTTTTATACATTGAGCCAAGTTTGGATAGCAAGAATTCAGGAAGGACAGATGGACTGAGATAAGGAATACAAGTAGATTTTTTGAGACAATCACCAAGTGCAATTTCATGGTGGGTGCCTCCAGGTGAGGTAGAGTGGGGCAGGGGGTTTCTGTCTAGAATCTGGGGGTATATGGCTTAGCTTTAGCAACCTCAGTTGTGGCCCTAATGAGAAACCCTTTGTGAGTGGGCTCTGGTTTTTTGGTTATTTTGTTTTCTTTCTTTTTTTGATTGAACAGAGGGATAAATCACACACACACACACACACACACACACACACACACACACACACACACACTTGTAGAAATGGACCAACTTCAAGCACTGGGCAGGAGACAGCTGCTTCAGCCCCCCTGTTATCCCAGCCCTACTCTCTGCCTCTGGACTTAGGCCCTCCTGCTCTCAGAAGGAGTAAGGTGGACTGACTGCTCAATTTGTGCACGTGCCTCTTGCCTGCCTGCCTGGTCAACATCACCAACCCTCCTTCTGATTGTTTTCCAGTTTAATGGCATCCAGGAAGAAATAAGCAGTTGGCCTGGTCTCCCTGTGGATCCATATCTACCCATAGGTTTCCCAAGGTCCACATCCTCCCTGGGACCAGAGGACTGAGTCTTTCTCTCTGGTCAGCCCTCCTCTCTAATGATATCTAAGCACTTCCTGCCCCAGAGCTTGCCAAGCAGGGTTCCAAGATTAGGGGCAGAGCAAGGATATGCAGAGAAAGACTAGGAGGTTGAGGGCCACCAGGGGTGTTTTGTTGCTGCTGTTTCTCCCGAGGACATAATCATGTGGTCACCTTGGCCTCTATTACTTCCTAAAAGTCACTCATTCTATCATGCCATGAAGGTCAGTCTCTCTTGGTTCCTGCCCACAATCATTCATTCACTCATTCAACAAATTCCCCGCCTCCCCAAGATGAGCTCTTTGGCAAGTGTGGTCTGAAACATGTCCTGAGCAATATTTATTGGGTACCTACTATGTGTTAGGTACTGTGCCACGCACTGACTAGCCAGTGGGAAGGGAATCACAGCTCTAAACTCACCTCATTCCCTGGGTTACAAAGGTCACATGCCCCTTTCAATCTGGCAGACAGTTTCCCTCATTGTAGGCACTTGCTCCCACTTCACCAGGTGAGGTCCTGCCTTGTTCTTGCTACACTCCAACTCTGCCATACCTCAAGCCACCAGTCCCATTGCTTAACCAGTGTTTGTATCTCTAAACCACCCTTCTTCATTTTCCCTTCCTCGACCTCTCCTCCCTACACACCCAAAAGAGGATTTAGAACTAGCAGGCCGGACACCAGCTGGCTGCTTCTGCTTCTCTCAGCCTAGCAAAAAAAAAAAAAAAATTGAGAGAAATCTGGAACCTCTGCCTCTTTCCAACACGTAGCTCCAAACAGCTCAGAAAGCTGTCCACACTCACATGTGCCAATCTGGGCATCAGGATGCAGACTTTTTCTAGCCTGTCAGGTACCTCCCCATAAACCCTCTCCTAAAGGGCTGCCTCCAAGGGAAGAAAGCTAGGCAATGGGGCTGCTTTTACCAGCACCAGGCCTTGCCCTGGGAAATTGCCCCAGTCCTCTAGAGACTATCCTTTCTATCCCATTTCCTCCCAGGCTACCTTCTGGAATCATAGAGCCTTAGAACTGGAAGGAGTCATAGCGGTTATCTAGTTGGAGTTGTGTCCAGCAGAGTTCATTAACACCAGCCTGGGCCTGTTTCTGCTTTTCCCTCTGACCTCCTTTCATCTTCTCATCAGTACACACTTGCACACAGACTCTTGTACAGGCACCAAATCCTGAGGCTGTGCCCCTGTGATCTCCAGTCACCCCTGCCCCAGCCTCTCATACCTTCCTCATCTCTGGAGTTCAGCCAGGCTGTCCCTGGAGAATTCTCCTTTGACTAGAAAGCAGAAAGGTAGGCACACACCCCCTGCTCTGAGTGTGTGAGCAGAGGAGGACTATGAGTGAGAGGGAAGGAAAATGAAGTTGACGTCAACAGATTTCATTTCTTTCCCCGCCTTGACTGCACCAACTGCATGTACTTTTGGCCTGGCTGCAAGGAGCAATATTGGTTTACTGTTGTATCCTTCAAAAGTTACAGAACTGTGTCTTAAGAGAATTATTTATAGTTACTATAACTGAATTGACAGATGTCAACTTAACTGATAAATTATATTTGGTAAAATAAAGAGGACGTTTATTTAAATAGTTGGCATTCCTGTGTCTCATCAAAAAGCAACTCCAGCCACTTCCTGGGCCCCCTCTGAAGTCACACCCCCTCCTCACTCAGAAGTGGGAAGGGACCAAAGTGCTTTGCAATTGACTGCAAAAGTTTTGATGTCAAAACAGGCCTGGAGCCAGGCATGGTGGTGCAAGCCTGTAATCCCAGTACTTTGGGAGGCTGAGACAGGAGAATCATGAGTTCAAAGCCAGCCTCAGCAACAGCGAGGCACCAAGCAACTCAGTGGGACCCTGTCTCTAATAAAATACAAAATAGGGCTGGGGATATGGCTCAGTGGTTGAGTGCCCCTGAGTTCAATTCTTGGTACAAAAAAACAAAAAACAAAAAACAGGCCTGGGTTCAAATCTCAGCTCTATTGCTTGTATTTTCAGGACCTTGTTCTAATCATTGGCCCTCTCAGAACTTCAGTTTCCTCATCTGTATAAATACCTTTTTTATAGGCTAGTTAGGAGACTTTAATGAGATAATGAACATAAAGCACAAGTTCTGTGCCTGGTACATATGAAACCCAAAGTGCTAATCAGTATTACAGTGAATGTGTTGGTGAATTTTCCATTATTGTAACAAAATCCTTAAGATAATCAATTTCTAAAGAAGAAAGATTTATTTTGGCTCACAGTTCCAGGTTTCAGTCCATGGTCAGTAGGGCCTGTTGCTTTTGGGCCTGTGGCGAGGCAGAACATCATGGCGAGGAGTTCTCAGCAGAACAAGCTACTCACTTCATAGTGGCTGAGAAGCAACAAGAAAGAGGAAGAGACCAGTTTTCCACATTGTGTCCAAGGGCTCATCCTCAATGACCTAAAACCTCCCAGTAGGCCCCACCTCTTAACAGTTTCCACACCTTTCCAATCATGTCAAGCTGAGGACCAAGCCTTTAACACAGAGACCTTTGGGAGACATTCCAGATCCAAGCTATAGCAGTGGTGGAGCTCTGTAGACCAATGGCTAGGCCATGTCCACATGCTGACCACAGGACTAAATGGAAGGTGGATCCAAGGGCAGGTAGATGGAAAAGGCACCTAGTCAAGTCATGGGGTCTGGGATAAAAGGCCTCTTGGAGACTACTGAGAAGAACAAGAGTTGACATAGCAGAAAGCACAAGGAAGAGACATCCTGCAAAGGGAAGGATGTGCTATGCAAGGAAGCGAGCCTGATGCTTTTGGGAACCATAGACAGTACCATAAAGGTGGAGTGCAGCAGGTGACCACACAACCTTAGGAGAGGCACATGTTTGTGATGAGGCAATTTTTTGAAGGTAGCAGATACAAAAAGACAGAGTACAGCTCTGCCCAGGTCTATCTAACTGCAAAGATAGACCTCCGATGGGAACCATTGCCCACCCAGAACACTGGCCCCACAGGGAACTGCAAAATATAGGGCATATGCTGGGTACCGAACACATGCCAATTTCAGAAATCAGTCTTTATAGCAAGCCTGGGCTCTAGGAAACTCTTCAAAGTAGCCAGGTGTTAACAAGGTTATTAAGGGTTAGGGAAAGAGGTTAATTGCCTATTAAGTGTTTATATCATGTTTTACAATAGAGTATATTATGCTATATAATATCCTTTTAAATAATAGCCTTATTTACAACTTCAATATTATCTCTAATAACTTTGAAATAGATATTATCACCATTTTATAAGGGAAAAATTGAGGCTCAGAAAAAAAAAATATCTTGCCCAAGGTCATATATTCACACCCAGTCTCTCTCAGCCCGTTGTCTTCCTACTCTGTTTGGAGCCAGATGATATGACTGGCCAGGTACAGCTTTAAAAGGAACACTAAACATTGCTGAAATAATCACAAATATGGTGCCTACGATCTCAGGTTTGCTCATGAGACACCTTACATTACTGCAAAATGTTAATTGTCTACTGAAATAGTATCTTCCAATGGACATTTTAAAACACACCTCCCAGGCACCAGCCTATCTCTGATGATATTTTTGCAACATAATTACAGCAGCACTTCCAACTCTGAGTTCAGTCAGTTGACAGTGTCTGGAAGTTAGCTGTCTCCTTCAGCTAAAACTCAGAAACTGAATAACGCACAGTACAGTGCTTTCACTGTGCTGTATTTTATTATCTAAATATAAAATCTCTCACTTTGGCTCCCAAGGAAATGTCTGACTTCGAAGTTTTGTTTGTTGTTTAGAAAAAAAAGAAAAAGTTTCAGAAAAGTAAAGGCAGTTTGGCCAACCAGAAAAGAATTCTTAAACATAATTTGAAAGACTTTATGGCTATATTCATGCTTAGTTAAGCGTGGATGACTAATGCTATCTAGCTGTTGGTGATGTTTTTAAAAAGTTAAAGGAAAAATAAGTCCAAGTAAGTTGGAATGTTAGGTCAGACTGCATCATATTTATACGGTATAAATGCCTTATTTTGAACATAAATATTTTGCATTATGTTCAAATGGGGGTGGAGGAAATGAACAAATAGAGAGCATTGCTTTAAGGGAACTCCAGGCTGTGATCTGCCTGAGACACTCACATGTTTATCTGTCCTTGACTCTGACCCAGCTGTCACATGCATAATAACTTCAAGCATATTTCCTAAGGTGTTGATTACCTCACAAAGTATGCAGAAATGAAGTGTTTGGTTTTTAGAAAGAGAAACTAAAGCTTTAAGAGAATAACTGACCTGCCCCAGGTGTCAAAAACAGAACATAAGCTGGGTGCTGTTGCGCATGCCTGTAATCCTAGTGGCTCAGGAGGCTGAGGCAACAGGAATGCAAGTTCAAAGCCAGCCTCAGCAGCTTAGCAAGGTCCTAAGCAACTTAGCAAGACCCTGTCTCAAAATTAAAAAAAAAAAAAAAGGGTTGGGGATGTGGTTCAGTGGTAAAGCGCCGCTAGGTTCAGTCTCTGGTACCAAAAACAAACAAACCAAAAAAAACCCAGAATATTAACTATGGTGTCCTGAGTGGCAGGCCAAAAACCAAACCGCCCTTCTATACAGGTTCAGAAAAATGGTGGGAGATGTCACTACAGCCTGAGATACTCTTGGGATTCCCAATCCCAAGCTAAGCGTAGCCACTCTTCTTTCTCCCTGTACTCCCATGCTGTGAAAGACAGAACAATCCACCATGAGGCTACTCACGATTCTGTTTCTCTTGCTTGGCTCAGCACCTAGGTTATCTTCTTTCTGTATCAGGGTCAAGGCTGGCAGCCAGAATCCTCTGCCATATGCCAGGGCCTATCTAGAATTCTCCTTCTCCTCCTCCAACTAGATATGACTGGCAGGCTGCCTTCTCCAGTCAGGACCACATTCTTACTCTTTTTCCTTCAGTAAGTAAGGATCCTGTGGTCCACTTTCAGAATGAGAAAACTTGGAAAACATATGGAGGATGGTGAACTCTTCTCTTGGGAAGTCTCCTGAAGTTCCCACACACAGCTTCATTTTAAAACATAGTAATAATTAGAGGTAGACAGACAAAGATTTGGATCCCGGCTCTCTCAGCCTGTGACCATAATGAGCCTACGAAATGGAACAGTCATGCTTTCTCTGTGGGGTGCTTGGGCACATGGAAGTTTCCATAAATAGATACTTTTATTATGATAATGATATAATGTGAGTTGAATTGGTTGAATTAACAGTGAGAAATGTTCAGAATATGCAGTGTATGATAATGTGAAAGAACTGTTGAGTGAAGAAGTCGGTAGACCCTGTGCTACCCTGGGTTTGTTTATTTTGGGCGTTTTGTTTTGTTTGGGGCCTCAGATACCCGAGTCTCTGGGATTACAGGCATGCAATACTATGGTAGTTAACCCTGGGTTTTACTCATCCATGATGTGAGGGCAGTTGAAGTGGGACATAGCTCTGCAGAGCAGAGCACCAGCCAGCTTCACAGAGAGATCCTCTCTGGGTATATGCACCTTGACCCTGAGCCTGGCCTATCCTCTGAGGCTCAGAAACCTGGTCCATGTAGAAATCATCTCATTCAAGGAGGCTGACTCAGACCTACAAACTCACAGAGGCCTGTGCATAAGCTCAGATGCCAATTGGTCAGTGGGCTAGACAGACACACCACGTCTTTTCCCTGGAAGCAAGCTCCAAGAGAAAGGCTAATGACTAGGAGGTACCTGGGAAGTCTGGAATTCTAACAGAGAAATTAGTCTTAGAACTCCAAAGTCTTGTTGGTTGGCTGCTGAAGTCTCTTTAACAGAGACACCTAACAGAGGGCCAGCTATTCCTGGAAGACTCTGGTCCCTCTGCCAGACAGAGCCTTAAGACATGTGGCCAGGATTCTTGCAGAGTCTTTCTCTGCCTTCAGGCTCACTAACTTCCCTTCAGATCAGCACTCCTTCCATCAGCGTGGTCTTTTGGTATTTCTAAGTGCCTGAAGAGGGAAGTTGTCAGTGGGCAACTTGTATGGCTCATAGGAATAATAATCTCTGCTTCCTCATGTCTTAGGGAGTTTGGAAGACATAGGAAACTTGAACGGAGTCCTTCCAGCTTCTTCCTTTGACAGATGCTGTATTGACAGCTGGGACCACACATGCAGTTCTTTAAACCAAACTTCTCTCTAGCTTCTGCTCCTTTCCTCTCTTCTTTCCCTGGCCTTTGTTTGGAGTAGGAAGGAAGGTGTCCATGCAAGGAGGTAAATACGGCAACAAAAGCAGTATAAACTATAATTTGGTAATTTATAGTATAAACTATAAATAGTATATACTATTTATAGTATAAACCATAATTTGGTGTTTCCCCTAGACTCAGGCACAAACTGGCAGAGGAGTGATCAGCAAGTTGCCCTTTGAACTCTCTAGAGAGTGTCCTTGGCACCTTGCAGCACAGCTTTCCTGCTGAACGCTTAGTTGAGCCCTGGGCATTTCACCAAGCTGCCTTCCAGACTCCACAGCAATCACCAAAATGCTGTGATCACTGAGAGGAGTCTGTAGCATGGGGCTGTAGCCTCACAGCCTGACCCTCTCCTATGTGCTGCAGGGTCACTCACTGGGTCACCTGGGGCTCCATATTTCAAAGCATTTTTCCACTCTGTAGGACATTGGTGGATCTCTAGGCTCTGAAGCTTATATAAATGATTTAAAGTCAAGTTTCCAAGCCCTTAGGAGACTGCCTGGCACCATCTTCTTTCTGTGAGTATTTGTGGAATTCATTCTTTAGGCATCACCTGACATTAGTAAAATAATAAGGTGTACACCACGTTCTCTGTGACAAAAAAAGTTTTTCCTATTTTCCTCATCTTGAGGAAACAGATGATGCAGAATGTGAGGGTTTTTTGTTTTGTTTTAGTGCAGGGTGGAACCCAGGGCCTTGCATACACACATGCTAGGCAAGCACTCTATCACTGAGCTACCTCCAGTCTTTTTTAAAAATTATTTTGAAGCCGGGCGCGGTGGCTCAAGCCTGTAATCCCAGCACTTAGGGAGGCTGAGACAGGAGAATCGCGAGTTCAAAGCCAGCCTCAGCAATGGTGAGGCGCTAAGCAACTCAGTGAGACCCTGTCTCTACATAAAACACAAAATAGGGCTGGGGATGTGGCTCAGTGGTCGAGTGCCTCTGAGTTCAATCCCCAGTACCAAAAAAAAAAAAAATTATTTTGAGTCAGGATCTCCATATGTTGCCCAGGCTGGCCTGGAACTTGTGATCCTCCTGCCTGAGCCTCTGGAGTAGCTGGAATTATAGATGTACACCACCACAACCTGGCCAGAATGTGATACTTTCTACAAAACTGGCCTGGAGTCCTTGAAAAGAGAGTCAGTGTTATAAAAAGCAAACAAACAAAAAGGCTGGGGAGTGTTATAGACTGGTATTGTCCAATGGACCCTTTAGGGCGATAGAAATAGCGCAGGTCTATTTGGTCTCAACTAGCCCAATGTGGCCATTGAGCATTGAAATGTGGCTAGTCTCTAATGAATTGGTTTTTAAATATATTTAATTTTAATTAGTATAAATGTAAATTCCACATGGCGACTGGGTCCTATATTAGATACAGCATAGTCCTATATTCAAAGAGACTAAAGAAATAGAATAACCAAATGTTATACATGAGCCATGATTGGATTCTGGATCAGTGGTGGGGGAGAAAGGAGAAAAATATTTGAAGACCATAGATAAATATTTTAGTCAGCCTTTTTGCTGCTCTGACTTAAAGACCTGACCAGCACAATTGTAGAGGAGGAAAAATTTATTTGAGGGCTCATGGTTTCAGTGGTCTCAGTCCATAGAAGTCTGGCTGCATGCCTCAGGGATCAGGGTGAGGCTGAACACCACAGCAGAAGAATGTGGCAGAGGGAAGTGGCTCACTTGGTGATCAGAAAGCAGATAGAAAGACTCCTCTTACCAGATACAAAATATATACCCCAAAGCCTCCGCCCCAGTGCCCACCTCCTCCAGCCACACTCTACCAGCCTTCAGTTACCACTCAGTTAATCCCTATCAGGGGATTTATTCACTGATTGGGTTAAGTCTCCCACAACCCAATCACTTCTCCTCTGAACCTTCTTGCATTGTCTCACACATGAGCTCTTGGGGGACACCTCACATCCAAACCATAACAAAAAATATAAACATAAATTACTTATTTGACATTATAGAACTAAAAGTAGTTTTCTTAGGTATGATTAAGATGTTTTGGTTTTATAGGAGAATTTCTTTTTAGGAACTGTCTGCTACAGTATTTAAGGCTGGAGTGTCTGCTGTTCTTTTTCAAATGGTTCAACGCATACACAAAGAGATATAAAGCAGATGTCACAAAATGTTAGTAATTGGTAAACCAGTGGAGGGCATACTGGCATGCATTGTACTCTTCTTTTACCTTTTCTATGGGTTTAAAATGTTTTGAAATAAAAGTAGGAAGCATAAAACAAGAGGGGCAGACACACATCAGAAGCGTGATAGTAAGAGAACAAGGCTCACAGCTTTGACCAGCTTCCAAAACGCAGTGTTCCAAACATGCAGATGCAAAGCTATTGTTTGGCACCTGGTATGTTTTCCCTCTCTTATTTATAACTGTCTCTCTGAGAGATCACAAGCAGAATTGCAACTTAGTATGGAAGAAATACACCTCCCACCTCCATTGAAAGAATGATAAAATTACTCCCTTGATAGAAACTGTGATTTAGGGGAGGGGCCGAGACTTGCCAATCTTCCTTCTTAAGTCTTAACACCCTATGAATCATAGGGATTCAGAAAACTAGTAGTTCCTCTCACAGATGACCAGGATCAAAGGCAAAATTTTGAAGTCTCTGTTTACTTTGCAATATGAGGGTTATTTATTTATTTATTTATTTTTAAAGGGCATTCTTTTTTTTAATATTTTTTATTAGTTGTTGATGGACCTTTATTTTATTTATTCATATGTGGTGCTGAGAATTGAACCCAGTGTCTCACACATGCTAGGCAAGCGCTCTACCACTGAGCCACAACCCCAGCCCCATGAGGGTTATTTATAAGGTAAATAATTATGAATTGGTCACATAGTTAGGTGACTAAAAGTCAAATAGAATGTAAATGCCATAAGTGATGAATAATAGCTGATATAATAAGGAAAATACTCACAAATAAGTTGATGTTGAAGTTAGGCCTTGAAGTACCACTTCTCAATACAAAGTCTGAACTGAAAATCACATGAGTACTTGCCCAAAACAGGTTCCTCTGGGCCCTACCCCAACCCTACAGAATCAGAATGTCCATATTTACCAAGCACCCCCAGATGATCCTTATGCATGCTAATATTTGAAAATTTCAGTTGTGGTAAGATTTAGACGTATGGAAAGAAACCTGAAGAGTATTTTTTTTTTCAGTATCGAGGACTAAATCCAGTGGCCCTCTACCACCGAACCACATCCCCAACCCTTTTTATTGTTTAGTTTGAGACAGGATCTCACTATATTTCCAAGGCTAGCCTTGAACTTACAATCCCGCTGCCTCAGCCTCCCCAGTAGCTCAGATTATAGGCATGTGCCACCATGTTCAGCTAAAACCTGAAGAGTACAGGTGAAACATACTCGACAAAGATACCAAATAAAAACTGAAACTGAGTTTTTAAAGAGTATAAGGGATCTTATCTTGTTGGAGGAAGAAAATTCCCATTTAAGATCAGGTGAGAGGGGCTGGGGCTGTAGTTCAGTGGCAGAGCACTTGCCTGGCATGTGTGGGACACTGGGTTCAATCATTAGCACCACATAAAAAAAAAAAATAAACAAATTAAACGAAGGCATTCTGTCCATCTACAACAATAAAAAAATTTAAAAAAAAGATCAGGTGAGATAAAGTTGGTTAGTGGAGCAGGGAAGCAGGTGCACAGAAAGCTCTGAACACCTCGAAGGGAGATTGGCCAGTGTGGGGAAGATAGTTGGTTGACAATGAAGAAACAAACCGTGGTGTTTTAGGAAAATCACCCTGGCCAGTTGTATAGGATGGATTAAAGAGAAAAAACTAGAATCAGGAAGACCAATGAATACATAACTGCAATAATCCAGTGTACAAGAGAGAGACATCCACTCTACCACCCCTCAATTTGTAGGTAGCTTCTTTGGCTGATCTAGGAACCCAATTAATATAAGACCCAATCAACAAAAGAAAAGCATAAAAGTTTTATTACATTTATGTGTACATGAGGATCTTTAAGGAGAGTGAATTCCAAAGAAATGACTAAATCATGATGCTTTTGTACTTTTAAAACAAAGAACAATATATTTGTAAAGGAATTACAGGACAGGTGGATATCTGGTTTAGGATAGTATAGTCTAGGACTGCTACTAAGAGATCTATGCAGGTAAGGTAGAAGCTAGTGGAAGACAAGGGTTACTTGAGAATTTGTTTGTTCAGGTTCACTCAGCCCCAATTACCCATCTTTGATGACCAAGGCTGTTCTCCAGCTTTGGTATGTGAAGGACATATGTCCCAAAAGGAAGATGGGATGGAAAGAAACCTGAAAGAAAAAACTGATCATCAGAGAAATAGAAACAGCAACATAAAAGTTATGTGGGAAATACATGTCAAGGTGTGGTCAACTATGTCAGACCAAACAGGAACTAAGAAGATTGGATTCTTAAAGAAGAGTAGCTAGCCTAAACTTTCTGCGCCTGGGTAACAAACATTTGGAACTAAATATGTTGCACACTATGCAAAATTCTTTCCTCAAAGAATATAAGCCTCTCTATCAGGAGTCCTGGGCAGGATTTCATGGTGTCCAGGCCTAGGATGTTATACCACAGCCTCAAGGTTCTCTTCCTCTATTCCTCCGAAAAGCATTGAAAGTGGATCTCATTCTGCTTATCATGGAACTCATTTCTCACTAACACATACCTAAAGACAAGCAAGTCAGAAAAATTACAGGCTGAAAATTTAAAATTATTTGCCAAATTGTAGTTTTATTATTGTGCAGGAGCAATAGCAGCAACGAATGGAGAAGTGTACTCAAATTGGCTTTATCTAGAATGATGTGAGTAGTATACTATTAGGGATTGTGAAAGTGTTAATGAGGAACCGTCTCTTGTTTTTGCAGGTCTTTATTTCTATGGCCATTAAGTGTTGTAACTTTTCGCATGAGTTTTCCTATCGGTTAGTCTCATGGGTCAAGTTTCCTTGAATTTGCCTGCCGTAGGGTCATACGGAAAATATGAGACCATGTGCACAACGTCCTAGACTTTTCTATTTGCAGGAACAAGAAATGAACTTCTTTTGGAGCAGGATGGATGAGGCTTGGGTGTTTCATTTCATTGTTCTTTTGTTTGTTGCGGTACTGGGGGTTGAACCCAGTGGCGCTCTACTACTGAGCTACACTCCCAGCCTTTTTAAATTTTTTGAGACAAGGTCTCGCTAAGTTTCAGACGCTGACCTCGAACTTGCGATCCTCCTGACTCAACCTCCCAAGTAGCCATTATTACAGATGTGTGCCACCACCCCCGGTGTCAGCTTGGGCTTTTATTAATGGAATAAATTTTAATCTTAATTCCATAAAATGTTTAAAGATATGAGAAAAGTAACTGGGTATAGATTTAAACAGGTAAGATCATGTCGAATAAATCTCTGACGGGATCTTTACTGACCTACAATTGTTTTAAAACGGGATTCCGGAAGGTTGAAGGAGTTTTGAAAGCCTTCAAACTTAGCGGTTGTCCCGGAACAAAAAGTAGTGAATAAACTACATTTCCCAGGAGTCCGGGTGCCAAGTCTCCACACTCGGCTAGGGATCTTCTCCGCGAAGTACGCTGGGAAATGTAGGCTCTAGGTAGGCCCGCACGTGACGCTTACGTAAGAAGGCCAGAGGCACTGCGCGGCCGGGGCGGGACTGGGTCTGGGGTATCGAGGTGTGGGCTGAGCCTTCTCCCTAATTTGTTGTGTGCAGTGAGGGGAGGGCCCCCATCGTCTGTCCCTAGCCGTATAATAAGCTGGCCCGCGTCCAGCGCTGCCTGGAGCCTCTCGGGGGAAATCCGGGTGGGTTTGGCTCTGTGGTGCCGGTCCGATTTCTCGGCAGCTGGGTCGGGCGGGTGGGAAGGTGCAAACCGCGGAGCTGGAGCCGGCGCCCTGCGCCCCACCCAAGCTGCGGCCGCACGGGGAGGAAGCGCACGTAGGTTTAGCGCAAAGTTTCCTTTTCTGCTTTCTTGTCAAAGCAGCTTCGAAGGGCAAGGGTCTGAGAATGCCTCACGTCAGTTTGAAGCGGGCCCAAAGCCAAAGGAATTAAAATAAGCTGCCCGAAAACGCACACCCTGCTGGCCATGGGCAACCGAGATCACCTGTTCAAAGTGCTGGTGGTGGGGGACGCCGCAGTGGGCAAGACGTCGCTGGTCCAGCGATATTCCCAGGACAGCTTCAGCAAACACTACAAGTCCACCGTGGGAGGTGAGGCGTCGTCAGGGGGAGGGGCGGGCAGGACCCGGGCCCCAACTAGAACCCGAAATAGGGACCCAAGTGGGGTGGGTGGTGTCCGTGGATCCTTGTTGGGGTCAGGAAGTAGGTGTCTGAGATCCTCGAGGGAGTGACCAAGTGTTTGGTTTGCCTGCCTCTCTCGGGTCTCCCCAGCCAGGTTTTCCCAGTTTTTCCCAGGTTTTTCCAACCGACTGCCTGGAAAGAGGGCAAAGGTGTAAAGATCAAAAATGGGGAAGGGAGAATCAAAGTGAGCAATTGCTGTTTACCACCGACAAACTGTGAACTCCCGAAGTCTTCAAGCAGTCCAAGGCCAATCTCCGAAGAGCAGAGGCAGCTGAGACCCCTCTGTAGGGCTGGTTAGGTGCCAAAGGGGGCTTTTGCCCAGCTCTTGACGGGACGTTACAGACAGCTGTTTGAAGGAGAAGGATTTAACATGGCTGAGTCAGGAGAACTTAGGAAGCGAACTGGTCTGAAGAACCCAAGGATGGGGCCAGCACTAGGGACACAGGCCCCCGCCCTCCACCACACTGTCAAATGCCCATCGGAGCCAATGAGCTGTGCCTTCTGTCCATTGATCGCTTGAATAAAGGTAACCTAGGGATTCTTCAAAGAATGTGAGGAATTCTTCAAAGAATGTAAAATATACCAGTTATCTGACCTATATTCCCACCCCTTTTTCTGTCAAACTGGGAAGAGAGGGAAGAAGAGAACACTAAGAGTTAATTCATTTCTTTCTCAGTGTGGCCTTTGGAATCAGCTGAGCAGTTTGTTCTAGAGGTAAAAATGCTGTTTTGTTAATTAGAAGATGTTTAACTAGGAAGAGCTGGCGATGGGAATGAGTAACTTTAAAACTTACCTCTTAAAATAATTTTTTTTGGACTGAAGATGTAGCTTAGTGGTAGAGCACTTGCCTAGCATGTGCAAGGCCTTGGGTAACACACACAAGAACATTTCTTAGGAAAAAAAATTGTGCTAATATAAATTTTGAAAATGTGTCCTGGTGTTCCTGTAAATTTTTTTTTAATTTTTCATTAATAACCATCTAGTTTGCAATTAAAACACCCTTCTTGGGCTGGGAATATAGCTCAGTTGGTAGAGTGCTTGCCTCACATGCACAAGGTCTTGGGTTCAATCCCCACCAACACCACAGGGAAAAAAAATCCTTTTAAAGAATATCCAGCAACTGGGCACATACCTGCAATCCCAGACATTCAGGAGGCTGAGTCTGGAGGATCACAAATTCAAGGCTAGCCTGGGCAAATTTAGCAAAACCCTGCCCAAAAAATTATATATATATATGTGTGTGTGTGTGTGTGTGTTTCAGACTGTTTCCTGACCCACTCTGCCTCTACTCCTAAATAACATGAGGAGACCTTATTATTTCATAGATTTGGGTTAAAATATCCTGCTTTTTCATCTTTATGAATTCTTCTAGTTTTCTCTTAGTAAATAATATAATTGGCCCTGGCTTTTATTCCTGTCACAGATATGGAAGAATATATTTCCAAACCTCAGGAATTATTTTATTTCCTTATTAAAAAGCTTCTCCTATCCCATACTTGTTCATCCTTAATTCTTGGAGTCTCAGCATCTCCAGATTTGGTGTTAGGTTTCAGCATAACTCTTTTTTTTTTTAAATGTTTATTTTTTAGTTGTAGGTGACAGAATATCTTTATTTTATTTTTATGTGGTGCTGAGGATCGAACTCAGTGCCTTATGCGTGCTAGGCGAGCACACTACCACTGCGCCATAATCCCAGCCCCTCAGCATAACTCTTAAGCATCATCTATATAGTGTCCTCTTCTTAGAAATCCTTGGGGACCTTCTTCATTTATCACAGTCTTACCTGAGTCCTACAGTCTTACGGATGTAGAATTCCCCAGGGTGGTCTTTTCATAATACAATTTAATTAGAAACCAACAGTGAAATTGAATGTGGAAGATAGAAAAGCGACCATGTTTATCTCATTTCCTCCATCTCCTCCCACACTCCTCCCTGAGAAAATCCCCTAAATCTCCTGAAACTGTTTAATTTAATAATTGAATTCATAATCACTGTCACCTCCTGACCTCAACCTTGGAGACAAGTAATATCAAGGCTTGACAGGAAAGGAGAGCTGGAGATCCCTTTGGAGAATAAGAATTATCTGTCCCACTTAACACACAAGTGTAGGATCATCTCAGCCTACTTAGGGCTTACAAATACATAAATGGGATTGGAGTTCCATGTCCCTTGGGTTGTAACTGCACATGTGATCTAAGTTTATCCCTAGAATTTTTTTTTTTTTTTTTTTTGTACTAGGGATTGAACCCAGGGGTACTTAACCACTGAGCCACATCCACAGCCATTTTTATTTTGTTAATTTTAAGACAGGGTCCCCCTAAATTGCTTAGGGCCTCGCTAAGTTGCTGAGGCTAGCCTTGAACTTGTGATCCACCTGCCTCAGTTTCCCAGTCACTGGGATTATAGGCGTGCACCACTCACTGTGCCTGCTGTCCCTGAATTTTTTCAAAGGTAAATTTTATTAAACTGTAATAAACATATCTTTTCAGTGGATTTTGCTCTGAAGGTTCTCCAGTGGTCTGACTCCGAGATGGTACGGCTGCAGCTGTGGGATATTGCAGGTAAACTGGGAAGGCCAGAGAGGAACAAGGGAAAAAATACTGGTTTAACCAGCAAGATCTCAGAAAAAAAGTGGAGCAGCAAAATCAGAATTTTTTTTCTGAAGCTGGAATGATTGAGCTGCTCTGAGGACACGTGGCCTGAGTAGATAGAGCTTTTGCAGGTGTTTTTTAGATGTTTTGCCTTGAAAAAATGAAGAGCAGTCGGTGTGGAAGGTTTTATAAAGTGGTGGATTGATTGTCCAGACCCTAGGTAGATGCTTCCATAGCAGAGGGCAGGTGCTGTTTGTAGGTTCTCAGCTGATTTTAGAAACAAGTTCCCCAGACAAGAGAGACAATAATAATAGTGAACCTATATTGTGTGCTACTATTCTTCTAAGTATTTCAAATTTACTGATTCATTAATTCTAACAGCCCTATCATAAAAGCTTTTATCTTCACTTTACAGATGAGAAATCCAAAACACCAAGTCTGATTTGGTCAAAGTCACATAGATAAGAAATGGCAGAGCAGGGCTTTGGACTTAGGGCAATCTAAATGCAGAATCTGCCTTGGAGATAATTGGGTTTAATAATGATAGAAAATCCAAGATAGAAAACCAGGAGTCCTCTACCACCTATATGCAAACTGCTCTCACCCACAGTGAAGGAAGGACAGGCAGGGAATCACAAGAGAGCACTGAGAGTGGTTGTCACAGTCATCTTCTCAAGAGCTTCTCCTCTGCCTAGGGCAGGAGCGTTTCACATCTATGACACGACTGTACTATCGAGATGCCTCTGCCTGTGTTGTTATGTTTGATGTTACCAATGCCACTACCTTCAGCAACAGCCAGAGATGGAAACAGGACCTGGACAGCAAGATCACATTGCCCAGTGGAGAACCCCTGCCCTGCCTGCTCCTGGCTAACAAGGTACATGGCCAATCTAAGAAAATGACCCCTGGCCTCGGTGGTCAGAAAGTGGATCTAAAATGCTCTGTGATTGTGGGCCTCTGTTTCCCCTTTTCAAGTTGGCAGAAGCATCTCTACTTCCTTTCAAGGAATGCAGAGAATGTGACTTTCTTTTCTTTCTTTCGTTTTTGTTGTTGTTGTTGTTGTTAATATAAATAAATATTTTATTAAATCTTACAATTTACAAAAAGTTATACAAGTTGAAATGTAGACATTTGATGAATATGCCTATTCAACTGCATTTGGAGCAACAAATAAAATACGAAGATAACCCAGGAAACTCCCTGGTGATCTTTCCTAATCACTCTTCTCCCTTTCCCTAAAGATAACCTCATCCTAATTCCTAATGTAACACATTGATTTTGCCTCTTTGAACTTTACACTGAAGGAATCATATGGATTCCTTCAGTTTGTTGTGTCTCTTTTGCTCGATGTCACGTTTGTATGTTTCACCCATCTTATTTCATGCAGCAAAAGGTTGTACATTTTCATTGCTTTATAGCATTTCATTATATAAATGACAGTTTATCCATTCTATGATAGCAGAATGAATCGGACATTATTACCCTATGTGCAAATATGTTTACATGACCTGTGAAACTCTATATCATGGACAACCAGAAGAATGAGAAGTTATACTCCAATTATGTATAATATGTCAAAATGCATTCTACTGTCCTGTATAACTAATTAGAACAAATAAAAAGAAAAAATTTATCCATTCTAGTATACATCAACTACTTGGTTGTTTCTACATTTTAGCAATTCAACTATAGCTATTGTGCATGTAGTCCAGTGTATGTATGTATGTATTTTTCCATCTAACTCACCTTTTTTATTTTATTCTTTTCAGTTGTACATGACAGTAGAGTGTATTTTGACATGCATGGAGTATAACTTCCCATTCTCATAGTTGTACATGATGTGGAGTTAACACTGGTCGTGTATTCATATATGAACATAGAATATATGAACATAGAAAGTTATGTCCAATTCATTCTACTGTCTTTACCATTCCCATTCCCCTTTTCCCCTCACAGAAAATGTGACTGACTTTCTTTGGGAAGAATGTTGACTATAGAGTTTAAATACTGATGTTCTTAGCCAATGGTGGAGAATTGTTTTAAGCCTACAGGTATCTGAGACATCTTCTTGCTAGGAAGTTTATGGTGTTGCATTTTATGTTTTTGATTTTGTTTTTGTCAGTGTGATCTGTCCCCTTGGGCAGTAAGCCGGGACCAGATTGACCGGTTCAGTAAAGAGAATGGTTTCACAGGTTGGACAGAAACATCAGTCAAGGAGAACAAAAATATTAATGAAGCCATGAGGTGAGTAGTGATGCTGATCTGGGTACAGGCCCAGAGATTTACCCATCCTCAACTGTGGCCCTATGTACCATCTTTTCTTGCTTCCGAGCAAACAAGAGCAGACTGAGCCACTGGAATGCCAGCTCCTGAGTATCAGGAATGGTCTTCTCTTCCATAATGACTGGGGACCAAGGGCTTTTAAACCCATAGCTTTATGGAATGTCATCTGGTCATAAAACTGTCTGCCATATCTCTTTTTGCTCCATCCAGTTGCTTAGGATTTTTCATTTCTTTTTGTAGAGTCCTCATTGAAAAGATGATGAGCAATTCCAGAGAAGACATTATGTCTTTGTCCACTCAAGGGAACTACATCAATCTGCAAACCAAGTCCTCTTCCAGCTGGGCCTGCTGCTAGTAGCATTTGACTTGTTTCCATCCCAGTTCTAGAAGGCCTTTCCATTTATTCCCATTGGGCCCACCCAGCAATTTCATTAAGAACATTTGAACCATTTCCCGCCAGCTATCCAGTAAGAAGGGGCATTGTGACTTAAAAAGACGCTTGAGACCCATGTGTATTTCTGCATCTCCTGGATGTTGGCTCTGACTTGCTGCCAACTCAGGTGGTCTAGTCTGTGACTTCTGTGTAAGAATGATCACCTCATCTCTCAATTTGTGATCTGGAACTTTGTGGGAAGAATTAGAAATCAGCATCTGTGTTTTCAAAGTCATAATTCTCAGCCAAGTGTGGTGGTGCACAACTGAAACTCCAGAGACTCAGGAGGCTGAGGCAGGAGGATCACAAGTTGGAGACCAACCTCAGCAACTTAGTGAGAACCTGTCTCAAAAAAAAAAAAAAAAAAAAAAAAAAAAAAAAAAAAT
>CM053410.1:59546745-59577460 GCA_028644305.1 Xerus rutilus
CTCAAGCCTGTAATCCCAGCACTTAGGGAGGCTGAGACAGGAGAATCGCGAGTTCAAAGCCAGCCTCAGCAATGGCGAGGCGCTAAGCAACTCAGTGAGACCCTGTCTCTACATAAAACACAAAATAGGGCTGGGGATGTGGCTCAGTGGTCGAGCACCCCTGAGTTCAATCCCCAGTACCAAAAAAAAAAAAAAAAAAGATCTGAGGATATATCTCAGTGATTAGAGCACTTGCCTAGCACAAAGCCCTGGCTAAATCACAGTACAGGAGGGAAAAAGAAAGAAAGAAAAGAAAAAAAATGTTTGAGGCCAGCCTACAAAACTTAATGAGACCTTGTCTCAAAATAAAAATTAAGGAGGGCTGGAGGGCTGGGGGTATAGCTCAGTGGTAGAGCACCCCTAGGTTCATCCCCAGTACTGCAAAAATAAATAAATAAAAAGAACTGGGGATGTAGCTCAGAAGTAGCATGCCCCTGGGTTCAATTCCCAGTACCAAAGAATAAAAAAATAATTGTCACCTACTTTTTGACCTTATTTTACCACTCGATATATGATGACATGGCTTCAGATTGAGAGGAAAATGAAATCAAATGTCTTTTCCTAAATTCCTCATAGGCCATTGCTTTCAGATTCTGTCTGTCTTGGACATGGAATTTAAACATCTGATTCTGGGATGTAGAAGGTGGGGGCTGAACCTCTATGGGTTGGAAGCTACTGGTGGTGAACCGTATTCACTATATTTTTGAAACTTCTAGTCATGATTAATTTTCACTCAGCTGCAAAAATAGTCAAGCTTTTAAACTGCATGTCTTGTGTGATGAAAGCATTTCTTTCCACAAAGAAACTAATCCACATTAGGATTTTCTGGGGTTTCTGGGTTGATGTTCTGAGGCATGGTGCTGCAAGTATTATCCATTGGCTTGCTCTGAAGGAGCTTTGTTCCTCAATGCTTTGGGGAATCTGAATGGAAGAAGAAAGGGGCGAGATGAACAGAACAGAATCCACTGCAGCAACTTTAGGAACAGTGTAGGTTGCTAGCACTTAGCCATAAGAAACCAATGTTATGTACAGGCATTGGCCTGGGGGTGGAGAGTGGATAGACAGAAAATCATTAGGTGATTTAAGTGCTAAATTGGGCAGAGTTGTTGGTATCGAATCACTTCTAGACAGTTTAATTTGTTAAATTCTTCCTAGGATAGTGATTTATAATCTACCCAAGGTTATGCATATTTACAATGAACTCACAAGCCTGAAGTTCTTTGGTAGACCTTAAATAAGTGACCTAAGTTAGTAATTCCCAAATCTGGCACATCAGAACCATCTGGGAATTTTTTTAAAAATTTTTTAAAAAAGTTTTAAGATCTTAGAGATACCAATCTCAAATCTAGTAAATCCCACTTCCCAGGGGGGAAGCCTGGGAATGTGTTGTTCTTGTCAAAGCTTCCCTGGTGGTTCTGAATGACTAGATTTGGAAACCATAGCTGGAGAACTTAGTAAAAATCCAGAGTCAGGTCTTTACTACGTAAAGAATCCTGGGTTTGCCAGGCACAATGCCACATGCGCACACATGTAATACCAGCAGCTTTAGGAGGTTGAGACAGGAGGATCACAAGTTCAAAGCCAGCCTCTGCAACGTAGTGAGGCCCCAAACAACTCAGACCCTGTCTCTAAAAATACAGAAAAGGGCTGGGAATGTGGCTCAGTGGTGAAACGTCTCTGGGTTTAATTCTTGGTACCAAAAAAAAAAAGGAATTCTGGGTTTGTGTTTGCTCAGTTACCTCCAGGTGATTCTCATACACACAGGCTTTGAAAGCCACTGACCCAAGGAAGAGGCCAGAAGCCAAATAAAAGAAGGACAAAGTGGGCCAAGCCTTCAGTGGTGTGTTGTTGATTTGCCATGCAAGGATCTAACCCAGGGTCTCCCACATGCAAGGCAAGTACCCTACCTCTACAGTATATTCCAGCTCATTTCTTTTGTTCTTTGGTACTGGGGATTGAACCCAGGCCTCTCTACCATTGAGCCACATTCCTAACCCTTTTTTAATATAATTTTTTTATTTTGAGACAAGATCTGACTAAGTTACTGAGGCTGACCTACAACTTCCATCCTCCTGCCTCAGCCTCCCAGGTCACTAGGACCACAGGCCCTATGCCACTGTGCCTACCTTCTTGTTTTTTAGTTCTGGTTATTATAATTTGCTTCATCTTTTAAGACCTTGAAGTTCTTTTTTGTGTTACCATTTTCAAGTAAGGTTTTGACTACAGTGATTCTGAAGATAATAGTGGAGTAAAAAATTCCACTTATGTTTAGCAAAAATTGATTTTTATTCACTGGCTTGAACTCCTGCAAGATCACAATTAAATGGGAAGTAGGTCTTATATTCATGGTGGTTAGTAGTTATTGGCCTTTAGTGTCAATTTGTTAAGGTGCTATTTTATACCAGTAGTTCAAGAATATTGTAGAAATGGAGATTTTATCTTTATAATCTCTATATTAAAGGAAGATAAATATTCTATTTTCTGTTCATTTTCTACCAGTGCTTAGGTCCAGTTGCCTAGTACCAATTCAGAATTTGATATAATGCCCCAAATACTGCTTGTAGATAGGACCATTTTAAAACCAAATATGTTTTTTTTCCCATTTGCTGACTCAGGATCTGTCTGCCTTTTTGAGTATTTCTGGAGGCTGGGCTGCCAGCCCTTCTGGATTTTTTTCTCCCAACTGGTGAACATCATAGGACTGAAAACCATCAAAGAAGGAACTGAAATATAACTCATTCGACTCTATGTCCCTGTCCATAAAGAAAAGGCACATACCTGTGATCCCAGCTACATGGGAGACTGAGGCAGGAGGATCACCACTTCAAGTTCAGCCTTGATAATTTGGCGAGACCTTGTCTCAAAATAAAAGGTAACGCTAGGCATGGTGGTGTATGCCTATAATCACAGCAACTTGGGAAGCTGAGGCAGGAGGATTGCAAGTTCAAGGCCAGCCTCAGCAATTTAGTGAAACCTAAGCAACTTAGCAAGACCCTGTCTCAAAATTTAAAAATTTGTTTACAAGGCTGGGAATGTAGCTCATTGGTAAAGTGCCCCTGGGTTCAATCCCTGGTACCAAAAATAAAAATAAAAATGTTTTTAAAAAATAAAGCACTGGGGATGTAACTCAATAGTAGATAGAGTCTTGCCTAGCATATCCAGGCTCTGTTTTTAATCCCTAGTACTATGAGGTCAGGGGTGGGGAGGAAGAAAAAAATATTTACAGGAATGGAAATGTGACTGTATCATTTGGATGCTACCTCTTTCATAAAATTATTTAGAACATGGGCATATTTGTAGCCTCTCCCTAGAGATGTTTCTATATTTGAGTCAAAATGCCCCTCTAGTCATTCAGCTGGTCTTTAGCAAAAAAAAAAAAAAAAAAAAAAAAACTAGTAAAAATTCCCTACAGGGTGTTCTGAGCAACCCAAGGAAGAGCTGAGAACAGAGCTGTAGGACAGTGACTGCCTCACCTTTGTTCTTTTTTTTTTTTTTAAATATTTGTTCATTTCCATTTTAATCTTTTTTTAATATTTATTTTTTAGTTGTAAGTAGACAGAATATCTTTATTTTATTTTTTATGTGGTGCTGAGGATCGAACCCGGTGCCTCACGTGTACTAGGCGAGCACGCTACCACTGCGCCATAACCCCAGCCCCCCTCACCTTTGTTCTTTGAACTGAATGGCAAGTGACCAAATAAGCAGGGACAAAGCAATCATAGGGCAGGGAAGGGTTTGGGCAGTAAGGTGGTGAATTACTTTTTTATCACTAAAAAACTAATGATCCAAAGTTGGTCCAAGGTGATTTTCCTACTTCACTCTTCCCAGCTAAGGTATAATTGGATTCCTCATTTTTTTCCTGTTATCTCCATATTAACTTTATTCTGTTGATTTGTATCTTGTGTCCTCAGGACACTGTCCCATCTCACAAGAGACTTTTCTTGCCAACCTTTTATAGGTAGTGGCCTGCATTAGACATAATCTAAGACCATGGTTAGAGGATGCAAAAATCTCCATACAGTTCTGTCAAATCAGATTACCCAAGAAAACAAACTTCAGTGTCCCTTTCCCTCCATCCCTCGTGACTCACTATGTTTGGGTGGACTCCAACAGTGTAAGTGACTCAATCTATTAAAGCCAAATAATCCCCAAAGATGCAGGTTGAAATAGGTAGGAAGTCACTAGAAAATAATGTATGTTGGAAAGAACTCTACATTTATTTTTTATTTATTCATAAATACCAGTGACTTTTGTTGTTAGGAAAGCCCTGCTTTAGTTCCTTTAAGGCATTTCAAACATGATTTGAATGCTCTCTAGTTTCATCTGCAGAGTTTCAGTATAATAATGGTATTATTATACCATTATTATAATGATCTGTATTAGAGTTCTCCTGGAAAATAGAAACAATAGATGAGAATGAGAGAGAAATAGAGAAGCTGGGCATAGTGGTGCACACCTGTAATCCTAGCTACTTGGAAGCTACTTGTGATCCTAGCTACAGGAGGATCACAAGTTCCAGGCTAGACTCAGCAACTTAGTGAGACTCTCTCTCAAAATAAAAAATAAAAAAAGGACAAGGATGCATCTCAGTAGTAGAGTTCCCCTGAGTTTTATCCCCACTACCACACACACACACAAAGAGAGGGATATCATTATATGAAGAGATGTGTAGAGAAATATAGATACCAATATATGGAGGTACATAGATATGTAAATTATGTATTTATTATAAGGAATTAGCTCATACTGTAATGGAGTCTATCAAGTCCAAAATCTGGAAAGCCGATGTCCTGCTTTGAATCCCTTTGAAAGCCAGCAGCCTGGAAGATCCAGAGTTTAGCTGTTAAGCAGGAGAATTCTCTTGCTTGAGAGAAGACATCCTTTTGTTCTACTCATGTCTTCCACTGATCGGATGAGGCCCACCCACTTTAAGGAGGCAGTCTGCTTTACTGAGTCTTTATTAATCTCATCCAAAATGCTCTCACAGAAACACCTGGAATAGTGTTTGACCAAATATATGGGCACCCTGTGACCCAGTCAAGTTGATATACAAAAGTAATCACATGCTCTTAACAGTACTCCCTGAGTGATGGGGACTGTTTTAATAACTTTTCTTCACACAAATAGAATTTTATTCACATTCAAGTTGAGGCCTTCATAAGGAACTAATTACATGGTCATAAGAATACAGAGGAGAAAGCAGAGAGGAAAAGGAAGGCAATAATACAGGTATTTTCTGAGGTCCGCCCAAAGCACTGGATTCCAATCCCTGATTCTTTGTAGGACTCTTCCCTCAGACCTACAAGATGTACATGCCTCTTATACTATCTTTGAAATAAGAAAGCCAAGAGTTCTTCCCATTTTCCATTTGAGGGAACAAATGTCTCAAAATTTGACTGACTGAAAGGCAGCTGGTTGCATTTGTAATAAAGCCAAGACATAACTGCACGTCTTCTAATTCCCTGTCTACATTCTGTCATTTAGGTTTCTGGGAAACATTTGGCCTAGAAAACCCATTTTAGAAAATAAGCCCAGACATTTAGAGAAACAGAACTGAGAGAACAAACTTTTGGGGGTCTAAAACTCTTGGTTTGTATTAAGATAGCTTTTGAGAACCTACCTGCTCATGCATAGAATAGTGATGTGATTCAATTTGGGGCTAAATTTAGTGCAACCTGAATAGCATGCAGTGCACACGTGTCCTAAGATCTTTAATTGACAGGTTCTACTTCCTAAGATATGTCACCATGTGCAGTGACTGTCATTTAATTTTGCATATCACTTTTCTTATTTGCAAGTGCAGGGATTTTAACAGGCATTCTATTTTCAACTGTTGCTGCCAGTAGTTGTGTTAATCTGCATGTTTACTGCAAACCACATACTCTCCTAAGCACTTCACACAGATAATTTTTATTTCACACTGACCTTAGGAGCAAAATATATGAGGAAACTGGGACCAAAAAATGAATTTTCTCAAAATTGTGATTTTTAACTTTAATCAACTCCAGGAATAGCCCTTTGCTACACTACACTGCCTTTCACGGTGTGTGTGTGTGTGTGTGTGTGTGTGTGTGTGTGTGTGTGTGTATGTGTGTGTGTTGTGGCATCCTTGAAGTTTCTCCATTTAACAAGTTTTTGGTGTGATGGAAAGAGTAATATGTTAAGTGGGTGGATAAGTTTTCCAATACCTTTATGATAAAAAATGTTTAAACTTTTTCATTAAGGAAATGAGAAAGACGACTCCAAAATTGCCCATAGCTCCACAACCCAATCAAGACCTCTATTTTTATTTCAGTAAGTTTGCTTTCAGTTAATTTTTTTAATGCAGGGATTTTTTTTTGCTCAATTGTTTTTATACTTGAAACATTTGATTGCCTGCTATTTATGTATCTAGGGTTGCAGCAGGAGTTGTAGGAAATATAAGATCTGTGCCCTAGAAATCCAAAGAAGGAGGTCAAAAAAGAGTTCTTAAAGTAAGATTTGAGATGGGTAATGATTGAGAAAAAAGTGGGATAAGATTTTAGGTTGGGCAGAAACAGAGTTTAAGATTCTTAGGCAAGTTTAGAAAGTAGCCAATAGACCAAAGGGTTTGTGTTAAAAATAAGGTTAGGGGCTGGAGTTGTGGCTCAGTAGTGGAGCACTTACCTTGCACGTGTGAGGCACTGGGTTCAATCCTCAGCACCACATAAAAATAAATAAACAAAATAAAGGTATTGTGTCCATCTGCAACTAAAAAAATATTTTAAAAGAATAAGGTTAGAAAGATGATTGGGGGGCCAGGGATATAGCTCAGTTGATAGAGTGCTTGCCTCGCATGCACAAGGCCTTGGGTTCAATTCCCAGCACCACAGAAAAAAGAAAGATGATTGGCAGCTTGTTTAGGTGATTCATTTGACCGATGTGGTATGTGCATTTTGTGCCAGGTATTTCTTGAAGTATGTAGGATGCAAGGCTGGGGAGGAGAAGGCTCCTGTCCAGCAAGGGTGATCAGAAAGCAGGGGTACATGGAAAGAACTGTGTCTCAGTGTGGGAAGTGCCAAGGCTTTACTACTTAGAGTGGTAGAGCTTGAGAAGGGAGATCAGGAAAGCCTTATGGAAGACAGGACAGTCAAACTGGGTAAGAAGAGTTTGCCAACTGGAGGGCTACGGGAGGAAATGCATTTCAGAATAAAGGGAATGAAGACATGGGGAAATGTGACATACAACACAACTTGCTCAGAGCATAGTGGATATTCATCACAGCTGGATCTAGAAGTGGGGAAGTGGCTGTAGGATTGTATTAGTTTGTTTTGGCTGCTATAACAAAGTGTTAGACTTCATAATTTTTAAGTAACAGAAATGTATTTATTGCTCACAGTGTTACAGGCTGGCAAGTCCAAGTTCAAGACACCAGCCCTAGTGAGGGCTATTTGCTTCATAGAGGGCACCCATTTTGCTATATCTTACTGGCAGAAGGGGCAAACAAGCTCCCTCAGGCCTCTTACATAAGGGCACTAATACTGCTCAGGAGGGCTCCATCATTATGACATAGTCACCTCTAAAATATTTCATCTCCATACCATCACATTGAGGATTAAATTTCAACATATGCATTTTAGATGATTACAATCAGGCCATTGCAAGGGTAGAGGTGAGAAAACACATTTGGAAGTGGAGTCAAACAAAGGAGATCTTTGTAGGCCATGCCAAAGTATTTGGACTTCATCTTATAGTATCAAGTGAAGGGATGTAGTACCTGTGAAGGGATTTTTAAAAATCTTTTTTTCTTATTGAAAAATATATAAATACTATTCTATTTAAGTGTCATATTTAAACACCATCTTTTTAACCAAATTGTTCTGGATGTCATAAGCCCAACATGGTCTCATTGGGCTGAACTCAAGGTGTAGACAGGACAGCATTCCTTTTAGTTATAGAGAAGCATCTTTTCCTGTCTTTGCTTGCTTCTAGGCCCCCTTTCTTCATCTTTGGAGCAGAAATAACTGGCGGTTATTTCTCATGACTTATCACTCTGCCGCCTTTGGCTCCTTTTTCTTTTCTTTTTTGCAGTGCTAGGGATAGAACCCAGAGCCTTGTGTGTGCGCTCTTTCACTGAGCAACACTCCCAGCTCCTCCTTTTTCCATTTTTAAGGACCCTTGTGATACCACTGGACCCACTTGGATAATCGAGGTCAATTTTTCATCTCAAGATCAATGGATTAGCAGCTTTACTTTCCCCTCACATAGTCATAGTTTCTAGGAATGAGGACACAGAAAATTTTCATGAATCATTGTACTTATGACAGATGGAAAAACTGAGTAGTAGAGGGGACAAGGGGCCTGTCCAGGATCACACAGCTAGTTGTAGTAGAGCCAAGAATAAAGACTATTTTTTAATATTTAAAAAATACAGATATTTTTAAAAAGGAGATAGGATTCTGTAATGTCATCTCTGAAATAAAACTTGATTAAGAGATTGAATATGATTATAGGTATTTCTCTACATATACAATCCCAGCTGTGAGCCTCTCCCCCACCCAAAAAAAATAAGAACAGGCTCATATATGGCTTTTGACAATTTTGTTTTTTTAAATTTTTTGTTGTTGTTGTTGTTGTTGATGGATCTTTGTTTTTTATATGCAGTGCTAAGGATTGAACCCAGTGCCTCACACATGCTAGGCAAGCACTCTACCAGAATCCCAGCCTCTATTCTCTCTGGGTTTTCTAAAATATTTTTTTTAGTTGTCAATGGACCTTTATTTTATTTATTTATAGGTGGTGCTGAGAATTGAACCCAGTGCCTCACACATGCTAGGCAAGTGCTCCACCACTGAGCCACAACCCCAGCCCTGCTTTGCTCTCTTTAATGTATCTTGGATATCTTCCCATGTGAGAACACAGAGTTCTACCTTATTCCTTTTCATTGCTACATAGGATTGTATGACAGTATTATAATTTTTTTTAAAGATTATGTTTTAGTTGTAGATGAACACAATGTCTTTATTTTATTGCTTTGTATATGGTGCTGAGGATCGAACCCAGGGCCTCACGCATGCGAGGCAAGCGCTCTACCGCTGAGCTACAATCCCAGCCCCCAGTATTATAATTTATATATTCAGTTACCTGTCATTGGATACTTGGGATATTCCTTTTCCCTCTATTATGAACTAATATCTTTGAATATTTACAAAATTACATGAAAACTTTTTTAGGAACTTCTAGAAATACTCCAAAAAGGTATACATACTTTGTTTGAATTTTATATCAAATTCCCCTCTAAAATGTATCAATATATATATGCCCATTAATAGGGTCTGAGAGGCTAGTTTTCCAATATCCTTAACAAGATAGTTTTCTTTACTGATGTGAAAAATAAAAAAAAATAAATTGTTTGGCTTTTATTTTGTTATAAGTAAGCATATTTTAAAATGTATTCATCATTTTAATTTCTTCTGTAAGTCACTTATCTCTATCCTGTGTCTGTCTGTGCTGGGGATTGAACCCAGGGCCTCTCTATGCTAAACATGTACTCTACCACTGAACTACACCCCCAACCCCTTCTTGTGATTTTTTTTGTATATTAAGGACATTAATCTTTTGTCATATGTATTGCAAATATTTTCCCCAATTCATGGAGGGATTTTTGCAAAGTAATATTAGATTTGTGCTTAAGAAATTTCTCACGTAGTAGTTTGAATGCTAGCTTAAGAGTTTAGACTTTATTATGGAAGCTCTATGCACTTGAGTATGGACATGAGTGCTGTGCTTTATGAAGGCAGTGTTGTCTGTTGTACCTACCACAGATTACAGAAAAAAGAGAGAAAAAAGGTGGTTACAGTAGTTTATGCATGATTGTTGATAACAGAAATGACAAGCACTATTGTTTGGATGTGGTTTGTACCCCAAAAACTCATGTGCTGGAAATTTGGCCCCTAATGTGACAGGATTGAGAGCTGATGAGACCTTTAAGAAACAGAGCCTTAAGCCAGTCATGGTGGGTCATGTCTGTAATTCCAGCTACTCAGGAAGCTGAGGCTAGAGGATCACAGATTCAAAGCCAATGTTAGCAATTTAGCAAGACCCTATCTCAAAATTTATAAAAGTTTGGGGGATGCCTAGAGACTGGGTTATTAGCTCTCTCAAGACTGAATTAGGTCTTGTGGGAATGCGTTAGGTGTTATGGATCTAGATTAGCTGTCTAGAGATTAGATTGTTAAAGTGGGTCTACCTCCCCTCTGTCTCTCACATATGTGCCTATTCCATTCCACTTTTCTTTTCTTTTTTTTTTTTAAATATTTACTTATTTTTTTTAGTTGCAGGTGGACAGAATATCTTTATTTTATTTTTATGTGGTGCTGAGGATCGAACCCAGTGCCTCACGCATGCTAGGCGAGCACGCTACCACTGCGCCACAACTCCAGCCCCCATTCCACTTTTCCACCATGCATTGATACAACATGAAGCCCTCACCAGAAGCTGAAAAGATAAAGAAGCAAGGCTCTTGGGCCTCCATCTTTTCTTTCTTTTTTCTTTTTTTTTTGGTACCAGGGATTGAACCCAGGAGTGCTTAACCACTGAGCCACAACCTCAATTTGATATAGAGCATCAAATTGAACACTTTATTTATTTTTATGTGGTGCTGAGAATCAAACCCAGTGTCTTGCATGTGCCAGGCAAACACTCTACCCCTGAGCCACAACCCCAGCCCTAATATTTTATTTTGAGACAGGTTCTCCCTAAGTTGCTTAGAGCCTAAGCTAAATTGCTGAGGCTGGCTTTGAACTCTTAACCCTCTTGCCTCAGCCTCCCAAGCTGCTGGGATTACAGATGTCATCTTTTCTTTATAAATTACTCAGCCTCAGATATTTTGTTATAGCAATAGAAAATGGACTAAGACAGAAAATAAAAAATGAATTTGAGAAATGTAATGAAGGAATCAAGAGGTTTCCACATTGTAGATTTAACAGTGAGGTGTGGAGCTGGAGTCACAATAAAATCAAAATACAAAATACACGCCCCCCCCAAAAAAACCCTCAATAGTAAAATACCCAAATACTCCAATAAAGAAAGGAGCAATAGACCTAAATCAGCATTTTTCAAAACAAAACAAACAAATGGACAACAGGTACCTGAAAATATGCTCATTGTTGCTAATCATCAAGGAAATGCAAATCAAAATCACAATGAGATATCACTTCACATCGGTTAGGATGGCTATTATCAAAAGATCAAAAGGTAACAAGTATTGGTAAGGAGTTGGAGAGAAAGGAATTCTTATGTATTGTTGGTGGGAATGTAAATTGATACCACCATTATTGAAAACATATAGAGGTTCCTCAAAAGAATGAAAAATATAACTTACCATATGATCCAGCAATCCCACTTCTGATTATATACCCATAGGAAATGAAATCAGTATCTCAGAAAGGTACCTGCACCCCCACATTCCTGGTGGTATTATTCACAACAGCCAAGATATGGAACCAATCTCTCTGTTAATGGATGAATGTAAAGAAAGGGTGACATCTGTCAAAGTGGAATATTATTCAGCTTTTTTTTTAAAAAATGAAATCCTGCCCATTTGCAACAACATGGATGAACCTGGAGGACAGGATACTAAGTGAAATAAATCAGACACAGAAAGACAAAATTGCATGATCTCAGATGTGGAATCTCAAAAAAGTTGAGTTCATAGTAAAAAGGTGGTGATGAGGAACCAGGGTGTGGGGAAATTGGGGAGATGATGATCAAAGCGTACAAACTTCCAGTTCTAAGATGAATAAGTTTTGGAGACATAATACACAACATGACTATAGTTAATAATGCATTGCAGGGCTGGGATTGGGGCTCAGTGGTAGAGCGCTTGCCTTGCATGTGAGGGGCCCTGGGTTTGATCCTCAGCACCGCATAAGTAAACAAAGGTCTTGTGTTCATTTACAACTAAAAAATTTTTTTAAATAATAATAATAATGCATTGCATACTTGGAAATTTGCTGGGAAAGTCGATCTGAAAGCTGCTCACCACACCAAAGAAAAGGTAACTGGGCAAGGGGACATGTTCATTAGCTTGAGTGTGGTGATAATTTTATAATGTATACAAAACATCATGCCTTACAAATTAAATATATACTATTTCTGTTTGTCAATTATGCCTCAGTAAATCTGGGGCAGCGGGGAGATGATACTACTGCCAGAAATGAGGGAGTCAGAAAAGGAAAGTAGGTAAGAGAGGATTCATTTGGCACAGATAGCTAAGTTTCTGAGCATCCAGGTGGAAATGTGTGGTAAGCAGTTAGGGGTCCTGAGCTGGACCCCACAGAGAGGCTGAGAGGGTGACAATTGTTGGAATCACCCATACTGGTCAAGGTTGGAATGGATCAATTCTCCCAGGAACAGTGAGGAGGTCGTGGAGAAAAAGAGACAACTTAGACATTAACAACTTAGTCACCATTAATTGTTGTCACTTTTCCTCTATCTGTAAGCTATGGGCAGTCTTCATAACTATTCCCAGGGTTCAGGGATGGTAGTGTTTTGTCTGGAGGAATAAACCTGCTGTTGGAGTTCAGTGAAGACAATGTGAACCACAGTGCTTCACAGTGTACAGCTGGCATCAGTGAAACCAATTTTGTTTTTGTTTTTTTTGGTACTGGGAATTAAACTCGGGGGCACTCAACCACTGAGCCACATCCCCAGCCCTATTTTTTTTTTTTTTTTGTAGTTTTTATTTAGAGACACAGTCTCACTGAGTTGCTTAGCACCCCGCCATTGCTGAGGCTGGCTTTGAACTCGCCATTCTCCTGTCTCAGCCTCCCTGAGTGCTGGGATTACAGGCTTGTGCCACTGTGCCCGGCTGGTGCTCTTTTTATTATACCTCAGGACCTCTCTTTTCAACAATGTTCACATCGTATATTCATTTGTCAGTGATGTATATATAAAGTTATCTAATGTTATGAGGACACGTTTTCTATAGATCCTGTTGGTGTCCAACAGAACAGCAAGTGTTGGTCTTTTGACTTTTTTCTTCAATTTAAAATAAATGTTAAGGGCTGGGGCTATAGCTCAGTGGTAGAGCGCTTGCCTAGCATGCGTGAGGCACTGGGTTCGATCCTTAGCACCACATATAAGTAATAAATGAATAAAATAAAGATCCATCAACAACTAAAAAAAAATTTAAAAAAATAAATAAATTAAAAATTAAAAAATAAAATAAATGTCAAGTTGTACATCTTTTTTTGTTTTAGCAGCAGAAATTCACTGAAGCTTAGCTCTTAACATTCTTCAAAGCCAAGAGGAAGATGGCAGTCTGGACCAAAGAAATAAACATTGAGAAAAAAAAGACAAAGGAGCCTTGACCGTGGGCCTGTCTCCAAGCAGGCTACTCAGTCTCTGGGTTGTAGAGGAACCAACCAAAGGTACACAGATTTTCTGACATATCCTTCCTTCTAGAGTGGAAGTGCGAACAGAGCCAGTAGATTGGAAACAGAAATTTTTTTAAGAGTTAGAGAGGCTTTTTTTAACTTCCTAGAAGAGTCTTCTAAGAGTGATACCTTTCTGTGTTCTATGATCAATTAAAGCAGGAACTGTCTATTTATTTTTTTCATATTAGGGATTGAATCCAGAGACCCTCTACCCCTGAGCTACATCTTCAGTCTTTTCTTTCTTTTTCTTTTTTTTTTTTTTGTACCAGTGATTGAACCCAAGGGCACTCTACCACTGAGCCACATCCCCAGCCCTGTTTATTTTTTATTTTGAGACAGGGTCTCACTAAATTGCTTAGGGCCTCACTAAATTGCTGAGGCTGAGTTGCTGAGGCTAGCCTTGAACTTGTGATTCTCCTGTCTCAGCCTCCCAAGTTACTGGGATTATAGGCGTGTACCACCACACCTGGCTTAGTCTTTTGTGTTTTTTATTTTGAGACGGGGGTCTCACTAAGTTGCTTAGGGCCTCACTAAATTGCTGAGGCTACCTTCAACCTTATGATGCTCCTGTGTGTACATGTGCATGTGTGTGTGTGTGTGTGTGTGTGTGTGTGTTTTGCTGAGGGTTGAACCTAGAGCCTTGTGCATGTTAAGCATGTGCCTTACCCCTGTACTACATCCCCTGCCATTACAGTCTTTAACATAGGCAATGAAGAAGGAAAAGACTACTCAAAATACAACTAAAATCATAGGGGAAGTTAAGCATTAGGTTTGATAACAAGCCAAGATTATTTTTTTGTTTGTTTGTTTGATACAGGGTCTCACTATGTTGCCCAGTCTGGCCTCAAACTCTTGGACTCAAGGGATCCTCCTGCCTCAGCCACCTGAGTAGCTGGGACTACAGGCACACACCATCACACTCACCTCTATATTTCATTTTGTTTTTATAGCTTCTTATAGTTTTATTACACATCTTGTCTCTTCAGAGTTATCAGATAGTGCTTTCAAAATCTGACCTATCATACATGATCAGTGTCTTTCTTCAGTTTTCAACAAAATGGTTATGCTTGAGATAAGCACACAGAGAAGATTGGAGGTGCGTTAGTGGTAATCTACCTTGGAGCTTGCATTCCAGGTACTATTAGCTCTAGTAGGCAGAAGTTCTGAACTTGTCCAGTAAAAATTAAACTAGAAGTTCAAGTATTAAGCTACTTCCTTCCTAAGAGACAGTGTTGGTTGAAATTTCTTTTCTTTTTCTTCTTTTTTTTTTGGTACTGGGGATTGAACCCAGGGTCGCTTAACCACTGAGACACATTCTCAGCCCTTTTAAATGTTTTATTTAGAGACAAGTTGCTCTTGCTGAGTTCCTTAAGGCCTCACTAGGTAGCTGAGGCTAACTTTGAATTCACGATCCTCCTGCCTCAGCCTCCCACACCGCTGGGATTACAGGTGTGCACCACCATGCCTGGCCAGTGTTGATTGAAATATGAGTGATTAAATGAGCAAATGAAGGGAAAGCATCAACTGAAGCTTTAGTGAAGAGACAGGTAGGATATGACTCTCACCTTGGATGGGAAGAGTCTTCATTAGTGGCCATCTATATACTGGCCTTGGACTACACTACCAGGCCAAGTCCTGGAAGACCTGTTCTGAATTTTTTGCCTGCCTGGACATGTTGACTATGGCTAGTTCCATTCATTACCTGATAAATGAGTAAAAAGAATGCTTCTGCCTTGTTCATAATACTAAATACAGGCGTTTGCTAAAATAATAGCAATTTGTTCTAATAAAACAGCCTCCAACAACCACTTTGTGATAACTGCACCACCCCAGTCTCAGCACTGGCACTCTGACAATAATACCAATCATAAGACACTTGGTGTAAACATATTTGGATACCTATTAGAATAGCTATTGTAAAACCAAAACCAAAACCAAAATAAGTGCTGGTAAGTAAGGGTGTGGAGAAATGGGAACACTTGTGCATTGCTGATGGAGTGTAAAATGGTACATCTCCTATGGAAAAACCACATGGCAATTCCTGAAAAAATCAAACAGAATTGCCATATGATCTAGCAATTCCAGTTCTGAGTATATACCCAAAAGAAGCAAAAACAGAGACTCAGATATCTGTACACTCATGTGCATGCAACACCCATAAGGAGAGAGCAACCCATGTATCCAGACATGGATGAATAAACAAATGTGGTGTATACATACAATTTGGTGTATACATACAATTTTTTAAAAGAACAACATTTTGACACCTGCTATGATGTGGATGAACCTGGAAGTTATTATGCTAAGTGCAATATACCAATCACGAAAGGACAAAAACTATGTGATTCCACTTATATGAGTTACCTGGAGTAGTCAAATTCATACAGAAGATAGAAGAGTGATGGCCAAGGGCTGGGTGCGGGGAGAGGGAGTGAGGAGTTAGTGTTTAACCAGCACAGACTATCTGTTCCAGTTCCAGGAAGATGGAAATGTTCTGGAGATGGATGATGGTGATGATTGCCTAATAACATGAATGTACTTAATGCCATACTACTGTACACTTAAATATTCTTAAAATGGCAAATGTTATCTTGTGCATTTTTTTAGCCATAATTTTTGAAAAAACAGGGTAGGGGAGAGGTTGGTGGGACATGGAGTAGACAAGAGATAATTTGTTTAATGCTTCACTGGTTGACTGTATTCTCTTCCCTTAGAGAAGCCAGGTTTTACAAAGGGAGACTTTGAGGACTGTGTTGAGGACATTTGAGGACTGTGTCTTCAGTTGGTTATTAACACCTTGGCAGCGATTGAAAACTATTTACATGAATGGTGGGGTAAACTTCAGCTGTTCCCATCTCTGAAAATTTTAGGTATCCAACAAATGTGGATTGAAACAGAAAGCTGAGTTGCCTTCAGTTATGATTTGGGAATCTTCAATCAGCCCGACCCGCTTCTACCCAGGGATGGGCTCATATTTTAAAAATTAAGTGTAGCACATTTACATTGCACTTATGTGGCCAGACTGTCCTAAAGGCTTTTCACATAATTCATTTAACCATAATAACCCTGTGCTGTAGGTACTTGTTTCCCATTTTACAGATAAGAAAACCGAGGCATAGGGAAAGTTATACAATTATTAAGTGGTGGACCTGAGATTCCACAGGAAACACTTTATGATACCAGAGCCTATTCTCCAAATTATTATACACCTCTTGCTCTTTGGAATAGTAACGTTCTAGACTGGGACTTTAATAATGACCCTGAAGTGATCTCAAGGTCCAGAATGGAGAACGTAAATTGGGGATGAAGACATCTTTGGTTATGATTCCGACTCTCTATTTCAGCGGCGTGGTTGGGCCCCTGAGGGCTAATGCCGGAGCCAGGTTAAAGAGCTTTCGGGTATAAGGTCAAATTTTTTGAACCTAAGGAATTTCCCTCCAATTCTAAAGCAGCCCCTTAGTGACGAATCTGCGGCCTAGCCCACGGGTTTTGCTATTAACAGATTTTCTACGTGATCAAAGCAGACGAAATGAAACACCATTGCATGAACACTGAGCGATGCCGAACCCTATATAAATCTTTTTTTCTAGTCGTTTCAAGGTACAGCTCAAGACGAATCTGCAACTTTGGAGTAGAAGCCAGGGGGCGGGCTGAAAAGCGACCATTTTTGTTTTGCGGCCGTGCGCTCTCAGAGCACCTTGATTAACAGGACCTCACGGAGGAGGCGGAGCCTGCTGGGGGAGGGGCGGGGCCTGGGAGACGTGATTATTTAAACGGACTAATAAGCAGGGCGCATCTGGCAGAAGCCGCCAATGAGAGGGCGTGTTGGGGCGGAGCGCCCAAACCCTACTGGGTTTGGTTGTACCGCTGCTTTGGCGCATTTTCGGCTGGTTTGATTCATCCATTTTGAAGAGACGGGGGAGCGGGGGGCTCGTCTGATCCAGGGTCCCTGAACCAAGGAGCGGCGGAGTTTGAGAAGCCAGCATCTCGGGGTTCGGCGGCAGCGGCCCCATCGGCCGAAGTTCGGGGGGGGTGGGGCGCCGAGCGCGCGGGGTGGGGGGGGTCCTGGTCTTTGGCTTCTCGACTCGGTCCTGTTTCGACAGCGAACATGTCTCGGCCTGTCAGGTCAGTGCGGAGTCCGAGGCCTGGAGCGGGTTGGAGGGGGTTGGGGGTGAGTGGCGAAGGAGTGGGAGACGGATCCTAGAGTCGGCCCTCCCGGTTGCCACGCGCGGCCTCCTCCCTTTCGGGACCCGCGCGCGCCCTTGAGCGTGGGGGGCCCTGTTGGCGCGCGGGGGTGGCGGCAGCGCGCCCGTGCGCGCGCCCCTCCCCTACCCGCGCCGCTGCAGGGCTCCGGTCTGCTCTGCTGCCTCCCCCACCCGCCGCACTGGAGCGGGCGGGGTGTTCCCGAACCGCCGGGGCCAGAGGGGGAGGGGTGTGAAGTCAGCGCCCCCAAGCAGGCCCCACCTCCTCGGGGCGGGCCCCTCAGAGCCCGTGGGGGAGACAGGCAGACTCGCGGTCCGGCCCCCAGCTTCGGTGAGGAGGGGCGCAGGCACTGTTTTGCCCCTTCCTCCTGCGACTTGCGTCGGGGTGGGGGCACTCGCCCTCCTTCAGCGGACAGGGTGTTCCAGGCAAAGGGGGAGGGGCAGCATTGCTGCCCGGCCCCGCCTCCGTCCTCGGAGTCGCTGCAAGCCCCGCCTCCCGGGCCGGGCGTGGGCGGGACCCGTTCTTTACCCTTGCCGCAAAAGTGAGTTAAGAGATTGGACCCCCAAAACTGCACTGCTGTCTCCCCACCCCGGAGTTTGGAAAACTTTAACCCCGAGGTTCGCTGTTTCCTCCGACTAGAAATGTCCTTCGGGGAAATGTCCGTACTCAGGGAGGTGCGGGTTAACAGCACGATCCAAATCCCGTGTGGTTCTCGTTTCGCCCTAACCCGGCGTACACGTCTCGGGATATTTCTGTAACCCTCTCTCTTCCCGGAGTGACTTTTTAATCATAAAGGGGCTAGATTCCGTTAACCATCAGACTTTATTCTCAGAATTTCAACAAGTTTGCTGCTCCCCCAGCGGTCGGTGGGATCGCCCTCTGCCATCCTTCAGGCTGTTGTATGGAATGTGCCATTTACGGAGGGGTGTGGTTTAGTCCGTTCTGTTAAGGCCTTAAAGAGGAGAGCTGTTGTAAATAAATTCACTTACTATAAAGGATTGGCTACTTTGTATAGTGTTTTCTAAATAGATACTTAGTTTTTAAACGTTTTTATGCTTGTCGATTTCCCTTCATTCCAAGTTTTGTGGGTAACAGAAGTATTTTAAGAGTTCTAAAAAAAGGTTTGGGATCCTGGGAACCGTTTTGTTGCACACCATTCTGTCTCCTACTAGAGACGGTCCGTTTCCAACTGGTGGTAGTATGAGACTGCGTACTCCTACGCCGGGGTGGGAATGCAGAGAATGAGCTAACTACCTGACTGCTTCTGTGCCATCGAACTTCATCCCCCATCTCTATAAATCACCACCTACAGTCAAAGTTTTGCTGGCTTTTTGGTAAGGAGTCTGGATGGCTCTTTCAAACTATAGTATGAATTCTACTTTTGGCATAAAAAGTGGCCAGTGTATTTCATCAGGATATTTTTCCTTAGGATCAGGTAACTAGACAATATTATAATAAAGATTTCTTTCATCTGGATACCATCTTTTGTCTCCTGGAAGTAATTAATTACTGTGTGGTGAAATTAAATTACTATTTTCTCTGCCATTTCAATATCAGTACACTAGGTTTTTGATGAATTTGTATTCTCAGATTTAGATAATTAAATATAAACAATTTTTTACTGGAAAACTTGGGGTTTTATCACCTTGGGGATAAACATATTAAGCATATTTTATTAGTTTTTTGGAGGTATTGGGATTTCTGCACATTTTTCTTAATGTGTTGTTAAAAATAATTTTAACTTTGTCTATCCCCTTAATTTGGAGAGTGAAGTCAATATATTGTGGGCTTCCTTTTTGTCACTTTCTCATTATTTCAGAGCAGTTTGGTTTCTGATTATATTTTAGTGATAAATTCTGTAATTATTTTTTAAAGAAGTCTTTAATATACTCATGACCAATAATAAAGCAGAAACAAATAAACTTGAGTTTGGTGGTTTGTTAAATTTTGCTATAAATAAGTCCTGGCTTAGGGAAATGCTATAGTTTCAAAGTGTAATTAAAGAATCTATATTACTTTAGATCATTTAACAACAAAAAAGTAGACATTGACTTGATTTCAAAGTAATTAGACTTGTTTAAAATCAAAAAGAAGCATATGTTGGAAAAATACCAATGGTACAGTGCATCATTTGGTGTACATTTCTGCCCGTGAGCCATTTTTCTAGTTCTCATTTTTACTGTAAATGTTAATTTTTATTTTAATATAAACCTAAACATTTAAAGGGCATTTAGAAATGTATTAATGGTGCTTTGGCACCAGTTTCTAAATAAAGCATATAATGGGCTGGTTGGCTACAGCATGGTTTTCCATGGATGTCTAGATTGATTATTTATATCTAGATGTCTAGATTGATTATTTATGTCTAGATTGATTAATATTATAGTCCTAGAATTAGAAAGAAAGTGAGGTCAACTCAGTTCACAGTAGAATTAATGGGGACCTGGACAGGTGAAGTACTTTGTCGCACATACCAGTAGGTGCCAATAGAAATCACTTTACTTCTGCCTGAGAAGTAGTAATGTTATCAGTGGTGGTTTAAAAAAAAGGTATATGGTGTTTTTTAACTTTTCAGAGTGCTTTCATGATTCTTAATCCTCATGTAGAAGGAAGGAAAATGCCACTACTTGTAAAAGATGAGAAATAAAGCTCAGATTTACTCACTTGCCCACACTAGAAATCAGGTTTCTTGATCCAGCTTGGTATATTTTCCAGAGATCCTCCTCTCCTGTTGAAAATGATCAGAGTCACTCAAGTCAGTCTTATTTGCTCCTCTTTGTAGCGGAAGTGTGCTGGATGTTTTGTTTAATACTTGAGAATGCAAAGAGTCTTTGCCATTGAAAATTTAGATGTGAAAACAGAGGCTCTTACAGGTTGATAATAAAGTTACTTTTATTATCTTGTGTAATTGCAGTGAAAATTAACAGTTTTCCCAAGATTCTAGATTGCTTTCTTTTCAAGAAAGTGGATTCTAAAAATATTTTTGTAGCCAAAAAATAGTTTGAAGAAGCCCTCAATTGGGGCTGGGGATAGGGCTCAGTGGTAGAGCACTTGCCTAGCATGTGTGAGACACTGAGTTCAAGTCTCAACACCACATTGTCAATAAATAAAATAAAGATTGTATTCATCTACAACTAAAAGTAACACACACACACACACACACACACCCCTCTGTTAAAGGAGAAATTTTAGAAACCTGGAAATTCAAGGTAGCTTGGAATTTGTTACCAAGCAAGCACAGGATGACGCTTAAATTAGTATCCCAGTAAAAGCGGCTGTAAATTAGCCTGTTTCCTCATAGCTCTTCAGGTATTACTTTGGTATGTATGGATATGTGCAAGATGAGTGTGACTTTATTAACCTTGGGTTCATACACTGTATTATTATATTAGCATTTATCCAAAAAGACAATCCTAGACTGGGTGTTATGGTCCACACCTGTAATCCCATCTACTGTGGAGACTGAGAAGGTTTGAAACTTCGAGGTCAACCTCTGCAATTTAGTGAGACCCTGTCTCAAAAACTGAAAGGGGCTAGGGATATGGCTCAATGGTGTGTTCAAACTCCAGTACTATGAAGAAGGAAATAAAGGGTAACTAACATAATTTCAAAAGCCTGAATAATGGGGAAGTTGGTTTTATGAGAATTTTAAAGTATTTTAACTTTTCTCCACATAACGTTTGATTAATTAAACAATTACAGTAATACAATGATTAAAATAGAGTAGCTACTGAATAAACTTTAATTGAGGAAAAAATGCAGTTGGGAACTATACTTTGACTTGATCTTGTTTTATCCTTTCTATAAATACTTAATCTGGGTATTTTTTTTACTACCCATGAAACAAAAACTTTGAGTATGCTGGCGCAAGCCTGTAATCCCAGCACTTTGGGAGGCTGAGACAGGACAACCGTGAGTTCAAAGCCAGCCTCAGCAACAGTGAGGCACTAAGCAACTCAGTGAGACCCTGTCTCTAAATAAAACACAAAATAGGGCTGAGGATGTGGCTCAGTGGTTGAGTATCCCTGATTTGTTGTTCAAGGTGATAGAATAATAGCAAAGCCATGATCTATTGAGTACAAACCTAGCTAGCATTCTTTCATGGTACCACTCTTACCTGCCTAGTATTTGATGTTAAAATGGTCAGGGTTTGTTTTTTGTTTTGGTACTGGGGATTCAACTCAGGGGTACTCGGCCACTGAGCCATATCCCCAGCCCTATTTTGTGTTTTATTTAGAGACGGGGTCTCACTGAGTTGCTTAGCGCCTCGCCCTTGCTGAGGCTGGCTTTGAACTCGGGGTTCTCCTGTCTCAGCCTCCCAAAGTGCTGAGACTACAGGCATGCACCACTGTGCTTGGCTAGGGAGTTTTTGTTTTTTGTGAGGGATGAAGCTTGGCCTTGTTCATGCTAGGCAGATGCTGTACCATTGAGCTACACCCCCTAGCCTAAATACATTCTTTATACATAGGTTTTAGCTGCATATAGGAAAATATTTTAAAGAAAACAGACAATATTTCAGTATGAGCACTGTTCAACACTATGTAAAAATTTTCAGATATATTTTTTAATTAAAAGCATTACATTAAAGTCAGAATTTCAGAGATTAAGTCCGGTTTCTTCAGTTTACCAGTGATGATTTTTGAAACCCAAGGGATTAAATGCAGATAATAAGAAGGTTGCATTTAGATTGCATGAATCTTAGCCATTCTGCTTTTCTGCTAGGTTCATATTTACTGTATTTGGTTCCACAGAGAATATATTACAGGTGCAGATCCCTAATTTGAAACTTTGGGGCCATATATGGGAATTTAGAGTTGTTTTGATTTTGATTTTAATTTAAAAAGATAATGGGGTGCATATAAAAGTACCATCAATTGTCTGGGGTAGTAATCAGACACATTGGTATCTAAGTTTTATGAATTTCACACTTAAGTAGATGGGTTTGCTGCCATGTAATTAATGAAAAAACTTGGTTTTCAGAATGTAGGGCATTCTAAACTGTGAATTAGGGATTGTGGACCTTTAACACCATAAATTGAAAAAATCATTTCCAGACTTGAGAGCTGTTGGTCACTGAGCAACTCTTAGGTGCCAGGTATTTTATACATAGTATTTCAAAATCATGCAGCAGTTCTTCAAGCAAGGTATATATTATTCCCATTTCACCTGCGAGGCCCGAGGGTTGGAAAAATTAAGAACCTGGCACAGTTCACCTAATTATTAAGAGATAAAGCAGGAATTTGAATCCAGGTGTGAACAACCAAAAGCCAATATGATCTTTCTCATGTGACATTCACAAGGTGCAGTTTTTCCCATGGTAGTAGTGTACTTTCTTTAGAGGGTGATGATATTTCATAGTGGGACTTGGGAGGGCTAACTTTAAGTTTACAGAAGTTGGGAGAAGAGTAAAGGACACTCTTGGAACAGAGCATGTAAAGCAATTAAATGATAAATTTGACTAGGGAGGAAAATTGAAATTAATCTGAGCCTTTTGAGGGAAAATGTGAATGTTAGGTGGTGTTATTAAATTTATGCATTTCATAATGAGAGCATTTCCCCTGATTAAAATATTCCAAAAACAATACAAGAAAGTTATGGGCTTGTTTTACCAATTTTGTTTTGTTTGATTTTGGTACTGGGGATTGAGCGCAGGGGTGCTTAACCACTGAGCCATGTCCCCAGCCCTTTTTTTATTTTTTATTCAAGACAGGATCTGCTAAGTGCCTTGCTAAGTTACTGAGACTGGCTTTGAACTCGTGATCCTCCTGCCTCAGCCTCCCACTTCTCCGGGAATACAGGCCTGTGCCATCTCACCCAGCTTGTTTTACAATTTTAAAAAAATTGATGCAAAAAATAATAACAGACTAATAGCTAACTGAATCCAGGGAATATTAAAAAAATTATGTGCTCAAGTAGTTTGTCCGAAGAACAAAACAATTTTATCACTGATCCATTATAAAGACAAAAAAAAACTCATGGCAATTGAAAAAGTTTCAAAATCTATTAACAAAAACTTGTTAATGCCATTTATTAAGATCAGAAGTTTAACTTGACAAAGTTCACAAAATAAATTGTTAAGTTTTTAGTTTTTTAAGTCTCAGTGATAAAACTTGTTTTTGAGGTGCTGGGGATTAAGATAAAACTAATTCTTTGGGGAAGGTAGTATGGCATAGCAAAAGAAACCCTGGGTAAAGGAGGCGTATTTCAGCCTCTTCTAGGTTTGTATAATGGACATGTTGAACTTCACTGGAATATTAATACCTTGCACTTTTTAAAGCATTTTAGTTTTCAAAGCTTTTTCTCATTAGTTTGAGCTCTAAAAAGGAGAAAATAATTTCAAATAAAGGTTTTTGTTTTGAGTGGTGTTTGGTCTGTTGTTTCCAGAAATATAAAACAAGGCCACCACACTGTATAACTCTGGGACATCATCCTCTTTATAGTCCATGTGTATGCTGTCCCTCTGTAGTTGTGTAATTTACAGTCTGCATAGCCAGAATTAAGTCTGGCTACTTGAACTTAATAAAGATATTGTTGCTATAAAGTGTTGTTTGCCTTTCTAAAAATTCTTAGCTGCAAAGATAAATATGACCTCACTAAGATTCAGAAGTAGTTTTTTGGATGGTTGAGACTAGAGACACCACCTAGGGAACACTCTAATGTTGTTCCCAGTTGGAGAAAATAATTGATTTAGCACAGGACCACTTTGGTCAAACTGAGCATTCCTTTGTTTTCTTGTCAAAAATTTATCAGCTGGGTGTCGTGGCGCACACTGGTAATCCCAGCAGCTCTGGAGGCTGAGAAAGGCCAATTGTGAATTCGAAGCCAGCCTCAGCAATGGCGAGGCGCTAAGCAACTCATTGAGACCCTGTCTCTGAATGAATACAAAATAATGCTGGGAATGTGTCTCTGTGATGGCGTGCCCCTGAGTTCAGACCCCAGTACCAACAAATGATTTTTAAAAATCTTTGACTATTTAGAGTCTAGGAAATGAAGCTGATTACAGAATTCCATTGCTGTGTTTTTAAATGACTACCATTTAAGTAGTCATAATTATAGGTCTTTGAAATACTTTAGGTGAAGAGACCACCCGCTGCCAAGAGTTGCAACTGGGTATTGCATATTTTCAGGTGCCTTGAATTGTATTTTTGTTCAGTTACCCACTAAGCAAAATGCTCTTTAGATTTTCTCTACAATACTTTTGGTTGTATAGAATCCTTCATTTGTCAAGATCAAATAACCTGAAAAACTACTTGAGAAATTAAAAATTGACTTATTGAGAAAGTAGAAGTCCACCCTACTATGTTTTGAGCTAGGATAACAGATGTAGTTGCCTTCCAAGGACATGCCACAGCTGTAAAGATTCAAAACAACCTGTTCTTTAGTCGCTACAGTTTTTTCTAGGTGGGTACTGGGGAGTGAGTCCAAGGGTGCTCTACCACAGAGCCTCATCACTAACCCTTTTTTATTTTTAATTTTGAGACAAGGTGTCACCAAATTGCCTAGGCTGGCCTTCAACTTGCAATCCCACTTCAGCCTCCCCAAGTGCTTGGATTACAGGTGTGTGCCACTGCACCCGTCAGTCGCTATTGTTTTCTTAACAAGAAACCTGGTTTCTCCAGAACCAGAGACTCGGAAAGGTTTTTGTTTGGAGTTACATCAGTGAAAACGAAACATCACATTTTTGTCAGGAAAACCTTAGTCATTTTGACATAGAAAACTAGTCTTGATGTGCAGTTTCAGCGCTTTAGATGAGGGATTGCTAGCTGTGAAATTCCACATCTATCTTGCCTTCTTCCCAAAGAAATAGGACCCTTGATCCACTTTGCAGTCCAGACCTGATGTGTACCCCTTTAACACTGCTCCTTTAATCTTGATTCTGTCCTTCCCCAAAATCCTATAATTTTTTTTCTCTGATAACTAAGTGCCTGGCACTACTCTGATGTGCTTCATTGTAATGAGTCAATACACTTCACCTTGTCAGGCCACAGAAGTGTCCCTGGTGATTGGGTTAGACAGTTTAGTAGATTCCATGTAGTTTCCAAAAACCCTCTGCTACAAGCCAGTCCTTCAGCTCATTGATAATGTATACCACTGAGACCCCTTCAGCCTTCACCCATTTGAGACTTCTCTGTCCCCAGTTGTGTAGGTTTTACAGTAAAATTCAATTGGGAAAAATCTAGCCCATATTATTTATCAAAATTTTATACTCATTGACAGTTGTGTGTGACTTTGAAAGTATTTTCCTATGTAGTGGAACTGAATGTAATAAGTCAGTGAAATAACTTGAATCTTAGGAATAAGGAGTACCATATAGGAATTAATACTTATTTGTGTGGATTAAAACACTAACAAGTTAGTAAAATATTTAGTAGGAAAATGACATTTATCTAATAAACATGTCTGGTTCATCATCCAGATTTCCTATAATCTTATTTGTTTGCTTCCTTGCATCTGGTAACTTTGTTTTTATATATAAATACACATATACATACATATAGTATGTGTGTATATATATTTACATATATATGTGTATATGTGTGTATATTTTTGTGTAGTGCTATGGATTGAACCTTAAACCCAGGGCCTAGTGCCTGCTAGGCAAGTGCTCTATCACTAAGCTACCTCCCCTGCCCTTGATGTTTCAAGTGTGAATAAAAGAATGACAAAATCCAGTCAATTACATATGTTAAGGGCTGGGGCTGTAGCTCAGTGGCAAAATGCTTGCCTAGCACGCGTGAGGCACTAGGTTCAATCCTTAGCACCACATAAAAATAAACAGATACAATACAGGCATGCTGTCCATCTACAATTACAAAAAAAATTAATTTTTTAAATTACATATCTTAGAAGGAACTTGAAGGTCAGGATAAGTTAAATAAGTGTAAGAAATTGTCCTGAACTAAGTTCAGGCATCCTGGGCCTCCATGAGCTAATATTTTTATATCCTGAGGTATCTAACATGTTAAGATTTCTTAATCATCTGAGGAAGAAAAGAAGAGAGAGGTAAATGTCCTAAATTTTAAAATGGGGCAGATAGTTGATGTGCAGAAACTTTAATGGAATCAGTTCCATAGGAGAGTTGGCTTTGTAACTTTTAGGAAGGGAAGGTTTCAGAGGTTGCATCAACAGTGGCATGTGTGGGTTTAAAGTTGGGTGGACTTGAGTTGGAAAACAGTCTTTGTTGTAGTAAATTGCTCTTTGAAGTAAAGTTATTTAGCCTTTTTTAGCATTATTTTCCTCAAACAAAACTGATACAATATGAATTAGCTCCTTGGGAGAGCAGTGTGAGAATTAAATGAGAATTTAAATATAGTAACTCTGAAGGAACTGCTCTTATAATAAAATTCATGGTTTCACAAAAAATATAGTTCTATAGATTAGTAGTCTTCGTAATCCTGAATTTCAGGGATATCTTAGACATTTGATTCACATGTTTTAAATATGGATAATTTGGGAAAATTTTTAAAATGTGAAGTTATAAGACAAATTTGTGCTTTTTGTTCTTTTGCGATCTTGGGGGTTGAAGCCAGGGCCTTGGCATGCACTCTACCTCTGAACATACCCCTAACCCCAAGTTTATACTCTTAAAATGCTACTGTACTTACAAATGTTTTATTTGTGGTTCCTAGGCAGTTTTCTGGTTGGTTGGTTTTTTTGTTTTGTTGTTTTTGGGATACTGGGGATTGAACCCCAGGGGGCACCCTACCAGAGCTACCTCTCAAGCCCTTTATTAAATTTTGAGACAGGGTCTCACTAAGTTTCTGGGGCTAGCCTAGAACTTGTAAAACTCTCGACTCAGCTTCCTCAGGTGCTCAGATTATAGGTTTGACCACCACTCCCAGCCCTAGGCAGATTTTGTTTGAACAAAAGTATACATTTTTTTTTTTTAAATCATTAATTTAAAGGAACTCAATGGGCTGGAGGTGTGGTTCAGTGGTAGAGTGCTTGCCTGGCACACACAAGGCCCAGAATTCAATCCCCAGCATCAAAAATATAAATAAACAAACTGATTTTTTAAGTTTGCTTAGATAAGTGTTGTTCAGTGATAGAGCACTTGCCTAGCATGCATGAAACTCTGGATACGATCCCAAGCACGGGGGTGGGGGGAATAAAAGTAAGGAAGGAACGAAAGAAAAAAAGTTCATTAGAGCAAAAAATATTCCATGAAAATACTGAGGTTTTTATTTCAACAGAGATTCGACAGAGCTGCACATGAAGTTTAAGTTTCTGACAACTTCATTATTTGGCTTTTCTCAAGTGGAGTTTACTTGTTATTCCTATATTCAGATTTGCAGACTTTTTCCAAAGTAGAGCCAGATTCTGTGGTCTCAGTTGTTTTGTTTTCTTACCTGTAAAATTAAAGGGATTAAATGAGCTAATTTCAAACGTGTGATGATTTCCATCCCTAAAATTTTACTGTGTGTGACACTTGATGCTTCAGAACATTGGTTTCCCATACCAAAAATACTATTTTTGTCTGCTATGAGAAAGAAGAGTTACTCTTTGGAAAGATTTGTCAATATCTAGCAGAAAGAAGTTGATAATCATAAGGTTCTATTGCTTTAAACTGCTTTGAGTTATCTGTAATCTATGCCAAACGGATCCTTTAGTGTTCTTTGCTTAGCTCTCCACTTTACTTTTTACTTCTGCACTTTAAACATACATAAAAGTGGAAGCTTCCCAGCTCAAAGCCCTATGGGGATCATCTAGGAATTGGTACGTTATGATCAAAATTACCTTTTTTTCCTTTTTTTTTTTTTATGATGAGGATCAAACCCAGGGCATTTGCACATACTACATACATGCTCTAGCACCAAGTTATACCCTCAACCTGCCTCCCCAAGTTACATCTAAAATCTAGATACAACAATTATATGAGCTTTTAAAGTGAGAACAGGCACAAAAATCAGCATTTTAAAGTTTCTGTGTTTTTGCCAGTAATCCCAGCAGTTTGGGAGGCTGAGACAAGAGAATTGCAAGTTCAAGGCCAGTTTCAACAACTTACAAGAACCTATCTCAAAATTAAAAAAAAAAAAATTTAAAGGGCTAGGGATGCGGCTCAGTGATTAAGCACTCCTGGGTTCAATTCCTGGTACCAAAAAAAGTTTTTGTGTTTCTAGCAGGCACTGTGATGCAACACTCTTAATCGCAAGGACTTTGGACGCTGAGGCAGAAAGGTCACAAATTGAAGGCCAGCCATGCATAGTGGCCTACACCTGTAATCATAGCCGCTCCAGAAGCTGAGGCAGGAGAATCATGAATTCAAAGCCAACCTCAGCAACTTAATGAGGTCCTAAAAGCAACTCAAAAAGATCCTGTACCTAAATAAAATATAAAAAAAGGGTTGGGGATATAGCTCTGGCAGAGTACCCTTGGGTTCAATCTCAGGATCTCAAAAAAAGTATATTTTTTAAAATAAAGCTTTCGTGTTCTACATTTTGTTTGTTTTCCCTTGGGTTTCAATTTTTATTTCTGGTGCAAACTTTGAGACTAGTTGAAATGAAACTCTGATTTAAATGATGAAAATTGTTATAACCTATTTGATGGTTTTATTTTTTTTAATATTATTTTTTTAGTTGTAGATGGACACAATATCTTTATTTTTATGTGGTGCTAAGGATCGAACCCAGTGCCTCATGCATGTGAGGCATGCGCTCTACCACTGAGCCACAACCCCAGCCCCCTATTTTGATGGTTTTAAAATGCTGTTACTTGCTACTTTCTTGGGTCTAAACGGTAACCTGAAAACTTTGACATAAATTTAGAAATAACTTAGTATAAAAATAGGGCAATATAAGTAGTAATAGCTATTATTAATTGGAGAATAATCTACCTGGCACTTACGTATTCTCAACAATCTAGAGAGGCATTCCTGTTTTAAATTTGAAGAAACTGAAGTTCAGTGAGGGGAAAGCACTTATTCAGGAACATACCACTAGTAAGTAGCAGAGTCAGGATTGAAATCCAGTTTGGAAATCTATTTTTGACCTCTCTGAAATATTGTAATTTTACAATATAGGCCTCCAAGTTTTAGCTGTTACTCGTTGTACCCTGGAGAATTAGTTTAGCTGTGGCATTGAATTTAATAATATTTTGAGGGACTAATATTGCTTATGTATAGACTAGAAATAGGACTTCCACCCTGGTGCTTAAATATTATTCTTAAGTGTTGGGCTTCTATCCTAATATATCTTCTCAATTCCAATTCTCACAGGAATAAGTTCATCAAAAATGTACTTCAGCCATAAATAAACCAAATATAGTTGTCTCTCAGTATCCGTTCCAAATCAAAATTACTGAATACTCAAGTCCCTTATATAAAATGCACATGTAACCTATGCATATTTGTCGAAATACTTTAAAAGTCATCTTTAGATTACTTGTGATGTCTATACACTGTAAATGCTGGGTTAAGAGTTGTTATACTGGGGCTGGGGATGTAGCCCTTTGGTAGAGCACTTGCCTTGCATTCGTAAATCCCTGCGTTCAATCCCCAGCACCACACACACAAAAAAGTAGTTGTACTGTATTGCTTAGGGAATAATGACAAAGAAAAATGTCTGTACATGTTCAGTACAGACAGTTTTTTTAACACTGAATATTTTTAGTCCATCATTAAATCTGCAGATGTGAAACCCACATTTGGAGGACTGACTAGTGGAATTAGTATGCTTTTTTTTTTTTTAAGTTTATCTTTAGAAGGCAGGATATGGTTTGAGAAATCAACCAAATTATTGTAAGTCATTTTAACTAGTCACTATGAATGGCCCTTATTACTATAGATCATTTACTTAAATAATCCCCCCTTGTATTATTTATGAGTAGTTTAATTTGGTTTGGCTAGTTACCCTTAATAAGACTTGGTTCCAGCCGGGCACGGTGGCTCAAGCCTGTAATCCCAGCACTTAGGGAGGCTGAGACAGGAGAATTGCGAGTTCAAAGCCAGCCTCAGCAAGGGCGAGGCGCTAAGCAACTCAGTGAGACCCTGTTTCTACATAAAACACAAAATAGGGCTGGGGATATGGCTCGGTGGTCAAGTGCCCCTGAGTTCAATCCCCAGTACCCAAAAAAAAAAA
>CM053410.1:59577960-59609669 GCA_028644305.1 Xerus rutilus
GGCTCAAGCCTGTAATCCCAGCACTTAGGGAGGCTGAGACAGGAGAATTGCGAGTTCAAAGCCAGCCTCAGCAAGGGCGAGGCGCTAAGCAACTCAGTGAGACCCTGTTTCTACATAAAACACAAAATAGGGCTGGGGATATGGCTCGGTGGTCAAGTGCCCCTGAGTTCAATCCCCAGTACCCAAAAAAAAAAAAAAAAGACTTGGTTCCTATACTCATATTTTGCTTTACTCTGTTTTAACAGTTCTTATGACCAATGACATAATTCATTTTAAAATTTTTTTGGTTATTAGCTATACATGACAGTATATTTTGACACATTATACATACATGGAGTATAACTTATTAGGATCCCATTCATGTAGTTTAACATGACGTGGTGTTAACACTGGTCCAGACAACATAATTCTTAAAATTCTGGCTGTTTTCAGATAATTTAAAAGTTTAAATATTTGAGGTTTTAAAGGAAGGGATGGTCTTTCAATTTAGTTTTAAAACTTTCTTACTTCTTAGTATTGTCTACATGGAATTTCTATAGTTCCCTTTGAAAACTAGTAAACAAAATATACTAAATAATAGGCTTTTCAAATAAGTTTCGTTTTTGTGAGGTTTTTCCTTTTTGTTTTCTTTTTGCGGTACTGGAGATTTAACTTGGGTATGCTACCACTGAGCTACATCACAACCCTCTTTATTTTTTTGTGACAGGATCTCACCAAGTTTCCCAGGCTGGCCTTGAATTCGAAATCCTCAAGTGTGAGCTACAGTACCCAGAGAATTTCTTAAAATAACAAATTATTTCATAGGGAGGAAACTAAGTTTTCTTTTGTCTTGAAAGGCAATTGTTAAATGTCTGAAGGCTGAAAATGCCAGTCTTGCAAATATCCTCTCTACTGATACCTTTTCCCACGCTAGTCCTTTGCAGATGCTAAATCCATTTACACATCAAACACATTGCTTGAATTTGGTGTTCCTAAAGAAGAATAGAGGACCCCTGCCCACAAGAAGCTTATGTTCAGTAGGGCAGAAGTTTTAGCAAATTACATAGTATCAAAGAATTAAGGGTGTTGAGAGGAAGTTAGGTTGGGTCTGAGTAGGAGTAACTTGAACAGCCTTCTGGGACAAAGAGCAATAGGAGCAAGTGGTAAGAAGCAACAGGATTGGAGGGATTTTTAGGTTGCCTGGTTGTCAAGTGGTAAGAGATGAGATTTCAAAGACTTTAAGGAGACTGGATATTATTCTATAAAACAGAAAAGTAAGCTTTTAACGAAACTCTCAAATTTGACCCTAAGAGCAAACTGTTTAGAAAATATTTGAACTTTTTACCTTGCCCTTTGCCATAAATGTGGATATCAAGACATGGTTGTTACCTCCAAGAAGCTCAGATGATGAAGAAAACAAATGGTACAGCGACGTGTGATAAGATAGAGTGTACACAAAGATGGTCGACTGTTTACAATATAAAAAATAATTCATTTGTTAAAATGTTAATGATTTTATAGTATATCTGTTAGATCTGTCAAGCAGCTTAGGTCATTAATTTCAACTGAATAGGAACTGAAGCCCAGAGAAATTACATAATTTGCTCCAAGTTCTAGAACCAGAACCCATAATTCCTTATTCTTTTTATTTATTATACCTTTAGAATATTTCTACTGATAGTCTAAGGAAGCAGCCATCATTAGAAAATGGTTAGAAAGTTCTGCCTCCGTCTCTTAAGTAGCTGGGATTCCGGGTGTGTGCTACTGCACTTGGCTGTTCTGCCAGCCTACATGAAGTATTCTCAGGATTTATCTATGACTACTTGGCACCCAGAAATTGAGTAATATTTTTGTTGCCATATCACAAGTATGGGATAAAATTATGCCTATGAGTTTGGAACCTAAATGATTAAGATTTCAAACATCCTCTTCTGGGGTTGAGAATGTAACTCAAAGGTAGGGCTTATGTGGGGTCCTTGGTTCAATCTCTAGATCACAAAAAGTAAATAGATAAATCTACCTATGATTGATTTATCAGAGACTTGTTAAAAAAGTTTTTTTAAAATCTTCTCTCTTCTGGATATTTTCCTGTCCTTGGTTCCATGTCCTGTTTTCCTTGATAGTATATAATACAGAAGATGCTCCTTTGTGCATTGTGATCATACTATTTTTCATGGCATTTGTCATCAAAAATCATAATTTTTCCAGAGCACGGTAGGCATTTCCATTCTAGTGCCAAAATACTTTTTAAAGTAGTTTTAATAGTTATGTTTTTATTATGATAAAATATGTTTAACATGAAATTTACCATCTTGACCACTTTAAGTGTACAGTTTAAGTGGTAAGTACATTCACATTGCTGTACAACAAAGGGCTTTCCAGAACTCTTCCTGGAAATCTGAGACTGCACTGATTAAATATCCTAACTACTTATGCCCCCTCTTCTAGCCCCTTGCAACCACCATTCTGCTTTTTGCCTCTGTGATTTTGACTACTGTAGGTAGTCATATAAGTGGGATTAATAGACTTTTTTTTTAAACAAGCAAAGTACAGATTTATTGAAGGTGAAGGTGAATCTAGAACTCAGAGTAGGCCGAGTTAAGAGAGTCTTAAGGCGTTAAGACATTTTTTAAACTTCCCTAGTAGTATGCAACTTTGATGATATAAACTCAGCATATTATAGCAATAAAACATAGTTGGAGTATATTTCATGGTTTTGATAGAAGAAAGAAAAGGCAAAATTCCTCTAGATCTTTATTTCTCTCTCTCTGAAGATATGACAATAATTCTACAGCTAAGCCTCACATGTGTTTTCAAAATTCACCTCACACCCATATCATCCTTACATATCATGATAAATAATAAATGACCAGTGCTTACATTTAGACTGTCCTGTCTTTGACTTTAAGTGATGTCCTAATCTATACAACCAGGAATATCCTCTCAAACCTTTTAGTTCACTTATATTCATTTAGGTCTGCAGTTGTGCATCTTTTATCTAAGGCTCTTTTGGAAGCTGATCTGTTTAGTTTCTTACATGGAAGCTTGCTAATATCTCTAAAGGAGGAATTTCAAACTTAGATTGAGTAAGAAAGCATAAATTAAGATTAGTTTGAGGCTGGCATCCAGGGCAGCAGCTCTGGAAGCCAGCCTGATCCATGACCCGCGAAAAGTCCCCGAAGCCTTTGCCGATCTGAGGGTGCAGTGTGAGTGGCTAGGAGTTGTAAGTGACCGAGGGAAATCTTGAAGGAATTGGATGAATATTTGGAGAAGTTTGAAGGAGAGACGGTTGGTGCCCAGAAGAGGCAAGTGGTATGCTACTACATCCAGAGAGCTCTGATTTGGAGCTAGGAGCAGGGCAACAAGAAGATTCAAATTAAGTCAGATGTTGTAGCTGGTAGAGAACAAGAGCAGACAAATCACATTGAACTTTTCTGAGGCACATCAATAGACTGTGGCACCATTGGCGGCAGCAGCAAAGCTGGCCAGGATAAATCCAGGAAGGAGACTGTCACCCAGGCAGGAAACCTGAATAACAAGAAGTCTCAGCCACAGCACAACACTAAGAATGGAGAGCATGCATCCAATAATCAATGATAACCACGATAACATCACCTTGGGAACACCCAAGGAAAAGAAAGCAAAGACCTCAAAGAAGAAGAAATGTTCCAAGGCCAAAGCAGAGGGAAGCATCCCCTGCAGACCAAATGAGCCCAGGTACTGAGTTCTGTGCAAGCAGGTCTCCAATGGAGAAATGATAGGCTACCACAAGGAAGAGTGCCCCATCCAGTGGTTCCACTTCTGAGTGTGACTTGGTCACAAACCAAGGCAAGTGATAACTGCACTAAGTGTTGAGAGGAAAATGAAAAAATAATGTAAAAAACACTGGAAAAAAAAAAAAAGGACTTAAAACAGTTTGTAGGCATTCACTAATATGGAGGAGAGCAGAATCAACCAGTATATTTTTACATTGTCACCTTTGTTGAGGTGTGGGAAATGTCAAATGTATATTTTTTTAAATGGTAGAAAAAGCCATTTCCTTTATGGGGATGATGGTGATTGTTTTCACTGGTACACACGTGTAATAAGACAGTGGTCTGTGGATCAACATTTTAGAAACTACAAATAAAATTTTGAATTAAAAACTTTAAAAAAAAGATTTGTTTGGGATACTACAATATGCCACAAAATTATTGAGAGTCAAGTAGATACATAAATTTGTGAGTCTTTCACAGTCTTTAAAATTTTACACCCTTTAATAAAAAATATCTTTGACTAAACCAGTAAGCTTTAGTTTCCTTCCTCTTCCATGTAACATTTAATTTAATGTTACCATATTTTTGTTTTACTCTATTATTTTTAAAAATTGCCATTGCTTTGAAAACACAGTTTAACAATTGTTTATATACATGTGTGAATAGCAGTAAAAATAAAAATTTACACTTTTGGCTTATAAATAATGGTATCTGTATAATGAATGTATGGTGAGTTAGCTTATTTTGCTGTTATGTATCTGTGTTTGGGGAAGGTAGTTTTATGGCATTTGAACTATCACTGAGATACACAGTATGAAAAGAGTAGTTTGAAATATTTTGAATTAAGCTGCATTTTCCTGTAACAAAATGTGAAGTGTTTTGGCTAAAATATGAGAACTGTTAAAAAATTTCCAGAGAGCTATTCTAATTCTGTTTATGAAATAAAAGTATGTTCTGATATCTTAGAAAAGTTTTACATATATATGATGTTAATTAGTCTCTTCTTTCTACAGAAACAGGAAGGTTGTTGATTATTCACAGTTTCAGGAATCTGATGATGCAGGTATGTTTTGTGATTTCAAGGAATATTATGTTGGACTAACCAGTGGAAGAGTTGGCAGCTAATATTTATCATGCTTTAGTAATAAACTTTATTTATTTTGCAGTACTGGGGATCAAATCCAGGGGCACTTTACCACTCAACATTTTTATTTTGAGATAGGGTCTCGCTACATTGCTGAGGCTGGCCTCAAACTTGCAGTCTCCCTGCCTTGCCCTCCTCTGAGTCATTGGGATTACAGTCATGCGCCCTTGCACCTGGTAGAATAAGTTTTATTTTTAGAATATTTACCCAAATTATCTGTGTTAACCAAAACAAAAGCTGAACTCACATAGGATTTAGCTCCTTCTTGTAAGTCACTGATAATAAACACTTGAGGCCAAGTGTAGTGGCACACTCCTGTAATCCCAGTGGCTCAAGAGGCAGAGACAGGAGGATCTCAAGTTCAAAGCCACCCTCAGCAATTTAGCAAGGCCCTAAGCAACTCAGTGAGACCCTGCCTCTAAATAAAATACAAAAAAAGGAGGGCTGGGGATGAGGCTTAGTGGTCAAGTGCCCCTGAGTTCAATCCCCAGGACCCAAAAAAATAAATACATACTTGAATTTTTTTTTCTCACATGGTTTTGCAGCCCAAAAATTAAATGTCCAATAATTCTGATACAGTGTTTATTACTTAAAATACCTCCTGCTAGCCAGGCACAGTAGCATAGTACCTGTAGATCCAGTTAAGTAAGAGACTGAAGCAAGAGGATCACTTAAGCCCCAGTTTGAGGCCAATCTAGGCAACGAAGTGAAATCCTGACTTAAAAATTTTTGGCTATTATCACAGTAAAACCTGTATCTTATATTGGATGGCAGGATTAAGGTTTTTACATAGTGAAGTAACTAAAATGGGATTCCATTTTGTTTAACAACTTTGATTTGTGAACAAATACATCATAGAATAAGCACTATGTCCTAAATCTTAGTCATAAAATATTTCTTCATTATTATGTTCTTAATCTCATTATTTTCAAGGTACATGTACTCACCTTCCCTCCTTTCTTCCTTCTCTTCCACCCTTCTACCCTCCCTCTTTGAGAAAACTTTGAAAAATGCAGAAAGATATACAAAAGAATACAAAAAACTGACATAATCCTACCTCCATATTATTACTAACACTAAATGTTTGCTTTTTGTGCCAGGAATTGCTCTAAATGTTTGTATTAATGATCTCTTATTCCTTAGAATGGTCCCATTAATATGAGATGTACTATTCTCATTTTATAGTTAGGGAAACTGAGACAGAGATAATATTCAAGGCCCCTTAGCTAGCAAGTAGCTATTTCACCCTTTTTGTTAATTCCTAGCTTTTGGGGTTTTTTTACCTTTTCAAAATGGAATTGAAGCTACATCCATAAAATATATTTATTTGAAGACAGGGTCTTACTAACTTGCTAACTCATTTAAGGCCTAGCTAAGTTACTGAGGTTGGCCTTGAACTCGCCATCCTCCTGTCTCAGCCTCCTGAGTTGCTGGGATTACAAGGGTGCACCACTATGCCCAGCAGGAATGGACATTAAATTCTTGAAATGCTGCCTTGTGGATTTCACAGAGACACAGTAACTTTCTAACACTGAGCTCTGTCCCACATGGAGTGGAAAGGGACTCCTCACTGCACACATAATTAGTGCTGCAGGAGAGAATAATTGCAGGCAAGAGCAAAACTCTATCCAAGAGGTGGATGAAGAAATGGTGGCAACAGCCAGGTGCAGTGATGCACACCTGTAATCCCAGCAGCTCAGGAGTCTGAGGCAGGAGGATCATAAGTTCAAAGCCAGCCTCAGCAAAAATGAGTGCCAAGCTTCTGCTAAATAAAATACAAAATAGGGCTGAGGATATGGCTAAGTGGCTGAGAGCCCCTGAGTTCAATCCCTGGTACCCAAGGGAACAAAAAAATGGAGTTGAGGTCTTGGTATAGAGTTTTGGGTTCTGTCCTTATCTCACTCATACTTAAAAGTACTTTTCAAATTTTATTAAAGGTTATTTGGAAAAATTCCCATAAGTGGTAAGATAGTCTGTCATGAATTTATAATGTATCCAATCACTTAATAATTGCTTAAGCTCCAGACTACTTCCACCTTCTTGCCATTACAAATAAACGATGTAGTAAACAGTTTTAGAAATAATCACCTTTTGATGTACAATTTTCTATAGTGTTACAAGGCTTTTGAAGTTAGAGGTATTTTTCTCAAGTGCTACAGTACCCAGAGTACATTATGTGTGTTTAATACTTTAGTTTAAAAATAATTTGCTTTTTAACAGTAATTGTGTTAGGACTATAGAATTCCAAGTTCTTTACTTTCTAAAATGCTTGTGATATAACCATATTATTATAATAATATCTAAATAAATATTAAGATGTTGAGACATGGGAAAATCATAAAAGGGAATGATACAAAATGATGATATTTGGCTATAGATATATAAAATACGTATATATGAGGACTAGAGGGTAATATGCGAAACTGGAGTTAATGTGATAAGTCTAGGGTGGAAATTTTTTTTTAATAAAATGAAATATTTGGAAAATCCTGTTGTGTTTGCCATTAAGTAACATGAGATAATTATTGTCAGTAAATATAAGTTAGTTCTTCTTTTAACATGTAAACATCATAATATAGTTAATTTGAAAAATTTGAATTTGAAAAATGCTCTGTTTAGATGAAGATTATGGAAGAGATTCAGGTCCTCCTGCTAAGAAAATTCGATCATCTCCTCGAGAAGCTAAAAATAAGAGGCGATCTGGAAAGAATTCACAGGAAGATAGGTAAGAGGCATTGTTTTTCTGTCACTGCTTATGCTGTCACTCTGAAATGAGGGCGATCGTTGATCTTTTTTTTTTTTTCCTGGTACTGGAGATTGAACTCAGGGGCACTTAACCACTGAGCCACATCCTCAGCCCTATTTTGTGTTTTATGTAGAGGCAGAGTCTCACTGAGTTGCTTAGTGCCTCGCCATTGCTGAGGCTGGCTTTTTTTCTCCTGTCTCAACCTCCCTATGATCTTTAAATTGGTGAAATCTCCATACACTTGTGGAAAGTACTTACTGTCTACTTGGTGTTTTGCATATTTCATATTATCTCAGGCTGTGCTTTTAGGTCTAGAGGTTAGTCTCTTCAGTCATGAGGCTTGCTTAGATTCAACCTTAAATCCAAGGTGACCAGCTAGGCTTGGTGACTCACATCTGTAATCCCAGCAACTCAGGAGGCTGAGGCAGGTGTATCACAGGTTTGAAGCCAGATTCAGCAACTTAGTGAGGCTGTAAGCAGCCTAGTAAGACCCTGTGTCAAAATAAAAAATAGGGCACGGTGGTGCACGCTTATAATCCCAGTGGCTCGGGAGGCTGAGGCAGGAAGAAGCAGGTTTGAAGCCAGCCTCAGTAATTTAGCAAGGCCCTAAGCAACTTAGTGAGACTCTGTCTCTAAATAAAATACACAAAGGGCTAGGGATATGGCTCAGTGATAAGTACCCCCCAAACCCGCCCCCAAAAAACACACTAAGGGAGAGGGAGGGAAGAATAGAAGTTCTTTGGATTAGACAAAAGAGGAATGAAGGGAAGCAACAGGGGATGGGAATAGGAAAGACAGTAAAATGAATTGGATATAATTTTCCTATGTTCTTCATATATGAATACATGACAAGTAAAACTCCACATCATGTACAACCACAAGATTACTCCATGTATGTATAATATGTCAAAATACATTCTGTCATGTATATCTAAAAAGAACAGACAAAAATGAAATAAAAAGAGGAAGCTGGGGGTGTGGTTCAGTGTTAAAATCCTCCTGGGTTCAATCCCTGGTACAAAAAAAAAAACCCAAGGTGATCCCTAAGAATGCCTCTGCTTCCACCTCAAACTTCAACATAAGCAGAAAGACTGTTTAAGTATATACTTTGTTACCTAAAATTAGTATTAACATTTTTATTGTAGTGATAGCAAAGAACAATTGACCTCATTCAATCACAAATCACTGGTCAAATCAACTAAAGCTGATAGAATCTTAAGTAGTGTGGTCTGCAGAGTTCTACTGTCTCATACTCAATTCTCCTTTGTTTAAATAACTTAGTCATCGTTGTGGGCTCCATCCCTAACCATGATGGAGATCAGACATGGGGCCTTGTGCATAGTAGGCAAGCATTCTACCACCCCAAGCCCTCTCTTCCCTTAGTTTTACAATGAGTTTGAGTTTTAATTTAACTATAATTTTGCTTCATGAGGCCAGGATCTTGTAACTTTTGCCTGTTTTCCAAGGTTTTTGCACACAGTCTCATACTCAGTGTAGCATAACTTCAAGACTTCCTTGATGATGGTGATAATAATGAGGATAAGGATAGCTACCACTTATGACTTAATTTGTCAGGCTCTATTATATGCTTTATATACATTATCATTAATTCTCTCAACAACTCTGTTAGTTTAAGTGATGTTAACTTAGACAGGTTAGATGATTTAAGCAAAGTTACACAGCAAATGGACAAGCAGGTTTTGAAACCCTGCCTGTTGGACCCCAAATCTGTATTTCAGCCATTGGGCTATGTCACTTCCAAATAACACTACTACAGATGAGCAGTTTGAAGAAATGAAATAGTATTTTACACTTCTTCTGAGAAACTTGGAGCCCTAAACTCATTATTAAACCTATATATTTAGCCAAATGTGATGGCACACTCCTGAAGTCCAGCTTCTTGGGAGGCTGAGGCAGGCAGATTGCAGCTTCTAGGCCATCCTGAGCAACTTAGCAAGACCCTGTCTCAAAATAAAATTTAAAAAGAGTTGAGGATGTAGCTCAGTGATAGTACACTTGCCTAGCATTCGAAAGGCCATAGGTTCAATCCCCAGGAAAGGGGATAGGGATGGGGGAGGGGGGTATGTGTGTGTATGCATTTACCTAGAGCTTTTTTTAGTTGAAGAATTTCAAAATGTGTTTTTTTTCTTGTTTGTTTGTTTTTTGGTACCAGAGATTGAACTCAGGGGTACTCGACCACTGAACCACATCCTATTTTTTGTATTTTATTTAGAGACAGGGTCTCACTGAGTTGCTTAGCACCTCGCCATTTGGTTGCTGAGGCTGGCTTTGGGATTACCAGCATGTGCCACGGTGCCCACCTTCCAAATATGTTTCTTAGAAAAAAATAATACAAAATTATACTGTTGGGAGAGAAGTCTTCTAGAGTTTTACAGTATATCTAATTCAGTTTTATATAGCTATGCAATTTAGAACAATTTTTCATCATGTTCACTTATATTTCTCCTAGGAATGAACTGCTTGTAGCTGTTATAATGCTTCATCAATGTAATTATATCCAACCTAAATTGTCTCTTATTGCAACCATTTGATTTTATTATTTTCTCTGAAATGTCAGTTATGATTGAGGTGAATGCAATTTTTGTTGCCATTTGTATCAGATACCTTATGTATTCCCTCAGACCAATGCTTGATGTGTTGATTTTTCAATGTGTTGATTTTTCTATTGCTCTTCAGTTAAAAATGTAGCTTTCAGCCAGGCACAATGATGCAGGCCTGTAATCCTAGCACTTTGGGAGGCTGAGACAGGAGAATCACGAATTCAAAGCCAGCCTCAGCAATGGAACGACAAGGCACTAAGCAACTCAGTGAGACCCTGTCTCTAAATAAAACACAAAATAGGGCTGGGGATGTGGCTCATTGGTTGAGTACCCCTGAGTTCAGTTCCTGGTACCAAAAACAAAAAAAGTATAGCTTTCATTTGACTTTGCCATAATGGTGCTCAAGGATTAATACTGTTTACAATGATGTAATTCTTCATTGGTTATATTTGTGAATTAAATACCTTTGTGTGTGTGTGTGTGTGTGTGTGTGTGTGTGTGTGTGGTGTGGTGTTGGGAATCAGACCCAGGGCCTTGTAAATCCTAAGCAGTCACTCTACCAGTGAGCTCTAACTCTAACCCCTAAGTCCCTATTTTGTATAAAACCATTGATATAGAATAGTCACAAGTTTCAGAATTATGAAGTGTCTCAGAGTCAGATTACTTGGTTAAGAAATATGTTTGGTTGTTCTCTTTGCATAGGAATCTTAGGTTCAACAATTTGTCATTTGATTGTGGTCTCCATTATGGGGAATACCAAAGTGATTTGTAAGACCTGGTGTTTAAAAAAGGAAAGCCAAGATGGCAGTTTTTATAGATGAGTGTTTTTGTTCATCAAAAACTCTCATGAAGTCATAAAATGTTATCATTGAAGAGTACCAAATGATTTTTTTAAGATCATACAACTAATTAATGATAAAGAAGGGAACCCAAATTCCCAAATTAAGAATTTAAGGACCTAATACATGAATGTTTATTACTTTAAAAGTTATTTTTATGGAACATTATATAATTCCAGCTACTTGGGAGGCTGAGGCAAGAGGATTGCCAAGTTTGAGGTTAGCATGGGCAACTTAGCGAGACCAGGCTGAGAATGTAGCTCAATGGTAGAATGCTTGCTTGCTTAGTATATTCCAGGCCTTTGGGTTCAATCACCAGTATCACAAAAATAAATAAATAAATAAATATATTTTGAAATTTTCCATCGAACTTTGAAGCTCCTTAGCTGCTTTTGCACAATGGTTGTGAGCTCACTCTTACTTTCTCTGTGGTACAAGGCAGGCTTTGTTGATGTTTTTCTTCCTTCTTCCTTCCTTCCTTCCTTCCTTCCTCACTCCCTCCCTCCCTCCCTCCCTTCCCTTCCCTTCCCTTCTCTTCCCTTCCCTTCCCTTCCCTTCTCTTCCCTTCCTTACCTCCTTCCAGTACTGAGTATTGAACCAAGGAGCATTGTACCACTAAGCTACATTCTCATCCCCTTTTTTTAACTTTGAGACAGGGTCTCACTAAGTTGCTGAGGCTGACCTCAAACTTAAAATCATCCTGCCTCAAACTCCTGAATCTCAGAAACCACATTTGGTTTCTGAAATATGGAAGCAAAAGTTATTAGAAAATAATTATTAGTAAATAACTAAATTGTTTTATATTTATTTTATATTTTCATTTTATCTTTCTCTATGGAAAATACTTTTTCCTATGAACCAGGCCTGTACTGAGACACCTTCTTTTTTACTTTGGGTCTTTGGAAGCAATTTGTTTTCCATAGTAGATAAAATTAAGCTTATTCACCAACATTACTATAAAGTAAAGAAATACAGAGGCAATTTTACTGTTCAGCATCTGTTTGCACATTTTACTTCAAGTTCTTCTCAAGTCAGACATCAGAGATCTGTATTCATTTAGACTTTGATCTAAGACTTTAAGTATTTACCTTTTCTCCTTTGCCTTATAGTGAGGACTCAGAAGAAAAAGATGTGAAGACCAAGAAGGATGATTCTCACTCTGCAGGTAGTAAGCTATTTTCAATGTGATAAGTGTAAATCTACTTAGATATTTATTCATTAGGCATTTTAACAAGCAATTTTGTACATCAGGTACTATTGCAAATCCTAGACGTACGAAGATGTCTCTATCTTCAAATAACTAATAATGTTTCTGTCCTGGTGGCTTATTACAAAACCAGGTACTCTGGTCCCACCCCAAGATGTCCAGTGGAATGAATATAGGTAGGACATTGAAGCTTTGTGTTTTTAAGTATCTACAGATTATTCTCATGCACAATCAATATTGAAAACATTTTACATGAACAGATAAAAAAGATCAAACTAAATGTATATGTATGTGTAATACTAAGTGAAATAAAGGTATTAAATAGGAAGTTATCAGTTCTGGGTTGAAAAACAAAAAGGTTTAAATTTTAGTGCCACTCTTTTTAGATTTACATCTGTGATTCTAGCACCTCAGGAGGCTAAGGCAGGAAGAAGGTAAGTTCAAGACTAATCTCAACAATTTAGCAAGACTGTCTCAAAATAAAAAATAAAAAGAACAAAGGAAATAGCTCAGTGGCAGTGCTAGAGCACACCAGGGTTCAATCCACAGTACCTGAATGAAAAAGAGGGAAGGAGAGAGAAAGAAAAAGAAACTACCTCTAATGAAAGCTTTTTTTAAGAATTTTAACTTAAAAGAATTAAGGTGAGGGCTGTGGCTGTGGCTCAGTGGTAGAGCACTTGCCTTGCATGCGTGAGTCACTGGGCTCGATTCTCAGCACCACATACAAATAAATACATAAAATAAAGATATTGCGTCCATCTACAACTAAAAAAAATGTAAAAAAAAAGAATTAAAGTGAATTAATGAGTCATCTCCATGGACTAATGTTCAGTCCTCATGACTTACTGGTGGTACTGATTTTTAAGTTTAACTTTTAAAAGAATTGAGGATTTTTTCCTTATTGCTTCCAGACACTAGTTTTGACCTATATCCCTACTTTGTCTTCCTGGGTCTTCCCTTCTAACGAGACAGCTATTTAGCTGATTTTTTAAAAATATTTTTTTAATTGTCAATGGACCTTTAGTTTATTTATTTATATGCAGTGCTGAGAATTGAACCCAGTGCATCTGGTGATCTCAAGATAATGTAGTATATACTCATTCATTTGCTTTGTGAATCTTAACTTGATTATCTTACCTTTATTAATTTTTTGAGCGCTAGATGCATAACCCTGTACTAATATTAAGGATAGGTGAATTTAATTTAGAGTCCACCAAGTCAGCTTTATTCTCTATTGTCAGTAGATGAGGGTTTTTTCAGTGAAAGTGAAGATGTGAACACTGAGCATGGCAAGGCCCATAGGACTCTGTTTTCAGAAGAATGACAGCTAAACCCTACTAGAATAAGAGAGCCTAAAAGAGCTATACTAGAGACTAATACAGCATAGCTTGTTCTAGAGCCAGGGACCTGGCAGACTGTCCTTAAACCAGATTTACGGACAAACACCCTAGGTTTTGAAAAAAAAGTTTTTAATTAATAAGTTGTAGTGAAAGTAATTTCTTATAAGCTTCCCCAGAGCCACGTCCCCAGCCCTCTTTTGTGTTTTATGTAGAGACAGGGTTTCACTGAGTTGCTTAGTGCCTCACTGTTGCTGAGGCTGGCTTTGAACTCGCGATTCTCCTGTCTCAGCCTCCCTAAGTGCTGAGATTACAGGCTTGCACCACCACACCTGGCTTGAACCTGTGTTTTAAAAGGTTCCCTCTCTCCCTTCTAAATTGTAAAGAGTAATGATTCGACATTGTTTTTTGTCTTACATCTTAGTAAAAATCACTGGAAAACATTCTCCCCCTCTTAAAAATATTTTAAAGTATTTTTCTTTTCTAAAAACAGTGGACATAGATTTGAATGTAATTGAGAATTTTAGGGCAAAATCATGAAATAAATTTAAATTATGTTATAGGAAGCATGTGTTCACACTTGAATTCAGCTTTGTTATTGCTTAAAACTACATGTTTAAGTTATTTTTATAAATATCCTGGGTACATAGAATCATTCGCGTTCTTTCCTTGTGAACTTTTAACTCCTCCTTTGTATATTTTGCAGGATTTTGGGGGGGGGGGTACTGGGGATTGAACTCAGGGGCACTTGACCACTGAGCCATATTCCCAGCCCTACTTTATGTTTTATGTAGAGACAGGGTCTCACTGAGTTGCTTAGCGCCTCACCATTGCTGAGGCTGGCTTTGAACTTGGGATTCTCCTGTCTCGGCCTCCCAAAGTGCTGGAATTACAGGCGTGCGCTACCGCACCCGGCTTTTTGCAGGAATTTTTAAGGATAGAATTTACCCTTTTAGAATGAAATAAAGCTGGGTGCTATGGCACCCACCTATAATCCCAGGGGCTTGGGAAGTTGAGACAGTAGTATCACAAGTTCAAGGCCAGTGTCAGTAACTTAGTGAGGCCCTAAGCAATTTAATGAAACCCTGTCTCAAAAAATAAAAAGGGCTGGGAATGTAGCTTAGTGGTAAATTAGCTGCTGGGTAAAATCCTCAGTACAAAAAAAAAGAATGAAAGCCGTGGTTATATATTATATTGGCCACTAGGTTGACTCTTTCAGAAAGTCAGCTTTCAAATGCAAAATCCTTTGATCATTGCATCGTGATAACTTTCATATTGCAGAGGACAGTGAAGATGAAAAAGATGATCATAAAAATGTACGCCAACAAAGGCAGGCAGCATCTAAAGCAGCTTCTAAACAGAGAGAGATGCTCATGGAAGATGTGGGCAGTGAAGAAGAACAAGAAGAAGAGGATGAAGCACCATTCCAGGAGAGTATGTGAAGTTGGCTAGTGTCCTTTGATTGTTTGGTTATGATTGTAGTTTATGGCTCATTTTGTCATTTTAAATGTAACATCCAGCCCCTTAAATTAGGTTGATAGTTTCTGTTAAAAGAAATTCTCATTAGTCACTATTTGTAATGGTTGCCCTCTTAAAGATGTTCAGGTTCAAAAAGAAAAGTATTAAAAGTAATGGCTACATGTTGTGATTTGAGATGTGTTTTAGCCTGGTAGAGGGTGTAGAACTCCCCTCACCCCCCCCCCAAAATATTAATAGCAAAATGTAGGTATTGCACAGGTTATTCAGGTTAGTGATATGAATTTTTGTTTTATCTATAATTTTCTTGTTTCACTTATTCAACATTGGACCCAAAGTACCAGGTCAGTTCAGTTTCGTTTCCCTGATCTTAACCAGTCCTACATGGGACTGATAAAACTACCAAAAGTTATTTGATGGTTTCAGTTTTTATTCAGATTAAGTTTTGTCCCTTCTGTCTCCAACTAGCTCTTTAGACAAGTCAGTCATGTAACCCTCATTTGAGGTACATGCTGAACTCATTTACAGATGGGGCCAATGACAACTTCCACCACATTGTTAGAACAGGTACAAATAGAATCCAAAAGTATTTGACTCCCAAATCCCATCCTCTGATCATTCTTCACAGTCTTTCTCTTTGTTTACTTGGAAGAATGTGTACATTAAGTTAGATGTTGAAATTCTCTTTCTTCTCAGAAGATTCAGGCAGTGACGAAGATTTCCTAATGGAAGACGATGATGATAGTGACTATGGCAGTTCAAAAAAGAAAAACAAAAAGATGGTTAAGAAGTCCAAACCTGAGAGAAAAGAAAAGAAAATGCCCAAACCCAGACTAAAGGCTACAGGTGAGTTCCACAGAAGTGAAATTAAGTTGCTACTTTAAAAAATTTCAAGAACCAATACTTTCTCTACAGAACTTCATTAGACCTTAGCATTGTCCTTATATTTAATAGGAATACAAAAAAATCTGAAAGGATCCCTTGTTGATAAAGACATTATACCCAAGAGACTGGTAAGCTTAGCCCTATTCTTCAACTACTGCCATATATGAGTAAAACTTGGTAATAGCTTATTTGTTTCAGATACAGTGGTAAGAATACTGTGTCAGCATACCTATTAATTGCCCTGTTCTTCAACTGATATATATCACAGTCCCAGCAGCAAATCTGAAGACTTGAAATTGTGAAAATGCAGTCAGGCCTACAATAATGCATTCAAGTTCTGAGGTCTGGTCTCTGCCTCATTCTTTGTACTATGAGAATAAAACCACACTTGAAAACATGAATTTATTTTCTCTGAGCCAGATGTTTTCTGCCAGATATTTTCCTAGTTGGAGCTAGTTTGTTTATTAAATCTAGATTTGCTTTTTGTGTAAGTAGTTTTATTCTGGCAAATAGAATTAGAGTTTTGTTTGTTCTGTTTTTTGATACTAGAGATTGAATACATGAGCACTTAACCACTGAGCCACATCCCTAGCCCTTTTCATTTTTTGTTTTGATACAGGATCTCGCTAAGTTACTTTGGGCCTTGCTTAGTTGCTGAGGCTGGTGTGAGCCACCACTCCCACATAAAGGTTTTCAACTTTGCCTAATCACTTCTTGATGTTGAGAATGATGGAACTATCAAAAATTTTTTGATGGCTTCAGTTTCTACCCAGATTAAGTCATATCTTTTCCTCTTCTTGTCCTGCTTTTTAAACATAAACAGTTTTGATGTGAGCACTTATAGTTTCACAAGCCACTAAGGATGATGTGCATTTTCTGTAGCATATTTTTTGATTAAAGGCATTACTGATAACATTAGATAAATGATTAGATAACTGTTTGAGGAGCTGGGTATAGTGGCACACACTGTAATCCAGTTACTCAGGAAGCTAAGGCAGGAGGATTACAAATTCTAGGCCAGCCTCGGAAATTTAGTAAGACCCTGTCCCAAAATAAGAAAAAATTTAAAAGGACTGGAGGGGTTAGCTCAATGGTGGAATTCTTGCCTAGCATGTGTAAGCCCCTGAGTTCAGTCTTCAGTACCACAAAAAGTTTGAACATCACATAGCATATAGGTATGTTAAAACATAACATTGTACCCTATATAAAGATGCACAATTTTTATGTTTTTATATGTCAGTTAAAAATAAATTTTAAAAATGATTGGAACCTATTACAACATATTGTAGGGATATATTAGGACTTGTTTAGAGATTGAGAGGTTTTTTTCCTATATGTGTACTGTATGCCCACCTTACTCTTAGTGATTTGGGGTCTTGTTTTTAGATTTTATTCTTAGAAAAAGACATTTTTTCTCTTTCCTAAACATTGTTTTTCTTCTTTCAGTGACGCCAAGTCCAGTGAAAGGCAAAGGGAAAGTGGGTCGCCCCACAGCTTCAAAGGCCTCAAAGGAAAAGACTCCTTCTCCCAAAGAAGAAGATGAGGAGCCGGAGAGCCCTCCTGAAAAGAAGACGTCTGCAAGCCCCCCACCTGAGAAATCTGGGGATGAAGGGTCTGAAGATGAAGCCCAATCTGGGGAGGATTAAAAGTGATAATGGTTTGGGGAGAGATTTTATTAAAAAAAGAAAAAAGAAAAAAAGAGAGGGAAAAAAAGAGAACCCACTTAAGATAGAACATGGTTTTGGCTATGGCTTGACTTATGGGCTTTCAGTGCTTTTTTCCATTTGTTGAAAATAACATTCTCTCTTTCTCTCTCTCTCTCTCTTTTTTTAAGAAAACCATTGTATGTTGAAGTGTTTAAGTTACCTTTTTGTCTGTTGGGCTTCTCTTTGCCACCACCCCCCTTTCCCAATGAAAGCCATGTCAACTTAATCACTGGATTGACTGCTTCATCTTTTTATTTTTAATGGAAGGTATACCACAGTTGTAAAGCAATAAGATTTAAGATGAACACTATGGAAACTTTGCTTTTTGCTAAACAATAGCAAGTTGAACAGTAATCAAAAACAGAGAGGTTTAAGTTTAAAATGATTGCTTCTTTTCTCTGCCTGGACTTTAAAAAAAAATCAGTTGTCATCTAATATGAGTTTATATGTCTATATGCATAAGTATAAATGTCTAAAAAAATCATGACTCTAAACTTCCACTGATGAGGCAGGAGGAGATAAAGATGAATTCTGAATTGTTACTAAAAGTACTCATATTTTTTACCTGGGTGGGGGATGGGAAATGGGTTTACCTGACCTTGTTTGGGGGTGTGGGTTTTCCTTTTTTATCTCATCACTTATTATCTCAAAGAGACTTGGAGCCAGTGATCCTTTTATCCTGCTACAGTCTTTAAGGAACTGAAAAAAAAAAAAAACAAGAGCCGCCAAAACTGAAATCACTCTTGATTTCATATTTCATTCTCTAATGGTTCATGTTTTAAAAATATATATGTATCCTGTTTTTTGGATAAAATTTTACCAAGGATCAAAAAAAGAAAAAAGGAGACCCTAGAATTTAAATGGCAAGATGAATCTACACATCAGTTTCTTCTCAAACTGACAATGGTTAGGTTTTAAGCAAATAAAGTTCCAGTTAATGTGAAACTCAGTCACAAAGAGTTGAGATATTTCCTTTATGAAAACAGAGAATTGAAATTCTTTTTATGCTATAAATGTACATTCAGATCCCATGAACCATGCTGTTATTTGTTATAGAACATTTTCCTTTTTATACCCCGATCTCCCTGTTTCTTTGTAGAAATATGGTATGAAGTACATTTCTGCTTCCTGCTGCTACATAGAACACCACTGCACCCCCTACCCCTAGGCCTAGTAGCTCTACTAGGGGACACTTTTCCTAACTATTCTTCACTTACTGACAGGATAGGAAGTATGTTAAATGCTGCTTCCATACTATTGAGCTTGCTTTTTTTGTCTTAGTCTGACCCCCTGCTTACTGCTTGTGTTTCTCAAAGCAAGAGACTGAGACTCAAGAGGACAAGAGAAATCATGCATTTAGGAGTACCATTGGTCAACATTTTACATACCTTAGGAAAGCAGTTAAGAGATCTACAGGTTTGATCCTCCATATGCTGATACCATGAGCTAAAAGGAGCAAAGGTTAGAAATCCTGGTATAATAATAAATTGAAAATATGGTGAAATTCAATTTCTGCATTTTTCCTGCTTTTTAATTGAGATTTGCTTCCTCAATATTCTCTTGTGGTTTTCTTTTTGTCTTTTAAGTGACGGCATGTATTTCTCAGATAACATAGCTTTCTTGCAGGTGTTCTTAGGACAAGGGTTATTTAAGGAATTATTTTTAATCTAATTATGAAGACACTTTAAGAAACATTCTTAACTTTGATTTTTTAAAAAACACCCAGTGGCAGAGAGTCATTTCATTATTGCACTGTGTGTTAAAGAATGAATAAGGAGTTTTTAATACATGGCCAAAAATTGCAGGACTTGAACATAAGTAAACAGTTGGATTTTTATCATACATGATGGTTAAATTTATAGTTGCAAACATTGTAATGAGGGTTTTAAGGATTATTCTTTGTGCTTTAGTGGGTGTGTTCAGATATCCATGTTTAACAAAATAGGTTTGTGTTCATAGAGTAAAAAAAAAAAAAAAAAAAGACCTATCAGTGTTCCACCATGCACTTCTGTTGTTTAGGAGTTTTAAGTCTTACATTCCTAGTAACATCTGGGCTTTTCATAGGTTTTGTTTTGTAAAGATTGGGGAGGAGTTCTCTTTAAACTTCAGCTTCCATGTTGTGTGTGTATAACTGTCTCTTTAAGACATTACTCTGCACTAACATTTCTGATTGTGATTTATGCACATGCTTTAGAGATAATCGCGTGTTCTAGGTTACTTGTGTGCATTTGATTGGGCTTCTTGTTTAGGGTCCCTTTTAAAACTAAGTTGAAAAATATATTCTCTATTTCATTAAGTTGAAAAATATATTCTCTATTTCCAATAGGCTGGACAGAAGGATCTGTGTCCCCAAGTGAGACAGGCTCTGAATGACCTTTGTTTTCTCCACTTTTGATGATTTAAAACATTCTAGTCTTCCCCTCAAATCATGCATGCAAATGGGAGGACTGTTTTGGTGACTCAACTGGAAACAGGTGCCCTATAGTCAGGCTTGATAATGATGTCAGGATGCATTGTAGCTATAAGCCAATAGTGACCAGCCATTGGCACCTCCCTCGGCTGAACTTCTCTTTTTATCTAGTGTGCCTATGGTGAAGTGGCAATAGCATTCACTGTCTTATTTTGCAGTGCTCAGGAAGTGGGACATTTACTTTGAAGGTGCTTGTTTATGTTATCTGAATTCTCTTAGTTAGCTGTGCTAGGTTTACCTCTGTAACAGATTTCGGCAGCTATGCTGACTGACACTACATTCTAGTTGTTAAAGTTCTTTTTTTCCAGCCTCCCCTCCCCCAACTAGAAATGGGTAGCTTCCCTCTTACTCATTGGTAACTTGCTGCTGCTTTTAGCCCTTGTCACCTCAGATCGGAATCAAGGGAGGGGCACAAAGGACAAATATTAATCTCAGTAATGGTAGATATGTCCTACTTTCTAAAACACTTCTTCCTTTCATATTTCCCCTCCATATTGATTCCGTAAAGGAAAATTAATGGGCGATTCCTTCTTTAGGGAGGTAATGAGTTGAAATCTTTTGATCTGGAAGAACAGTAATTGAGTTTTCTTGAAGGAGCTTTGATAGTGGTTTTCTGTTTTTTGTTTTTTGTTCCCACAGCTGGTTTGCCCCAGTTCAATCCTCAAATTCAATGCTTATTCTTGGTACCAGTTCAAATAGCATTGTCTTACAGATAACAAATCAAAAGTGGAATTTGAGGTTATATTCTAGTAGTTTTTTAAGTTTGACCATAACTTGTGAATATGGTCAGCTAAACTGAACTTGAGACACTTTTTAAATAGTTCTTTTTATGTCAATGAACATTCAAGTAACAGATGGATTTTAGAGTACTAGTTGGGGAAAGGAATAATGCTTTTCTTTAAACAAACTTCATTGTAAGGACCGTTTTAAGGGTTAGAAAGGCAAGAGCAGAATTTAATAGCAGGAGTAACTTCACATAAGACCATGCAGCCATTGTTGCTGTTTGGAGTGAGTGTCAGTCAGTCTTTGGCTGCATCCCCAGTAGCTACACAGAAAAAACTCACCTTGGGTGTTTGGAAATGAAGAAATCTAGGCTATGGTCTTTATGGCATTTAAACTGAGGGACTTAGAACAAATAATACATACACATTTCCTGCCAAAGAGTAGGGAAAATAAGCTGGTTGCTCTTGAGGGTAGAAATCTCCCTTTCTCTGTGGATGAAGCTGAGTTTACTTGGACAGTTGGTTTTTTGTTTAAATATTGGGACATGCAAGCTATGTAGCCGAGTTTCATTCTCATTTCCCTTTGTCTTAGGCAAACTCAATATATAATTCTTCTTAAATATCAAATCTATAAGTTATACTTTTGTTCAAAGCCTAATTCATAAAATTCACAGTGGTGCTGACTGTAATAACCACTATTGGGGAAAATCCCGTATACCTGCCTGTTGCCATGCCAATGGAGTGACTGACTGGTGACATCTGTATGAGCATGCTTTGTGGCTGGGGGAATGCCACCGTTGTGCAGACACTTTGTACATCAGGGATGAGGGAGGGTTTTCTAGATTATGGGGGGAGGGTAAAATTGGGATTTTTTTTGTTGTTGTTCCTTTTTTTTTTTTTTTTTTTTTTGATGGGTGTGGGGATGTAGTATTCAGCTTATGCCCTAAAATATAACATGTATAAAAACCCCTGAAGTATCGTGTGGGTGTGCGTGTGAGTGTGTGTTTGTGTACGTCTGGCAGTTAAACCTTTGTCTTCTGGAAATTAGTGAATTCTTTTCTTTTTTTCCTCCAGAAGTATTTGTTACAAGATTTGTAAATAAGAGCTCTACTTAGTTTGTTTACCATGAACGTGTTGCAGCAAACCTTACACACCTAATCCTGCAAGCCTTCGGGAAAAACTAAGACTTGCCAGGTTAAGCAGCAGCCAAGTTCTCAGTAATTATTTGCCTTGAATCATCTTTTAGACTTTACATTTTGCCAGCTCTAAAATTCCCAGTCTTCCTTGATTTTAGTCCTTAATCACTTATGTTCTGAGCAGGAAGGGTAAAAGAAAGGAACCTGCTTAAATGTATTAATTAGTCCATGGGCTGTGACCCTTCTTCATATTGCAGTGTGGCTAGATACATGATCAGACACCAGAGGGTTGGGCATTCTTGCAATACCTTAACAGTGCTGAAATCTGCAGCATGGTACTAAGGAAGTTAAAGTTTGAATGTAACCACTTTATTTAAAAGTTTTTTTCTTTAATTTAAATGGGGTTGAAGTGAACATGATTTTGTTGACCATGTTCGTGACTTATAGATGCAACATGCATTGGTAGAATTGTGTGATGGTCTTTTGTGATACTTAATTTTTACATATCCCAGTCTCTGTATGTATCTGCATAGACAAAGAAAAACAAACTCCTGCTTTGCTTTTATTGAAGGGTTTCCAGGACTGCGTGTCTGCTCCTGAGCTTTGTTTTAAGTATGTGTATCCTTTGCTTGTATTTTGTATTAAAAAAAATAAGAAAAAGAACCCCTTATTGTTGAGCATGTTGGCATCGTCCCCTTTATTTTTTTTCTCTTTTGGGGACATGCAAAGCAAGTTAACTCTTTTTCTGTATCTTTTTTTTTTCTTTTGTAAACTTTTTTTGTTTTGTTTAAAAATGGCTTTATAAAAGGGCTTTTATAACCCAGATGTGTGCTCTGTGTACTTCTTGTAATACTTCGAAGCAAATACACTGACTTATAGCTGATTACCTTGGTCCATCAGTTCTCTGTCTAGCTTGACTTTGGGGGGAAACTGTTCCTTGAAGAATTTAGAAATTTGAACAATGACCACTGCTGTTACGAAAGGAAAGTTTATCTTGCCTTAAAAGCATGAAATCAAGAGGCAGTGAGTTCACTATTTTTTAAGTAACTAAGAGGGAGGACTGGACTGAGTGCAGGAGGATCCATAATTAGCATTTTTCCTCCTGTTCTTTTTCAAAGATAGGAAGTATTGTGAAGGGGAAAGTTCGTCACAACACTTATATGTATAATAAAAGGTAATTTTTATGCTCAAAGCGTATGTGCATTCAGTTTTAAATACCCATTAGAACTACACTAAATCATCTTTTATGATTTAAATATTACTTGGATGAGCAACAGGGTACAAGCTCCCTCTTTAGAACAGAGCTGTGATGTAGCTATTGGGGCTTTTTTTCTTTTTTAATCTTTACCTTCATTAATATACTTGCCTTGTCAGCAAATACTGTAACTGATTATAAACTCCCCTTTGCTTTGAAATTAAATGCTTTTTGCATGCTGTTATATGTCAGTGACTGTTTAGATTTATATTTCCTAATAAAGTTGTCCCAGTCAAAGTGGGACATCAGAGGAATGTTAGCAATCCATTTTTCCTCAATCTGTGTTTTATGGTTAACATACCAAATTTTATGTTTCTGTACAATGCTAAAGACATAATCTGGTTTAAAAATTTTCAAAACCCCAAGTGGCTAAACAGACGCATGGAGGTAAAATACATTGAGAACTACCTTGACTTATTTAGAAGTCTGACTATATAGTAATTAATACTGTACTTGCACAGCACATTGTGGTCTATGGAGTTTTTGTTTACATATTACCTCATTTAATTTTCACAACAATTATGAAATGGACAAGATGGATTTTTTTCTTTCAATAATATAGAAAACAGACTGGTTCAGGTAGAATGAGACTTGATGTGGTACCTGATGGGTCTAGTGTGTGGTACAAGGGTTTGAATCAGGTCTGTGTCTTTTAGTTGTCACAGCTGTGGGTAGCATTTTGCTGTTCTTTGGCATCCCTAAGTAACAATGATACTTGAACCAATCCAATGAGTTACAACAAAGGATTAATGAAAAGGGGTGGGATGTGGCTCAGTGATAGTGTTTGCCTAGCAATTCAGTGCCCTGGGTTCCATCCCCAAAGTGCAAAACAACAATAAAAACAAAAACATTTCAGTGAAGTATGAAGAGGTATTAAGTACTTCAAAATTCCCATTACCCCTTCAGGAGACTGAGGCAGGTTCAAGGCCAATATCTAAGGAGAACTTGTCTCAAAAGAAAAAATAGCTGGGCGTGGTGGTACACACCTGTAATCCCAGCCAGCCTCATGAATTTAGCAAGACCCTGTCTGAAAAAAGGCAGAAGAATTAGCTCAGTGGTTGAGTACCCCTTGGTTAAATCCCCACTACAAAAAATAAAAATTCAAAATGAGCCAGGCGCAGTGGCACACACCTATAATCCCAGCACTTTGGGAGGCTGAGGCAGGAGGATCGCGAGTTTAAAGCCAGCCTCAGCAATGGCGAGGCAAGGCGCTAAGCAACTCAGTGAGATCCTATCTCTAAATAAAATACAAAACAGGGCTGGGGATGTGGCTCAGTGGCCTGGTGGCCCTGAGTTCAATCCCCAGTACCAAAAAATTCAAAAGGGCTAGGGACGTAGCTCAATGATAGAGTGCCTCTGGGTTCAACTCCCAGTACATCAGGGGGGAAATTTTTTCAAGTTATTTAAGTTCTTTTTATCTTCTGATTGTTTCAAGATTGTTGTAATTTGAGGAAAAGATTAGTCATCTTGACTATGTAACATTACCCTCCGCCAGTAGAGGGCAGCGTTTGTCCTCCACATCAACAATGACTGCTTTTCCCATCTACTGTTTAGGTACTGCACTCTGCACCCTCTGTATCAGGACATCCTGCCACTACTTGGGTTAGAAAGGTTCTGTGATCAGTGTGCACACTTATCGTCCTACTACATGCAGCAGCAATCTTTTCTGGATGTTAAATGGGAAATAGGATCTCTTGATTCATGCACACCTGTACTCTCGTGGTATTCCCTTCTTATACTCCCAAACCTACATAGATAGCCTCCCAAAATGATAGTGTGTTAAGATTTCAAAACGCAGCTGTGAACTCTTGGTCCTATTTTGAAACAGATGTTGCCTTTTGATCTTGGCCTCCAGCTCAAAACCCTTGTTTTTTGCACAAGGAGCACTGATACATGTATTTGCATATAACAAATACTGACTCATTTTCCAAGTAATATAGTAGCTTATGTTCCTTGGGTTTGTTTTATTTTGTTTTGTTTTTGTTTTTGTACTGGGGATTGAACTCAGGGGCACTTAATCACTGAGCAACATCCCTAGACCTTTTTTTTTTTTATTTTGAGACACTGTCTCATTAAGTTATTTAGAGCTTTGCTAAATGGCTAAGGTGGCTTTGAACTTGTGATCCTCCTACCTCAGCCTCCCAAGCTACTGGGATTATAGGTGTGTGCCACTGTGCCCAGCTGTCCCTGGATCTTGAGGGCATGCTTCTTTTTCCCTCCATTTTCTTAATCAAGTGAACAGCTACCCATTTTGACATGCTTTCACTGGGTCATCACCAGGAGAAATTGGTATTGCTTGTGGGTGTGTCTTGTTTCAATAGTAAAGTCCTGGATAAATATTGTGAAATAAATGTGTGTTAATTCAGGGGCCAGGGAGCAAAAAGGTGCAGTCAGGGTTTCCATCCTAGTAAAGCAAATAATTACTTTAAAACATGATAACAAAATCTTGGGAATAATTGTTTGCCTTGAATTTACTCTAAGCTGGCACCCGGAAGTGATTTGTTTAGAAATCTAACTTTAAAGAACAGGTAGAACAAGGAAGAGTACACACATATATTAGTGTTATTGGTAATGTCTTAGCTATTAAGTTGACATAAGATATATACACAAAAGCCATTTTATTCCAATTTGTAAGACCACCTCCTTGGCTGATAGGGATGCAATGTGTCCTCTGTATCTTGGGTAGAAACAGGAATAGGTCCTCTCTAAGTAGTCAGGTTCTCCTGACTACAAGAGATAGGGTGGATAAATTGAGTCAGGCTCTGAAGGAGGTAGAAAGGAACTGATGCAGGGAAAATGATGGACTAAATTTGAGGAAAAGATTACCAATTTGGTAACCCTAGCTGATTGAATATATGGTAAAAAGTAATTATTATCCATTTAATGAACTGTGGTATAATTAACCAAAAATAGATTATCAAATACTGATCTTAGCCGGGCACAGTGGCACACGCCTGTAACCCCAGCACTTTGGGAGGCTGAGACCTGAGAATCGTGAGTTCAAAGCCAGCCTCAGCAACAGCAAGGCACTAAGCAACTCAGTGAGACCCTGTCTAAATAAAACACAAAATAGGGCTGAGGATGTGGCTCAGTGGTCTAGTGCCCCTGAGTTCAATCCCCAGTACAAAAAAAAAAATTCCTTATCTTTACCAAAAGTCTGTATAGTGACACATACTCAGTCCTTATCTTGTGGCTATAAAGTAGTTCTCTGTGTTCACTGATTGACCCTAACGGAATAAAAACACTAAGCTCTTAAACAAATTTAATTTTACTTCTAAAGTGGTTAAGAATAATGATAAAACAAAGTTCTTTTATAAATCACTAAATGTCTTGAGGAATCAAGAAAGACTCAATTGCCCGGTGGTGTGGTGGCATACACCTGTAGTCCCAGCTGCTCAGGAGGCTGAGACAGGAAGATTGCGAGTTCAAAGCCAGCCTCAGCAAAAGTGAGGCTCTAAGCAACTCAGTGAGACCTTGTCTCAAATAAAATACAAAATAGGGCTGGGGATGTGGCTCAGTGGTCGAGTGCCCCTGAGTTCAATCCCCGGTGCCCCTAAAAAACAAAGACTCAATTGAAATTCTGTTTAGATCTTAGAACATAATTTTGGGCCCCTCAACCTAACTTCATACTATTGTATGCCACATCTCAGTTACAAACTTCAAGCTCCTGGTTTTGTCTTTCCCTCCTGCCTCTGACCTCATTTTGCCACTTTCTCTCTTTTCCTTCTCTTGTTTTTGTGAAAGAACAGTTGGTTTCTTTGGGGTTACTGCTTTTGAGGCAAACATAATGCTTGTAAATGAACGAGGAACCAGCAGTTCTGTAGACAGACGCACAGTTGGCCTGACTGCAAAATAAACAGCATTTCCTGGTAAACCTGGAACAAGGCAGAGTGGAGATTCCAAAGCTCTATTGTAACGAATGCTGGTACAGTTTTAGGTACACAGGAGAAAGACAGGATCGTGTTCAAGAGCGTGGGTATTTTTTTTTTAAATGCATTTTTGAGTTGTGGATGAACCTTTATTTTTATTTATTTTTTTTAATGTGGTGCTGAGAATCGAACCCAGTGCCTCACATGCTAGGCAAGTGCTCTACCACTGAGCCACAACCCCAGCCCAAGAGCATGGGTATTTTCCTAGACCTAGTACAATGGACCAGCTGAGGGCCATCAGCACAGCAGGTCAGCCTCCTCTCATCCTGCTTGCCTTCATTCCCTTCCCACTCACCATAGCTCTACTACTGGCTTCTGGGTGACTCATTCCTAACAAGTCAACACCATTGAGCAGTCGCTAAGAAGCAGATGCCCTTCCCTGGGAGAATTAAGTCTAAGTGAGGACACACTAACCATTCCAGACAGTGGATATAGGATAGGAGTTCCTAGAACACCTGCTCCTCTACAGTTCACCTCTGAATTGGCTGGAAATATTTACTGACAATTATGGTGACTATATTCCAGGCCCCAAATTGGGATCTATGCTGGAGTGAAGAGTTCTGTCATCTTCCTCAATAGGAAAGACAGTCTAAGATATCTTTTGGATCTCAGAATATTGGCACATCTGGGATAATTTTATGGTTTAAGGAACTAAAGCATGAGTTCCTTAAAACTGAATTATTCTAGGGAATTTATGTGAATAGTGTAAAAAATGCAGCAGGTATTCAGGCAGCAGAAGCAAGAATTGCCCATAATGCTCATTCAAGCATAAGTAGTTGTTTTGGGTTTATTTGTTTTTGTTTTTCAGTACTAGAGATTGAACCCAGGGGTACTCTACCCCTGAGCTACATCCCCAGCCCTTATTTTTATTTTGTGGTAGGGTCTCACTAAGTTGCCCAGGCTGGGCTCAAATTTGTGACCTTCCTGCCTCAACCTCCTGGGTAGCTGGGATTCCAGGTGTGGACTACCACACCCAGCAGTAGTTATTTGTTTTTCTTGAGCCCCCAGTCACTTTTCCTCACTTGGTGACATGCTTTGGAGAAGCTGTGTGACTGATTTGGATGAAATCATGAAATCAATTTGCAGGGTGATCTTGGGCAAGTCACTTATCATCCACCGCCTGCACAGTGCCTGTCTCTCCCTTTCATGTAGGGGCGATAATAAGGAACTGCTTCTCCTCTGCTTCCAAGGGACATTGTAGGGAGTGAGGCTGTGTGCACCCAACACCTGGAAAACAGGCTTCCTGTGCACACCGGTTACTGCTGGCATTGAAGACCCAGCCTTGAACAAAAGCATCAATGTACCTCCAGTCAGGGGACACTGCAGGCAAAAAACCCTCATTCCTTTAGTGCTGCACTCCTTTGAGCATGTCTCTGAAGTATAAACGGGTTATTTATTAGTAAGAACACACTTACAAAAAGGTAATCTTTAACCAGCCCATGATACAGAGTGGTTTTAGAGAGAAAGGGGGAGTGACAGTAACCCAAGTCACCTGTAATAGTTTTTTCCCCCCTAGTGTAAGTGTACAGACCTGTTGGTTAGAGTTTGTTCCTTAAGCTTCTAGTAGGAAAAAAGAATTTCATCCAGTGGTTTCCAACTGTATTCATCATTTTAGATGTATCTCAAGTGAGACAATGTTCATTTGGTCTGGAAAACTGATTACAGATACTTGTTAGTAGCAGATTTTTGGTATTTGAAATCACCTTATTTCTTCTATGTCCTTGGTCTTTCTAATTTAATACCTTTCAGAAAGGAAGTCGGATCCACAATCAGAGACAGAATTCAGGGCTCAGCTGAACCATTAGATGAAATGAGACATCATATATAATATATATGTATATATATATACACATATATATATACACATATGTATATATATTCATATTGACACCCTCAATACTAAAGCCTCACTAGAATGCTTTTTTTGGGAGGCCTCTATCCTGAGACCCTTTTATAGACTAATAGCATTTTGACAACTGAACCCCAGGGACATGCTACAAGATGGATGCTTCCAGCTGGGCACAGTGGTGCACGCCTGTAATCCCAGCACTTTGGGAGGCTGAGACAGGAGAATCGCAAGTTCAAAGCCAGCCTCAGCAATGGCGAGGCACTAAGCAACTCAGTGAGACCCTGTCTCTACATAAAACACAAAATAGGGCTGGGGATGTGGCTCAGTGGTCAAGTGCCCCTGAGTTCAATACCCGGTACCAAAAAAAATAAAGTTTGACTTGCCAGGCGTGGTGGTGCACACCCGTAATTCCTGTGGCTCAGGAAGCTGAGGCAGGAGGATCACAAGTTCAAAGCCAGCCTCAGCAACTTAGTGAGCTTAGTGTTCTAAGCAACTTAATGAGATGGTTTCAAAATAAAAACTAAAAAAAGGCCAGGTATGTGGCTCAGTGGTTAAATGCCCCTGGGTTCACTCCCCAGTACCCCTCCAAAAAAAAGGAAGAGAAAAAAATTTGACTTATGTGAGTGGAGTAATGGTCAAACTATATATATAAATACTAAAATTTGGTCAGGAGCCTGTTATCTTACATACTCTCCCATCAGATTGTTAAGAACATCATTTGTGCTTTGGGGAAAGATAACTCTCAGAAGTTGAAAGTTCCCTTTGTCATGTTATCTTGCTGAAAGAGAATTGTTCGTTTTTGGCTTTAGTAAAATTTTCAGTTTTCTCAACTGGGTTGCTATCACTGAGTTCCGTTAATGTGCATGACACATGCTTCCTCTCATTAGGCATGTTGGACAAGTGTCAACATTTAAGGTCGTGAGAACTGGATGTTTGTTCCCCTTAAGAGTATGCTATGAAGAAAACTTGAGTGAAAATCAGGATAGCATTCTTCCCCCAGGCTTAGCTTTTACAACATTCTTGTAGAGTTGGAATGCTAGCTTGGTCAGAGAGACAAAGCAGATTCTCAACTCGAAGCCTCCCAAGGTGAAGACGGGGAGCGAGGCATAGGGAGTCCTGCTATTGAGGCCTCTCTCTACCCACTTGACAGGCTGCTTCAATTCCTGTTTATGTCAATCAGACTTTCAAAAGAGATTCTTTTGGGATTGAACCCAGGGCCAGAAAAAGCGTTCTACCACAGAGCCACATCCCCAGCCCCCCAAAAGAAATCCTTTTGTTTTGGATTTTTTTTTTTTTTTTGGTCTGTTTTCAGGATAAAACTCTTAATTGAGAACATACATCTTCATTTTCTAATCAATGAGAAAGAGCGGCTGATAACTATATGCAACTGTTACTGGAAAGCAATGTATTGGAGATTCTTTGGCAGCCTGTAGAAAAGTGCCTTAAATCAGTGGTTCTCAAAATGTGGTCCCTGGATCAGTAGCCTCAGCCTCAGCTGGAAACTGGTTTGAAATGTAAAATCTTGGGTCACACCCCAGAGCTGTTAAATCAGAAACTCTGGCTGGCTGGTGCTGTGGCATACGCCTGTAATCCCAGCAGCTCAGAGAGTGCTGAGGCAGAAGGATGGTGGGTTCAAAGCCAGCCTCAGTGACTTAGCGAGGCCCTAAGCAACTCAATGAGACTCTGTCTCTAAATAAAATAGAAAATAGGGATCAGAATGTGGATCAGTGGTTGAGTGCCCCCTGAGTTCAATCCCTGGCAGCCCCCTACCAAAAAAAAAGTCAGAAACTCTGGGGATAGGACCTGGCAGTTTGGGTTTAACAAGCCCTCCAGGTGACTCTGACACACACCAAAGTTTGACAAACACTGCTAGTTTCAATCATGCCAAAGGATCAGCTGGACTAAATCTTCACCCTTTGGAAAGGCAGCTTGGCCTGAGTAATGCTGAGACAGACCAGTTACGGCGCCACCTGACTGATGGGTTGGCTCAGCAGTACCAACTAAAACCTATAGTCGCATCCTCATGTGCCATGCCTGGAAATAATTTTCTTCACTTTGGGACACTCCGTATCTCTGTAGGAGTCACCAAAGGGAGACTGATTCTTTTCCCTTCAATGAATCCCGCTGTCACATTCTTCTTTTGACACCTCTGTTTTTTATCCTGAGACTTTCAAATCCCACCTATTGGACTTCCTGCAGATACAGGCCTTGGTTTGGGATTGTTTTGTTTTTTCATTCTCTTCCTGGAAAGAAGACTGGACAAATGTTTCGTGTGTGTGTGTGTGTGTGTGTGTGGTTCTGGGAATGGAACCCAGGGTCTTACACATGCTAGGCCAGTGCTCTAGCTCTGAGCTACAGCCCTAGCTACTCTAGTGAGATCTTTAATTCTTTCATAATCTATACCTCACCCTGGGAAATTCATTTTGGCTGTAAACCTGCATTTCTCCCAACACTGTCTTGGTAATGACAGCAGCTCTTGTTAGGGAGGACTTGCTGCATTCAAGGGATCATCTTGAATACTCACTCTGCCTTTTATTATCGAATTCTCACCACACTCTCACAAGGTACAGGTGACAGGAATATCTCCAGTTTACACAAGAAGAAACTTAGGTCTAGAGATGGTTAAACACTGTGCTCAGGTCACGTAGGTTGACAGTCACAACATTCTGCAAACTTTCTTTTCTTTTCTTTTTTTTTGGTATTGGGGATTTAA
>CM053410.1:59610169-59647855 GCA_028644305.1 Xerus rutilus
GCCCTCCCACTTCCCAGAGCTAATTACATGCTTCTTTAATGAAAGGAAATAGTTTCTCAGCTGAGCTGGAAAACCCAGGTCCTGATGCCCCCCACCCTGCTCTGCATGGGTATCATGGGAAGGACAAGAAAGAAAGCAGCTGCTCCACGTGCACCTTCTCTGCCCTTTCCAGGGGTGCTCAGCCCCGCCTGGCACAGGGACAGTTTCCTTCTGCCAGCAGAAGCCTCCAAAACTGCCACTGGATGTGGCTGGGACATGGATGCTTTGAAAGAACCCAAGCAAAGGATGAGATTAGGTGGCAGATACAGGCCGGGTGTTCGAAAGGGCCTCGAGGAAGCCAATTTTTTTATTCACAGGTCTTCAGCTGCTGCCTGGGAGTGAGAGGGAGGGTGACTGTCCCCTTCCCCTGCTGTGTATAGCTGCTGGGGACAGAGCCAGCTGCTTCATTCTTGGGTGGGGCGGGCGGGACACCGTGGGGACCAGGGGAGGTTGGCTAGAGTCCCAGGACAGGATCTCCCTCTCTCTGCAGGGCCTCCCCGAGTCAGCACAGTCCCTGGGAGGTGGTTTTAGGAAAGAGTCCCCTGTGGGACCATAGGTGATGGGGATGTGAGGGAGCATAATGGGGGCAGGAAACAGCTGGGCTCTTGCTTCCCTAGAGAGATTACGCATGAAGCAGATTCCAGGATGTGAGGGTTATGGGCACCTTTCCTCTTTCCACTACTGGGGAGAGAGGGAGGGAGAGAGAGAACCCCACAGCTGCTCTGCTGCCTTCAGTTCCGACAGTCAGGTGGAGGCTGGTCTGTTGGGAGCCAAGGCCATGTGGGACCAGGTGGGAGACAGTCTCTCTGGCCTCTTCTCTCTCAACTGCCTCTGATTTCTAGGCCACCACCCTGGAGGTTCTAAGTGCCTCCACCTCCCAATATTATCCATAAAAATAAAATGCCAACATGGAGGAAACAGCAGCTGGGGAAATCAGAAAGAGGATTGAGGACTGACCTGAATTTATGGTCTTTCCCTGACCGTTGAGCAAAGTCTTCCCTGAGGTAAACCCACAATCATCTATTATACATCCATTACTTTGGACTGGATAAAAGAAAAAGAGAGGGGAAAGAGACAGGGGACACTTTAGAGACTACACACCCCTTGAGGGCAGGAGATTTCTTAAGTCTTTTATTTTACTTTGTTTTTCTTCTGGTGCTAGGGATTGAACCCAGGGCCTTGTGCCTGCTGGGCACATGTTCTACCTTTGAGCTTCATCCCCAGCCAATAGTGTGATAATTATAGATTCACAGGCAGTTATAAGAAAATATACAGAATTAGAGATGTGGCTCAGTAGTAGAGCATACGCCCAACATACAAGAAGCCCTGAGTCTGATCCTCAGCACCACAAAAACAAAAACAAAACAAACAAAAGAACAAAAACAAAAAACCCACAACCAGAAATATCCCTATAAACTTTGCCTAATTTTCCCCACTGATAAGATATAGCGAAACTATAGCATATCACAACCAGGATATTGACTCCAATACAATCTACCAATATTTTTTTTTCCAGTGATGGGAATCAAAACACATGCCTTTGAGGCAAATGTTCTATTATTCAGCTCCTTCTGTGGGCCTTTTTAAAAAAAAATTTGAGACAGAGTCTTGCTAGATTTTCCAGGTTGGCCTTGAACTTGCAATCTTCTTGCCTTCACCTCCCTAGTAGCTGGGATTATAGGTGTGTGCCAGGCCAATCTACCCTATTTAGATTTCCCATTTTACTTGTGTGTGTGTGTGTGTGTGTGTGTGTTTAGTTCTACACGATTTTTTCACTGTGTATATTTGAGTATCCATTATCATAATCCAGATTCTGAATGTCACAAGGATCCCCAGTTGCCCTTTTATTTTATTTATTTATTCTTGTGGTATTGGGAGTGGAACCCAGGGCCTTGAAAAAGCTAGGTGAGTGCTCTGCCCCTGAGCTATACTCCCAGCCCCAAGCTGCCCTCTTATAATCACACCGCTGCCATTCCCTTCCTGGTTCCCAATCCCCAGCAACCACTCTTCTATTTTCTATTTCTAAAGATTTTCTTCTAAAATGACTAAAGGAGCCGGGCACAGTGGCACACGCCTATAATCCCAGCAATTTGGGAGGCTGAGGCAGGATGATCACAAATTCAAAGCCAGCTTCTGCAATATGGTGAGCGACTAAGCAACTTAGTGAGACTCTGTCTCAAAATAGAAAAATAGCTGGGCGCTGTGGCGCATGACTGTAATCCCAGCACTTTGGGAAGCTGAGACAGGAGAATCGCCAGTTCAAAGCCAGCCTCAGCAACGGCAAGGCACTAAGCAACTCGGTGAGACCCTGTCTCTACATAAAACACAAAATAGGGCTGAGGTTGTGGCTCAGTGGTCAAGCGCCCCTGAGTTCAATCCCCGGTACCAAAAAATTTTTAAAAATAACAAAATAAAAAGGGATGGGGATGCGGCTCGGTGGTTAAGTGCCCCTGGGTTCAATCCCCAGTACCAAAAAATTAATTAATTAATTAATTAATTAATTGGTTAATTAAATCAAATAAAATGTTTAATAAAAGGGATCCTACAGCATGGGACTTCTGGGGATTATTTTTCTCTCAGCATAATTCTCTGCAGAGCCATCCAAGAGGTAGCATGCACTAGTAGTCCATGCCTTTTCATTGCTGAGTAACAATCCGTGGTATGTTTGTTTATGGCAGTACTGGGGATTGAGCTCAGGGGCACTGTACAACTGAGCTACATCCCCAGACCTTTTTACTTTTTTGTTTTGAGACAGGGTCTAGCTAAGTGACAAAAGCTAACCTCAAACTTATGTTTCTCCTGCCTCAGCCTCCCAGGCTGCTGAGAGGACAGCTGTGCACCACCATGCCCTACAGAAATCCATGGTATGTTAGTTGCGAAGCTTGTTTTTCCACTGACCTGTTGAAGGACATTTGGGTTGTCTCAGAAAATAAAACGGCTAGACAAATAAGGCCACTATAGACATTCATATACAGGTGTTTGTGCAAACCTCAAGCTTTCATGTGTTTTTCTATCTAGCCACAGCATCGTGCTGGGCTCCTAGAAGATCCTCAGTCCATATTCCCTGGTAATGACTTCCGGGAACATAGAAAGCGAGAATGATGTTAGATGGTGGTGGTGACCACAAACAATGAACCAAAAATTGAGGCACAGTCTGACGAAAGGATTGATCAAAGGGCACATGGTCATCATTAGCATGAAACAGTTAGAACTACAAGGGGACATAATTATCTATAGGACACAAAGGTGCAGTCTAGAGGTGAGCGGGAGGGAAGGCCCTCGACAGCAGCGCAAGGCTGTATGTGAAATGATGTGCACAGAGGCCCCAGAGACACTGAAGCAGCCCCGATGGTGGCAGGATCAAAGCTTTGAGAGCACGTTTGGTTCGGATCCCACCTCCCCCACTTCTTGGCTATGTGTTCTGGGCAAGGCATTTAACCTCACTGAGATTCCCTTTCCTTATCTGTAAAATGAAGGTAGTATCTTTTTCATAGGAATTAAGAGTTATTTTCATCAGACATAATTAAAATAGTCTATGTGAAGTTCTTGGCTGGAGAGCGCCTGGGTAAATGTTAGTTCCCTGTGATGTTCCCCCTCCCAGGGGAGGTACAGCCCTCAGAGCTATTGTGATAAGCTACAGATCCGAAAAGGTGCTTGCTTAGAGGAGGTCTGTAGAGGGGCACAGAGTACAGGGATGACTTGAGCCCAGTAGAGACTAGGCAGTAGGCTGGATGAGAGGCGGGCCACTTCTCTTGGGCCTAGGTATCACCATCACGCACAGCAGTCATTTGCCATGGGCTCTGCCCCAGGAGTCAAAGTAGCTTCAGCTACCACTTGGGGGGTACTCATTGCTGCTTCTTTCAAGGTGAGCTTCCACTTGCTTTACTAAAGGTCTCAAATGGAAAATGGATATCCCTCTTTGGAGCGGCTACAGGCGCCACACTGGACAGGAAGCTCCTCCCTCAACCCAAGCACATGCAAATCATCCACAAACCACATCTCTCTTCAGATCCCAAACCCCAGGCAGCCAAAGACCCTGGTGCCTCCAACGCCTTCCAGAAAGTGCCTGGCCCTGCACAGGACCCTCTGTCCAGATCTGCTTTTGATCTAACAAAGATGCTTAACCTCTTGATCTCATCATGAGACTGTCCCCTTAGACGGGGGGGAAATAGAGACCTCCTTTCTTCGTTCCCATTACTCCCTTTTTTTGAACAAAGATTACCTCCCTTCTGGTCCCTCTGGAAGAGAAGGGACTTGATTCTGCTCTGTTCTCATCTCTCTTCCTGCTTCTGGTGCCTCCCAGGTCCCAAGCTCCTCTAGACTTCATCTTGAGCCAGGAATGCGGCTGGGAGGAGCCCCTGGCCTTTGAAGCCAGAGGCGCTGGTGGTGAGGGGCAATAGGCCCCTGCCTTCAAAATGCTATGGCCTTCTCCCCCTGCCAGGTGTCTTTCCAATTGTCCTTTGTCCTCTGTCTTCTGGGGCATGAGTCAGGGAGACAGAAGAAGAAGGACAGAAACAGGGTCCCCTTGGGATAAGACCAGCGAGCAGGAGCTCTCCCCTTGCCCCCCGCAGGGTCCTCTGTGTCGCTGTGATGGTCACAGCAAACTTCCTGTTCTGTTCCAAACCTTTCTGTGTCCGTCATCCCCATCCTCATCACATTTTTTTTTTTTTTTGGTACCAGGGATTGAATCCCCGGGCGCTTAACCACTGAGCCATATCCTCATCTCTTTTTTACATTTTATGTAGGGACAGGGTTGCTCAGGGCCTCGTTAAATTGCTGAGGCTGGCTTTGAACTCTCCATCCTCCTGCCTCAGTCTCCTGAGCCGCTGGGATTATAGACATGCGCCACCGTGCCTGGCTCATCATCACTTTTTTCAATGGATGTATTAATACTTCTCTCTGCCAAACTCAAGCCTCCCAGAGCGATCTTTAAAGCTATAAATTACATTCCGTCACTCTTCTGCTAGCCCTTTCTAACGGCTTCCTGTTGCGGGAGAATGAAATTCACATGATCTGATTTCTGCCTGCTTATCCAGCCCCATTTCTGCCTCCCTCTCTCACTGGCTTCCTTTCTTCCTCGCACGGGGCCCCATTGTAGCCTGGCCTGTCTCATAGCCTTTGCATTTGCTGTTCCATCTTTCTAGAGCTTTCCTTCCTGATCTTCCTAGGGTAGGTTCCTTCTTAGTTTTCAGGACTGGCTCAAGCATCACCTTCTCAGAGGGGCCTCCCTCCAACCCCACCCCAGCAGCCCTCTAACCCCATCATCTTGTTTGACCATCTGAAATTACTTAGTAGTGAATCTATGTGATTTCCCTACTGGAAAATATACTCCAAGACAGTGGGGGCTTTACCTGTCCCATTCACCTGCATCACAAGCATCTAGAAGGGACTAAAAAAATTTTTTTTTCATTATCAGGGAATGATAAGCACTGAGGTAAACACCAAGCCACATCCTCAATCCTTTTTAATATTTCATATAGAGATAGGGTCTCCCTAAGTGAGGCTGGCTTTGAACTTGGGATCCTCCTGCCTCAGCCTCCGGAGCCTAAAAAGTATTTTGTTGAGTAATAAGTGAATCCTCCCTGAGATACCAGTGGGTCTGAAAAGGTCCAGAATGTGGGTAGAACACTGGCCTTGGAGACTGGAAACCCGAGTGTAGGTCTCCACCCCAGCTCAGATTAACACAGCTCAGCTGCACAACCCTGGTCAAGTCGCTTTGCTTCTTTCAATTTAATTTTCCTCATCTGTAAAACAGAAGTGCTACCACTTGGCTTCACAAGAGTGTGGTGAAGATTAGAGAAATAGATGAAAGAACAAAATAGATATGGAATAAGCACTGGTTTAAAAATAAGTCCACATGGTTATCCAAAGAGAGGAAAATAAAGGCTAGGTGTCGTTACATTCTAATCTCTTCTCCATTCTTTTAATCAACTTTATCATGTTTTTAATTTGAGAAGGCAGAGACATGAGGCAACCCCGAGGGAGGGGTAAACAGAAAACTACCATCCACAGGCCGAATCTGGGCCACTGCTGGTTTTCATATGGTCTGTGAGGGAGGAAGGCTTTTTACATTTTTAAGTAGTTGAAAAAAATAAAAATAAAGATTGGGCTGGGGGTGTTGCTCAAGGGTAGAGCACTTGCCTCGCATGTGCTAAGGTCCTAGGTTCAATCCCTGGTACCACAAAAGAAAAAAAAAAAAAAGACCTTTTGTGATACATGAAAATTATATGGAACTCAAATTTCAATGTCCATAAATAAAATTTTTGTTAGAAACCAGAATCAGCCAGGCATGGTGGTGCATGCCTCTAATCCCAGCAACTTGGGAGGCAAGGAGGGTCATAAGATCAAGCCCAGCCTGGGCAACTGAGTGAGATCCTGTCTCAAAATAAAAATAAAATGGGCTGGGGATGTGGTTCAGTGGTAGAGCACCCCTGGGTTCAATCCCCAGTACAAAAAAAAAAAGAAAGAAAGAAAGAAAAGAAGAAGAAAAGCAGCCAGAATCACTGTTCTTTTATATATGGGGGACAGTGGCTGCTTTTGTGCTCTAAGCAGAGTCTAGTAATTGTGATAGAGACCATGTAGCCCTAACATATTCAGTCTAGCCCTTTACAGAAAAAGCATGGGGGAACCCTGGCTGATTCTAAGGAGGAAAGGGACATCTCAGAGATGGCCTAAGGGGTGGTACAGAGAGGACAGGATAACCCCAGGGAAGGGTTCCCTGTTCAGAGTCTGTCTGCATGCCTTGGAAGGTCCTGTGTCACCCCTGGCCTTGGAGGCAGCTGAGGGAGCTGCTCACCTCCTGGGCCTCCACAATGATGCCCCACGGGAGTCCCTACCCCTGTTGTGGGTCCTCTCACCTCCATTTTCCTTGGGCTTGGTTTTCTCTGGAAGACAGGGGTATGGGTGGTCAAAGAGGCTGGCCTTCGGGACATCAACTCTCCTAACCAAGGCCACCCATTCACCCTAGGGAAAAAACCTTCGCACCCTCTCTCCTCCCAGAGGCCATTCCACATCCGCTCTGCAAGCCCCGTGTAGGAGGGCCGTCTGGAGAGCGCTGGCCTGGAGATTATTCTTAGGGAAAACAGGAGGGCTAGCGGCTTCAGGGAGGTGGGAAGTCTGCTCCTAATGACAGGCCTCTCTCTCTCTGGGGAGTTTATAATCACCCTTCGTGTGGCAAAGACGCCAATCCTGATGGAGCCCATGACATCAGGGAAGCTGCGATGTGGCCTTGGGGGTGGGGATGTGTGTGCGCATTCACAAGCCTGTAGAGGGAAGGGACAAGAATCTAACTGCAAATGTAAAGGCTCTGTCCTTGAAAAAGCCAGGGGGCTGGGGACGAACAGGAAGCTGAGGGCAGGAGGGAGGGCTGGCTGTCCTTCTAAGTGCAGGGTGAGGGTACAGAGAGAAGTGTGGCCATGCAGAGGCACCCCGTTCACTTGCCCCCTTTCTTCTTCTAGTCCTTCCATCATGTCTAGGGGATCTGGAAGATTGGGGCCAAGATCCCACCACCACCTTGCTCCCTCTAAGGAAGAAAAGGTCCCTTTTATCAAAGACGTCTCAGGAAGCAGAGATAGAACATTGTCCTGTCTCACTGCTCCCAGTTCCAAGCATCCAGCAGCCTCTACCTGCCCTGGGTCACCTCCCTTAGAAGTAGACCTAGTCAGAGGACTAGAAGGCAAGGTCAAGGCTCCAACACTAGTAGCTCTGTGGCCCTGGCAAGTCACTTCCTACTCCTCTGAGTCTCCACTTTCTTCCTATCGTAACACCTGTCCCCCAAGGTCACTGTGAGGACCAAATGACATACTGTACACAAAACCACTTTGAAAACCATAAAGCCCCAGGAAGGAATATTCATGGGAACAAACAATGATCTTTGTGCCCACATGGTCCTGAAGGACAAAGTGAGCCTTCTGTGACACAGGTCCAAGTAGCTTAGTGACTTGGAAATAAGCCAAGCACCGCATACCCTGAGCAGGCTCAGGAGATGAGTTTCCACCATCCAGAGGTTCTGTCCAGTCTAGGAGAGGGGAGCCAAGGGAGGATGGTCCCCAGGGCTGGAAGCCTCAGAGATTCTATCACATCACACATGATATGCGATATCATACTTGAGGCTCCCTTCTCATCACAGCGGGCCCCGCATGTGACTTGAGCTCAGCATCTCTCTGACAGGGCCCAGCCTTCCTGTTTTAGCCCTGGCCGTTAGACTGAGATAGAGTCTGTTTCCCCTCCAGCGGCTCAGGACTGAGAAGGGAGGAAGACGAGAGGTTTCCAATGCATGATATCCCATGTGGGACCCGCTCCCCCACCCCCCACCCCCCACCCTACCCTTTCTGAGATCCTTGGCAGGGGTTGGTAAAATTCTAGAAATGTCCATGTGACCCCTGAGGAGCTTGGTGTAAAGGGTAGTGAGCCCCAAGTTCTAGTCCAGCCCTGCCACTCTGAAGCCAGCCCTGGGTGAGTCAGCTGCATCCTCATCTTAAAGCAGAATGGACACCCTTCTGTGCACCTCTGGGCCCTGAGAAGCAAGTGAGCAGAGCTTATGAAGATGCTTTGAAAATGGTGCAGGGTGGCAGAGGCAGACTGGCAGGATAATGCGGTCAGAAGCCTTAACAGGCCTGAGCTGGGATGAGGTGGGGAACAGAGGGGAGAAGGGGCGGAGGGGACAAGAGGAAAGTAATTATGGAATGCTCTGACAGTGCTGTGACGTTGTTACTATCGGCTCCATTTTACAAAAGGAGCAACTCAGGCTTGGCGAAGTCAGGTAATTTGTCCAGAGTTTATGGTATTAAGGGCAGGGCTGGGTAGCCAGCTCGAGTCTGCCTGACTCCAGAACCCATGATCTTTGTACCCCACTGGCTCTCTGTAGTACCTGTGTTGGCACAAGATGAACACGGAGGAGGAGGAGGAGAAAAGCCAATTAGAACACAGGAAATGTCTCTAAGCACCTGGCCCCATCGTGCCAGTGTCCCTGCTGGCCCATACAGTTTTTTCATGCAAGTTAGAGAGAGGTAAAAGCGGACACCAGCCTGCCTAGGTGTACCTGTGAAGTGAATCCCATGTTCCGCTGTTGAAGGCAGCCTTGGGCAGAACTCTGAAATTAACTAATTCATGCACTGGCTAATTAATTAAAGGAGCAAAGAAAAACAAAACAATCAAGAGTAACTAGGGGTAGAGAAAAAGAAGAAATAATTGTGGGGAGAAATATGTAAATGGGAGGAATGTAAAAGGTGGGTGTCACACTAAACAGGGAGGTGGCAGGGGCCAGCTCTGGCTGCTGGGAATCCGACCAGGTAGCCCAGATGCCAGCGGCATGGGCTAGCTGCCTTCTCCCTGTACCTGGCAAGCACGCCTTGGTGTGATCTGCTGGTGGTCAGCTGGTGACACCAGTGACTAGTCTGGCATCTCTCTCTTCAGATCTCACTGAACAAAGGAGGTATCTTTTGGCCAGCTGGGTGGGACAGTGCTCTTCCCCCTTTCCTGGCCCTGGAGCCCTGCAGAGACGCCCCTCCTACTCCCACCTTCTGTTCTCCTAGAGTTTTCCAGCCTGGGGCTGGTGTCCCTGGCCAGACACCTGGGCCCAGGCTGGTACCACTCCTTCCTGGAAGCCTGGGGATGGATTGTGCAAATGTAGTGCCATACCCTCGGGCAAGAGGTTAGTTCTCCATCTAGTTATTAATTACTCACTTGCTTATTATCTCTCACACATTGCATCAGGACCGTGAGAATGGCTTTATAGCTGCTTAAATTGGTATCAGCCCCTCTCGCTCCCCAGATGCACACACAGATCCAGGTTCAGTAGCAAATCCTGCCTTAAGTCATTCCAGCCCCAGCCTATCTCCCACAACTCCTGGCTCAGGCACACTCCAGCCATCGCCTCCAGAATGGGAAAAGCTGCTCAGCCAGCAGGCTCCCCACCATTATCAACTCCCTGAGATGGGGCTGCCGTAGGCTATCTCACTTATCTATCATCCCTGGGCTAATCTGCACTGGTCTCTGCATGGGCGGACACTTACAGGAGAAAGGTTAGAGATTTTACACCTTGTCTCAGATGTCCTGGGAAGTCCCTCCTCTAGTCTGACTCTCATTCCTCTTATTGCAGTTCTGGTGTTTTCTCTCTTATTTGGCCTTCCTTGCCATACTGGTTGAGTAAATACTTAATGGTGGATGTAGAAGACTCCTCCTCCTTTTATTCCTGTGATGTTATCAGAGTGTCAGACTTACAGAGGCGAATGGGAATGAGACCTCTGGGCCTCTCCTAGCACCCTCCTTCCCCTTCCTTGACCCCTTTATTTTCCCCAATCCAAAGACTGTGGCGTTACAGCCAGCAGCCACATCCAATCCCCTGTGAACCCCCCAGCCTCCTGGTCTAGTCTCTGGCCTGCTCTGGGGCACTGCTCAGGTGTAGTGTAGACAGCTCAGGGTCTCGGCACACACCCAGGTGAGGGGCCTCTGCCCTCACTTTCCTCAGTTACATTACCTTGGGCAAGTTACTTGACCTCAGTTTCTCCATCTGTGAAAAGGAGGCAACACCTTCCTACCTTAGAGGTATTTTTTGTTTGTTTGTTTTGGTACCGGGGATTGAACTCAGGGGTGCTTGACCACTGAGCCACATCCCCAGCGCTATTTTGTGTTTTTTTTAGAGGTATTTTTGAGAATCAACCCAACGGTGTCTCCGAAAATTCTCATAAGCCGTTAAGTACAGCGCAGAACCAGGTAATTACTATTCACCTTCATCAGCATCAGGGCCTCAACAGCCCAGCTCAGAACTGCCCCAGTCGCCCCCACTTCCCTGGATTTACCCACTGAGCTTTTTTTTTTAACCTCCGTAGTTGGTTTGTAGCCTTGAGAGTTTTGCACTTGCCGACGCATTCCAAGTCTGCAACAGGAGTAACCGAGACACTCTGGGTTTTTGTTTTGTTTTATTTGGGTTTTGTTTTGCCATGCTGGGGGTGGAAGCCAGGGTCTCCCACATCCTAGGCAAGCTGTCTACCGCTGAGCCACAACCCCAGCCGGATCCCCAGGTCACAAGAGGCATTGGCATTGGGTTTAGATGTGTGAAGGAACTTGGCCAAGGCTGTGAGACTCAGGCATGGAAGGTAATGTGACCTCCTGCCCAAGGGCTTTCAGGAGTGAACCCGATCCCTCCCCTTCAGTCTCTAAGTGGGAAAGACCCAGTGACCCAGTTGCTTTCTGAAATGCCTGGAGCAGGGAGGTGAGTCTTTGAGGACCTGAGATTCTTCTACACAGCTCAGATCACCCCAGGGGCTAACTATGGTGGGGTTGGAAAAGAGGGAGGGACAGCCAGAGGCAACAGGCTGATGCCAGCGCCACACCCCCATGAAGATCTTTCACCGGCTAGTCACCAGGCTGCATGCTACAGTGGAAAATGTGTGGGCTCTGGAATCAGACCCAGTGCCACTTACTATTCATCCTGTCATTCATTTCTCATCCAGCAAATACTTATTAAATAACAAGCAGAAATCAGGCTCAGGGTTAGGATTGGGTAACTTTATGCCTGCCAGCAAGTCATTTTTTATGGACAAAGCTTTGGGGGAAGAATGCAGGCTGCTATATAAATAACGTATTTAGAGGAGGGTCTCAGAGTATGTTTCTTCCTTCTGTCTTCTGGACAGAATCCTAAATGTGATGTCGTGCTGAGGTGGAGAACACACCGGGCCTGGGGCTTTGTTCAGTGGTATCATTTTGGGGGGAGGGTACTGAGGATTGAACTCAGGGGCACTCGACCATGAGCCACATCCCCAGCCTTATTTTGTGTTTTATGTAGAGACAGGGTCTCACTGAGTTAGCACCTCGCCATTGCTGAGGCTGGCTTTGAACTCGTGATTCTCCTGTCTCAGCCTCTCTAAGTGCTGGGATTACAGGCTTGAGCCACCGTGCCCGGCTCAGTGGTATCATTTACCTAGCAAACAAACAATAAAACAACCTGATATAGCTTCTGCCCTCATGGAGATGACAGTCTGCTCGGGGAAGTAGAAAGTTTGCTGATGCCCCAAATGCCAGGGGGCTAAAAGACCCAGTTCTGGCCTTTGAAAGGAGGTTGGGACAGGAAAGGAGACCAGATTTCAGGAAAGGAAAGGACTGCTGTGTTCATCCAGCCTCATCCCCTACCTGACGCCTGAAAGCCATGGGTTTGTCCTCTGAAGCCATTTCTCCTCAACTTCGTGCCCATAGAAAAGCCAACATGTTTCCAGGGCAGGTCTAGGCTCAGCACGCCCCACCTCTGCTCTCTGCTTAGCTGGGTCTTTCTGTTCTGGAGGTATCTGTTTCTCTCCACTTTTTCCCTATAGATCTGGGTGGGAAAGAGGGAAGGGAGACTCCTCTGAAGGAAGCTGAAATTCAGAGGAAAGTTCTCTTTGTACAAGGATTTCTGTTGTTCACTGTCAGAGGGAAGCTTCCTGAAGAAAGCACCCTGGAAGACCAAGTTTGTTATTGTTTTAAAATCTTCCCCGCATGGGGGCCACTCAGATCGGAGTGTCCACTCCGATGTGACATTTTCAGATAGAAGCCTGTGACTTCCAGAATCAGAGGCCACAGTCATTCTCAAGCTTGGATTTTGAAAAAGAAGTGACAGAGTCCAGTTCCTCCCTCAGTGTCCTCCTCTTGTGTCCCCGCAAAACACCCTTAACCTCCCAGTGCCTGGTGCTGGTGGAATGTGGTTCAGCCATGTGGACACACACACCCTACAGGTGGTTCTTCACCCATTTTTTTAAAAAAAACTCTGCTTCGTCTTACTCCTCACCCAAACAGTCCAAGTACTTTTGGGTAAGAGGCTCAGGGCTGGCCTTCCATTCCTGGTCCTAACCTCCCATACCCTTAGCCCTCTGGACAGGAAGAGGGTAGGAGGGGACTCACAGTGCTCATCGCCCATTCCTTTTTCTTTCTGTCCTTCATTTAATTTTTTCTTGCCCTTTAAAAAATTAAAATTCTTCTAAGTCTTTTTTTTTCTTTTCTTTTTTTTTGGTACTGGGACCTTCAGCATACTAAGAAGTGTTATGACACTGAGCTAAACCCCCAGACCTATCTCATCCTCTCACCTCCACCCTCCCATACTGCATTGAGCCCAGTAGCACTGTACCATGGAACGACATCCCCAGCCCTTATTTATTTATTTGTCTGTTTGTTTATATATTTATTTTGTGGTGCTGGGAATTGAACTCAGGGCCTTGTGCATGCAAAGCAAGCACTCTACCAACTGAGCTATATTCCCAGCCCCTTATTTCTTATTTTAAGAGAGGGTCTCACTAAGTTACCCAGGCTGGCCTCGAACTGGCAATCCTCTTGCTTCAGCCTCCCAAGTAGCTGGGATCACAGGCGTGCACCACCGCACCAGCTCCTATGCAGTCATTTTTATTGGTAGCATAGTGTTCCATTGTGCAGATTTGCCATAATTTCTTTAGCAGTGGCTTATTACTCTTATTATTCTACATTTAAATCATTTCTAACTTTTCATAATTATAAAGAATGATGGATGATTAGGTGAACATCTCTTACATCTGATATATATATTTTGTTTCAAGAGAAATCCCAGAAATGGAAGTGCTATGCCCAGGGGACCCATTTCTCCTCCTTCCAAGTCCACAGTCAGGATTTAGCCATGTTGGTGGTCCTTAGGCTTAAAGAGACTGCTCAACCTCATCCTGAGGCAGGCAGGGAAGAAACAAACAGATGTCAAAATGGACCTCAGCCCATAGATGATGGAGATGGGGAGAGATGAGAACATCACAGGAACTCCAGGTCCTTCCCAGCTTCTCAGCCTTCTGTGAGGCCAACCAGCCCCAGCTTGCATGTTATCTCTGTAGAAGGAGGATGCTTGCTCTGAGCCCAAAGATAATGGAGAGAGGCTGTGGGTGGGGGGTGGGGTGGCAGCTAATGCATTTGCCAGCATCTTTGGTTTCTCCAATATCCAACCAGACTATTAGCAGTTCCCCAAGGATGGTCTTGCTTCTCACGTCATCCCCCATTTCCTATAAATGGGAAGTAGCAAAGGAGTAAGGTTTTTGTATGTATGTGTGGGGGAGGGAAGAGGAGGAAGGTCTGGGACATATTGGTTGTCCTATAGCTGATTTAGTGGAGAACTGAGGTCCAGAGAAGTTATTTGCCCAGAAGGAAACAGCATCTTACAGAGTAGTATGGATGTTAGAACTTTCTCTGAAGTCACTGTCCAGACTAGATGAGGGATTTCTGCCTTGTTTCTGGAGCCCAGAGACTGTTTGTGTGTGTGGTGGGGATTGGAAGAAAGTCATTAAACTGAGAAAGTGCCTCAGTTTATCTGAAAATGTTATACATCTCCTGGGTTTTCCCAAGGATTGAATGAGCTAATACACAAAAGCATTTAGAAATAGTGCAGGCACAATCATGAATGGTAACTATTATTATTATTACAAGAGGCTACATCAGTAGAAGGGAGAGACTTTCGGAGCAGAGGGTCCTATAGCACTGGGGGCTGGGTGGGGAAAGTGCATCTGCTCAGTTTGGTAAGAAAGCACGGCACTTGCTGGGGAGGGTGCCTGGGCAGTTATTCAGGTTGTGCCTGAGTGGGATCCAGAATCTCATTCTCTGGAGCCCTCCTTCCTCTTCCCTGTGTCACAAAGCCTAAGGCCCCTGGCAGGGAGTGGGTGCCAGGCAGGAAAAAGAGGACTCATAGCCCTCTGGTGGAGGGGGGTAAACTCTCTCCTGACCCTCGTTTTTCTTCCTAAGCCTGGAAAATACCACTGTCCACTCTCTCCTGGCTCTGTAATTTTCCAGCTGACCTGGAATTCCCCATGACTCCCGCCCTTTTTCCTGGGGCAGAGGGGCTACTAGTTGAGGGACCCAAGACTCCACCCTGGTCTCTGCTGGCCACAAATGGGTTCGGCAAAGACTTTGGAAAACCAGAATCCTTGGCAGCTGGAGTTGTGTGCTCCCAGGGAGGCCATGCTGAAACAGTTTTCAAGTTCAAGTTAAACTTGTTTAGTGACTCAAAGGTAGATTCTTGACTTTTCTTGGCTCTGCCCTTTCCTATACCCACTCTCTTCCCTACTACCACCAGGGCTCCCCTCTATCCCTCTCCCTTCCCTGTCAACTTCCTGCTCTGTCTCCCTTTGCCCTCTTGCTGGAGGTGGCTTTAGGGATCATTTGGCTAACTACCTCTTCTCACAGAGGCCCAGAACATGGGAGAGCCTTGTCCCATGTCACACAGCTGGTTGACATAGGGCCAAATTGGAACCCAGTGCCCGGTTCAGGCCTAAGATTAACCAAGTCCTCCTCTTTGAAGATATTTGCAGATGAGTTCCAGGAACCCCATAGATAGCCAGACCTATAGATGCTCAAGTCCCCTCTATAGAATGGTGTAGTATTTACATATAAACCACAATATCCTCCTGTAGACTTAAAATCATCATCGCTAGATTACTAACAACACTTATTATGATGTAAATGCTATGTAAATGGATATTATACTATATTGTTTAGAAAATAATGACAAGAAAAAAAAAAGTGTGCATGTTCATACAGATGCAAACAAAACCATCCTAGGCCTAACTACATAGCAACTACATCAGCAATAACATGACTTTTTTTCCCTAATATTTTCGTGGTTGGTTAAAAATTGCCATGCACTGGGTGAACCAGCAGATACTGAGGGCCTACATTATGCAAGTCAACAATCTGCCTAAATCGGATTTCTCTCCAGTCTAATAAAACTCCATGGAAGAAAAAAGACACAAGGGGCCCACCTCCTACCCTGGGGCCAGCCCAGAACTTCAATTACCTGCTTCCCATCTGCACCATTCCACTCTTGTCAGAGACCTTCTTGAAATAGGTACCTGTGAGGATCTTGCTCAAAAACTGACACAAGGAACATTTTACCGGCAACTTATTCCCCCTTCTTCCCCAAACACATCCTTAAGGAGAGAAAAATTGGAGTTTGTCTTTAAGCTGCAGAAAGAGGGACTGAGTTGTCTCTATGTGCGTCTCAGAGAATAGGAAGCAGTAGGGAGAGTAACTCGGAAGAATGTGACATCTTGCAAGGAAAGGTCCTGCATGGGTGGGGTGTAGCTGCGCCTGAAGAGCGGGGTGGCCAGAGGCACGCAGGGGCAATGGTCGCGGACTGGCTCCAGAGTGGGGAGGGGAGGTGCCCTGTAAAGCCGGGCAGCTTTTACCTAAATATTTTGGTGGCAAGCGGCAGAGGGGGCGGTGCACGGCCCTAGGTAATGATAGGGCAGTCTGGGAGCCACGCGGGGGCCGCGCGTCGCGGCCGCGGCTACAAAGACAGCTTCTGCGACCTCCCGCTTTCTTCCCTAGGGTACCGGCCCCACCCCTCCATCCCCCTCCCAGCACCCCCCACCTTCGTCCCGCCTTGCCCCGCCCCCCTCCCGGTAGCCCCAGCGCGCATGCTCTCTCCCCCTGCCGAGTAACCTGGAGATTTAAAAGCCGCCGGCTGGCGCGCGTGGGGGGGAAGAAGGGGGGGCGGGACGAGCTCGCACGCGCTAGCCCCGGGTGACAGCCGCACACCTCGGCCAGGTAGGAGCGCGCTCCCTCCCCTCCCAAGGGACAGGGTCCCGGCGCGGGAAAGGGAGGGGCGCTGCGCGGCCAAGCTCCGCGGTGTCGCGTGTTTTGCACCCCGCGGGATGGGGCCGCGTCGTGGCTGTCCCGGGCACTGCGCGCGGAGCCCCGAGCACATCCCAGAGGAGAGCGCTGGGCTGCGGGCGCCCGCCTGGGGGTGCGGTCCCCGTTTTGCCTCGGGCGGGTGCCAAGTACCAGGCGCCCTCTGGGGTGCCTGCTGAGCTCGGCTTTCTTACGTGGAGAGCGGGCTGGGCTGGAGGCGCCCTGGTCCTCGGCTGTCCCGGGCCAGGAGGGGTGGACGGGGAGAGGCCCCTCCCTGGAGCGCCAGGCCGGGCAGACGGCTGGCGGACCGGCAGCTCGCTCCTGTTGCAGCCTCCCGCGTCAGAGTTTTCTTTGGAAAGTTGCATTTATTTTCTTCCCTTGTCTGGGCTTCGCCGGAAAGGGGCAGGATGAGTCACCGTGGCGCGCACAGTCCTGGACTTGGGGGAGCCGGCAAAGGGGCCCACGACCGGGACGCTGCGAGGTGCCCAGTTCTGGCCAGCTTTCTTGGAGAAGAGGGAGATGGTTATTAAGGGAGGGAAAGGGGACTGAGCCCTTCTAGACTAGTCCTGGGTCCAGGCTTTGGGTAGAGCTGAGCTGGGTGTGTGTGTTACTGTGCCCCCTATTCAGCTCGGTCATCCTGGGGAGCAGAAAGGAAAGCCCGCTGTTTGGTCCTGTCTCCCAAGGCTCAGGTGGGGATGGGGAGAGTTCTCTTAAACAGCAAACAGGTGTGGTGGTGCGTGCCTAGGCATTCCCTACAGCTTCTTAGAGCTCTAGGTTTGGGCAGCAGCATGGCTTGATGGAGAAGCCCCCATGAACCTAGTCTCCCATTCCCTTCAGGCGGCGGAGCCCTGTGATTTGCTCTTGCCTTTGACCTCTAAATCGGCTCCTTGTTTCTGACACACACTCTTGACCTGCTCAGCTTTTCCCTCTGGCCAGGGAGCATTGCCTGGTGCTTCCTTTTTTCCCAAGGGGCCAGAGTTGGGGTAGGGAGGGATTTGGCATGGTGGGTACCTGGTGAGGACTTGCCTTCAGCTGTTACACAGACCCAGTACTGGTGGAGAGTAGACTAAGAATAGCCCAGTTGCTGCCCTGCTGCTCTGGAGCTGCAGCTGGGCATTGCCAATAGACCAGGGCCCAGAGTGACCCTTGCTGGGCTCCTGGAAGCATTGCTCAGGGGTGGGGGTGAGGCTGTGGGGGCTACTGGCTCCCTTTCCTGAAGCACTTAACAGATCTCCTTTCAGAGTGCAGATAACCTTGTGTGGACCCACCTGCCCAAGAGGAGGCTGGCATGGGATGGGTGGGGGTGAGGAAAGAAGCTGGACGGGAAGCTTGAGGAAACCTATAGGGTGATAAATCCCAGGGAGTAAGTGGACATAATTTGAGGTCACAGGCCCTTCTGTTGGACCATTTCACACCCACCTCCTATTCCTTCCTTATCACCTCCCCGCCAGGCTTGTCCTGGAGCCAGGACTCTGTTGTTCTAAAAATGCCCAGAAAATGAAGCTTGAGTCAGCCGGATGAGTCTGGAGATAAAAATACAGCTGTGGATGAATGTACAGCTGTGGACATACAGGCCCCAATTTAGTGGGTGTGTGCTGGGGGGAGTTTTCCTATGCGCTTGTGGAGTGTATGGTGAATTCCCCCCTGCTCCTCCTGGCTCTCTAACCCTGAAGGAGGAGCTGGACACTGAGCTTGGGTGGTCCACTGTGGACTGCCAGGCCACTGGGTGATGGAGGGGTGGTGGGCAGGTCCCAAGCTGGAGCTCCTCCTGGCCAGGGCTCTGGAGAGAGAAGGAGGAAAGGCAGGGAGGAATGATGTGAGGACTGTGGAAGGGAGGTCATCTTTAGGTACTGTCACTTGAACCATTAGAACCTGATAATATATCAGGGATGGAAATCCAGGCTGCTGGAGAGGTAGGTCTGTATATTGGCCGGTCCCACTATCTGTGCTTCACTAGCTTAGCAGGTCGCCTCACCTCTTGCAAGTCTCAACGTTCCTGGCTACAAAATGGGGACGATGGTAATAGTAATGATCACACCTACTGCGTAGCTTTGTTATTTATTAAATGCATTATAACAAATATGACTTTATAATAATATGTAATATACAAAGTCTACATTTTTTCTTTATTAAACAATACATACACAGCACCTAACTATAAGCCTGATACATGTGTAGTAAGTACTCAAATGTTAGCTAGTATGAGTAGTATTTATCCACTGTGACTGAATGTATAGCAGCACCCAGTCTGGGACTCTTTTTCTGGGACCTTGCTCTTGGAAAAAAAAAAAAAAAAAAAAGCCAGGCACAGTGGTGCACACCTGTAATCTCAGTGACTTAGAGACTGAGACAGGAGGATGTCAAGTTCAAGCCCAGTCGCTGGGCAACTTAGTAAGACCCTGTCTCAAAATAAATAAATTAAAAGGGTTGAGTTCAATCCCCAGTATCCCCCCTGCCCAAAGAAAAAGTATGTGTAAACCTATTTCTTTGGCAGCAAGGTCTCCTGGACTTTGGGGAGTTGGTATGAATAGTTAAGAGGCTTGGCCCTGGCAAAAGGGTTTGAATCCTGTTTGCTCTTGCGCAAGTTGTTTGACCTCTGAGCTTCAACTTTCTCCTCTGTAAAATGAGGGTAATAGTACCTGCCTCACAGTATTGCAAGGATTAAATAAGCTGATGTAGGTAAATCTCGGAGCACAGCAGCTGCTTGTAAAAAAAAGCTTGGTAAATGTCAGCTGCTGTTTGGTGACAATGGAGACAATCATTGTGGTTTGACTTAGAAACCAGAGTTTCTTAGCAAGGGAATTATACCACAGATAACTATGTGTAAGTTATGAATGGCGCATCTGCAGTTGAACTTGTCCAGTGCAGAGAACACACCAGGACTGGGCACCTTAGTCTCTCCCCTGTCAGCACTGTATGACTCATTTTGTGATTAGTCCAGAACCCTCTGCACTGCCTACCTTTCAGGTACCTCCCAAGTGTTCTCTGGAGGATGGAAGGGAGGGTACTGGAAGGTGATGGAGGTGATATAGGTTCTGAAATGTTAAGAGCCTTCAAGCAGAAAGGTGATTTGTTATTTTTAGGAAAACTGTGTGGGGAGGTTGCACCAAAACAGGGACTCTGCTCTGTCCTCCCTTCCCAGCCTGTGGGATCTTTTGCACTGTTCTTTGGTGTCTAGAAGAAAAGCCCAGCCTAGCTTTCCCTGAACAGTCACTGGCCCTGTTTGCTGGACAGCAGGGGTGGAGGCTGGACCAGTTGGTACCAGGCCCAGTGTCTCAAATGCTGATGCCACTTGACTCCCAGCAATAGAGCTGGAGCGTTGAGCTTTGTCCAGTGTATTAAGTGTTCCTGCTTGGGGGCAGGGGCTGGTGACAGTGCCATCACGGGATGGTCCTGATCTGTGGCCAGAACTTCCTATTTAATCTCTTTTTTAACTCTGTGGTCTGGATTTCCTTCTCCGTGGGAAGAAGTTCACAGTTTGTTACCAACCCTGAATGACTGTGGGGCTCCTTGCCTCTGAGGTTGGAGATGGCCTGCCTCTCCCACCTCACTCCACCTCACCCCACCCTTCTACCAGCCCATTGGCCTTGGTTTCTTTGTCTGTGAAATAGAGATGATATTCACCTGGTAAGATTATGATGAGGATTAAATGAGCTATGTGTATTTAGCAAAGTGCCTGCCCAGAGCAGGTACTGGAGGTCACTTTTTCTCAGGAAGGGCGGTGCCTGAGACCAGCCAGCATGAAGTCATTTGGAGGCCAGCTCTGGTCTTATAGCCCACAGTCCCTTGTTCACCAAGTTCAGGCCAGATAGTAGGCCCTCAGGAGCAGCCAGCCCACAACAGCAGTCCCTCTCACCCTGGTATGAGCTCTCAGCTCCCTGCACACCCCTCCACCCCCAAGTCTGTCTGATCTCATCTACTTTGAGCTGGCAAATAGTGCCCAAGCTTGGAGCACCTGACCCATCCCTAGGGACATGGCATTGTGGATTCCCTCTCTTGGCTCCTATTGTTAGAGAGGACTGAGAACCCAGATGCCTCCATGGCCTTGCCAGAATCCTAGGTCAGATCACCTCTGACAGTTCCCTGACTCAGCCTCGCCCATAGACTTTCTGTTGAGCACCCATCCTCCTCGGGGCCTGGGCAGGGCCTGTGTGCCCTGCTTACCAGGAGCTGAAGGGCTAGTGGGGGAGGAGAAGGACGACAGAGAAGAAACCTGAGGACCACATGCAGTCTCCAACCCTGAGGGGTGTGTGGGAGAGATTTGGGGGAGACAGGGGTATTGGACAGCTTGGTTTTAGGGAGTGTGGGGGAGGTATGAGACAGGGTTCAGGGAAAGGGGAGAGGCTGTTTAGGAAGGGGAAGTAACTGGAGCAGTGGCTTCGTGGGAAGCAAAAACCAGCCCAGTGCTGAGGAGTTCCCCCATCTTGGGCCCAGTGAGGTGTGGAACTTCATCTAGGACACAGATTTGGGCCAGATCTGAGATCAGAACCCAGTCCCATGCCTTTGGGTTGCCTATTCTTCCTAGCATATTTCACGGAGGAGGGGCCAAGAGGAGGGTATGAGTGTTTGGAAATCTGGGCTCCAGGGGCCTCACTTTACCCTTTCTGCACAGGGCCTACCTGCTTATCTTTCAAGGCTCAGCATGGTCTAGGAAGCCTTGAACCTGCCTCCTACCTGTGGACTCTTAGCAGCTGTATCACCTCAGTGCACACGATTGCATACACTTGATCGCATTCTCTCTCTTCTGCTAAAGGGAGCAGCAATCAGTCATTTCTTTGTCCACACCACCTTCATAGTGGAATTCTACACAACTGGTGCTCAATAAGTGTGGGACAAATGGATGGGTGAGTTTCAGTGCTCTGTGACATTCTTTTAGGTTAGGCTGCACTCTTCCTCCAAGGGTGGGCAAACTTGAGCTCCTTGATCGTCTCTTGGAGCCTGTTCTCACCTTGCTGACTACCAAGCAACTGTTTTGAGAACAGACGTACCAAGAATTAAATCTAATCCACAGCCCTCTGATTATAAACGGGGCTAGTCACAGACTTGAGGATGTCAAGGCTGATAAAGACCACCAAATTTAGCCGGGCGTGGTAGCTCACGCTTGTAATCCCAGCACTTTGGGAGGCTGCGACAGGAGAATCGCGAATTCAAAGCCAGCCTCAGCAAAGGCGAGGCGCTAAGCAACTCAGTGAGACCCTGTCTCTACATAAAACACAAAAAATAGGGCTGGGGATGTGGCTCAGTAGTTGAGTGCCCCTGAGTTCAATCCCTAGTACCAAAAAAAAAAAAAAAAAAGACCAAATTTGCAGCTCCAGAGGGCATGCAGAGCTGGGACCATCAGCCTCTGGGTCTGGCCCTTGACCCAGGGTTCTACTCATCCGTGGGTTTGCTCCACATGCTCAGTCTCCTCGCCTCTTTCCTATGTGCCTCACCTCCTGAGGGAGGCCAGTCTTAGGCAGAGGAGCAGGACTGGCTGCACATGGATGGGGAGAGCCACCTGGTCTGGCCTGGCTGACTGGCAAGGGTCAAGTTCATTAGGAGGGAGGCTGGTCAGGTTTCACTTTGCAGGAGCTGTATAAAGAGGTGGAAGGAAGCGGAGGGAACTTCCTGATGTCCTGAAGACTGTGCCAAGGTCCCCAGTCACCTTCCAGGGTCTTCTTACCCAAACCTGGACCACAGGAGCTTTGGGTACTCTGCATTCATTGTAGCCAAGGAGAGAAAGAATTTAGTTACTAATTTCTGCCAGGAACAGAGTTCAACTCTGGGAGGAAGTAGGGAAGAGGGCAGCTCTGCCCCCAGATGTCCTGCTTACTTGGATTGGTTTCAGGTGACAGCTGACCCTTGGCATTGTGCTGGTACTTGAGCAGTGTGTGGGCAGGTACTGGATGGGTAAATGCAGCTGTGGAGCCTTCTCCACCTGATTCCCCTTGACTCTCATTGGTGGAAGGCTGTGCAAACTCTCTCCCTAATGCAACAAGACCTTGTCAGTGATCCCTCAGTGGGCACCTGTCCATGGAGAGCACATACCTGAGGTGGGGGATGGGTGTGATAATGCCTATGGGAAGAACCATAGGCATTATCTAGACTAGCTCTTATTTTACAGGTGTGAAAACTGAGTCCCAGAGAGATGAAATGGCTTGTGCTGGCTACACAGCCATAAACGTCGCTGAAATAGTACTAACTCTTCTGGCTCCCCGTTCAAAGTGATTTCCAGAATTTTCAAATGGTTCCAGATTTTCTGTTCTTATTTGTGAAACTTGGGCATGTTTATTAAATTCTCTGAAACTGAACTTTTCATCCTTAGGAAATAGGAATATTAAATACCTACTTGGTAAGATAGTATAAGTTGTATGAATTATTAAAAGGTATATCAAGCACCTAACACGTGCCAAACACCTCCTGGGCAGTTAGTAGGGGTCAGACACTGGGATCATTGTCCCTGTGGATGGAAACTACCCACCTTCAGACCTCCCTTCTCAGCCTTCCCACTGCAGACAGGTAGGTGGCAGTGACTTCTCTTCACCTGCTGGGGCCAGCACCTGGGGAGGCCTTCACATTCTTGGCATTCCTCCTGCTGAAGGCTGCAGGAGGCGCTAGTGTGTGTCGGGGAGGCATGTGTGGGTGAGAGGTGAAAGGAAGCTAGATGCTGAGGAGTCAGAGATATGGTTCTCCCAATCGCTGTGTTTGGAAAGCAGAGAGCCCCCACCAAGCTCCCTTCACTGAGGAAACTTCACATAGTTTATCTCAAAACACTGCAAGCCTGCAAAGTGGGCACCCCTGCCCCATGGAACCCAGAGCCGTGTGCACGCTAGGCAAGCGCTGTACCACTGAGCCACATCCTCAGCCCAAGTCGGTGGTCTTCATCTAAGTTTCCTTGCCTGTGAGGTGAGTATACTAGCTGTACCCATTTCATCCAGTGGTTGAAAGATGAAAATGCTTGGAAGAGGGCCTGGCATGCATGGGGTAAACGTGAATGTGACATTGTTATTAATTGTAGATTAGGGAACTGAGGCTTGGGTGGTCAAGTAGCAGACTGTGCGGTTATCAGTGGTGGTGCTGGCTTGCAAATCCAGGTCCAGGTGACTCCCTCACCTTGGTCACTCTGGGAATCTGCCAGAGTTTGGGAATGTCAGCTCAGAGGCCTGTAGCTCCCGAGGTGGAAGTGGGCTCCTGGCTGAAGAGTACTGCTTGTCCTGGTGAGGAGGGAATGCCCTGTGTGACCTTGGGTGGCAGCTGTTCTCAGAACTGAAGTCGAGTGGAGAGGCCCAGGTGCCTGGAATCAGTCTATATTGACTGTCACCATGGATAGATAGCCAGGTGATCTTTGAGAGGGGTACTTCAGCCTCAACTCAGACTGGCCAAGGTGAGGGTCAGGCCAGCCTCAGAATCCCTGTCACTGGATTGGAGAGGAGAGGGGAGATGAGTGCCAGCTCCAGGGACTGCCTTGCTGTCCCTCCTTCTCCCTTCCCCCAATCTCCTCGGGCATTTGTTTCCTTTCCGAAGCTGGACTGGGGCTCTCAGACAGGGCAACAAAAGCAACTTTCCTCCAAGCCACTGCCACCTGTTGGGCTTTCACACATTGGGGGTGAGTGGGGGGAGGGAGCCGTTGCCCTTTTCCCAGTGTCTGCGGTGTGCCCCCCGTGCCCCCCCCAGGGCCTGGGATTCTCTTTGCTGCCCGAAGTGACAGGGCTCTGGAGCCGGAGGGGGTGGGGGGCCAACAGCAGCTGGAAGGGGAATTGAGTGGGAAGGGGCTGGTGCTGGCAGCCGGGAGAGAGTTTGATGGATTACTCTGCAGGCCGAGAGGTTTCTCCCTAATCCCCCTTTGTGTCCCGGCCTGCAGCCCCTCACTCTCTCTGACAAGCTGCTAAGCAGAAGGCTTCCAGTCAGGAGGAAGAAAAGGCCGCTCAGCGGGGTGAGCGCTAAATCCCTGGCCTCCGGGCGCTGGGGGAGGCTGGAGCTGGGGAGCAAGTCTGGGCGGGGCTGGATTCCCCTTCCCACTGCCCAGCCCATATTCTTTCTTAGGATTCCCTCGAGGCAGGGAGGTTGAATTCTGAGTAGTGTCCTCAGGTGTGTACGGGACGCTGCAAGGTCATAGTCCTCAACTATTTGTCCAGATCACTGTTGCGTTTTTCCAGGGCTGGACTGGGGAAAGCAGGGATCCTTACTGCCTTGAAAATATTTAGGTTCAGAGAATTAAAGACTGAAAGGGATGGAAGGCTCTAATGCCTCCTGGAGCCTAGTGCTGTGCTCCCTCACCCCCCACTGAGGAGCTCAGGTAGGAATTCCCACAGCCTCAGGTCCCTAACCAAGGCGTCTGTAAAGATCGTGAGTTGCCTGCCTCACAAGGACACTTTCTAGTCTGCAGATGGTCCCTGCGGCCTTGTTCTAGGACAACCCCAGGACTCCCTGTGAAGCTGCTAGGAGGGTGTGGCTCCTTCGGGGAGTGCGGTGTGCCGAGCAAGGCCTGGGGCATTGGTTCCTGGGACCCAGGCAGGGGGATGGGTAGTAGGGATGCTGAGCTGTGAACCCTCAGACTTGACAGGTCACCTTCCCCGGCCTCAGCCTAGAGAGGGTAGGAGAGCTCAGCATGGAATGAGGGGCTGGGTTCCAGTCGGGTTTGGTGGGGCAGTATTCCCCACTTCTGGCCTGGCCTGGAGTGGGACAGCCTTGGCGGGCCGGGAGATAGGGAAGTTGACCTGGGGTGACCCCACTCCTTTCTTCGGCTGAGTCATTGCTCCTCCAGGCTAGCCTGCCCCACGCAAGGTTTCCCCCTCTGGGGAGGGGTGGCGGGTGGCCCTGGAGGGTGGAGGAGTGTGCTTCTGCGTCCCCTGAGGAGCTGTGAGAAAGCAGCACTGCCTTTGTGAGCCGGGAGGGCGCATGCAGGGTCGTGGAGCCGCGGGGTCAGGGTGGGGGCTGCGCTGTTTGATGTGCCAGGGCGGGGTGTGGGGACGCTGGCGTGCATAAAGAGGCCATAGAATTGCTGCCTGACACTGGCCGGGGCGGGGGCTGCCCCCAGCCCAGGCTCCCTGTCTGTCAGCAGAGGCAATCTGCTCCCCCCGGCTCCACCTCAGCCATGCGGGGTGGCGGGGTGGCAGGAGCCCCTTTGAAAGCCCTCAAAGGCCTCTTTATACGTCCCTCTGACCCTCCCTTCCCTTAGGGAGCTGCCAGGGAGGGGGCTCGGGTCGCTGTTCCTCCACCTCCTCTACTCTGTCTTTTGAATTTTGGACAAAGTTCAGGCCAAGTTTGTTCCTATTGCTCAGTTTCGTTTCCCATACTGCCTGCCGGGGTCCCATCTGAAGTGGGGGCATTCTAGGTCACTACCTTTGAGCCCAAGGAGTTGCCACTGCCAGGGTTTGGCTAGAAATTTCCCGCCACTCCCAGCTTTTATCCATCTGCCCCTCCCTTCCTCCCTGCATCCATCCATCCATTCATTCATTCATTGGGTAAATGTTTCCCAGGTGCCCTTTCTTGCTGGGGCTGGTGACAGGGGTGCATGGAACCGGACACCTACCCTGGGGAATGCTATGTGTTGGGTGCAGGGAGCAGGGCAATTAGAATCCAAGTACACTGACCTTGCCCAGGGCCCTTGACTTCAGTTCTGTTCCCTCAGGGAGGGGGAAGGATGGTTTAGGATGGAACTCCATGAAGGGTCCCAAGGTCTAGGGGTTTCCTCTGGCTTTCTTGCTGTTCCAGCTATGAGGGGACCTGGAGAGGAGAAGAAATGTTTGGAACTGGAGCAGGACTTGCCTTCCTAGAAAGCTGCCTGCTCCTTTCCTTTCCAAGAGGTCAACCCTCCACTTCCTGCCCTCTCCTCTTCAGGTGAGCGTTCTGGGGCTGGCTCTTCTGGTTGATCTTCTGTTTGCCAGCCAGACAGAATGCTTCAGGTGCAGTGGGCAGGAAGATTTGAGTCACAAGTATTTCTGAGACAAGAGTGGGGAGGGTAGACTGTGTATTTCTACTCCTGGAAGACAGGGGAGTTCCTTAGACCAGGGGTGGGGCTGGGGTGGCCAGTAGTGATGTGTCACTTTCAAGCTTTGGCTAGAAGTGTGCCCTGCGACTGCTGATGGGAGCAAAGGCCTGGAAAGTGGTACTGAACCACTTTGTTCTCTGAATTCCCCAAACCTAGGAACCAGGCAGAGCCTAGGCCTCTCTGATGGTGCCTCAGGCCCTGGAGGGATGGCTGGCAGGTAGAGCTAGTATTGTAGTCCTCTGTAGTCTCCTCTATCCTGAGGACCTGGGGTGGGGCGGAAGTGGGAGAGACAGGGAAGAGGGTGCTGGAGATAAGAAAGCGGGGCTTTGGAAGGGAGAGTGTTCTTATAGGCTTGGGATTCCTCTGGTAATTTTGGGTGGCTAGAGTGTCTGGACCTCCAGGGCAGAGTGGGTATGAAAAGAGGGAGAACGGGCTCTGCAACCCAAGAACAGAGGGCTCAGCAGGACCTGGGGCCTGCCTACTTCCCACTTAGCTGCTTTCTGTGAACTCTTCACCTGGCCCAGCCCCTAGTTACCTGGTGGAGGGCCTTGGGTGGGTGGAGGGAGGCACCCTAGGAAGGGGGAGCAGCTCTAGAGGTGTCTGGGCTGTGAGAGGGCGAGGGAAATACCTCTCCACTCTTTTTCCCTTGTGGGCTAAGAATAGTCCTGTTCAGAAGGAGCAGGATCAGGGAGGAGAAGGCAGGTGGAGTGATTGATGGTTGCTGGAGAGCTACAATTCATTTTAAACCCGGAGCAACCAGGACTTGGAGAATGAGGGCAGGCTGTGGGTGAGGCTGGGTCTGGCAAAGTCAGTGTTTGCTCAGGGAGGACCTGGTCCCTTGCAAACCCAGAGCCCGTGAGTGTCCAGGGCCCTCCCAACAGAGGGCGGGGAGTGGAATGAGCTGCAGCCTTTTGCTCCAGGACCCCTCCCTCCCTACTGGGGAGCTCCAACCCTTAGTGTCCAGCACCCCCCACTTTCTGTCTATAGTGCAGGGAAGTGCAGCTATGGACGGGGAGGGGTTATATTGAACCCACAGCAGCCCAGCTACTCCTGTCGGGTTCCCACTTCTCCCTTTTGGGACCTTGTGAATCAATATTTTATACTCCTGCTCTTGCAACCCCCATAGAAGTCCTGCCCCTTCCCAAAGCGTGAGGCTTTGGGGAGGAGGTTGCTGGTTGCCCAGCCTTACCTTACATCCCTTTCTTCCTGCTCTACCAGTTGCAAAGCCCCAGAAGGCATATGGTATGGACAGATCTTATCTAGGATTGATGGCCACCTGATTTCTCTGAGGCATAGCTCAGAGCACCTACAGCATGCTTTGTAACATGCAGGGTCCCTCGGGGCTTAGTGTTGCTTGAAAAGATAAAAGAAGTCAAAGGGCCTTTTATCATGAGATGCTGAGATTGGCAGAGGGGATGAATGTGCGGGATGCGTTCCTGTGGGCAGGGGAGGAAACGAACCAGCCCTGGGCACTGTGGTCCTTGCATGGCCCTGCATGGGAGTAGCTGCTCTTCAGCAGCATTTATGGGATTGAATGGGGGAGGTATGTCCTGTCCCCTGCCTCTATCTGGGGATGGATGACAAGTTAGGGACCTCTCCCCCTTTCTCATCAAGCCCCCCCTACCTCTGCTGATGGCTGACTTGATACTGTTTTCCTTCTTTCGTAGTCACTTCTAAGCGGAGCAGACTGCAGTGGGTGCCATTGTCAGGAAGCCAGACCTGGAGGTCACCTGCTGAGGGACACAGTGTGGGCATTGACCCAGGGTGGTTCTCCCTGTGTACAGGAGGCAACGTTGGCAGGAGTGTGTGGGAACTTCTCTGCTGAGACAGGAGCCATTTGGGGAGCAGAGAAAGGCTGACCAGGAAGTGGCAGGGCATCCTGCCAGCTCAGGGGGTCACTGACATCATCACGGGTACTGCCAGGTAGTGTGGTTTCATGCTCCTGTGAGGCTTGGATCTGGTAATAGCCCCATTATTCCAATTGACAGCCACATGTGGGTGGGACTGTTTCTCCCCACCATGAACACTTGCGGGGAGAGGGTTTCAGGCCTAGCTTGACCCAGCGGAGCTCTGCATGAGTAGCTTCAGGGTCAAGTTGAAACCCTACACAACAAGCTACAGCCTTTCCTCCCTTCACCTTCATCCTGTTCTTGGGGGTGGGGGTTATGGTGCAACATGGCTCAGGGCCAAGAGGTGCGGAATCAGAAGTGTCACTCTTAACAAAGGGGAATTGAGCAGCCCAGCTCTGGGAATTGGAGAGAGCAAAGCAAACAAACCAGGCCTGGCAGAAGGTCTCTAGGGGCACCTTGATAGCAGGGCCTGAGCAACTGGAAATTCTGTTGACTCAAACTCCCCCTGTTCAATACTAGCAGGCAAGGGCTATTGCAAAGATTTTCCAAAACACAGAATAACTGACATCTGTTTGGCTCTGAGGTGTGCTGAGGTTTAAAAATCATATTTACTTTATTAATTATGTCAGCCTTAGGCCAATATTAACATGCATTTCCTGACTAGGCAGCCAGGAGTGGCATCTAAGGGACAGGGCCACATCACCAGCCTGTGAATGAACAGGATTCAGAGAATTCAAAGAAAATCCTGAAGACCGGGCTCCTAGGACTTAACACTCTTTGTCCTGCCCTTTTAGGATCTGAGTGACAAGAATTGTCCCCACTGAAGTGCTGCGGGGCAACAGTGTTTAGCATGGGCTGAGGCACTGGACCTGTACCAGAGGGCCGCCAGAAATGGGCACCTGGCTGAATCCTAGGCGGTCGGTGGCAGCCAGGAGGAGAAGCCTGGGCTTCTGGAGCAGGGCTGAGACAAGGCAGTTGTGGAGTGTGTGAACGGCCCCCGAGCCTCACCTGCCCGGCCCACCATGGTCCAGAGACTGTGGGTGAGCCGCCTGCTCCGGCATCGGAAAGCCCAGCTCCTGCTGGTCAACCTGCTGACCTTTGGTCTGGAGGTGTGTCTGGCTGCTGGCATCACCTATGTGCCTCCCCTGCTGCTGGAAGTGGGGGTAGAGGAGAAGTTCATGACCATGGTGCTGGGTGAGTCACTGTACCCTCCTTCCCTCCTGCTCCAGTTATGTGCACCTGGGATGTAGGGCAGCGGTGCTGCCTAGAGAGGTGCTTGGACAGCTGTCTCTGTGCCTAGCAATGGGCAGCCATTGCTAGGCAGAAGGGTGACCTTGAGCTGAGGGGGTCCCCCAAGAGAAACAAGGATACAGGGACATAGTCTAGCCACTTCTGTATGCCTGGTCCCTACACAGTGCCCAGCTCATGGAGACACTAGAGAAATTGCTCTTAACCTTTGTCCAGCCCTTTATAACTCACTTCTGTGACCTCATTTACTCCTTACAACAAGCCTTTGAGGCTTTCCATGTTAGAGGGAAGGAAACAGGCTTATGAGAGCTTAGGGGAGTCACGGCCTCGGCTGTGCAGCTGCTGGGACTCGACCAAGTCTCCCAGACAGGGCTTTCTCTTACCCCGGGACACAGGTGAACTCCTGACCTACAGGTGAATGTTGCAAAGCCACAGAAGGCCAGTGGTCGCCATTATGTGACACCCACCCTCAGGAAGAGGGGGCTCTGCCAGGATGCTGGCTCTGAAGTGGGACCACCTATTGCAACCCTGCCTGTCACCCTCCCAACCTTTGTGCCTTTGCATAAGTATCACTTCTCCATGCTCCATGACTCAGTTTCCCCATCTGAAAATGGAAGGCTTTGTTGTACGCATGTGAGGAATAAGTTAGAGTCCCTATGAAGCCTGAGTACAGAGTTGATCCTCAGTGGGACATTATTTCCCTCCTTCTCGAGGAGCTAGATCTTTTCCCGCCTTTCCCCTTCTTTGTCTCAGCCACTAACTCTTGCTTTTGCCCTTCTTGTAGGCATTGGGCCAGTGCTGGGCCTGGTCTCCGTCCCGCTCCTAGGCTCAGCCAGTGACCAGTGGCGTGGGCGCTATGGCCGCCGGAGGCCCTTTATCTGGGCCCTGTCCTTGGGTGTCCTCCTGAGCCTCTTTCTCATCCCGAGGGCGGGCTGGCTGGCAGAGCTGCTGTGCCCAGATACCAGGCCCCTGGAGCTGGCACTGCTGATCCTGGGTGTGGGGCTGCTGGACTTCTGCGGCCAGGTGTGCTTCACTCCACTGGAAGCCCTACTTTCTGACCTCTTCCGGGACCCAGACCACTGTCGCCAGGCCTTCTCTGTCTACGCCTTCATGATCAGCCTTGGGGGCTGCCTGGGCTACCTCTTGCCTGCCATTGACTGGGACGCCAGCGCCCTGGCCCCCTACCTGGGCACCCAGGAGGAGTGCCTCTTCGGCCTGCTCACTCTCATCTTCCTCACCTGCATGGCAGCCACGCTATTTGTGGCCGAGGAGGCAGTGCTTGGCCCAGCTGAGCCAGTGGAAGGGCTTTCAGTCCCCTCCACATCAGCCCACTGCTGCCCGTGCCATGCCCACCTGGCTTTCCGGAACCTGGGTGCCCTGTTTCCTCGGCTGCACCAGCTCTGCTGCCACATGCCTCGCACCCTGCGTCGACTCTTCGTGGCGGAGCTGTGCAGCTGGATGGCACTCATGACCTTCACACTGTTTTATACAGATTTTGTGGGTGAGGGTCTGTACCAGGGTGTGCCCAGAGCTGAGCCAGGCACCGAGGCCCGGAAACACTATGATGAAGGTAAGGCCTCAGCAGCCAGTTGAGGCTGCTGGGTAGCTGCCCTCCAGCAGACATTCCTGGGTTGAGAGATGCTCACAGGCTGGATGTGGGCTGGTGGTTGTGCATCCTGGGCCCCAACTTCTACATTAAGAAAGAAAAATGGACCCTATCCATGTAGGGCTTCTTGTGGGTCTGTTGTAGCTTTGTCTGCTGTCTCAGGCTGCCAGCTTTTCTGTGTTCATTCAGTCAGACTCACTGCCCCACTTTGACAGAAGGAAAGACTGGCCTTATTCAAGGGACAGAGGGGGCAGAGTCATCAAGGTGGACTTCAGTTCCATCCTGCCCTCTGCTTCCCTGCAGACTTTCAGATGACCTCACCAGGGCATTCTTGATCAGTCATTCTAGAATGTCATCTGAAAGCCTTGGTATAAGCTGGGCACCATGGCACATGCCTGTAATCCCAGTGACTCAGGAGGCTGAAGCAGGAGGATTGCAAGTTCGAGGACAGCCTCAGCAACTTAGTGAGATCCTGTCTCAAAATGAAAAAGAACTGGAGACTTAGCTCAGCAGTAAAAGCACACCTGGGTTGAATCCCCAGTACCAAAAAAAAAAAAAAAGTCTTGGTAGAACTATCTTTGTGTCCCCTCTCACCCTCCTGTACCCAAAGCTGAGGGTCCTCATATGTCTTCCTTAGAACATCTGAAGGAATGTTCAGCTTTGCCCTTAGCCAACAGCTTTGGCCACATTCACCAAGTGTCAGTGGAATAACCTAGACTCCCATTACTACAGAGTGGGGAAATTGGGGGTCCTGGGGAGCAGATGCCCATGGCTCCTAATCCCCTACGGTCCCCAGATTGCGCAGGATTTTTACCCTACCTGGCCCTGTCTGACCATCTCTCCCCTCCACATCCAGGCGTGCGGATGGGCAGCCTGGGGCTTTTCTTGCAGTGTACCATCTCTCTGGTCTTCTCCTTGGTCATGGACCGGCTGGTGCAGCGATTTGGCACCCGGGCAGTCTACCTGGCCAGTGTGGTGGCCTTCCCAGTGGCTGCTGGCGCCACTTGCCTGTCTCGCAGTGTGGCTGTGGTGACGGCCTCAGCAGCCCTCACTGGATTCACCTTCTCAGCCTTGCAGATCCTGCCCTACACGCTGGCCTCCCTCTACCACCGTGAGAAGCAGGTACTCACATTGGTCCTTGGCCAGAAGGGTGGGGGAGGTGGACTAGTCCAAAACCTGGTGTCTGGCAAGAGGCGTTGGAGAAGACTTTTCTGATCAGAGGAAGCCCATCTTAGCCCCTAGGCAGGAGCTTGGACTGCGGAAGAAGCGTGTAGATTAGATTCTGGGAATGACTTCCTGGCTTTGGAACTATAAAGCACTTGAGGGTGTGATTGCAGGAAATGCAGAGTCTTTCCCCCGGAATCCTGAAGCATGGGGCTAGAGAAGCCCTCTGTCTGGGCTGTCTTCTCCCAGGAGGCAGGGCCTAGGTGAGATGTCCTCTGGGGCACCTAGCTTCAGTACATGGTAGAGAAACTGGCCAGGCCTTAGCCACCTCTCTCCTTTGCAGGGAGAGGCAGTGTAACTAGCCTTTGCCCTGCTCTGGTCTCTGAAATGGGGAGGGCTCCCTGCCACTGCCCCTCCCTTTCTGGTTTATCTTCTTCTTCTAATTCTCCCTTTCCTGCCTCCTGCCTTTACCTCTATCCCTTTCCCCTGCCCCTTGGTGGATATCTAAGCCCAGTATACCAGCTTAGCTCACCTGGGCACTGGGTAAATTGGAGGCCTTCTTCCTGCTTGACCCCACACTAACCAGCTCCTGCAGGAGCAGAGTAGAATTCTGCATGCAGGCAGGGTGGTCACCGTTACCCCTTCACTGACTTCATTGAGCTACGACCCTCGGTGCATAATTCTACCCCAGAGGGCACAAGTTGAGGTGTCTCAGGATGGAGACATAGGTCTGTGCTCATAGAGCTTCCAGGTATAGGGAACACCTGTCCTTGCCCCTCTAGGACAGGAGTGGAGTAGCTGGGAGGCTGGTTTGCTGTGCAGGTAGCTGCAGGGGTAGGATGGTGGAGGGGGAAGGGCTAAGACTTTGGGAGGGGAACCTAGTCCCTGAGGCTCCTCTGGGTCCATGTTACCTTTCACCAGTCTCTAATCTCATGCTGCTCTGGGCTGGAGGCCAGGCCTGAGCATATGCCGTGGTGCCAGGGGACAGGCTGGGACTCATCCTCTTTACTGAGGAGCATGTTTGTCCCCAGGGACCTCTCCAGACACCAGCCTCACTGGCCTTTCCTGGGGTGGCGAGCAGGAGAGGTCCTGGGAGGCAGCCGATGGCAGACTTGGCCCTGCACACTGTCTGCCTGGCCTCTGCCCACTTGTTGAGCTTCATGATGAGCCTTGGGCTTCCCTGGCACCAGGTTAGAACTCTGTCCTGGCTCCCAGCTTACTAATGCAGCCAACTCAGGAAGCCAGTGCTATGGCTAGACATCATGGGGCATGCCTATAATCCCAGCTACTGGGGAGGCTGAGGCAGGAGGATTGCAAGTTCAAGGCCAGCAAGACCCTGCCTCAAAATAAAAAATAAGAAGGGCTGGTGATGTAGCTGAGTGATAGAGAACCCCGGGGTTCAACTGCCAGTATATTTTTTAAAAAAAGCTTGTGCTAGATAAGATTTGGTCGTGTTCTTAAGTAGGAGGCCCCAGGCCATTGAGGTGGGGGTGGGGGCAATAGAATAGACTCAGTCTCTGATCTCTGGTGAACAACAGGAAGGAAGTAAGAAGGGCTTCAGTGTTAGCTGGGCTGTGGGAGTGAGCAAGGGGGTCACTCCTGCTGCTCCTCCCTTCCCCAGGCCTCCCAGATCCTCCCTGGCTGAAGGCTAGAGCAGGGACCACACTGTGAACAGCAACTCCAGCCAGGGTCTGCGACCCGAGAGGGGCAGGGCTTCTCTTTGGCAGGGCAATGAGGATTTCCAGATGGTCAAGAAGAGGGTGGGCAGGGAGGAAGAGGGTTGGACAGCCTGGGTGGGGTCTCAGCCACCAGGAGCCCCTCCTCGGGGCTTTCTCCCTGCTCTTGTGTTTCTGTCCTCTCACCTGCCTGGTTGTTTCTGTCTTTTCCTTTCTTGTGAGGTTCTGCTGTCTTCCTAACCTGCAGTACCAAGTTTGTCTGTGACTTGCCTAAGAAAAGCCAGAGGAGGCCTTGAGGTCTGGTTTCAGCTTTGCTCTTCATGGCCGTCATTCCTCCAGTTCCTGAGGTCCTGTTTAGACCTGGACCACGTAGGGTCTCCTCTGCTCTCTGACCTGTTGCCTGGTTTTCATGAAAACCTGTTGCCTGTTTTCTTCTGGCCCCGGGGATGAAAGCTAGGGCCTGTTCTTACAGCTGGGGATCCCAGTGCCTGGGTACACACCTGTCCTTGTCCCCTCTTTTTCACCACCCACCCAGGTGTTCCTGCCCAAATACCGAGGGGACGCTGGCAGTGGTGGCAGTGAGGACAGCCTGACGACCAGCTTCTTGCCAGGCCCTAAGTCTGGAGCTCCCTTCCCCAACGGACACATGGGTGCTGGAGGCAGCGGCCTGCTCCCAGCTCCCCCTGCACTCTGTGGGGCCTCCACCTGCGATGTCTCCATGAGAGTGGTGGTGGGTGAGCCGACCGAGGCCAGGGTGGTCCCGGGCCGGGGCATCTGCTTGGACCTTGCCATCCTGGACAGTGCCTTCCTGCTGTCCCAGGTGGCCCCATCCTTGTTTATGGGCTCCATTGTTCAGCTCAGCCAATCTGTCACTGCCTACATGGTGTCAGCCGCAGGCTTGGGTCTGATCGCCATTTACTTTGCTACACAGGTAGTATTTGACAAGAGCGACTTGGCCAAATACTCTGTGTAGAAAGCTTCCTGCACACTGAGGAGAGGGCCTATCTTGCTTGGTGTGAGTTCCCACCGGGCTGCCGGGACGACATTCCAGTTTATTGTTGCTGCCAAGTGGCATGGCTCTCTCCTGCCACCCCGTGGTGGTAAGTTGCATAGCTGCAGAGACGGGAGACTGCGGCTTCCCTCTCCCCTCCCCCCCAGTCTCTAGGGCTGGACTGGCCCATTGGCAGCTTCCGTGTGGATTTGTGCAGGGAGGCCAGGAAAGCAGTACATTTGATTAGCTCCATGCACTGGAATGCAGGACTCCGCAGGTGGACTGGCCAGGCTCAGGGTTAACAGCTAATGTCCTGATTGAGACATACCCAGAGAAGAGATTTGAGAAACTGAATAAACTCCCACCCCAAGCCCCCTTATTCTTCAGAACCCCCACTGGTGTTGCTCTTGCATGGGAGTTTCTAGTGTGAAACTTTGAACAATATTTGGCAGGATGAAAGCTAATTGAGAGGAAGAGTCCTAAGGGGCCAGGCGAAGCCCCCTTGGTCTATAGCACTGCCTTTCTGCTGATCCCCCCACCACACCCTTTTATCAGGGTATGGCTTGTTGGTCCCTGGGTTGCCATCATGGGGACACAGGCCTTTAAATATTTAATTTATTTATTTAACAAAGTAGAAGGAAATCCATTCCCAGCTTTTCTGGGTTGGTGTCTAGGAGTTGGGTTCAGTGGAGTCACCAACAACCAGTCCCTTGAAATATGTCTGGTCACTGGGCTGAGCATTGGCAGAATCCCTTCTCTTGGGGTGATAGGTCTGGCCCCCAAAACTACCTAACCCAGCACCTTGGAAGCGCTACTCACCTCAACTGATATCCCAGATGTCCTTACCCAAGGCTGGGGGCTTGAAGGGAAGAGGAGAGAGGCCCTGGGCCTCAGCAGCATCCCTAGCCTCCTCTCCTCTCTTGGTCCAGCCTGGCTCCCCTCGTTACCCTCTGTTCTCTGCAGGACTGGGCTGATAAATAGCCCTTCCACCACCACTTCACCCCAACTTCCTGCACTGGCTCCACAACCTCTCTTTGGGGCTATTGCAGGACCACAAGCACACCTGTGGTTCCTTGAGCCTTTGTCTAGCTCAGCCTCCAGGGCATATCTGTGCTCGGGGAATCTCACACAAACTCAGGAGCACCCCCTGCCTGAGCCAAGGAGCTCTTATCTCTTGGGGGTTTAAGTGCCGTTTGCAATAATGTTATGTCTTATTTATTTAGTGGAGTAAATATTTTATACTGTATGTGAGCAATCAGAGTATAATGTTTATGGTGATGAAATTAAAGGCTTCCTATATGTTTAATTGCCATGTGTTTATCTTGTCTAAGGGTGAAGGACCAGATCTCTCTAAAATCATCCTTGCTGGGCTTTGTGGCGATGCCTGTAACCCCAGTGACTTGGGAACCTGAGGCAGGTGGATCACAAACTTGAGGCCAACTTCAAAAACTTTGTGAGACCATATATCAAAATAGAAAAGGAATAGGAATGTAGCTCAGTGGTAAAGTGCTTCTGGGTTCAATCCCCAGTGGCCTGCTCCCCTCAAAATCATCCTCAACTCCCTTTTGGTTGAAGACCTTTGGCTTTGGTCAGTTGGTTCTCAGGATTCACCAGCAGATGGAGCCACAGACCAGCACTCTGGGTTGATTGGCAGTTGTGGGAAGCTGTGCTACACCCTGGATTGGGGAGTGTGAGAATGGAGGAAGAGAGCGAGAAGAGTCTGAAGTTCACAAGACTGGGAGCATTTTCTTTCTCAAAGGTTCACAGAAGAAGGTGGAGCAAGTACCCACCGCCAAGCACAGCCAGAGAATAGGGAACACACCTGGCATGTGCATGCAGATGATTCCAGCTCCAATGTGCCTTGGTCATACCCTTTACACTGGCCCAGGTCAAGGTCACAACCCTCCCAGCCTTGCCATCTCCCTGACCTCTTTCTCTCAATTTCTGAGTGATCAATACAGTTAACACCTTGGCAAGGGTTCATTTTATTTATTTTTTAAAGTATTCTAAGTATTATTTGACTTCATGATGAAAATTTTCAAATAGAAGTAGTCAGCCTGGTGCAGTGAACCCAGTTTCACAATTAACTAACATTGTCATTTTGGTTTCAGCTGTGTCTTCCTTCCCGCCATCCGATTCCCTCAATCCCTGTTTTATTGTGTTTTGTAGGTGTGTTTTTTGTTTTGTTTTGGTGCCTAGGATTGCACTCGACCACTGAGCCACATCCCCGGCCCTATTTTGTGTTTTATGTAGAGACAGGGTCTCACTGAGTTGCTTAGTGCCTTGCCCTTGCTGAGGCTGGCTTTAAACTCGCGGTTCTCCTGTCTTAGCCTCCCTAAGTGCTGGGATTACAGGCATGCACCACTGTGCCTGGCTTCCAGAATATTTTTAAAGCATGTGCCAAACAACCAGACAATTTCCTTTCAGCTATTTACACCTCAGTGTGTATCTCTAAGAAATAGAACTTTTTAACAACTTGATCATAATAACCATGATATCCAAGAAAGTATACAATAATTATACAATAATTATACTCA
>CM053410.1:59648355-59679892 GCA_028644305.1 Xerus rutilus
TGCTATAAATGTTGAGTCTGAAATATTATTTAGCCTAGAGAGGGAAGTAAATCTTTGTATACTAAACCAGTATATTTGCTTTTTTTTTAACTTACACATAGAAACTATATATTTGTATGGGATAAGAAAAGAAATTCTGACACTTGCCACAGGTGGATGAACCTTGAGGACATTATGCTAAGTGAAATAAGCCAGACACAAAAAGACAAATACTATAGGATTCCACTGACATAAGTGATCATTTACCTACTATACATGTTGCTGAAAGCTCAGTCCTTGTCCCCGAAGCCAGTCCAATAATGAGGACATGGTTCTGAGAAAAAGGAAAAAGGTTTATTGCTTTGCTAGCAAAGGAGAAACACAGGGGATTCCTGTCCCAAAGGCTGTGATCTTTGCCTATCAGCAGGAACAGGAGGCTTTTAAAGAAGTGATTCAGAAAAAGAGACTAGAGAGGAGAGATCAGGAAGGAGAAGATCATGAAAAAGAAGATCAGGGAGGAGAAGGTTAGGGAAAAGAAGATGAAGGAGAAGGCTGGGAAAAAGAAAAAAAAATTTAAGTTTCAAAGCCACAAAGGATATAGTCAAAAGCATCAAGTGAACCCCTGTTACATGCAGAGTACTCAAATTTGTCAAGACAGAAAGTAGAAAAGTGGTTTCCAGGGACTGGGAGAAAGGGGAATGCAATGTTATTGTTTAAAGGGTATAGAGTTTCAGATGTGCAAGACAGAATTCTGGAGATGGATGGTGGTGATGCTATAGCATGACAATGTGAATATACTTAGTGCCACTGAACTGTAAACTTACAAATGGTTACAACGGGGACTGGGGATGTGGCTCAGTGCAGAGGATCATTTGCCTACCATGTGTGGCCCTGTTTACAATCCCCAGCATTACCAAAAAAAAAAAAAGAAAAAGAAGAAAAAAAGGTTAAGATGTTACATTTTAGCTGGGTGTGTGGTGTCACATGACTGTAATCCCATCAACCCAGGAGGATGAGGAAGGAGGATCACAAGTTCCAGGCCAGCTTCACAACTGAGCGAGGCTCTATGCTATTTAGTGAGATCCTGTCTCAAAATAAAAAATAAAAAGGGCTGGAGCTAGGGTTATAGCTCAGTTGCAGAGCACTTGCCTAGCATGAGTGAGGCACTGGGTTCAATTCTCAGGACCACCTATAAATAAATAAAATAAAGGTCCATCGAAAACTAAAAATATTAAAAAGAAAAAAAAGCGGGGAGAGCTGGGGATGTGGCTCAGTGGTTAAGAGCCCCTAGGTTCAATTCCTGTACCCCCCCAAAAAAATCATCTTTTGTCCTGAGAGTCCTAGCCTATCTAATACTAACAGCTATTTTCTTATTCATCATTTCAAACATTTCCTACATATCTGCGTACATATATTTGCATATGCATACATAAAATTACCCATTAAAATTCACACCTTGTCTTTTTTTCACGAAGTGTGTTTTAAAGATATTCCTGTGAAGCAAACTTTTGTGAGAGGGAGAGGTACTGGGGATTTAAACCAGGGGTACTCTACCACTGAGCTACACTCTAGTCTTTTTTTTTTTTTTTTGTACTGGGGGCTGAACTCAGGGGCACCTGACCACTGAGCCACATCCCCAACCTTATTTTTTGTATTTTATTTAGAGACAGGGTCTCACTGAATTGCTTAGCACTTTGCTTTTGCTGAGGCTGGCTTTGAACTCATGATCTCCTGTTTCAGCCTCCTGAGGCTCTGGGATTACAGGCATGTGCCACTGTGCCTGGCATCTTTTTTGTTTTTTGTTTTTTTTTGTTTTTTTGTTTTTTTTAAATATTTTTTTAGCTGTAGATGGACATAATGTCTTTATTTTATTGCTTTGTATGTGGTGCTGAGGATCGAACCGAGGCAAGCGAGGCAAGCGCTCTACCGCTGAGCTACAATCCCAGCCCGTCTTTTTTGTTTTTGAGATAGGGTCTAACCAGTTACTGATGCTGGTCTTAAACTTGTGATCCTCCTCAATCACAGGATTACGGGTGTATGCCACCATGCCTGGCTAGCAGTATACATTTTTTTTTTGGTACTAGAGATTGAACTCAGGGGCACTTGACCACTGAGCCACATCCCCAGCCCTATTTTGTGTTTTATGTAGAGACAGGGTCTCACTGAGTTGCTTAATGCCTCGCCGTTGCTGAGGCTGGCTTTGAACTCGCGATTCTCCTGTCTCAGATTCCCTAAGTGCTGGGATTACAGGCTTGAGCCACCGCACCCGGCTAGCAGTATACATTCTTAAGGGCTGGAAATATTACATTGTATAGATGGATCACATTTTTAAAAATTGACCCCAGATGGTAGACATTTAGATTATTTCCACTGTTTGGAATGGGTAGACTTTATCCTTCTGTATACCTATGTGACTGCATCTCTAGAAGTGTAATTAGTGAGTTAGAGTATACGTGCATTTTTTATTTTGATAAGTCATTTGACCTCTAAAAACGGCAGTAGTTTATGAGAGTGAGGGGCTGGAAGGATGTCCACAGCAGGAATGAGAAGAGTAATGAAGCAGGTGGTAGGCACCCAGGGTCGGCTTCCTAGTGGAAGTCACCACAACAACAGTGACAAGAAGGCAAGGAGTCAAAAGGCACTTGAAGAACTGTGAGTCTCTCATCCCCCCAAACACTGAGAATTAAACCCTAAAACTGGTACATAAGAGGCAAGCTTACATGGAGCTTGACTGCCTTCCAGGTAAGAAGCAGGGAAAGGTGGCAGTTTGGCTACAACTTAGGAGACTGTTTGAAGACAGCTAAAGAGAATGTGTCTGCAGAAGGGTGACGTTCAGTAATAAAGAGAGATGGGACTTAGAGGAAGGTGTTGGGGGTGATTCGCCCCACATTGTTCAGAAGGAGCTGTCTTGCCTCGACAGATGTCACCCTGTTGCGCAGCTGGCACATCAAATTATTGCAGAATACTTAACTCATCCAATCGGCTCCCTCCGCCCAGATGCATGCTCACCCATTAGCCTGAGTGAGGATTTGGCTTTTCATGTTAATTTCTCTACAGAACCAGAACTGTTTGCTTCATGAAACCTTGTCTTTGGATTCTTTTCCAACCTGGGAGAATGCCCCATTTTCGCCTACTTTAGGGGTATGCCATTGGAATCTAATTGATAGATATAGTTGATCAACTGCATGCATCACAGCTGCATTTTCTGAGAATTAGAGAGGAGCTGAAGGAAGGGGAAAAAAAAGTCTACAGGGTCAACAATTTCCCACTTTACAGAATGAGTCTAGACAGAATTCAAATGTTCTTCCCTCAAGAGTCAGAAGGAAGGGGGCTGGGATTGTAGCTCAGTGGTAGAGTGCTTACCTCACAAGCATGAGGCCCTGGGTTCAATTCTCAGCACCACATAAAAAGAAATAAAATAAAGATATTGTGTCCATCTACAACTAAAAAAAATTAAAAAAAAAAAAAAAGAGTCAGAAGGAAGAAGCTGGTGTCTGTGTTACTCCTGAACTGGGTATACAACTCACAAGCTAAGTTCTCTAGCATAGCAAACTAATTTTGTTTTGCTGCTGGATATAGAAAGTAAGGGTAGTATTCGACATTTCTGAATTAGCACCAAGTCTTGCAAACTCCACCTCTTTCAGGAAATGTTCCTTGATGCAGCAGGAGGTGGTAATTTTACTCTCCCAATCCCTCACTTTTCTTCCCTTTCTGCAACACTAAACCCTGTTTAGAGCTGCGCTATCCCTTCATTTGTTGGCTTGACTGACCTTCACACCTTCTCTGGATCCTTAGCTGAATTCTTTTTTCCCCCCAATACTTGTGGTTAAATCTAAGACCTCACATATGCTAAGCCAGTGCTCTACCAGAGTTACATCCCCATTACTTTAAGTTTTTTTTGAGACAGGGTCTTGATAAATGGCCCCGGGTGACCACAAATTTGTGATCCTCTTGCCTTAAACTTCCAAGTAGCTGGGATTATAGGCAGGTGCCACAGCCTTAGCAGAATTCTTTGTTCATGCAAATAGGGATCAAAAGAGAATGTGGCTGGGTGTGGTGGCACACACCTGTAATCTCAATGACTCAGGAGGCTAAGGTAGGAGGATTGCCAAACTCAAGGCCAGCCTCAGCAGCTTGGTGAGACTCTGTCTCAAAATAAAAAATAAAACGGGAGGATGGGGTGTGGCTCAGTGGTAGAGCGCTTGCCTAGCATGTGTGAGGCACTGGGTTCGATTCTCAGCACCACGTATAAATAAATAAAATAAAGGTCCATTGACAACTAAAAAATGTTCAAAAAAATAAAACGACTGATAATGTAGCTCAGCAGTGAAGTGCCCCACAATTCAATCCTGGTTCCAGAGAGAGAGAGCAAGAGTGCGCAAGGGAGGTGGGGTGGGAGGGATTGAGATTGTGAAAGGACTCAGATCGGTAGGACAGCAACAAAGGTCTCTGAGGGCATCAGTGTTGCCAGTTGTCCAAGATGAAAATTCTTAAAAAAAAAGAAGGAATCTTTGAGTTTCTTCCATGGTAACAGTATCTTGTTGGCTCTTGAATTAATTATAATTGAAGAGGGAAAATTTTCCAGTCAGTGATTATAAAATGTATGAGAGAGTTGAAAAACCCTGCTGGCTTAAAATTTGAAGATATATCTATATCTATATCTATATCTATATCTATCTATCCCTATCTATCTATCTATCTATCTATCTATCTATCTATCTATCTATCTATCTATATCTCCTGTAAGGAATTGGTTCAACCATCCACAATCTTCAACAGTGGAGTGGATTTCATGAGCTTTCATCAATTAAGGAATATTTTTTTCAAAGGGCAATGAGAAAGTGGCAAGTTCCCTTCTTTCTCTAGATCCTCCATATTAATTTTTTTTTTTTGTACTGGGTATTGAACTCAGGGGTACTCGACCACTGAGCCACAGCCACAGCCCTGTTTTGTGTTTTATGTAGAGACAGGGTCTCACTGAGTTGCTTAGCACCTCACTATTGCTGAAGCTGGCTTTGAACTCACGATCTTCCTGTCTCAGCCTCCCAAAATACTGGGATTACAGGCATGCGGCATCGCACCTGGCCATATTAATTTTTATAAGCACAGAAAAGTGTATTTATCAATAAAATTATATTTAAAAATACAATTATTTTTCATTAAAAACATTAGTAGAGGAAGTAGTAGACTGGGTGTAGAGACCAAAGATTCAAATTATATGATGTTATTTTGAGCTGTGTTTGTGATAGATCATTAACTGTCTTAGATAGTTGCTATGCCCCAGGCATATAACTGCAGTAACTCATGTTCTGTCATGTTCTCTCTGGGAAAATGATGTGTGGTGTGAAGATCACAATGAAGGCTGAAAGATGTTGCTACGAACTTACCTCATAATCTAGAGACCATGAGTACCTTGGTCAGAGATCTTTTTATGGGGTTGTCTCTGGACCTTGAATACCCTCTAAGTCTTATTATTGAGGATGAATCTTTCTTGCCAAAAATGACAGTCTTGGTGAAAGATATTTATGAACATCATTCTATTGGCTGTATTTGGCAAATTTTAGGGCCTTGATTGGTAGTAGAGTTTGCAAATACATCCAGATTCAATATACATCTAGTCAGCATTTTATTTCCAAAGATGACTTTTCCTCTAGCTAAGATTTCAGGTCAAATACAATATCTATAGGACCATTTAACAAGAGCTCAAAGCTCAAAAGGTGATCAACCACTTTAAAAATAAAAACTCTATTCATCACAGACAAGAAGTAGAAAGTGATTCTCTTTTATTTAAAAAAATGTTGAAAGTGAGGCCCAGAAAGGATATCGTAAGGATTTTCTTAGGGGGATCAAACTGATTTCAGAGAGATCCAGAGGCCAGAACTCAGAAACCCCTGATATTTATTCTTTTCAGTCATGGTGTAATTTGCTTCACATTTGTCCCTTCCTGGGGTTAGTGCTCTCTTTTACTTAAAGGATCTTTTTATGTTATGTGCTGCCAAGACACTGCCTGAAAGACATTAACAGGGAACTGGACGGCTCCATGCTTGCTTAGGCAGAATCCATGAGGTATTTCTTTAGGAAAAGGGGATTCTAACAATGGGTAATGATGAGGCAGGCAGTGAAACAGAAGAGAAGAAAGGGGAAGCTGCCATGTGAGGAAATGATCATAATTGATGTTGCTAAGATAAGAAATGTAATTAACTGTAATCCCAGCACTTAGGGAGTCTGAGACAGGAGAATCTCGAGTTCAAAGCCAGCCTCAGCAACAGCGAGGCGCTAAGCAACTCAGTGAGACCCTGTCTCTACATAAAACACAAAATAGGGCTGGGGATGTGGCTCAGTGGTCGAGTGCCCCTGAGTTCAATCCCCAGTAGCCTCCCCCAAATGTAATTAAATTAGGAGGATATGGGTAGCAAGGCTGAGATTACTGTAATCTAGGGATTGTCAGGCAGAAAACATATATTTAAACATTTTAATGAAGCCTACAAATTTTATCTGGGATAGTTCTGAGTAGCTAGGGCTAAGACTGGGCACCCATCTACTGCTTGGGCAAGATAACAAAAAAGCGGTCATTTTGGTTGACCAACATAATCACCATGGGGTTTGCAAAAAACAGAACCATCTGTGGTGTGAGGAACCATGGAGAGATTCTGTATTTATAGACTGCTAAGTGGAAAAACCAGGCACATTAATGAACTCCCTCAACCCTCACTTCTCTAATTGGAAACTTTTTTTTCCACTTTTCTTCTAGTTTCTCAGCTGTCAACATGTACTGCATTAAAAAAAGAGAGAGAATATAAAAGCAGACAGACTTACTATGACTAATTTAAGAACTCCCAAAGCAGGCTCTTTTCCAAAAACACATAGCAATTGACAATACTGTAAGCTCATTCTAAAGGGGATATGACACAACTCCTGCCCCTGAGGCTGAATCAGATGTTTACTGCCAGTTTGGGCACAGCAGCAAAGTCTGTAATCTCCACAACCCTTCACTGTTCTTGGTGTGGAGTTTTAAAATTAAACATTTCTATAATGAATGTTTCCAATGGGTATATCTTTAACCTTAATGATCTTCTTATTTTTTCTTTTGGTTTCTAAGATGAAAGTTGTTATAAAGAAAAATTTGTATTAGGGGTCAAGATTGCTAGTGCTTTTCAGATATTGCATATCCCTTTTATTTTATGTACTGCAGATCGAACCAAGGGACGCTTTACCACTGAGCTACACCCCCAGGACTTTTTATTTATTTTGAGACAGGATCTTGCTAAGTTGCAGAGGCTGGCTTCGAACTTGTGTTTCTCCTACCTCCTAAATACCTGGGTTTACAGGCATGTGCCATGACACCTGGCTAAAACACATATTTCTTAATGAAAATGTTTATATCCTTTGGTAAAAATTATTTTTGAAAAGCTTACATCTTTTTTTGGTAGAGTTACTTTTGCAAGAATAGCTACCTCTGTGCATTATAACAAGTCTGTTATGGAGAAGGCTGGAAGGCAGGCAAAGGAAGTAATAGGTCTCTTTCAAAAGACTATAGAGATGGCTTAGGATGTAGTCAGTGGCAGAGTGCTTGCCTAGCATTTGAAGTCCTTGATTCCATCCCCAGCACTGAAAGGGGCTGGGGGAAAGAGTCTACAAAGGGACGATAGGATCACATTTCATTCAGTGAGTTGTTAACTTTTACCATGAATTCAATTATGGGGGTGAGGGGACTGGCCAAAATAAAGTGACATCACCATTTACTGGGTGACTACTATGTGCCAGCTAATGTACTAAAGCAGATTATGTCTTTTGTTTCATTTAATTCTCTCAGCAATTCTGCACACCATCATTTCTATTTTACAAGAACTAAATTTCAGAAAAGTTAAAACTCACTCCAGGTCACACAGCTAGCAAATAGCCAGGAACATTCAGTAATTCAGACACTGACCTGTCTTTGGTTTACCTGATAAACAGAATATGCTAGTTTTGAGAATTTTGTTCAGCAATCCTGATTATTAATGACTCTCCATTCCTTTTGCTAAGTTGTTCAAGTAGCTTCTTGTATCAAGTGTGACCTTGCTCCTTAAGAATTTTATTAATGAGAACCTGTGAATTTGAAACTCAGGCCATTTATTCACCTTATCTCCTTTAACCATTACAGTTACTCCAGGAGGTTGGGTTCTCTCGTTCCATTGTATAGATGATGAACTTAATGTTTTGGAGAGGTTAAGAAAATAGCTCATGGCTTTCGAATTAATGAAGGGTACTGCTACGACTGTACTCCAGGTCTTTACCGCCAAAACCAGGGCAAGCTTTACCCACACCATCTATGCTTCCATTTGTCAAAGCCCTGGCCAGAGCGCCACCGTGCATATTTGGTATTTATGAAGTGTTGGTAGTGTCCTGGGATCTGATACTTCAATGAGAAAGCTGTGGCTCCATCAACTTCTGGATCCACGCAGCGATGGGTAAGTTGGACAGGCGACACAGAGCCCTCACACTTCAGCACAGCAGCAACAGAAGCAGCCTCAATGGCAGCGGCTTAGAAACCGCCCTCTTCCCTCGGACGGGGGAATCTGCAGAGGCCCGGGCCACCACCGGAGTCACTTTTGGTCCTTCGAGTTCCTACAGAAGCCTCAGGGAACTAGAATCCACTGGACCAAAAGCAGAGGACAGTGACAAGAGAAGAACTCCAGGGGGTGCCGCTCGCACGCCGGGTCCCCAGGCTCCCACAAATCCCAGCTCTGGGACTGCTGCGTCTAGCGACTCCCCTTGGAGTCGCGGCCCCGCCCTCCCTGCCCCCGGAAGTGACGCGCGGCGGCGGCGGCGGCGGCGTCTGGGAGGGGCCCTAGCGCAACAGGGGGGTTCCAGAGTGGCGACGGCCGCAGAGCGCCGGGCAGACTCAGCCGCGGCGTGGAACGCCCCAAGCGCGCGCGCCCGGCGGGTAGCGGCCCGACGACCCGCGCCGCCGACACTGCCGCCACGTGCGGGGGCGGGAGGGAAGAACGCAAGGAGTCGCGGCGGCAGTGCGGCGGCGGGAGATGCGGGAGACTGCGGACACCCGGCGGGCTCGGCTCGGCGGCCGCCACCGCCTTCTCCGGCTCTGCCGCGGGGGTCGCAGCGGCTGCCGCGCCATCCTCAAGTTCCCAGCGTGAGGAGTTGGCCGCGGAGGGGAGCTTGGCATTCGAGACCGAGAGGGAGCCCCGCGCGTGGCCTGGTGAGCGGCTCTTCCGCCCCCAGTCAGAGTCTCGCGTTGCGGCCCCTGGGCTGGGGGCGGGCGCGTGGGCCGAGGGGCTCTCAGCACAACAGGAAGTGCAGGCGCGGGGCGGGGCTGCGGCGCGCTCCCCTGGGGACCCGCCCCCGGCTGCTGGTGGCTGCGGCCCCAGCTCCGCGGCGCGCAGGTGGACGCCAGAAAGTACCGCTCCACTCTTCACCCCTAGTTGGGTTCCGCGACATCCTTTAGGCGAAAGGTGGCAGCGGGTTTTGATGCATGGACGGGGAGGAGGGGAGTAATTCTGACTTTCTATAGTGACAGGAAGTTGGAAAATGAAAGTACAGTAATTGAGTGCTTACAAAGATCCGTGAGGTTGTGCCTCTTCCCTGGACTTTGATCTCCTCTGGGGCGCACGGTCACCGGTGTTTCTTCCTTTCCCCTAGCTCGCTATTCATCCGGTGTCAAGTTTCATTTCTTTCTCTACTTCTTTCCAGCACCCGCTCCCGCCTTTACTTTCTACTCACTGTACAGCTGCAGCAAGGCTGGGCGCTTCTTCATTCCTAGTAAGATAAACTGGAAACATCTTTTGGGGCGGAATACTAATAGGCATTGGTAAGGAAATAAGGGATATTCGTGACTGAAGTGATCAGAAGATACACAGTTGGCTTTTTCCCAAGCTATTAATGTTTGAAGTTTAGGACATTCAAATAAAGATTGTGGACCTTAATCAGAAGAGTTCTCCTGCCCCTTTGGTTGCTGGGTCAGATCCTCCCTCTTCGTTTTCCGCCCCACCCCGCGTGGAAAACTTGGTGCTTCGGTATTTAGGACTGACAGTGGTGTTTTCGTTAAAATGTAGTATGATTCAGTTTTTCCTCCTCAGGAATTCTTTCTTTGATTTTATTTAAGCATTAAAACTTTGTTAATGGAGTCTGTTACATCCTTAGGGAAATATTGTCTTTCAAGTTTTGTTTTGTTTTTTGTAATTTAACAGTATACATTTGGGACTGGAGATGTAGCTCAAAGTGCACAAGACCTTGGTTCCATCCCCAGCATGAGCAAGAAAGAAGAAATATACATTTAATATTCTCTATTCTCTTTGTATAAGATCCTGTGCAGTAGTTAGCTACGGTTACTTTCTGACGATTATTTTGATTAAAAACTAATCTTAATATATTTAAAAATTTTGGTTTTTTAGGCAGCACATAGAAGAATTTGGAAACTTATTTTTTGGGTTTTAGCTACTGTCAATGAAAAACAGCTGGGCCATGGGTCACCACAGCAACAGGACTGTGTTATAAACATGTTTAGGGTGGTAGTGTTTCACTTCATAGAATCTTCTTTAATAAGCCATTTCAACATGCTTCGTCTTTCTTATCATTTCTCCTTCCTTCCTTCTGGGGATGGAACATGGGGCCTGGAGCATGCTAGGAAGAGCCACCATACCACTGAGCTGCACCTCCTGCTCCCTTTTTCAGATTAGCACAGGAATTAATCTTTTTTTGAAGTGTTGATAGAATCAGTTGTGTTTTCAGCATTTAATCCCTCAGAAATCAGACTCCTACCCAGACGGAGTGTGATATGCCAGTTATCCCAACTCCCGATGATGCTGAAGCAGGAGGATCCCAAATTTGAGACCAACCTGGATAATTTAGTAAAACCCTGTCTCAAAAATTAAAAAGGAGCTGGGATGTAACTCAGTGGTAGAGCACTTGCTTGCCATGCTCAAGGCCCTGGATATAATCACCAGTATCAGAAGGAAAAAAAAAATCAAATTCCTTCATATGGATCAGGAAAATACAAGTGTTTTTTTATTTTTGTATTTTTAAATATGTTTGTATTTTTAAACAATTTATAATCATACAAAAGTTGGGATTTTGTGAGAAGGAAAATCAAGTTATTTTCTCCTCTTGGCTGTTGTGTAACAAGAGAAAAAGGATTTATGTTTTTAACTCTTTATCTTTGTAATTTTTAATTATTTTCTTTTTTTCCACCTTTAGTTTTCCTTTATGCCTGTGGAAATCATTGAAATTCATAATTAATACCACATTTCCAGAAACTAAATGAAAAGAGTTTTAACTTATCTATATCCTCAGGAGTTTGCCAGTTTTTCAATTGAAAGAATAATCTGATATCAAAATTAAATTAGGGATTTTGAATTGGGGAGCTGGGCGCAGTGGCACAGGCCTGGGATCCCAGTGACTCCGGAGGCTAAGGCAGGAGCATTGCAAGTTCCAGACCAGCTTCAGCAATTAAGGGAGGCCCTAAGCAACTTAGCGACACTCTGACTCAAAAAAGGGCTGGGAATGTGGCTCATTGGTAAAGCACTTCTGGGTTCAATGTCTGGTACCAAAAAATTTTTTTTAATTAAAAACAAAATTGAATTAGTGGCTGAGGGTGTAGCTCAGGGGTGGAATGCTTGTTAGCCTGTGTGAGGCCCTGGGTTTGATTCCCAGCACCACACACACAAAAAGTATTCTTTTAAAGTATCCACTGCAGTTGTCTATTTTATAGCTTTTCTAGTTTTTCACAAAATAAAATTTATTTCCACTCTTTTGGTCCCAAACTACAATGCCCTTCTTCTTTTCCTTCTAATAGCTTTCTATCCTATGCTGTAATGGGCTAAAGAGGCATCAGCATTTCCAGTAGTAGGTAGGTTCTATACTAAACTATCCAGTAGTTCGCCACACTTGACTCCATGGACACTGAACCACTAGTAACCAAGGGGGGAGGTGAACAGTAAACTTGCGCCACCTTTGGGCACCCTATTTTTGGGAACCTTATCTTTGCTCAAGACAGTAATTGTATGCTCATTGTTAAGATTTTAATGTCTTCTGTCTTTCTAGCTGTATAGTTTAGCCATTATAAGCCTTTAGGGCTCAAATGTGATCTACATGATAAGTGTTCAGACTCCAGGATTTGGGTTTTACAATTTTTCCCAAAATAAGTGGAATTATAAGCAGCACTTTTGTAGTGAAATAGAACTTCCTGTTCTCTTTCTTCCATCATTGTCTCTCTCATGCATACATTCCTGCCCCTGCCCTAAACATTCTTGACACAAAGGTGATATCTGGAAATGTGGAAATTGATTTCTTTGGCTAAACTCATGTTTACAAGGGAATAGTTTTAACAGGCTTAGGCTAACAAGCAATTGCTTAACTGGGAAAACTAGTAAAAATAGTAATTTGTCATGAACAGGCATCATCAGAAGAAAATGACTATTTGATAAACTCAGAAAAATGACAAAGAACTTCTCCCTGCCCCACCATACTTAATGAATAGAATAACTATTGTTTTAACCCAGGTCAAGACTGGGGAGCTGATTTCTAGTGGGCATGGTTGTTTAACATTAAGGAAGCTCTTCATTTGGGGATTATTACCACTTAGTATCTAAATAGAATACTTCATTACAATGAACTAGTGACATGAATGCTTTCATCCATATAGGGAAGAGGGTTCCCTGCTGAAATGATGAGTATGTGGCCGTGATGAAAGAAACTTGGGTCCATGGTATCAGCTTCTTGGCTGTGGCAGGCATCTCCCCTTTCTATTCTTTATTACCCTCGCCCCTTTTTTTTTGGTCCAGAGGAATTTAACTCAAGGTTACTCAACCACTGAGCCACATCTCCAGCCCTGTTTTGTGTTTTATGTAGAGACAGGGTCTCGCTGAGTTGCTTAGCGCTTCTCCCTTGCTGAGGCTTTGAACTTGGGATTCTCCTGTCTTAGTCTCCCACAGTGCTAGGATTACAGGCGTGCGCCACCATGCCCAGCTTTATTTTTCCCATCTTTATTTGTAGATGGCAATGTCTCTGTATGACATTTCAAAGTGGTAACCATGGGGATTACTGGAGAACATTTCAAGTGCCTCAGAAAAGTTAAAGAAACCCAGATATTTTTCACTACAGCTCCTTATCTCTACCCTTTTTGGCAGTAGACAGAGTTGACTCTTAAGGATCTCATCTTGGTGAGTTATATGTTGTCAGAATTAGTCTCCTTAAGCCTAACTCTTGTAACATTTGTTTTGTTAGGTTGGTTTGTTTTAAACATCTTTATTGAGACATAGTTTATATACCATGAAATTCACCTACCTCTGGTGTACAGTTCAGTGGTTATTAGTATATTCACAGAACTGTGCAACTATTGCCACAATCGAAGTTAGAATATTTTCAGCAACCCAAAAAGAAACCCTGTACTCGTTAGCTGTCATTCCTCATTCCTCTCCCTACTCTTCCTCTACCCCCAGTCTCAGCAAGTACTGATCTACTTTCTTTGGCAATGGATTGGCTTGTTCTGGACTTTTGATATAAATGGAATCATGGACTGTGTGTCTTTTGTGGCCGACTTCTTTCCTTTGCACAGTAGCGTCTTCACTGTTCATCCATGTTGTGGCAGTACTTCATTCTTTTTTACATTTGAATGATATTCCTTTATTACCACATTTTATTTATTCATCAGTTAATGGACATTTGAGTTGTTTGCACTTTTTAGCTATCATGAATAATTCTGTGAACATTCTTGCATAAGTTTTTGTATGGACATCTGTTTTCATTTCTCCTGGGTATATAGGAGTGGAATTGTTGGTTTATGTGGTAAACTTGCGAGAAGTGGCCATATGATTTCCACCAGTAATGTCTGAGGGTTTCAATTTCTCCATTATTGTCCATCTTTTGGATTATAGCTATCCTAGTAGGTATGAAGTGGTTTCTTATGTGGTTTGGATTTTCATTTCTCTGATAACTAATAATGTTGAACATCTTTTATGTGCTTATTGGTTATTTGCATTTCTTCTTTGGAGAAATTTTTTTTATTGTTGTTGCTTTTTTGTTTTTGTTTTGTGGTATTAGGAATTGAACCCTGGGTTTGTTTACCACTGAGCTACATCACCAGGGCTGGCAGTGAACTTGGAATCTTCCTTCCTCAGCCTTCCTAGTAGCTGGGATTACAGGCATGCAAATCCTTTGCCTAGTCTTAATTTTGTCCTTTTTAAATTGTAAGATATAATTTGGATACAAGTTCTTTTTGAGATACATGATTTGAAAGTATTTTCCCCTATTTTTGGAATTTTCTTCTCATTTGATATTGTTTGCAGCACAACAGTTTTAAATTTTGATATAGTCCAGTTTACCTATTTTTGTAGTATTTTCGTGGAATTTAATTTGTTTTCAATCCCTATTCTGCCCTACTGAATTCTTATTCCTAGAGAAAGGAAGGTTTCTTTATTTTATGTGTGAATATGTTCAGTTACAGGCTTCTTAGGATGAGCTTGCATATGTCTGGTCAGAGTTTCTGCGCTTAAAGTTCTTCCTAATAGACCACATATTTTGAAATTCTTTGAGAAGATGTCTTTGTGAGTCTATTTCCATTTTGCCCTGTTGCCAAGCCAGCGATTATCATCCTGGATAATTTTGTGCCCTCCTACCAGAATATTGACAGTTTCTGTAGACATTTTTTTAAAAAATATTTTTAGTTGTAAATGGACACAGTACCTTTATTTATTTATTTATTTATTTATGTGGTGCTGAAAATTGAACCCAATACTTCACAGGTGCTAGGCAACCGCTACAAGCAAGCTACAACTCCAGCCCTGGAGACATTTTTAATGGTCTCAGTGGGACAGGAGATGCTATTGGCATTTGGTGGACAGAGACAAGAGATGCTGCTAAACTATAGTACATGAGATGATACCCCATAACAAAGATGATCTGGCTGCAAGTACCAGTAGTGCTAAAATTGAGAAACTAGCTTCAAAACAGGTATCAGGGGATTTTTCTTCAGTTTGTCTTGATAATCAAATAAAGGTTACTAATCAAATAAAAGGATAATCTATGCAGATGGAATCTCTGTAGACAGAACTGTAACAGAACTTGTAAATTAAATCAGGGAACATTTTGTTGAATTAATGCTGCCAATTTTTATGTAAATTACATTTATGATAATGGATACTATTTGGAGGAGAAGTACTAGTTGGAACAAAAGTAGATTATTACCTGTACCTCAGTGCCAAGGCTGTCCTGGACACATAGCTCGGCAAGTAATCAAACTAGATAGAGGTCGAGATGGTGATCCTCTGAAAGAACATGACAGTGAGATTTTAAGAAAAACTCTTAACAATGCATACTCTAGTGGCTGGTGATCTTCGTTCTGCTTCCAAAATTTATACAACTAGCTTTATCCTCCTTGCAAGTTGCATGAGGCTTCTGAAGCTGCATGGCATGCCTAAGAGTTTGAACTCTGGATTCAGATCGTCTGGGCTTAAATCTCAGCTTTGCCATTTGCTTTGTGAACTTGGACAGGTTGGACATAGTATTTAACCCTCTATCGATCCATTTTCCATCCTTAAAATGAGGGTACAGCCATATCTATCTTATAGGAATATTGTGGGTATGAAATGAGCTAGTACACTTAGAGCACTTACAACAGGCCTGACGGACAGTGTTAAGTTAATTCTATCACATGTCTGTATTCTTTCAGCCCATTGCTATGGACAGTGCCATCACCCTGTGGCAGTTCCTCCTTCAGCTCCTGCAGGAGCCTCAGAATGAGCACATGATCTGCTGGACCTCCAACAATGGGGAGTTCAAGCTTTTGCAGGCAGAAGAGGTGGCTCGTCTCTGGGGAATTCGCAAGAACAAACCTAACATGAATTATGACAAACTCAGCCGAGCCCTCAGATACTATTATGTAAAGGTAACACACATCTTGATCTTGATGCTATACAGAGAACCTCAAGCCAAGAATCATTTCTGCTCTTTTGTTGAGGTTATAGGTACTAAAGATTTGTTTGTTTGTTTTTTTAATTTTGTTTTTTTAATATTTATTTTAGTTGTAGATGGACACAATATCTTTATTTTATTTATTTTTCTGTGGTGCTGAGGATTGAACTCAGTGCCTCACACATGCGAGGCAAGCACTCTACCACTGAGCCACAATCCCAGCCCCAAGACTTGGTTTATTTTAATGCAATTTATTTTATAGCTTCAGCATTTAGAATTGGGACACAAGGTATAAATGTTCTGGGTATATTTCTATAAACTCTGATTTAGTAACCTACTCTCATTACATGTATTTTGTTCCCAACTACAGTTGTCTTTAAAAGAAAAAGTCCAGATTGGAATACAAAAAAGGAAATTTGAGTTTCTTGAGGATAAATATTCTCATGTGTGTTATAACTACTTTAAAAATTGTCATGTATACCTTTTTTATAGCTTTCCTTTTTTTTTTTTCCCTCCTTGGTATGAGGGATACCAGAGGCACTTTACCACTAAGCTACATCTCCAGTCCTTTTTATTTTCTAAGTTGCTAAGTTGTTGAGAACCTGCCATCCTCCTGCCTCAGCTGGGATTATAGATGTGTACCACCACACCCACCCGCTTTGCTTAATTTTTAGTTTTTGCTTAACTCAGGGAATATAAATTAATACCTTGAAGAATAACTATTAATACAGTTGATTTCTTAGGTAAAATAGTTTGTTGTTTAATTTCTTATTATTTTGAATACATTCTTGGACACTGAAGAAAAATAAATGGTCCAGAGGATAGACAGAATAAGAAACTGACTGTAATCTCAGCCCCTTGGGAGTCTGAGGCAAGAGGATGGCATGTTCCAGGCCAGTCAGGGCAACTTAGAGATGAGCTGTTACTTTCACCTTTAAGCAGTTTATCTTATCAGCTTTCCTGTACAGAGATAAGAGATGAGGATCAACTGAAATTTCTGAAGGAAGTAGGAACCTTACAATGTTCTGAATCCTTTTTTGCTTATTCAGGATGCTTATGGCTTGTTCCTTTGGAATTATTTGAGATTGCAATTCAGTAAGTTCTAACTTAATACAGATACTTGGCTGAGAAAGGTAAGCAATTAAAATCTCTCAGGTTTTAAGTAACATACTTGTTCACTTGCTAATAAGACATTTGAATGTTCTTGCCTTAACTTCTCCATCATAGTAGGGTCTTTGTTTGGTATAGCTGGATGAATGTATATGATTTTGAGGCTTCTAAATAACCTGTGCCCACTTCTCAAATAGAGTCTCATTAGGTCAGCTTATGTATGAGCTATGAGACATGTTTATAGAAGAGTGTAAGAATGCTTATATTCTATTTTTCTTTCTTCTTCTTTCTCTTTTGTAGTATTGGGGATGGAACTCAGGGCTTTGCACATGCTAAAAAATGCTTATTTTCTTTACCTACAGAATATCATCAAAAAAGTGAATGGTCAGAAGTTTGTGTACAAATTTGTCTCTTATCCAGAGATTTTGAAAATGGATCCAATGACAGTGGGCAGGATTGAGGGAGACTATGAAACTTTAAACTCCAGTGAAGTCAGCAGCGGTTCCAAAGATGTGGAGAATGGAGGGAAAGAGAAACCATCTCAGCCTGGTGCCAAGACCTCTAGCCGCAATGACTACATACACTCTGGCTTGTATTCTTCATTTACTCTCAACTCCTTGAACACCTCCAATAAGAAGCTTTTCAAGTCAATTAAGATGGAGAATCCAGCTGAGAAACTGGCAGAGAAAAAGTCTCCTCAGGAGCCAACACCATCTGTCATCAAATTTGTGACAACACCTTCCAAGAAGCCTCCCATTGAACCTGTTGCTGTCACCATTTCAACTGGCTCAAGTATTTCACCATCTTCTGAAGAAACTATCCAAGCATGGGAGACATTGGTTTCCCATAAATTGCCTTCCCTGGAATCCCCAACTTCTGCATCCAGCGTTCCAACCATTTTTAGCCCCGCACCTCCTGTTCCATCCATTCCCCCTTCTTTGAAGGAGCTTCCTAGGACACCTTCTCCACCGCTAGGCTCCAATCCAGACATCGACACAGACATTGATTCAGTGGCTTCTCAGCCAATGGAACTTCCAGAGAACTTGTCACTGGAACCTAAAAATGAAGATTCAGCTTTGCCAGAAAAGGACAAAACAAATAATTCATCAAGATCCAAGAAACCCAAAGGGTTAGAACTGGCACCTACCCTTGTGATCACAGGCAGTGACCCAAGTCCACTGGGAATATTAAGCCCATCTCTCCCTACAGCTTCTCTTACACCAGCACTTTTTTCACAGGTAACTCTTTTTATTTTTAATGCCATCATTTGCATTTACTCACCTTTTAAAACAAATCTAGAATTTGCACCTGCAAGTTTGTTTTCTGTTACTTAGTTTGTCTTACAAAGGGTATATGTAACCCTGTGAAAGTAACCTAATTCCTCACCTCAGTCAGTACTGCCAAAATAAAAGGTCTAGAGTATTGTCAGTGAAAATACATTGTTGTACAAGTAAATAAATATTTTGGATTTTCTACTTCCTCCTAAAGAAAGTAAGTATTCATATTTTCTCTTTCTCTCTCTGTGTTTGGGTCTCATAAAACTGTTGGTAACTAGTGTTAGAAAACTTTAGGTCCTGAGAACCTTGAGAAGAAAGACTGATGTGATGTTGAATAACAAGTTTGTTTAGTTACATTAGGTATTTATTAACTTGCTCATCTCATAGAACATTTTAATAGATTACTCCCAGACCATCTCATTATTAAAAAAGGAACATGATGATTCATTTACCCATTATTTTTCTGCACCTAAATTCAGGTTGGTTTTTCTGTTTGGGAAAGACCCTGTGTAAATTTGTTAAAAAGGAATTATTTTGACCTCATATTTCTTAGGTTATAAAAATGATCTCTGAGATTCTCATCATGATAAAATTTTAGACTTAGGGATATATGGAGTAGAGAATAATATTATATTTGGGTTCAGTTTGTATATTAATTTATTTATAGTTTGGCTACTTGTATACTGTGGCAAGGATAAAGCATAATCCTGGTAAGTCATTTAGTGGATCTTTTTGTATATTGCAGACACCCATCTTATTGACTCCAAGCCCCTTGCTCTCCAGTATCCACTTTTGGAGCACTCTCAGCCCTGTGGCTCCCCTGAGTCCAGCCAGACTGCAAGGTGCTAACACGCTTTTCCAGGTAAAAGCCTGTCTCTCATAATGTTAAATGATGAGGTGGGCAAAAAGGGACTGGCTCACTCTTCAGTTTAGTCATTATATAATTTCTATTTAATATTCTTTATATTTTACTTTTAAATTTCTATATGTTAATTTTCTAGCTAGCAAACAGCTTATATCGATATCCACAGCAGTTTCTTTTTCATTATTTACTATTAATATGCATTTGATTTAGGCCAAGAATTGTTTGATACTAAGATTTTTGACTCATCCAAATTTTTTATCATTTAAAATACTAGAAATCTTCTATTAAAAATGTATGTACACACACACACACACACACACACACACACACAGAGCTGGATACAGTGGCATGTGCCTATAGTCCCCCCTGCTCAGGAGGCTGAAAGAGGAGGATTGCTGGAACCCAGGAGTTTGGGACTAGCCTGGACAATATAATGAGACCCTGTTTCATGAAAAACAAATCTATGTATCTGCAAATAGATGTGTCTCTATGAGGATGCTTCTCAACTTACAATGGAGTTATAGCCTGAAACTCCCATTATTATAAGTCAAAAATATGATCAGCAAAAATACTTTTAGGCCAGGCACAGTGGTGCATACCTGTAATCCCAGCTGCTCAGGAGGCAGAAGGATCCAAGTTCGAGGCCAGCTTGAGCAACTTAGTGAGACACCGTCTCAAAATAAAAAGGGATGGGGATGTAGCCCAGTTACAGAGTGCTTTACCAGCATTGGTGCAAGGCCCTGGGTTCAATCCCCAAGCCATAATTTTAACAAAAAAGGAAAATAAAATGCATTTGATACACCTAACCATCTGAACATTATCACTCAGCAGCACAATAGTATTACACTGTAGAGTATCAGTTGTTTTCCTCTGTGATCCAGTGGTTGACTGGGAGGTGTGGTCCTCTGTTGCCACGCAGCATGGCAAGAGAATGTCATACTGCATATTACTAGGCTGGGAGAAGATTAAAATTCAAATTTGGTTTCTACTGAATGCATATGGCTTTTGCACTATCTTAAATCAAACCATGATACATCAGGGACTGTCTGTGTAGATACGTATTCACATATACAGATGTGTACACAGCCACGCGTTTGTGTGACAGGAATACATTCTTAGAAAAGTGACTTTAGGTGATTGTGTACTTATACAAACTTAGATGGTGTAGCCTGCTGCACACCTGGGAGAGAGGTATATATCAAGAATGGGATAAAATGAGCCGGGCGCGGTGGCTCAAGCCTGTAATCCCAGCACTTAGGGAGGCTGAGACAGGAGAATTGCGAGTTCAAAGCCAGCCTCAGCAAGGGTGAGGCGCTAAGCAACTCAGTGAGACCCTGTCTCTACATAAAACACAAAATAGGGCTGGGGATGTGGCTCGGTGGTCAAGTGCCCCTGAGTTCAATCCCCCGTACCCAAAAAAAAAAAAAGAATGGGAGAAAATGATGCAATCCAGAGACAAGGTAAGCATGAGCTGTGTGGGCTGCTGCAGGTAGAACATGGCATCTGTTTTATAGTGAATTTTTTAAATCACTTATTTTTAAAAATATTTGTTTATTTTTACGTGGTGCTGAGGCTTGAACCCAGTGCCCCATGCATGCGAGGCAAGTGCTCTACTACGGAGCTACAGCCCCAGCCCTTACATTGAATTTTTAACCTTGTAAGTAGAAGGAGCACAGTCTGTGATAGTGATGAAAAGTATAGTGTGGTGTAGTGGATAACATAAACCAGCAGTAGTCACTGATGATCACTGTCAAATATTAGGAACTGTACATAACTGTATGTGCTATACTTTTTAAAAAAATTTTTTTAGTTGTTGATGAATCTTTAATTAATTTATTTATTTATATGTGGTGCTGAGACTTGAAGCTAGTGCCTCACATATGCTAGGTGAGCACTCTAGCACTGAGCCACAACCCCAGCCCATGTACTATACTTTATATGACTGGCAGTGCAGTAGGTTTGTTTACATGTGAGTAATATGTTACGCATTAGGTGATGGGAATTTTTCAGCTCCATTTTAATGTGAGGGAACCACTGTTTTATGTATGGTCCCTCTTTGACCAAATGGTCATCATGTGGCACATGACTGTATGTGTATGGGAAATCTCTACGTACAGGTTCTCTTTTTAAAATTTGACTTAATTGTGTGTGTATTTTTTTTTTTTTAGGTTCCCTCTTTTTGGGGTTTACCAGGGATTGAACTTAGGGGCATTCAACAACTGAGCCACATCCCCAGCCCTATTTTGTATTTTATTTAGAGACAGGATCTCACTGAATTGCTTAGCACCTTGCTGTTGCTGAAGCTGGCTTTGAATCTTCCTGCCTCAGCCTCCCGAGATACTAGATTACAGGCATGCACCACTGTGCCCAGCTAGGTTCCCTCTTTTAATTAAGAATTTTGTGTTTTTAAATAGAGGAAAGCCTTGAGAATGGTATATCAAATATTCCCATTTATCCCTCACTCAGAATTGATATATATCAGAAAATAAATATTATCTTTTCACCAAGATGTTAGGAAAGAAAGGTCTTGCTATTCTTAATTGTTTTAACCATATTTTGCCCCAAACATTTAGACTTGATAAAGTGTAAACTTTCTTATGGTCAATTCATATACTTTTTCAGAGGTGACTATCACTTCGATATTTCCTTACATTTTATGATTTTAATTTTTTTTTTCTTTTAGAAGTGAAATGGTAAGGAAAAGACAAAAATTTGGGGAGTTCGTGTGTAGCATAGTGGTAGAGCACATGGTTACCATGTGCAGGGCCCTGGATTCCATCCCATGTGCCTAAAAAAAGAAAACAAAAAACAAAATAAGCTTCTGGTTCTGCTTGTTTGTTTTTTTAAATGCTAGGGATGAACCCCAGGGTCTCGGACATGCTAAGCTCTGTCCCCCTCCTTTTGTTTGTTTGTTTCAAAACAAACAGGCTGTGGTGCATTCCTATTATCCCAGCAGCTGGGGGGCTGAGGCAGGAGGATCACAAGTTCAAAGCTAACCTCAGCAACTTAGCGAGACCCTGTCTTAAAAAAAAAAAAGTCTGGAGATATGGCTCAGTGGTTAAGACCTCCTGGGTTCAATCCCCAGTACTCCCTCTGCCCCGCTCCCTACCCACCAAAAAAAAAAAAATCCTAAATTATTAAATGGCAAAAGTGTTGAGAATCTTCCATATTTTATTTTTATATTTTTCTTTGCTTCTACCCAGAAAATAATTGAACAGTAGAGTGAACTGAGACCTTGCGCAAAGTAATAGTGCTTCTGTAGCTTTTAGCCTGGAATCTCCCTAAGCAGGTAGTCTCAGAATATGTGATGGGAAAGGAATGCTTTCTAGATGAACATGCTACCTTTCTGGACCTCCTTTTGAGGGTTTATGATTTGCTTTATAACCGAATAATCCACTAAGGTGCATATTGTCCTTTAGTGAACTTTATAAAACCTTCATTTGAGGTTAAATGTAAACCTGTGTTATCTTTTTTTTTTTTTAGTTGTAGATAGACACAGTATCTTTATTTTATTTATTTACTTTTTTTTAATGTGGTGCTAAGGATCAAACCCAGTGCCTCACGCGTGCAAGGCAAGTGCTCTACCACTGAGCCACAATCCCAGCCCAACCTACATTATCTTGATATGATGAAATATGAAGGTTTGTTCTTTGTTTCCATTCCATTGAGCTTATATGGTGAGAGTTAATACTTAAAATTTTAGGACAAACACTTTCTTAAAAAAGTTTTTTATTATATCATACGCTTCTTGATAAAGTTATTGCTTTTGTCCTGTGAGCCACTGCAAAGGCTTTTTGTTGTGTTCTGCCTCAGGGAATATAGTAGAAACAGTGAAAGTCAGGACTGAGTAATAAGATGATAATGTGTTTTGTTTTCTTTCTCAGTTTCCTTCTGTACTGAACAGTCATGGGCCATTCACTCTTTCTGGCCTGGATGGACCTTCTACTCCTGGCCCTTTTTCCCCAGACCTGCAGAAGACATAACCTATGCACTTGTGGAGTGAGAGAACCAAGGAACAAAGAAATAAGATGCTCAACATGATTGCATTTGAAGTGAGAGATTGATAGCTCTACAATGCTGATAATATACAATTGTGATTTTTGTCATTTCCCATTGAAATACCTTTTCAGGATTCCCTTTCAATAGGACTCAACTTGGATTGTATGTAAAAATGCCTTAATTGGGGTCAAACCTTCCTCTTTTTTCCTTTTATATTTTGAGCTTTGTGTTAAAGTAATTTTTGGTGGGATTTAGCAGCAGTGCTTTGCAAGAGTGATTAAGAACAAGTTTAACTCCTCCTGGCCATTGGGACCCATTGACCAGGGAAAAAAATTAAAGAAATATTAGTTATATGAATTGGCCATATCTTTAGAACTAAATATGCTCTGTTGAATGTGAGTTGTTTATAAGCAGTGGGAGGAAAAGAACCATTTCTCTTCATACACAGTAAGATTGGAGCAGTACTACTGAGGAGATTTGTGTGAACTGCAACATGTATAAGCAACTCCATGGAAAGGCATCTTATTTCCGTTTATTCTGGGTCTTAGCCACATGCATGATCTTGTCTGAACCTGTCAACAGGGCTTGGAGCTAGTCTATTTCAACATAAGGTATTCAACTTGGGGTGTAAGATGTTTTTTGGAACTGACAGTGAGCCTGGGACCCCCACATCTAGCACAGTAAAGTCTGCTCTCTGAATAGTATTCCATACCCACAGAATACAGCATGGTGCATGATGATTTCGAGGAGGGCGGACTTGGGTTTTGAAAATTGGAAACATCTCTAAATAAAAGGTTTCATGACCTTGAAACAATACATGGGGCTTTTCCCAGTTAGAAGATAGCCAGAGAGAAAGAATCTTGCTCCTTCCTGTCCATTTTACTTCATTTCCTGCTGTATATTTAGCATCTTTCTTTTTAAATAAAAGGTTGTTAGGGGTTGTGACAGTGTTAGTGTGTAATTAGGAAGGAAGAATGGAAAGAGAAGCCTTCTAATCAGTAGTGAGACAAATATGTGCTTGTTTCTTTCAGTTTTTCTTTTTTAAAAAAATTAGGGAAGAACAGATTTCACTTGGCAATGCTCAGACATAGTGATTGAATCGTTAGACCTTCATTTCTATATTACCAGATTTATAAAATATTACCATAGGTAAGTCAATGCCAGGTGTGAACAGATAGCTTGATCCCCAGACTGAGTTATACCAGTATCACAGTGGAATCTTTTGAAAAGTCTAGCTTTAAAGTCCAGGACTAAATTAATATGCTTCCATCACCGCTGTGCCCATTAAACTAGTCTCTTAACCCTGTAGTTGAATCATGTGAACTAAGTGGAATGAGGGAATAAGGACATAAGGGCTCAACACGACACTGATAGAAATCAGCATCTTCCAGGTGCACGTTATTTGCTTTGAGTTTTATTTATATACAGTGTAGAAAAGCTCCTGTGTAACATATCTGTGCTATTTCATTAGCAATGGAAGGAAAATATTCGATGAGCTGCCTCTAAAGGTGTGTGTTGGGGACCTGTTACTTGTTCATTGGTGGTTATCAGCTGAACATTCTGTTCCTGAGATGTGTAGTACTAGTGGTGAGAGGTAGTGGCCGGTGGTGATGGGAATAGACATATTGGACTTTCTTCCCATATTGAATTATTTAGCTTTCATGCCTATTTGAAATTTGATCCCTCAGTAGCTCTTTGGAATAGTTTTATTAGGTTAACATTTTATATAATAAGTAAGTATTGATAGTTGATTTAAATAGATGTTTTAAATTCTGAAAGCACAAAGGTATTTTATCTTTGAATTAAAGGAGAAAAGCCATTGGTTTGTGTTCACAGATGATATATGTGATAATTTTCTGTCTCAGCACAGAGGTACCTTGGAACCAAGGGCACCATTAAAACTCAAAGCATATCCCCAGGAAGCAGTTTTAACGTCGAGTCCCCTTTGCTTTAGCCTGTCGCCGAAGCCTCTGAGAGCCTACCTTAGAAGGTAGAGGCACTCTGCTTTCTCTTTGAGATCAACTACCTTGGGGAAGTGCGTGCGTGCATGAGTGTGTGTGTCTGTGTATGTGTCCGTGTGTCCTTTTTTAAGTCGAAGTTTACAGTCTTAGTCAAGTGTGTGAGGCAGATAGTTCTATTTGAGACAACTTCCCTCTGGAAAAAGTCTAAGAATAATTCTTAGCATCAAAGACATACCACGTAAGATCAGTATTCACTGTGGACACTTTTGTGTTTCGTGGCTGCAGCTGGGATCTCAGTAGTCACTTTGTTAGGATGATTGCTGGTGAGCAACAGGGGCCTAAATTAGAGAGGAGCAGGCTCCCGGGGCCTTGGGATATCCTCTGTGATCACTTTTCTTCACTCTAGTCATATGCTGGGAAATATTTAACAAGAATCTCTGAGGTGGCAGGGGAAACCCCTGGATTTGTGGAATTTATCAATTTTCTTGATGGACATTACTCCTACTGTGGCTGATTTCAAGCCACTACCTTGGAGTTGAGAAAGGATATTCATAGTTGACCCAGAGCCAGTGCCAACAAACCACTGCATTTATTCCACCTCTGGGTGGATTTTCACATAAGTTAAAGAATAATTTTTTAATTATATGCTGATTTTTAAAAATACAAAATTAAAATCTCATGTCTTGACTTCAGTAACTTTTTTTTTCTGATACTGTGGATTGAACCTAAGGGGAGGTTGAGCTGCATCCCCAGCTATTTTTATTTTTTATTTTGAGACAAAGTCTTATTAAGTTTCCCAGGCTGGCCTCAAACTTGGGATCCTCCTGCCTCAGCTTCCCGAGTCACTGGGATAACAGATGTGCACCACCGTGCCCAGTTTAAGTCTTTTTTTTTCCCCTCTCACAATTCATCACAGTGTTTTTGTAATGTTATCATTCTCATGGCATATTTTGTATGTTTGAACAAAGGGAGAACTTTCTTTTTTTAAAAGAAGTTTATACATAATTGAAGAATGACATCCTCCAAAGGTCAACCATAAGCTTCTTATCTTTAAAATATAGGTTAATTTTTTTTCCCACATTTTGGCAGTTAAATTCTAGGTATAATTTTTTTTCAAATTCTGGTGTGAAGCTGGGTGTGATGACACATGCCCATAATCCCACTGGCTGGAGAGGCTGAGATAAGAGGACCATGAGTTTAGAGCTAGCCTCAGCAACTTAACCAAGGCCCTTAGCAACTCAGTGAGATCCTGTCTCTAAATAAAATATTAAAAGGAGCTGGGGATGTGGCTCAGTGGTTAGGTGCCCCTGGGTTCAATCTCTGGTATTTAAAAAAAAAATTTTTTTTTTAGTGAGGAAAGTAAACCCATAAGGGTGCTGAATTCCTCCCTCCCTCCCTCCATGCCTCTCTTTCTTTCTTTCTTTTTTTTTTTTTTTAATATATATATTTTTTAGTTGTAGATGGACACAATGTCTTTATTTTATTGCTTTGTATGTGGTGCTGAGGATCGAACCCAGGACCTCACGCATGGGAGGCAAGCGCTCTACCGCTGAGCTACAATCCCAGCCCCTCTTTCTTTTTTAATAATGGGAAAATTCCTTGAAGATTTATTTACATACTATATTAGAGATCACAAAAGTCATTGATGGCTGTTAAAGCAGAGACTTGGGATTTTGGAGCTGTAACTCCAGGCTGTTTATGGTATCGCTGCAGTCCTGTTCACAGCAACATTGGACAATGTCTAGTCTAATAGCATTGTTCTATTCTGATTTTAGGATTTGTATTATAATTCCAAAGTTCTAAAAGGTAACTTTATGTTTCTAACAATTCAAGAAACTTTAGAGATACTCTGGCCCTTTTTTTTTTTTTGATACTGGGGATCGAACCCAGGGGGACTGTACCTCTGAACTAGATGCTCAGTCCTTTTTTAATTTTAAAACAGAGTCTCACTAAGTTGCTGAGGCTGGCCTTAAATTTGACAGTCCTCCTGCTTCAGCCTCCTAACTACACACTGGGATTACAGATGTGTGCCACTATACCCCAGCAGTCTCTACTTTTTTTTTTTTTTAACATACACCTAATCAGTAAATTTTTGAAAACAGAAACTTTACCTATGAAAAATTCCCATGTATTTATGTTGTTATATATCACTAGGCCAAAGTAACATGTATGTTATAAAACTAGAGAATCTTAGAAGAGACTTGCAAGTTTTCAGGAGAGTTTGTCATAAGCTTTTGAAATTTCACATTATTTTTTTTTCATAGTTGCCAAATAACAATCCATTAGTAAATGTTTTCCAGAGCTTCATGCGTATTATTTCTGACAGCTTATTATCTCTTTCATCTTTGTATTAGGTATGCTTAAAAACTTCATATGTTCTTTTTTATTTTTTGGCACCAGGGATTAAGCTCAGGGGCACTCAACCACTGAGCCACATCCCCAGCCCTATTTTGTGTTTTATGTAGAGACAGGGTCTCACTGAATTGCTTAGCGCCTCGCCATTGCTGAGGCTGGCTTTGAACCCGCGATTCTCCTGTCTCAGCCTCCCAAAGTGCTGGGATTACAGGTGTGAGCCACTGCATTTGGCTAAAAATTTCATTTGTTCTTATGTTTTACTAACATTCCGATTTCTTTCAAGTTGCTTTATGCTAAAATATATAACAGTTTCTACTTTCTTGCTGTATTAATAAGTTGTGTGTGGGGGGGAGAGACATTAGCATCTGAAGGGATTCTTTTCTTGATGAGTCTGTTCTACTTATCCCTTTACTTACTATATATGTTTCAATTACCCATACTAGAAATCTAGAATTGTGCTGAAGTGCCCTTTTTAGGTGTAGAAACAATTGTGGTGATAGTGCAGGTTGCTAGGCAGAAACCTGGAGCTCTGAATGAATCACCAACCCAACAGGAGAGTTAGAAAGATTATTTTTGAATGTACCTATTATCTGGGGCATGATAGGGTATAGAATTTCCAAAGTGGAATTGAGCAGTTAAATGTTCAGGCCACAGTAGTGTGAATGAAGTGAAGATCAGCCATTATTGTCTTTCTTCAGCAGGTGCTCTGACCAGAGAAGCAATTCTGTGGAAAGTATTTTAATTATTTTCTTGGTCTGGGATCAACAAACAAATGTTTTGTTTTTGTTATCAATGCTGGCATTGCCTGCAACAAGATGCCCTGTTTTAACATCATCAGAACCGTCCTTACTGAAGGTAAAAGTTTTAATCTTGGAGTCTAGTATTCTTGGGTGGGGGACCTGTATTGAGCAAGAATGGGATGATTGATTTCACATCTCATTCTTGGTAGAACCTGTCACTATCAAAGTCGTGTTTTGACCGTAAACAGCAGATCTGAAAGATCAGTTGGTGGTGGTGGTGTAAGTAGCTTACCTGTGTTCCATCTGAAGCTGTCAGGGTCTTCAAACTGCTTTTGTGAAACAAAGAGAGAGATACCGGGACAGCCTGCCAAAAAGCAGCCATTCTGAGACTGCTGCCATTCATACTTAGCCATTGTGAAAATGGAAACCCAGAGAGGTTTGTGCAAGAGGGGAAATGTTGACTTCAAACTTTCTGCAGCAACCAGGAAATTCAAGCTGTTGTTGCCATTATTTTTATTTTATATTGCAGTGCTGGAGATCACGTAGGGCCTTATACCACAGAACTAGACCCCTAGTCCCACATAATTTTAAGTGAAACCTCTTACAAGGATATTCATAGTCTCTTGAATGCTAAACTTTTGTGTGTAATGCACATCAGGGAGTTTTATGATGTTTAAAACTTTACTTTGAAATACTTAATTGGGAGACTAGAATATTTCTTTCTAAGTCATTCTGATTTATTGGCCAAGTCATTTATGTGTATGTGTATGATGATGTATGGACTGAGAGTGTGTTGTGTATAAATCTGTTTTTCACAAGGATCATATATTATTCTCTAGACTAGGATGGCTCCTAGTTAATTTTATACTAAAACTAAAACTTGCTGCACTTTGCAGTTGCCACTTTTTAAAGATTAATGCCTTGCACATTTCAGTTTTTAAATACATAGAATCATAAGCCTTAAAGACTAATTGTTAGTCTGGGGCTGTGACTCAGTGGTAGAGCGCTTGCCTAGCATGTGTGAGGCACTGGGTTTGATCCCCATCACCACATAAAAAAACTAAACAGAATAAAGGTATTGTGTCTATCTACAACTAAAAATATTTTTTTAAAAAAGACTAATTGCTTGCCAACATTTTAGAAATACAGCACTGAAATATGACCTACTCGAAGCAAGGTCATCTTAAACTGTTCTCTTATGTTCATATATTATTGAGCAAATAAGGATGTCTTAAAATTTTTACATTTACATTTGTTTTTGTGTAAAATCTTTATTTGGCTGGGTTATCAAGTTTCTTAGAAAGGAGATTTATACTAAAAGTACTGTGTCTACCATACAGAGAATTTGACCATGGATTGATGTAAACAGTGGAGGAATTCAGGCTTTGTGGCTTAATGTACCTTTTAAACTGTACATAAACAGCATTAGCAGAACTGCGAAGGAGGGCTTCTTGGTTGAATGGTCTTGGCTTTTCCTCGTTCCCATCTCATAAAGGCCCACTCTGGTTCTCCTCTCTTGCAAGGTTTATGAGCCATGCTCAGACAGGCCTGGGATCTTCTGGATGGGGTAGGGATGGAGTGGGGCACCCTGTGGCTGGCCCAGAGTTCTAGCCAATAGAAACATTCAGGTCTGCCTGGCATTCAAGGTGGGAATGCCATATACTGTATTAAATCACTTGGCACTTTCTTGGGCACCATTATTAGCACTGTTTTGTTTTTAGTAACTGGAAGCATTTAATGATTATTTTGTTTAATTTCAGCTTAGGATATTAAGGGTCATGGAAATAAGGTTTATTTCTCTTTTTGGCGGGGGGGTGTTTGGGGAAGGGATAAATGATTACCTAATGAGCCATTCTTCTAGGTTCTGTAAGGTATGCTGTTTGGGCTAGGATGTTTTAAAATAATTTGCAAGCTTTTAATGTACTCTATAGAAATTTATGATTTTAAAAGATTTGCAATTGCTAGATTATATTTAAAATTTGAAAAAAATCCAATTATAAGTTGTTGTTTATTTCCTTTCTCATGTTCAATCATTTTCTTGTCTGTCATATAGAGGACACAGTCCCTTCTAAGACATTTCATTTCATTTTTTTTGTTTGTTTGTATTTTGGGGCAGTGTTACCAGTGGCCTTTGTATGTACATTCATTGCTTGCTTCATTGTTTATATGATAGAGAAACATATTTTATAAACTTCCCTGTTCAGTATTAGTGAAATTAACTAAGATGCATCTATATAAAGATAAAAAAGGAATTAATACAATTAACTTTTGATTATTGGGGGCTTATTTATTCTCTTTGGCCCCTACTCTTTTCTAATCACAATCATATATTTCTTCATGTTGGCTTCTAACGGTTTCATTTATCTTTGTGGGTAGGGAAGACTTAAATATGAACTTGAGGCCATTCATTTTGCTACTGGATAGCTTTGTTTGGAGGCAAATAAAATTTTGATCGAAATTAGTTTCTTAGAATTATGCCCTTTATTCACCAGATAATCAGATTGACTAAGAAAAGAAGAAGTGTGTAGAACTTTGCTTTTGTGCCTGGGTCTGGCTATGTTGCCCAGGCTGGCCTTGAACTCCTAGGCTCAAGCAATCTTCCAGCCTCAGCCCTCTGAGTAGCTGTAACTACAGGCACTCAGCACTACACCTGGCTTAACTTTTCATTTTGAAGAACAAACTAATAATTTTCCATGGGCCCTACTGGATCTTAAAAAAAAAAAAAAAAAAGAAAGAAAGAAAGCTACCTAAGAGACAACTAAAGATCAATGGGAGTTAACCATAGGTTAGATTCTTTTAAATCTCATACTCCAGGTGGTTTAGAGTTAAAACTGGTTTGTGGACTATAAAATATGGGCATCATTTAAAAATTAAATGATGTTAAATAACAGACTCCATTAGATATAGTGTAAGTGCACAACTACCCAAAATGAGTAATTTAAGGTATCAATAACTTACATTAATTAATTTCTTCTTCTTCTTCTTTTTTTTTTTTTTGGTACCAGGGATTGAACTCAGGGGCCCTCGACCATTGAGCCACATTCCCAGCCCCATTTTGTGTTTTATGTAGAGACAGGGTCTCACTGAGTTGCTTAGCACCTCGCTGTTGCTGAGGCTGGCTTTGAACTTGCGATTCTTCTGTTTCAGCCTCCCTAAGTGCTGGGATTACAGGCGTGTGCCACCGCACTGGCTACATTAATTAATTTCAGTTTAAATAACATTAGGGAGACCTTCAGAGTATTAAAATCACCTTTTTTTCCTTCTTCCTAAAAAAGCAGTTAAAGTGGTAACTGCTAGTGGTTATGAAAATTCACATTAATTATTGGTGTTAGCTGGATGGAAACT
>CM053410.1:59680392-59704998 GCA_028644305.1 Xerus rutilus
GGCAGTTGATACTCATTCCTTGGTTTGCCTCTAGACGGCACTGATTCTTCTCTCCTTGAGATACTCTTCACATGACTTCTAAGAAACTACATTTTCTCTTGAACTTCCTCTTATTTCCGGCTTCTCTCATTTGCTCTGCTGGATCCAATCTTGTTGAACCTCTAGGTGCTGAAGAAGCCTAGGGCCTGATGTTTGGATCTTTGAATCTCTCTTTACATTCACTCCCTAGCTGGTCTCATTCAGTCCCATGGCTTTGAATATTCTATATGTATGTGACACAAAATTTATATCTTCAGCCTTGACTTTTAAGCTGTAGACATCTTTATCTAGCAGTCTTCTTGACATCCAAGTGAGCATCGTGAAGCAGTTATGTGCAAAACAAGACTCCTGAGTGGTCCCCAGGCTTTCCAGTGTTAAGTGGCCTTATATGCCCAGTTCCTCATGTCAAATGCCCAGGGGTCATCCTCAATTCCCATCTTTGTCTCACACCCTATACTCAGTCCAACAGCAAATTCTGTCAGCTTGGCCTTCAAAATGCAGCTTTAATCCGGTCACTTGCACCACTTCCACTGCTATTGACACGTTCCAGGGCACCATTAAGTGTCACATCAAGCTGGTCTTCCAAATTCCATGCTTGCCCCATAGTGTCTTCTCTACATAACATTCAGAATGATATTTTCAAACATGTAAGTTAGACCATGTCACTAGACTGCTTGCAACTCTTCCTGATAATCTCACATCATACAAAAATTTCCACACTCCTAGCCTGGCTTATTGATGTGGCCCCCAGCCAACACTCGGCCCACTTCCTGCCACTGTCTTCCTTCCTCACTTAAGCCACAGTAGTCCACTTGCTGTTCCTCAAATTTTACAAAGCACATTCCACTCTAAGGCCCTTGGACTTGCTGTGTCCCCTGTCTGAAAGGATCTTTGCCACGTACTTGGATGGCTTTTTTTCTTAGGTGCTACACAAACGGTACCTCCTTAGTAAAGTCTTCCAGAGCATCTGTTGGCATTCCCTCTTCCCACCAACCCACGTCCCTGCTTTCTTTTTCTTTGGTACTCCATTAGCTCTCACCCTTCTGTGTGCTATTTGAAACAGTGATGTCTGTGCCTGTGTCTTCAGCTGCAGCATAGTCCTGTGAGGCAGAGACTTCTTACTACTAAAACTGCACCTGGATCAGTCTCTTTCAAATGAATAAATGCATTCTCTGTATTAGGCCGCTATGTCCACGTCACTGTATCTTCCTTTAGTGACTCAAATGTGCTGATGGGTTAGATTCCCACATCCATGTAGCAGAGGGAATCTGGGAACAGGGTGATTTCATGGTTCTCTAAATGTCAAAACTCGAAGATCAGGAAAAGAGCCCTGCTTACTTTGGTGTGAAAGCCTATTGCCTTTTCCTTATTCAATGACATACCAGAGGAATAGCCGCTCTCAGCCCTTAGTTTCCTTCTGAAATAGCCATGAGGACTGGGGGTGTAGGTCGGTGGCATGTGTGAGACCCTGGGTTCCACCTCTGGAATCCTCCCCCCCAAATATTTATAATATAAATAATATCAGCGATGGGAACCTGTAGTATGAGCAAGACCTGTCTCCAGGTCATTTGTTTCCGAGCTTATGTAAAAGGGTCAATTGTCCTTCATAATGGATAACACACGTACTAAGTTTAAAATATTTTATTTTAGGAAAGGTACTCTTAGATTTGTTTTAATCTTGTTTTCTATATTAACAAATTAATCATGATCATCTTAGACATAGTTATTGATTCTGCCTTCTCAATCGGTATAAAAAGATTTTTCTTGAAAAACCACAAGAAAATACAATTGCTTTTTCTTTGCCAGGTCAGTCACTACAGTGGGATTGCACATTTGAATTTGGCTAACCTTAAAAGTATTTACAGACATAGTTAAAACTATACCCCGAGCCTGCCAGCTTTCCAAAGAAGTTGGGTCTTTTTGACTTAACAATAAATATGTACCAAACACGAACAATTTCTAAGTTGCTTAGGAGGAGGTTTTGAAAATAAAAATTTCTAATGTTTATTAAGCAATTTATGTCAGGCATAGCAAGTGCTTTATACAAATTCCCTTAATTCTTTCAGAATTCCTGTGAGGTAGGGTACGTCTAGAATTCCACTTTACTGGTTTAAAAAAAAAAGGTTGGGAGAGCCTCTGTGAATCCACCCAGGGCCACACAGCTGGAAGGGGAGGCCAGTGTTCCATCTAGGTCTCTCTCTAGCCAGATTCTCATGGCTGTGCTGTTGGTAGTGGTTGGAGCTGGCTAACTTGTCAATACCTGCAGATCCAGGAAAAACCTTTCTGTGCCAGGCGTGTGAACTATAGCCCTTGGGACAGACATGTAACTGAGAACCATGATCCACTTAATTTTTATGTTTATACATGTACATTGTATATACATCAAGAAAGTGCAGGTAAACCAGTTACTGTAACAGCTATTTTCCTAATTCTAGAAGCCTCAGTGCTCTTAGCCCTGTCTGAGTTGAAGAGTTCATATTCTCACTTTGCGCTGCTGCTTCTCTCCTGCATAGGACCCCAAACTCCCTGATGAGATGCTGCTTTCTGTACACTGCGAGGCTAGAATTTTTTAGCAGCCCTAGCTTTTTGTTAGAGAAAAGACCTCGATGTGGTATAAAAGGTTTTTCCTCTAGAAAATTAAGTAAAATTTAAATGAAATATTTTTGGAAATTCTTAGTGCTGCTTCTACATCTTTGTACATGCTGGTCAATATCAGTAAAGAAAAATGGAAAAGAAAAACAGGCCATCTCTCTCGGGATTTCTGGACCAATGAGCATTGTTTACTAGCAGTGATATACTGGTAAATATTTAACAACTGGCTCCTCAGGGTGGGGAAAGCTATAATTTTGCCAGATGTCAGTAGCATAAATACTCCCACCATGGTTGATCTCAAACTACCAACATGGTGGAGCTGGGAAGAGATGCTCAGCAGCACTTCATCACATGGTAACCCCTCCACCCCCATAACACAGAATAGTCTCAAGAGCCTCCATAGAATAAAATTAGGAAGTGGTAAGTTTTGTTTATTTATTACCTTACCAGCTTTTCTAAGCTGGTGTGAGCTAGCCCAGTGTGCCACTGAATTAGTGTCCCAAAGAGAGCACAATTCAACTTCTCCTTCTGATGTCTGAGCATACACATGAACCACTCACTGACTGCTGCTGCAGGAAGGGGAGGAACTTAGAATCATGAGTAAGGAAAAAGCACATCAGTCCTTTTTGAACATGCCAGGGAATAACAGGGTTTGTTTTGATCCATTTCAAACACATCCACAAAGAGCAATGATCATCACACTTTACAATGTCAACCTAGTTTTTCAAACTTCATCTAAGAGTGATCTCAAACCCAGGGGATGGTCTATGCACAGGGTGACAAATGAAGTGACATGCACAGCTGTCTTCTGCCTTTCTGTCTCAATATCCTGGACAGCTCTTACCAAAGTCTGAACTGGGGAAGAAGAAGAAGGTAACTGGAATCACCAGGTAAATCTAATGATTTTCCAGGGGAGGACCCCAGTAGGGGGACTCAATTTAATTTCTTCTACCCAACTGAGTCCGAGTGGAGATTAGAGCAAAGGCTGCGAGAAGAGGCCCTTCCACGGCGACCCTCGGCCGCCTTCCACAGTCCAGGCGCGTTGGTGCTCAGGAGGCTGGAGCCTCGCCTGCCTCCTGCCCCTAGTTTCACCTCTGGTAGTACTCGGAGTTCTCCATTCCTAGCGGTCTGTCTTGGGTAGAAGCTACAAAAGAAAAATACATAAACATATAAAACAGGTAGCATGCCTCAGCCACTCGGACTCCTTGCAGCAATTATTGCTTCTGAGCGCTGATCCATGCTTTTTGTCTCTGCTATCCCGTGGCTCATTTGGGAGCCCAGTAAGAAGTCAGTCCCAGGCAGCTTGTTGAGGCTAATATCTGGAGCTCCAGGAATGCATATTTATTTTTGCCTCCCATGGAAAAGGTGTTGCTCATTTGATATTCAGATTTTTTTTGTCTGTAGTGCTAGGGATCAAACCCAGGGCTTCACATGTGCTAGGCAAGCACTCCGCCACTAGGCTATATTCCCAGCTTGATATTCAGCAATTTTTTTTTTGGTACTGGGGATTGAACTCAGGGGCACTTGACCACTGAGCCACATCTCCAGCCCTATTTTGTGTTTTATGTAGAGACAGGGTCTCACTGAGTTGCTTAGTGCCTCGCCATTGCTGAGGCTGGCTTTCAACTCGCGATCCTCCTGTCTCAGCCTCCCAAAGTGCTGGGATTATAGGTGTGTGCCACTGCACCCAGTGATATTCAGCAAATATTAACTGAATGTTTGTCTTACACTCAGAGATGAGTGCTGAGCTAGCCAATAACTGGCACTTGCCATCTCAGAAGCAAGTCTGTGGGTAGAGCTGTTCTAGGTAGGGAGGTCCCCCTGTCCTTGTGGGCACTGAGTATTTAAGGGGTGGATATGATGTTTACCCAGTGACTGAGAGGACAGTGGATGCCTGTTCCTTCAGTCTTTTTGTGACTATTCTGCTCTTTATGGAATGAACCAGGTCTGCCTAGGCACCTTCTCTTAAGAACTGGCCATGCTCACAGCCATAGTTGCTGGGCACTTTGAAAGCTCTGGGTAGGAAGGCAGGTTGAGGGCTCAGGGTTATAAAAATAGCTTTGGGACTCCCCCTGCCTGGGGTCTCCAGGAGGGAGACTATTCTTAGGAGGTGTCTCTGCCCCAAAGGAGCTGTTCTTTGCCGTTTGGCTTAAAGAACTTCTTTTTGGACAAGAGATCTGGACCAGAATCAAAATCCTGAACTGCAAAGAGTTGGCCAATGAGGCTCTTGGGACGAGTTCCAGCCAGGGAGGCAGGCTGTGCCTCTCAGTGCCCTCAACAAGCTGGAAAGAGGTATTTGGCCATGGTTCCATGGCATGGTGGGATGCAGGAAGCCAAGTTCACAATCCATGTCCTTCTGCTAATGGAGAAACCATGAGTCAGCCTGTCCCACTCCCACTGGCCTTAAGAGTTCAGTGCAGACAATTGCAGGGAAAGCAGGAAGAGGGGGAAAGGAAGCTGTAGAAAAATAAACATTTCCTTGCATTTTACTTGGAACAGAGCTGCACTTATGGCGTGCTAAGATCCCAGCCGCTCCCCTCCCCTCCCCGGCACTGTTTTCCTCCTCTTGTGTAGAAGCGGATCTTCTCCTCACCTGATGAGAGTCCAGGGTGCATCCTGTGGAAAAACAGGAGCAAGACATAGAAGGTAAAAGCCAAGCAGCCAAAGATCACGCCGCAGACCAGGAAACTATAGCTGCCCTGGGCCTGAAATATCTGCCAAAGGGGAAAACACAGAGACTCAGGCATTGAAACATCACGTGGAAAGTGCACTGGCGGAAGCGCGGTCTCGGACCCTTGGCAAGCTTCTCTTGTTAAGCCGAGGCCCTCGCACCAATGGACAGGAATATGTGGAAGACAGAAGTCTTGGTCTTTTCAAAGGGTAATGTCTGGGGGAGGCATAAATCCTGCCTTAAAGCTGGAGTCAGACCTGGCGACCGCCTGTAGTCTTTCAGCTCTGGGTTCTGGAACTTTCTGAAAATCTCCATATCATTGTTGAAACTCCAATCACACAAGGTGTTTCTATCTTCATAGGCCTAACTGGAAATTTGCATAGGGTATGTGTTTTTTTTTTTTTTAACATTTTATTATAAAAATTTTAAACATGTTAAAGTAGCATATGGAACTCGAATAGACATATCTCCCACTGATTCCATCTGTGACCTTCCACTTCTTTCCTGCACTGGATCACACTGAAATAAATCCTAGACATGGCATCATTGCAGGGCCAAGGGCATCATGAGATGTGGCTCTTCCCCTCCACAAAGCAGGGCAAAAGGAAAGGAAAAGAGAAAGGAGTGGTGATGAGGGAGCACTTTGGAGACCAAAAGACCTAGGTTCCATGTCACTGCTGTCAGTTACCAGAAGTGTGACCAACCTAGGGCCAGTTGCTAAATTTATCTAAGTTTCAGTATCCCCTGTTGTAAAAAGGGGAATATCTATATTGTAGTATTCAAGAAAAATCAGATGTTAGCTTTTTATTTTGGTTTTTTTCTTGATGATGTCCCATAGGCATGTTTGGGGAGAGCCAGGAGAGCCAGCACTTGGTCAGGGCAGGAGGCTGGGCCGTGCACAGCGTGGCCACAGGCTGGGAGAGGAGGTGGTCGAGGGAGCCGGGATGGAAGAACTGACTGCAGCTCACACCATCTCAGGATCTGAGAGCCAAACAGCATTCCCACGGGTCGCCCCTGGCCCTGCTCCCAGACATGGCCTGTTTGCTTTGGACCTCTCCACATGTCTATTCACATCCCCAGATCCCACATTTGCAGGCCCAGCTTTTGAGGCTGGCTGGGAAAAACAGGTTAACCCTGGCAGGGTGGGTCCCCCAGGCTCTGAGGGACTCTGGAGGCAGACAGCTCAGGTTAGAAGATGGTGGCTACATCTTCTCACCTGTTTGAAGGGGCATTCCTCAACCGCCCCCCAGAGGGCCCCACATACCAAACCAACCAGCATCTGCAGGACCATCTCGCCAATCCCTGCCCCTGTCACCAGCACTGTGGTCGCACAGCCTGACAGAGAGAGAAGGGTTAGGTTGGGTGAGAGCAAACTGAGGAGGAATCAGAAGTCAGCTGTAATTCTGGGAAACCTCTAGGACATGGAATGGCTAAGAGGACTCTTTGGATTCCTAATACTTCTTGGACTTTACCCTGTCATTTTGCTTTAGGAGTGCTTATGGTTTACTGTCTTTACCCTTCAATTGCTCAGTGTTTTCAGGGGGAATCCCATGATGCTTAGCCAGGCACCCAGGACTTGTCCCAATCTGATCACCACCTCCCTTTCCAGAAAAGTTTCCTGATAACCTCCAAGATATCAAAGAGCAGACCAGGTCTTCATTCTCCTGGCACTATGCAGACCAACCACATGCTCTGATGCACCTGACGGCCTGGTGCAGACCTGCAGAGCCCAAGCTTCAGCGTCAGACTTGGGTTCCCAGGCCGGCTTTGTCACTTACTGGCTATGTGCCTAAGACAAGTTCTCTAAATTCCGTAGGCCTTGGTTTCCTTTTCTGTAAGATGGGAATTGGGATGCCTCCCTCATGGGGCCACTGTGTGTGTAACTCTGCTGTAGGACAGGTGAGGTGCCCTGTAGGGCACTGGCCCATAACAAATGCTCAGAACCAAGCAGGCTTTCTGCTTAAACCCTTCTGCTCACCTTTGGGGCAAAGTCCAGATGAGCCCATTGTCTGCAGCTCTCTGCCTGCTCTGCTCCCACTACCCTCCAGCCAGGATGAACTCTCCTGGGTTCCGTGACCCTGCATACTCTCACGGCCACCCCTGACATGTCTGAATGTCCTCCCCAACATTCCTCCTCCTCCTCTTTGGCAAACTCAGCTACATTTTGTTTGTTTGTTTTGGAGATGGGGTCTCACTATGTTGCCCAGGTTGGTCTCAAACTCCTAGATTGAAGGACAGCTCCTCCAGCCCCAGCTGCCCAAGTGCCAGGCCCACAGGCAAGCACACCAACGTTACTGTTTATGTTTGAGGTCTCAGCTTAGATTTCCTTCAGGAGTCTTCTTCCTGTCCATAAGCCTAGATCCGCAGCTTCTCCTCTGGGCCCTGACAGCCCCCTGCACCCTGCTCCTACCTCTCTGGCCACTAGCCCACCTGCCTTCCTCACTAGGCTGTAGGCCAGGAGGATGACTGTGCCCTGAGTCGGTTCCTGGCACACACCAGCGCTCACAGCCACACGATGGCCAGCCAGGGAAGGCAGCGTTAGCAGCCTGTTACCTCTTTCTGGGCGCTGCACTCCTTCCTGCTCTTTCAGTCTCCCTCGTTTCCATCCTGTCTCTGCTGTGCTCTCACATTGTTCACTGCCCCAGTGCCACCCCTCTCCGGGGCACCTTTCTTTCCTTTTCTCTCTCTGCTTTTATAAATCAGGAGCCAGCTCACACCCCATTTCCTCCATGACCTGTTTAAACTCACATGCTCGCTCCCTTCTCTGAATTCCAGGGTACCCAACTATTTCACTTATTCACTCAACACACTTGGAAGATCAGGTACTGTGCTGAACACTGAGGACAAGATGAAACATAAGGGTGAGCAGATGTTCAGCACCTGTCAGCCAGCAAAGACGCCAAGCCAAGGGCTTTACACTTTCTCCATTGCACAAAACAATCCCAACAGGTAGGTATTTGTATCCTCACTTTACAGATGAGGAAACTGAAGCTAGAGAGGGGAAGGAAACGAATTGCATGAGGTCATGAGCAGCCAGCGTGGAACAGGACTGACAGGTCTGCTAATGATTTCAAAGCCCGTGCTCTTTCCCCTGTCTCTAGCCTGGAGCATGCTGTCTAGGAGAGGCAGAGCGCATGGGTATGAAGCCTTGGGAAGGGCCACTCAACAGGAGCAGGTATGAATCAGTGGAACACAAAGGAGAGGGCACACTTTTCTAAGAAAATCAGAGAAGCTGCCTGAAGGGTGAGGAGAGGCCAAGCAGGCAACGGGGTGATGGAGTAGCATGCACGGTCCAGGCAAAGGCAGCCACGTGCCAAAACGTGGAGACCCAGAACAGCTTCTGCACCATCAAGGAACACCAAGGATTGGCTGGAGCAGGCTCCAAGGTGCAGCAAGGGCAGGGAAGGCAGGAGAAGAAAGGGAGGGGTCCACAGGAAGATCCCAGGTTGCAGCAGCTGTGTCTTAAAGCACTCCCTCTGCAGCAGCGTGGAGGGCAGCTTAAGAGGTCCTCACACCCGGCTGCACCTTAGAACCACCCAGCAGCTGCAGCCCATGACATCACCCTCAGGGAGGCCCAGTCACTGGTCTTGTTCCAAGAGCTCCAGGTGGTTCACAGTGAGAATGAGCCAGGGGGTTAGATGGAGGCAGGACTGAAGACAAAGAGACACACCAAGGCCTCTCAAGGCAGGGAGAGGTGACCAGAAACTGGGAAAGCCAGCCACTGTTCAATATTCCAAGCAGGTAAGTGATGATGAGGCCCCACGTTAGGCAGAGGTAGTGAGAAAAGAAGATGGGTGCAAGTGACCATTCTCAGGTCCAATCAGCATGACTTCTTAAACTAACACGTGTTGGTCACTCCAAACTGTGGGATATACTGCGTGGCTTGTGATGACATTGTCACTACTTCATTTATTCTCTTGAGGTTTGGAGCCTGAGCACTCAGGGGCCCCAGAAGCTGGGAGAGCCACCACATGCTGCTGCTTTATTGGCTGTACCCGTGCTGTGCTGTGCTGGACGAGTTGGAGGAAGAGACCGTCTCCTTGGGCATGTCCCCTGCACTGTCTCCCCAGTAGCACAGACATGGTGAGGGATGGACAGATGATGACTGGTGGCAGCTGCATCTCAGTCCTCAGTTACATGGAGGCCAGGACCTCCTCAGTCACGGTTCACTGGCATCTAACCAGGCATGTGCTTCTTGGGGCACTTCTCAGGTCATGGATAGTCCCCACTTGGAGGAGCCAGAAGCCAAAAAACTCTAATATGTTCGATTCTTTGATTCATCCTATCACATGAACTGTTTTTCTTTTAAGTTACAAATATGAAATAGTGTAGGTACAGTCTCATTTGGATTTAAATATGCTCACACATATATAATACATGCTTGGAAGGGAACTGGGAGGAAAAACTGCAGAGAACTTATTTTTGGCGACTTTCATTTACTGCTTTAAAACATGCTTCTATTGTTTGAGGTTTCCCCAGGGAATATTTACTACTTTCATGATAAGAAGTTCCATTTGGAAAACAAAATATGTGCAAGTTTGTCATAGAAAATATTTTATTCTTTCTTAACAACCAATGATGACATTGTGAGCTAAAATTAAAATTTGAGTTTCTCCTTGGATTTCAAGAATCCAGACTCTCCCTGTCTCTGATGACTGGGAAATCGAGGTGGGTATAGTGCTGATTTCTCTCTATACATCAATTTCCCCCACTCTTCTCTAAATAAATCACCCATCTTAAGGCTGATTTTCCAACTTCCAGGGCATCTAGTTACTTCTAAGGGTGATGTTAAATGTTCAAACACAATTATTTTTAATTAACTTTTTTTTAAAAGCATCTGTGCTGTATGTACTTAGAGGGGTTAAGGGAAAGGGATGGAGATTATCTGAGAGAATCAGAGGTTTCTAACATCAAAGCTGTGTCAACCTCAAACCAGGTGTGAAGTTTGCTTTCAATAACATCCCACAACAAAGCAAGGAGGTGCTACAACTGCTCATTAAATTATGAAATGCCAGGTGCACACCTGTAATCCTAGCGACCCAGAAGGCTGAGGAGGATGATCTCAAGTTCAAGGCCAGCTTCAGCAACTTAGCAAGGCCTTAAGCAACTTAGAGAGACCCTGTCTCAAAATAAAAAGTAATCCACACTGCGGATGTGGCTCAGTGGTTAAGCACCTCTGGGTTTAATCCCCAGTACAAAAAAAAGAAAAGAAATGTCTTTACTGGGCTGGGGTTGTAGCTCCAGGGTACTGTGCTTGCAGAGTATGCACAAGCTTGGAATTCAATCCCCAGTACTGCTAAATCAATAATAAAATGAATAATAAAATGCCTTCCCCAGGTTCTAAGTTTTCCCAGGAAACGTTATTTTTCTTTGAATTTGGAATTTCCAGGACACACGATCCATACCATGTCAGCTCTGTGTCTACAGACATTATCATGTGGGAAAGAAGCCGCACTCCTCTGCAGCCTGAAGTCATGTGGACTCAGGTAGAATGTTGAGCCCCAACACCCTCCAGTGTGAACCTATCTCCACCTATCAGGAGGAGGGGCAGTGATCTTCCTGCTGTAGTGTGCCTGGCCTGGGGTGCGGGAGAGGAAGTGGCATCCGGCCCAAGAGTGAATGCATCTTTGCTCTTAGCCCGCACACTCACCTCTGTACTGGAGGATGTCCTCGGTGTAGGCGAGCATGCTCGGGAAGGTGCTGCTGAGGAACAGGCCCAGACTCGCTGTCCCCACGAACAAGAAGATGACGTTGTAGGAGAAAATAAGCAGCACGAGGAATGTCACCACCACGCCTATCTGTTGTAGCAGAGGTGGAGGTGATCAGAAATTGGGCAAAGCTGGGCATCCATCGAGATGGGAAAATCAAGAGTCAAAAGTCTCCAGATGGAATTGTCTCTCCGGCCCCGTGAGCAGCGCCGTGTGATCAGTCCGCCACCCAGTGGACTATCTGGGAACTGCAACATTCCTAGTCTGGGGTCCAGGAAGGAAGCCCTGAGAACCTACATGGGCACAGGGAAGGGGGCCCACCTGGACATCTACACAAATGGCCGGCCATGTATGCCTAATAAACAGTGCTGGGGATCAAAACCAGGGCCTTTTGCATGCTAAGTAAGTGCTTTGCCAATTAACTACACTCCTGCCCTATGTGTGGGATTTTCTTAATGTGCCAGGAAATAAAGATCTTCTATAGAAGCTCACAGCTTTGAGGAAAAAATGTCCTGGTCTGTGGGCTAGAGTACAGCTCAGTGGCAGAGCACTGGCCTAGCATGTGCAAGGCCCTGGCCTCCATCCCCAGCCTGGCAAAATGAACAAAAATATCCTGGATGAGGACATCTGTTTCTAGGAAAAACTAAGAATACAAACCTAGAAAGCAGGCAAGAAATCACATCTGGTCTAGTCCCTACTCTTCTCCAGCTCACAGATGAGGAGCTGGGCAGGCAGAAAGGAAGAGACCTTTTAAGAGTCACAGTAGGCATGGGCCAGGGGGGGGTTCACTCCAGGCAGAAGAGCAAAGCCACTAACCCAATCCCTGAGCCCGGTGGTCCTCTCCCAGCCCCTCCACCTCTGCCTCATGACCTCTTAGGTGTGAGGTGTTCTGTGAGTTGTGGATCAGACTCAGACTTCCCGCCTTGGAGAGGGATTCACCACAAAAGTGTTTCCAAAGAGAAAGGACACATTCCTTCACCATGGAGAAGCAACACCAAAGACTTCTTCCATGGGTACTGTGCTTGCAGAGTACGCACAAGCTTGGAATTCAATCCCCAGTACTGCTAAATCAGTAATAAAATCAATAATAAAATGCCTTCCAGTGAAAATATGAGAGCCAGGGACATATCCGCACTTCCAAATACAATGTATTCTTTGATGCCATGGCTCCCTTTGTTCTTTTTGCCTCCTCTGCTCAGTGTCTAAATGTCATAGGGGCCTAGGATTCTACTCTGGCTCTTCTCTATCCACATTCCCCTTTAACACAACTCCAAGGTTTCAAATATCTCCATGGCAGGGCATCTTACAGTTATGCCCCAGCCATGAGCGGCGTCCAGAACTCCAGTCTTGCAGATAAAACAGCCCTTTGATATAGTCAGTCACAGGATGACTAGCAATGTCACCCAAACTGACCTTTTAACTTCCTTTATTAGTCTACTCCTCCCCACAGAACGAACAAACAAACAAAAAAAGATTTGGCTTCATCTATAACCCATGGCCATGGCTGAGGGAGGCATCAGTGCTAGAGTGTGATGGACATTGACATGGCTTTACAAGAGGTGATGGCCTAGCGCATGGAAATCGGTGAAGCTGCCAAAACCTTAGAGGACCAAGCCCATCTTTGTGTGCTTGCATCCAACTGTGACAAGTCTGAATGTCAAGGTGGTGGAGGCCCTTTGTGCTGAGCACCTCATCAAATAATTGAGGTTGAGGACAGTGAGAAGCTAGGGGAATGGGCAGGCCTCTGTAAATGGACAGGGAGGGACAGACAGCCTATAAAGGGATCGGTTGTGAAGTGGTTAAGGACTAAGTGGAGAATCTCAGGACAGGATGTCATGGAAGAGTACTTCAAACGCAAGGCATGAGCAAATAAAAAACTTGGCTCTTAAAAAAGTGTGTGTCGGGGGAGGAAGCATTCCTGCTCTAGTTGAGATCTTGAAAGGCCTGTGTGTTAAAGACTTGATCCTCAGGGTGGCACTGTTGGGAGGTGGTGAAACCTTTAGGAGTGAGGCCTTATGGGAGGTCCTTAGGTCATTGGAGCGTGTCCTTGAAGGGGATTGTGGGATCCTGGCCTCTTCCTCTCTCCTTTTGCTTCCTGGGTCATGAGGTGAACAGTGTGCTTGGCCAGGCTCCCAGTCATTGCCATCTGACATGACTACCAGAGGCTCAAAGCAATGGGTCTACCTGATCATAAAAAGAACCTTAAAGTATGAGCCAAAACAAACCTTTTCTCTTTATAATTACCTCTGGCATTTCATCACAGTGATGGAAAGCTGAGTGGTACAATTCCCATCAATGTAGTTGCTCAAGCTCTCCCTGGGTTTCCTTACCTCCTGCATCAGGTCAATGGCAAGTCCTGCCAACTCTACCTCAAAAACATTCTAGGATCTTTCTATCTCTCTGGATTCATCCTGACCACCCTCGTCTAAGTACCTCCCTTTCTTGCCTGGACTATAATAACAGATTCTCCCTGGTCCCTGCTCTCACTCCTGCCCCCTACAGTCTGATCTTCCACAAACAACTAGAGGGCAATTTCGAAATGCAATGCAGATCAAGTCCATTCCCTGCTTGAAACCTTCTAATGGTTTCTTGCTCACTTAGGATAAAATCCAAACCTCGTATACAACACCCTACAGGAAGCAGCCCTGCTCTGCTCCCCAGCCCCATCTCTTTCTGCTTCCTGTTCCTTCCCCTGCCCACCATGCTCCCGCCATGTTATTCCCATGGGACACCCCTAGGTCCCACAGGACTTCACACAAGCACACGCACAGAGTCAGAAGTGGTGGATGACTCCAGGAGAACACTGGGAACAGGTGGCTGTTTACCTTGAGAGGCTGTCTTGGAAGTGGTCACAAGGAATGTAATGTAGTGACAGCTGTGGGGAGGTTTGCTCAGGGCTGGGTAGCTGCAATTCCCAAACAAGGTGCCTGGCAAAGGCCCCTACAAAGCCTGCAAAACCACTCAGAGGCTCAGAGTCCTTGCCACGCCTCCTGAAGTGGCAGTTCTGGGTGGGGACTCAGGGATCTGTATTTTCTAAGAAAACCTCCATTGAGTCTGATGTATTTGGGATCACTCTTTCTAGGACAGTGTTTTCCCAAACTTGATGGTAGGAATCCCCCACAGCATTTGTTAAACTGATAGATTATTACACGTCCCTGCACATTCTGATTTACTCAGTGTGCAGTAAATCCCTTTAAAAAAAACAGCATTTCATGTGAGTATTTATCAGCAGCGTCTCACACATGGACACACAGACCTCCATTCTCTCAAATTTGATTCTCAGCCACTTCCCTCTGCCCTAACAACGGGCCCAGTGTCCACCCTGGAGGAGGAAGCCAAGGCAGGCCACCATCAGCACTGACCCGCCTCTCTCCTTCCCAGCATTGCTCCCCCAGCTCTGATCTCCTTTACTAAGCTCAACACTTCCTTCCCTCACTATTCTTCACCCCATTTCCCTTCTCCAGGCCCTCCCTCAGTTTCATGGCCTCCTCCCCTTACTGGCTTTCTCCCTTTCTCCTTCACCTACAACCAGGTCCCCACAGCCCGAGTCCTGTCAAGTAAAACTCCCTTCAATGCAGAAATATTTGCGAAGTGAAATTGTCGCTCGCTCCTCCAGTTCCCCTCTCAGCCTTGGGAGGTTAGCCCCCACCCAATTCACTCCCATCTATGTGGAACTTCTTTCTTGAAGATCATCAGTGTGCACAAGGCCAAATCCAAGGGCCTCTCTCAGGGCTCATGATCTTTGTCTCTACAGCCTCAGCATAGGTCCACAACCCCTCCGTGCTGGAAATTCAACGGAGGAAGTACCTTTTTACCATGGATTGGGTTTCCTGGAAAAACAGTGCACTCCCAGTCACTGGAGGTATTTAACAGAGACTGGAGAACACTCGGATGGCATGTCAGGTGATTCAAGCCTTGGTAGAGCTGGACTAGGTGGCCCCATTAAGATCTGTCATCTAGACTCCTCTGTCATCCTTGGTGATGTGGATGCACATCAAGTCTTAACCCACCACTAGGGCCCAGCCCTCTCGCCCCCTGGGCAGAGCAGTCCCTTGAAAGTCATCCTCTATGCCAGGCCCGGCTACTGGAGAATCACCAGGAGAGCTACAAAATGCAAGTTGCCAGGACCAGCCTGGTGATGTGATTACAAAGGCTGGCGGCTCTCTGGCCACCATTAACCACCTGGCACCATAGTGAGCAGGTATACCAAGGTCAACATGCCCCTCCCTTGTGCGCTTGGCAGTCGTCAGTAGGCTCTGCTCCACACAGCACAGTAATCACCTCCAATGGCCCGTTCAGTGATTGCTTTTAAGGATGTAAAATCAGAGACCCAGAGGGGAAGGGATTTTTTTGCACAGATGAGTTCTCCTGCTCAGATTTCCATCCGTCTTCCCAGCATCTCTCGCTCTCTCCCCTCCCTTGTGCATTCCCACCATGTTGGCAGTGCAATCCCAGAGCAAATGTTCGGGGCAGCAGGAGGGCCAGGAGCAGACAGGTTCTTCTGGGTCACAGGAAGGGACGGAGGCCACTTAGCCACTTACCACATTGATGAAAACCATGGTGACTGGCCTCATTCTTGAGGAGATGGGAATGGAGATGAGCCGGCCCAGAGTGATGAAGCCCCAGAAGAGGCTGGGGAGGTAACCTGCCACCTTGTGTCCCACGGACAGCGGCTTCTCCACTGCATAGCTATACACAAAGGCCGAGTAAGCCCCCTGTGGAGAGAGCAAGCTCTGCTGAGCACATGCTGTCCAGACCCTAGCAGGACTTGGGAGAGCAGAGGAGGATTGACTGGCCCCGTCCCAGATGCTCTGCAGGGGAGGGCCCTGGAGCCAAGACCACAGAGCACACTCAGGCCTGAGCTGAGGACAGAACTCGGGTACCTTGGCTTACAGCCACATCTGCAGAGACCCAGAAGTTCCCAAGAGGTGTCTCTGGATCTCCATGAGGTATCCCCATGGGGCCTGGGCAAACGGGCACTGTTCCTTGGCTTAAAAACAAGGTATGTACAAGTTTCTCATTTTATAGATGAGCAGCCAGACAAAAGTGACTTGCCCAAGGTCACCTTGAGAGTTGGAAGTCAACCAGGTCGTCAGGAGTACTTTCCACCAGGTCATCTAAGTGTTTTAAGGCCTTCTCTCTGGAGGGTTCTCCCTACTGCAACCAGTCCATAGTTCAGCCATTCAAGAGTATCCTAATCTAACGAATGAACACCTGGCCTAAGCCCTCCCTGTGGAGAAGCTGGGTTTGCAACACAGGCCAAGAAGCCAAGTACCCCAGAGCTCATACAGCATGGCCTCTATTAGGGGAACAGGGCCCTGCCTCTTTAAAAAAAAATGGATCACATAATAAGTAAAAAACCACACAGGCCCCTATGTAGAGTTGACAAAAACGAATACAATCATCCAGGACAGAAGCCCCTGGTACCAATGCTGTGAGTAACCCTGAGGACTATCTCCCTGAGGACTTTAAAAGTTTAAATTTTTAGGAGCTGGGGTTGTGGCTCAGTGGTAGAGTGCTTGCCTTGGACATGTGAGGCACTGGGTTAGATGCTCAGCATCATATATAAATAATGATAAAATAAACATCATCGACGTCTAAAAAAGCTATTAAAAAAAAAAGTTTAGCTAGGCACGGTGGTATACGCCTGTAATCCCAAGGACTCAGGGAGGCTGAGGCAGGAAGATTGTGAGTTCAAAGCCAGCCTCAGCAAAAGCGAGGTGCTAAGCAACTCAGTGAGACCCTGTCTCTAAATAAAATACAAAATAAGTATGGGGATGTGCCTCAGTGGTCAAGTGCCCCTGAGTTCAATCCCCAGTACCTTAAAAACAAAACAAAAAAAAGTTTAAATTTTTGGATCAATTGTGCTGCAAGAGAGGTCTCTAGGAACTTTGATGTGCCTCTCTCTCGCCATCCCCAAACAGGGGTGTCAAGGTGGAGGCTTCCCAGGATGGAGGGCCTTGGAGGCAGGCTTACCGTCATCCCATCTGTCATGAACAGGACCAGGGCTGCTGTGATGTGGATGGCAAAGAAAGAATAAGGGGCTCCTTGGCAGTTCTTCCGTTGGCAGCAGCTGAACAGGTCCTCGTGCCCTGGAGGAGGCACAGGAAGAGCAGAGGTAAGGCTCAGTTTCTGCCCCCCTCCCTCTGCACGCCAAGAGGAAATGGCTGGCAGCCAGAAGAACCCTGGCAGGATGGGGCTCCTCCTTACTGCCTCCACCTGTCCTAGCTTTTGGCCAGCTGTTAGGAACATCCCCTGTCCTCCCAGTTCTGGTGGAACCAAGGGTCAGAGAAGTCAAGTCACTTGCCCAAGGTAACACAGGCAGGGTTGAGTAGAATGGACTTTAGAGCCAAAAGTCTGTTCTCTTGGCCAGGTTGCTCCATCTCCTGCCTCAAAAGACTATTGGAGTAACAAGTTTTTTTGTTTGTTTGTTTTATTCATGTGATCTGGGTTCATCTCTGGGGAAGGGGTTACCTCAACGTAACAGCTGAGCCTCACCTGAGTGTGGCTGAAACTTCGGGGGTAGTGAGGAGGCATCTTCCTTCTCGGGAGGCCGGGTCTCCAGGGCAAGCTCATCTGCAGGAAGGAGCAAGGGCTTCCTCTGAGAGAAGCAGGTCAGCAGCCGCTCCTTGGACAGCAGAAACAGCACTGCCATGGGCACTGGAAGCTGGAGAGCGAGAAAGGTCAGCACAGCCCTGCGGCAGAGGGTCCCCCTTCCCACACTGGCCTGCTGCTACCCCTCCATGCAGTACCCTGCATATGCCGCTCTGCCCGGTCCTGGGAGAACACAGCTCCTTTCCAAGGGACCCACCTCACGGAGGAGCCACGGCAGCTAAGGAACCAGGTGGTTCAGGCTAGGTGTCACTGCGCTCCAGTCTGAACCACACCCATTTCCCTGGTCCCGAGCAGGGCTGTAGCACAGTGCCTCACGCTCTCTCGGGCTGCGGACACTCAGTGCTGCACAGAGCCATTTTGCTTTTGTGCGTCTACCACAGCTCTACACCATGGGGAGTATTAACCCTGTTGGGTTTCCAGATGGGGCAACTGAGGACCAAAGTTATCCTTTGTTAGGACTGGAAGGGACCTTGGAAGTAAACTCTAGGCCCCAAGAGTGGAGTCATGGTCACACAGCTGGCCTGGGCAGAGCTAAACTAGAACCTGGCATCCAGATTCTGCCCAGCACCATCTCCATCTCAAGGGCTGCCCAGGTGAAGTTGTCTTCGCAGGGGACCGAGCTCTGCTCAGGAGCTTGTTATTTAAATGGGAAAAGACAGACATGATCTCTTTCTCACTGATGAATCCATGTTTATGAGCTCAGTGTTCAGTTCTCCATTCTTTACACTAAGCCACTTAGGTCATGGCTGAGATTCCCCAGAGTGATGGGAAAGGTCTCCTGCTTCTGAGGTTGCCTGGAGAAGCCACGTCGGCCTCCCTGAGGTGCCCTTGCATGGATCTAACCACCCTCCCTGCCAGGAAGTGCTCTGGCAAGTCTACTGCTGCCTTCCTGCTTTGCTTTGGAAGGAGAAGAGGAAGGATCTGCAGGCTCCCAGAGGCCAGTGAGCACAGCCAGCCCCAGCATGGTGCTGCTCTGGGGGAGCCCCTTGCCCTCCCCCAGGCAGGCCGCCTCACACCAGCCTGAAAGAAAAAAAATCCACCCCAATCCCTGTTGACACCTCCCTATGGTGACCTTGAGAGACTTTCTGCATATTCAAAAGCAAGTCAAGGTCAGCCGGTCCCTGGCAGCTGTAAAGCAGCAAATGGGGCCTGAGTGGGAAGAGACACAGCCCCTCAGGGAGTCCCAGACCTGATGGGGGAGACAAGGCCCTTCCTCCAGTCTGCTGGGGGAAACAGGAAACCCACACAGAGGCCTGCAGTGGCAGAATGCCTGGGTGAAGGCCAAGGGGAAACAGCCGGCAGTGAGGCGATCACTCAGGTGGGGCTTTCCAGGGAGGTGGGCGAGCCTTCAGAGGGTTGGCCAGCACTGCTGGCAGGAACGCACCGAGTTTTATAAGAATCCCATTAAGGGAAGGCAGCACCGCCTGGAGAGCCTGCTAATGCCTGCTAATGCCAGGTGGGGCGTGCACACGTGTGAGGGTGGGCGTGCCCATGTGCAAGCACCGCCAAATTCCCTTCTGTGGCGGACTGTTTCAGACATAAACCAATGGGAAAGGGCGAACATCCTGCAGCAAACTAACTCCCTCCAGTCTGCACCTCACGGGGCAGGAAAGAACAGACCTCGTGCTTGGGCAGGGACTTTTGGTGCCCTGGTCGCTGTGTCCCAGCGTTCATCCTTCCCTTCACAGGGCCACCTTGGAAGACACAGGTCCAAAACTGCATTGTTCCAAAACAGTGGATAGCATGAGCAGAAAAGGAAGTAGAGGGCGAGGGATGTGTTGCTGAGACCCCCAAGAAGATTCCAGCCAGGGAAAAAAGGTACAAAGCCACAGTGACTGTGGGGGTGGGCAGCAGGTCTCTGCTGGGAGTTGGGAGCAGGGACTTCCAGCCCCACTCAGCCACTTTCTACCCCTTAATCAGAGCCTTGAGCCAGTGAGGGTGGGATACCTGCTGAGGTACTCAAGGGCCACTTCCAGTGCTACATGAATGGTGTCACTGAGGCTCTGGAGCAGCAGCTGTCTCTGAAGGGCCAACCCTGCGCAGTTCAGAGAGAGGCTCTACACTAGGTGACAGACCACTCAGGGTCCTTGTCCCATAGGCAGGCCAATGACCACGTGGAACACTTCCCACCCTGGGCTCCATGGTGGGCCCAAGCCAGGAGGTCAGGCAGCTCTGGTGTTCTGGATTGTCTTTCCCAAGTCTGGCAGGGTGGGGTGGGGGTGGGGATCTGCCCTCTGTTCCACGGGGGATACTATGGGGATCCCCTTGGGTTGCAGAGCACCAGAGGAGGCTTCTAGATGAAGACCTGAGTAACAGCTGATTTGTCTGGGGCTGCAGTGGAAACTGGGTATCTGACCAGGCACAAGGGGTGGTCTCTCAGTTCTGCCCCCGCCATAGGCAGGGCCCCTCGGAGGTCATCTTGTCCCTCTCCTAGCCTTCAAGGGAGCCCCTAGTAGTGGGGCACATAATGAAGGACCCCAGAGAAGAACCTGACATCGGCATGGTCTCTCCCAGGTCTGCTTCACCAGCTCACTGCCCGCCTTTCTTGAGCACTCCAGAAGGGCACATCTCAAGGACCTCCAAGTGGATCTGCAGGAGGCTCAGCTCTCCCACCCTCCCCTCTCCTGGCTGCACGCCTCAACCCCAGCATGTTTCTCAGAATCTGCAGTGGAAGCTGGATGGACTGGGAGGTGTGGACTGTCCACTAGCTCCCCACCCAGCCTGCCCTGGTGACACTCACATTGATAAGGGCCATGATCCAGAAGGCGTAGGACACTCGAACTTCAGTCCTGCCCTTTGGGGCCAGTCCAGAGACTGTCTGGTTGGACCAGGGCTGGGCTCCTGCATGATGCAGGCCCAGGATCCGGGAGGCGTGGAACAGGTGGCTTCTGGAGGTGGTGTTTGCTGTACTATTGGCAGGAAAGCAGCTGGCCTCAGACAGGAAGGGGTCTGCAATCAGGGGGCTCAGCAGAGCACCAAAGCCCACAAAGAAATGGAGCACCTGTGGGTGGATCAGGGCGCGGCTCAGTCTTGTGGCACAGGAAGCTGTGGCCTGCACTTCCATCAAGAGGTTGCCACCTCCCCCTCTGACTGCACCTGGTGCCCCTGCCCAGCCCCAGAGCGGGGAGGAAGAAGGACTGGGAAACAGGAAAGGGAAGGAGGGTGAGGGTGGAGCCCAGCTCTCACCACCCTTAGGCTGGAATAACTTGGGAGACAGAGGCCAATCCCTTCCCTCCCTCTCTTTCTTCCTTCTCCAGGCAGCCACTAGCTGGGGCTGTTGAATCCATCAGCCCACACCCCACGGGGAAGGGCTCACAGTAAAAGGAATGGCTGGATGGGATCCTGGTGTTTGGGAGGAGAAAGAAGAAAATGGGAGAAAGAGTGAGGGAAGGTGGGGAAGGCGAGGAAGGGGTCAGGAGAGCAAATGGCAAGCCCTCTGTCACCCTTTTTCAGTTACAGAGAACTTTCTCTCCTTATCTCTGGGTTTCCTGCGACAACCCTGCATGGCAGATAGGGATCATGACCCACTTCAGAGATGAGGAAATCCAAGCCCAGAGTGTTGAGTGACTGCAGGTGTGGCCCGCTGGTAAGTGATCAAGCTGGGCTGAGTCACCACCCTTGCCCAGAGGGAAAGATTCTTGGATGGGGGCTGGCAAAGAGGGGAGGGGAGTTCTCGTGCTCCACCCACCACCCAACCCCACGCCTGCTGGCTGGGCTCACCTGGAGGAAAATGGCCGAATCCTTCTGGTATATCCTTACCAGCTGCATGTTGGCCACCGTGTCGATGCAGCCCATGGCCAAGCCCGCCAGCGCCATGACCAAGGCCAGCACCTTCACGTCTCGGCAGAAGGGGATGACGGCAAACACCAGTGAGATGGCCAGAGTAGAGGTGAAGAGGGCCCATAAGGACTGGGCCAGGCTGGGGCAAGGGAGGGGTGGAGTCAGTGGAGGGACCCAGAGCCTTTAACGGGGCACCTGCGTCCTTGTTCTCCACTAACTGGGTGGCCTTGAAAAGCCCTGGCATTTCCCCATCTGCTGGTAGCAGGCTGAGGAAGCTCCTGGCTTACCACCTGTGCGTATGGCAAGCTGTTGAACGGGTCTGTCTCCTCAGAGCACAATCCCTACCTCACAGGGTGCCGTGAGCACTCAAGAGACCGTGGCAAAAGACTGCTATTATTTTACTTATAAATAATCTCAAGTTGCTTAAGTTGTTTACTTATAAACAATTTTATGGAAAACTATTTCCCATCCCTCTCAGGAGAGCTGTTTTGAGTATTGTGAGGAAAGGGTGCCTTATGCCTGCAGCCCAAGATGGGCCCCGGGCTGGGACCTGAACCTAGGCGGCCTTGAGCTGAGCCTCCTCTTGCCCAGGAGAGAGATGTGCACTCCCCACAGGAATGGGCAGGGGGCTTTCCTTCCAGGCACAGACCTAAGCCACCAGAACCAAAGCCCACACCCTGGTGTTTAGGTCACTTGGTGACTCCTCAGGTGGCACAGGTCAATCACAAGCTCTGTGCCTGGCAACTGTCTGGAAGGGAGGAGGGAAGGACCTGAGGCCATCCCTCCTGAAACCGGTCTGAGTGGTGACCTGGGTGATCCTCCCTGTCTTCAGATAACAGAAGAGCCCATGGCAGGCGTGCTGAGGGCCTGTTTCCTCAGGAAAGAACGAATAAATGGGGCCTCTAAGCCTCTGTCAAGATCTTTGGGGACATCCTATCCAATAACCAGACTCTCAGAAGAAGGATTAAAGACTCATATTTTCAGGGACCGGTCTGAAAGGCTAACGTGTGTGGGCACATGGAGGGGAAGCCTGGGCAGCAAGAAGTTTCTGGAAGGTTGTGGAGGAACTTTCTCAGATCATGAAAAGCTGGAGAGATAGGGTGTAGGTGTGACTGCAAGAAGACCTCTCTGGGTTTCCAGCATGCTGAGGAGACTAGAGAGGCCCCAGCACCCCTGCAGGCTGTGTCTTTTGGCAGAGCTTACCTCTGACCCTTTTAGCTCTCAGTGCTCTCATTTGGCCCCATATCTGATTAAATTTTTTATCAGAAGAGCTCTGCTGATAGCAGCAGTTCCTTATTTTGTTATTTTCTCATTTCTTGTTTCCAGGCTGATCTGCTGGGGAGATTACTGTTCATGACCCCAGACTGTTCCCAGCTCAGAATTCAGTGGGGTGGGGTGGGGGGGATGCCTCTTCAAGGCCTGTATTAGGAGGAAATGGAGGTAAGCAGGCTGTGAGGCGGGAGGTCTGTTCAGGCCTCTCCTAACTCCTCCAGCTCTCCCTAGGGCTCCTGCTCAGACAGTCGCCAGCCCTGACAGCCTGGCCAGGCTGCCCCTGCCACCTCCCTGTGACACTCACGGTGCTTCTGTGCTTTCTGCACTGCAGCCGCCACATCTCATTTGCTTGGTCTTGGCACCGAGTTCAGAGGGGTTGCTAATGCACACTGGGGGCTGATAACAATGGCAGACCTCTCATAATGGCTCCCTCTCTTTTCCCCTTCTTTTGCCTGGACAAAATAGGCTAGGCAAACTCCTGGGTGGCAACTTCAGAGAGAGCAAGAGGATCTTCTATGCGCACTTCAAGCATCCCTCCACTGACTCCAGCACTCAGCTCATGATCTCCCCACCACGCACACTTGATGGTAGAGCAGAGTTGTCCCAAGTCAAGTGCAAATACTCTCTGGAAGAATTAACACATTCTCAGCTGGGTGCGGTGGTGTAATCCCAGTGGCTGGGGAGGCTAAGGCAGGAGGCTCGGGATTTCAAAGCCAGCCTTAGCAACTCAGTGAGACCCTGTCTCTAAATAAAATATTAAAAAGGGCTGGGGATGTGATGTGGCTCAGTGATTAAGCGTCCCTGGGTTCAATCCCCAATATCCAAAAACAACAACAACAAAACCAAACACATTCTCATTATTGCCTTAAAAATCTGGAGTGAGGACTGGGGTGCAGGCCAGTGATAGAGCGTATGCTCAGCATGGATGAGTTTCTGCCTCCAGTACCATAAGACAAAAACCCAACCATGAGGGGCTGGAGCTGTAGCTCAGTGGCAGAGCACTTGCCTAGCATGTGTGAAGCACTGGGTTCGATCCTTAGCACCACATAAAAATAAACAAATAAAATAAAGGTATTCTGTCCATCTACAACTACAAAAAAAAATTAAAAAAAAAAACAACCATGAAAGGGATTAAGTGCCATGATTGATCCTGTAGTGAAGTCTTGAGGCAATGGGACCTGGGATCAGTAAACTGAGATGGGAGGGAACTATGGAAGGTACGGGGAAAGAAATAATGGTTAATAACTAGCTACAGTTTACGAGAGAACCACTAAAGTTTGTTGACATTATCCAGGACATTCCGTGGACATGAAGGTACTGTGAGACTGACTTTGTGATCCTGCCCATTTGACCCATGAGTAAACCCAGCTAAGCAAGTGGCTGACAGCACCCAACTCCAATCCAGGTCTGTTGACTTGATGTTCCCCATGCCAGGCTGTTTATCCATGGCAGAGTGTGTGTCTGTGTGTGCATGAGTGTAAAAGGGCAAGTGTTGGACCACGGACCCAGCCATGCTGGAGGTGCAGCGTGCCAGCCGAAAGCAGAAGCTAGATTCTTCAGAGTCCTGAATGGCAGGGTTAGGAAGCACTGAGGAGCAGCTGTAGTCTCTAGAGCATGCTCCTGCTGGTGCCTCTGCAGCTCCAAATGCCTAAGACTGCAACGGCTGGCCCTGCAGCAAGCTTCCTGCCACAGCCTGTTCACTGCAGGCCCCGTGCTTGGCTCCAGGCATAGCCCTGAGAAGGCGCGCACTCCAAGCTCCTGGGTGGTGCTACTGAAGTGCTGTAGTGCTTTCCTCCCACGCCAAGTGTGATGGCCTGGGGAAAAGAACTGTCTGGAGGCTGAAGTAGGATTTTTATTAGATTATTTGATGGGGATGATGGGGACAGAAAGATAAAGAATAACATAGGAATGGATTGCCAGGAAGGTCCT
>CM053410.1:59705098-59729779 GCA_028644305.1 Xerus rutilus
TTTCCCAATATTTCAGATTGTATCCAGGGTCTCCAACATTCTAGGCAAGCACTCTACCACTGTGCTACAAACTCAATCCTTTTTAATTTTGAGACAAGGTCTCACTAAGTTGCTCAGGCTGACCTCACACTTGTGATTTTCCTGACTCAGCCTCCCAAGTCACTGGGATGTCATGTGAGCACTACCAGATCCAGCTCACCTCAGCTGTGTGTGTGTGTGCTGACAAATGGTCATTTTGTCATTCTTTTTTTTTTTCTTTTTTTTCTTTTGTACCAGGGATTGAACCCAGAGGTGTTTAACCACTGAGCCATATCCCTAGTCCTTTTTATTTTTTTATTTTGAGATAGGGTCTCACTAAGTTGCTTAGGCTGGCCTCTAATTTGCAATCCTCTTGCCTCAACCTCCTGAGTCAGTGAGATTAAAGGTGTAAGCTACCGTGTCTGGCTCACTTTGTCATTCTTAAGAAAAACATGAAATGTTTTTCTGTCTAACCCAGAACAGCCAAAGCAATCCTTAGCAAAAAGAGTGAAGCAGGAGGCATCACAAGACCAGGTCTTAAACTATACTACAAAGCTATAGTAACAAAAACAGCATGGTATTGGCACCAAAATAGACATGTAGACAAATGGTACAGAATTGAAGACATAGAGACAAACCCACATAAATACAGTTATCACATACTAGACAAAGGCACCAAAAACATACATTGGAGAAAAGATAGCCTCTTCAACAAATGGTGCTGGGAAAACTGGAAATCCATATGCAGCAAAATGAAACTAAACCCCCATCTCTCACCATGCACAAAACTCAACTCAAAGTGGATCAAGGACCTAGAAATTAGACCAGAGACCTTATACCTAATAGAAGGAAAAATAGGCCCAAATCTTCATCATGTCAGATTAGGCCCTGACTTCCTTACCAGACTCCTAAAGCACAAGAAATAAAATCAAGAATTGATAAATGGGATGGATTCAAACTAAAAAGGTTCTTCCTTAGCAAAATAAGCAATCAATGAAGTGAAGAGAGAGCCTACATTTTGGGAGCAAATTTTTGCCACATGCACATCAGAAAGAGCACTAATCACCAGGATATATAAAGAACTCAAAAAATTTAACACCAAAAAAACAAAGAACCTAACCAATACGTGGGCTAAGGAACTGAACAGACACTTCTCAGAAGAAGAAATACAATCGATCAACAAATACATGAAAAAATGTTCAACATCTCTAGTAATTAGAGAAATGCAAATCAAAACTACTCTAAGATTTCATCTCACACCAGTCAGAATGGCAGTTATCAAGAATACAAGCAATAAGGGCTGGGGTTGTGACTCAGTGGTAGATTGCTTGCCTAGCATGTGTGAAGCACTGGGTTCGAGTCTCAGCACCACATAAAAATAAATAAATAAAATAAAGGTATTATGTCCATCTACAACTAAAAATGTTTTTAAAAAAAGAATACAAGCAATAATAAGTGTTGGCAAGGATGTCGGGGGAAAGGCACACTCATACATTGCTGGTGGGACCGCAAGTTGGTGCAACCAATCTGGAAAGCAATATGGAGATTCCTTAGAAAACTTGGAATGGAACCACCATTTGACCCAGCTATCCCACTCCTCAGTCTATACTCTAAAGACTTAAAAACAGCACACTACAGTGACGCAGCCACTTCAATGTTGATAGCAGCACGACTCACAATTGCTAAACTGTGGATGCAACCTAGATGCCCCTCAATAGATGCAAGAATAAAGAAACTGTGGTATACACACACAATGGAATATTACTCAGCATGAAAAGAAAATAAAATTATGGCATTTGCAGCTAAATGGATGGAGTTGTAGAATATCATGCTAAGCGAAGTAAGCCAATCCCAAAAAACCAAAGGCCGAATGTTCTCTCTGATAAGTGGATGCTGATCCATAATTAGGGGGGGCAGGGAGAATGGAGAAGGGAGAAGAGGGGATATGGGGGCAGGAAAAATGGTGGCATGAGGTGGGCATCATTACCCTAGGTACATGTATGACTGCACATATGGTGCCGCGCTGCTACATCCTGTACAACCAGAGAAATGAAAAGTTGTACTGCATTTGTGTACAATGAATCAAAATGCATTCTGCTGTCATGTATACCTAATTAGAATAAATAAATTAATTAATATGAAAAAAGAAAAATATGAAGTGTCCACAGAGGGTTTTTTCTTCTTCTTCTTCTTCTTTTTTTTTGTCCCCAGGGCCAGTGACAGGAGGAACCAGGCCTGGGAAATGCCCTCACTGTGCTTCCTGATAGGAGCCAGGCTGTGATTTGAGTCTGATACCTGCAGCTGGGGCTGGGAGAGATGAGCCCATGTTGGACCTGGGTTCTCGGGGTGGAGACCTGTTCTGAACAAATAGGGACATATGTATCAAAGGAAATCTTGTTTTTTTTTTTAATGATCCCAGACTGCCCACCCTCCACAGTTGCTTCAGCAGGGCTGTGCCTGAGCATTCCAAAAATCAGTCTGAACAAAATTCTTTAAAATGATATATTGTTGCCAAGAAAAAAGAAGTCCCCAGATATGTCCCAGAACCAGACTGAAAGACAGTTATTGCCTGTTTTCAATGGCTTGGTCAATGCCCCTTCCAGGAATGTGGTAATTGGAAATTATGGAATAATAATGTGAAAAAATGTTGGCATCAAGGATGTAGCGGAGTTTGTAATCAGAATGCTAGCTGCTAGGCCCACCTCTGCCCTTCCTGGGTAGGCTTGGGGCAAATCACACTTAGCCCTCTGAGCCTCAGGTTCCCTCTGCTATACCCACATAGCCTCCTCCACAGCTGCTGAGCAGTGCTCACGCCCCCACCGCGGGATGTCCCTGAAGAGCAATGCTGCGCGCAGGGCACTGTGCTCAGCAGAAAGAGCACAGAGACCAGTGCCAGCCCCGGGTGTCCCCCAAGCCTACCTCTGCACCTGTAGCAACACCTTCTGCAGAGACCCTGGGATGATGGTCCAGGATCTGTGAGAGGGACGTGACCCTGTCCCTTGTTTCCTACTCACCCCTGCACAACATCCCAACTAGAATGGCAGCAAGGACCTAAGATTTCTGCCCATGTTACAAATCAGGAAACTGAGGCCCAGGTAGGGCAAGAGCATGGAGTAGAAGAGAGTTGGGACGTGGGGCCCAATCCAGGCTACCAAAGTGTCATTGACCTTCTCTTCCTTGGCCCTGGGTTCAGAGGTTAACTCAGGCCTATCAGAGGAGGACATTTATTCCTCCATAAGACCAATGTTTCTAGGGAAACCCAGAAAAGAGCCTAGACAATCTTGGAAACCTATGCCTGAGCAATGACCAAGCTGCTCATAATGGCTTCACACAGAAGGTGCAAATGTGGGGGAGAAAGGCAGCAGCCAGGGTCTTCTCTCCCCTAGTTTGGTTGTGGCTCTGCTGGAGGTGCCTGCCTGGCTGTGTCTGCTGTGTGACCTTGAGCACACTGCTGACCCCTCTCAGCCCAGGTGTTCTGCCTTTCCCAGATAGACACGTGACCACCTCAACCCGGCCCTGCTTGGGGTATCTGCTTTACTCACCTGGTTCTGTGCATAGAGCAGGTACTGAATGGCTCCAAACAGGAAGAGGCCTGGGCAGTGAGGTATTAGTCCTCCATTCTTGCTCTCCACCCCAGGGTGAGGAAGACTGCTGCTGAGACCCAGCCCCATGCCACCAGGGCAGCCCCAGGGATTGATGGCACTGACCTTCACCTACACTTTTGCTCAGGGGCTCCCTCTGTACAGCAAGGATTCTCAACACCTTCCTTCCCCTTTCCCTGCCCAGCTGGACAGTTTCCTTCTTTGAAGGACCAGGGGATAAGGACAGCAGAACTGTAGAGGAATCAGAAGTGGCGGTGTCCCCAGCCCCTATCTACCTCCCAAAGTGGCAGACAGCCCCTGAATGAGATGGCATGGGGTTCAGGGACAAGAAACCAGGAGGCAGGGCACCCCCAGCTTAGTGATTCTTAGTGATGCCAAACCAATAGCAAAGAAGACAGGAGGCTCCCCTCCCAACTCAGTATAGACATCTCCAGACTCCATATAGACATCTCACCTTGCTCAGGGGCCTGGGTTAAGGCTAGGGGGAGTCAGGAGAGGGGCACACAAGCCTGTCTTTGGGGAGATCCCAATCTCAAGTGGGACCGACCTATTAGGCTAGGGCTGCACCCTGTGCATGACGATGTCCCTGTGCAGAGCAGACTAGGGTGCTGGGCCAAAGGGATGTGCACCTTAGACCTTCTTGAACCTGCATCTGTCTGCCAGGGCCACCCTCACACCACCCCATTCTTTGCATGCCTGGCTATGTCTGTCATTCAGGTATTGGCTTTAATGTCGCCTCCTCAGAGAGAGCTTCTCTGAGCACTGAGCTAAGATAGGTTCCATCTCTGCCACTCTCTCGGCCCATTCTGCTTCATTTCCTTTATCTCACCACCTAAAATCACCCTCCAGAACATAAGCTCCATGAAAGCAGGGGCCTTGTCTGGCATGTTCACCCTGAAACAGGGTCTGGCTCAAGAGAGTGATGTCGAATGAGTGAATTAATGGGTGGGATGAGTTTTGAGATTTTTTTTTTTTTTGGTACCGGGGATTAAACTCAGGGGCACTTGGCCACTGAGCCACATCTCCAGCCCTGTTTTGTATTTTATTTAGAGATAGGGTCTCACTGAGTTGCTTAGTGCCTCACTTTTGCTGAGGCTGGCTTTGAACTCATGATCCTCCTGCCTCAGCCTCCCCAGCTTCTGGGATTATAGGTGTGCGCCACCACTCCCAGCGAGATTTTTTAAATTGAAAAATTGATATATAATTTATATAACATAAAATTCAACTTTTGTGTATGTGGTACTAGGATTTGAACCCAAAGCCTAGTACATGCTAGGCAAATGTCCTACCACTAATCTACACCCAACCCTTTTCTTAGTTTTATTTTGAGACAGCATCTCATTAATTTTACCCAGGCTGACCTTGAATTTGTGATCCTCCTGCCTCATCCCTGAGTCCCTGGGATTACAGGTGCCACCACACCTGGCTTAAAATGATACATTTAAGGGTACAATTCCATAGTTTTCAGCATATTCTGAGTTGTGAAGCCACCACCACTTTCGTCACCTCAGAAGGAAACCCCATATCCATTAGCATTCACCCCCCACTCCTCTCCATACCACCTCTTGCCCTAGGCAACTACTAACTAATGTTCTGTAACGACTTATTTCCCCATTCTGGGCATTTCACATAAGTGGAATCATATGCTCTGTGGTCTTTTGTGACTGGCCTCTCTCACTTTGCATGGTGGCTGAATGGTACCCCACTGCCATATATTATTTATCCACCCATCTGTTCTTGGGTATTTGGTTTATTTTCACTTATCAACTGTTATGAATAATGCTGCTATGAACATAGATATGTAAGTTTTTGCATGGATACATGCTTTCCTTTCCCTTGGGTATATACCTACATGTGGAATTGCTGAGTCTTCTGGTGACTCTATGTTGAGGTAGGTTTTTAAAACAAGAACCATATCTGCTGCTGGGCTCCCAGGAGGCTCTGGCATGGATCTAGGGCATGCTGAAAGGCAAAGAAGCTCTGAAGGGACAGGCGAAAGGTTTCTGGAAGGGAGGCCAACCAGAGCCCAGCTCAGAGAGGGGAACTGGATTGAGTTGTGTCCTGGGGGCTGCAGGGAGCCAGGAATTTGCAGGGCAGGTGTCAGAATGGCTTGAACGGAGTATGAAGAATGGGTTTGATACAAGGGGCAGGAGGAGAGCCAGAGCTGGGTTTGGGGCAGAGCAGGGCTTGCAGATTAGAAAGAATTGGAGTGGGGGGGGGGCAAGAAGAGAGAGAAGGAGAGAGAGAGGGAGAGGGGGGTAGGTGGCAACAGAGGTGGCTGCAGCAAGAGTGAAGAGGGCGAAGAGAGGACTTCGGCAAGCCTTCAATTCAGATGGTTTTGACGGGGGAGAGGCGAAAGGAGGCTGGGAAAAGTCTGGGGAAGCTTTGAAAGTCACTTATCTGCCCCCAAAACTCCAAGATAAGAGAAGTCTCCCAGCTGCCCAGGGTAATTGGACAGGTCCCCAAGAAACCAGGGAAAACCTGTGCCTTCTGTCTAAATGCCATTTTCCTCTCCTGTGTGATAAAGCACATGCCTCTTCACCTGCCAACAGAGTGGCTTTTTGTTTCTCTCTTCTGAAAGATTTCCTTCTCGTGCTCAGCAAGATTTACCTAAGGAAGGGCTAGTTCAGGTTCTTCTGGCTGTAACTACACCCTGCTTCCTCTCTCCAGGTCTGCATGTGGTGACCTCTTTCAAGGTCTCATCTGTGCTAGAAAAGAAACCTCAGAGACAGAGACAGAGAGACAAAGACAGAGACAGAAAAAGGTTGGTGCTGCCTTAAGCAGAGAAGGGCTCAAGTCCTCCTGAGCATCCCAGCTCTGCAGCCCAGGGCCCTCAGTTTGGGCTAAGTAGTAGGCAGGCCCTGTGCAGAACCCCAGAGAAGGCAGCGATGCCTGACTTTCTGATGTGTCATTTGTCACTCTCCCCCGCGCCCTCGCAACAGCTGGCCCTTGAAGATTTGTTAAACGAATCCCCCACTCATGAGTGCCAGCCTGGTGCACTGGCTGGTAATCACTTAAGCTGAAAAGCACTTGCGGGGGTATTAGCATTTCAACTGAGGGGAGGCTGTGGCAGCAGCGCGAGGCTGGTGCAGGGCTGGTAGAGGCCCTGTTTATTTGGAGGTGGTGGGTTGCATTGAGAACTACCCTGAGTGAGCTAGGTGCGGGGACACTTCTGACTACACTTAGGGTAACCCCTGGGACATCCCCCCATTTCTACTGGAAGTCTGCTTTTCACTAAAGGAAAGAGTGCTTTGTGACATTTTGTGTTTGGAGTAGGACGACTGAAGTTCAGAATTTAAACTTGAACCACTGAAAGGACCTACCTCATTCTCAAAGATCCCAGCAGGAAGCTCCAGAGACCCACCATTGGCTTCCCAGGAGCTGTCAGAGTTCAGACATACTCAGCCCAGGAAGACCCATAGGGATACTCATCTCATGCCTTGCCTCCTCCATAGAATTGAAGTTGACGACTCATAAAGCCATTGCCAAAGTATTAGTTCTAAAGACAAATACCCAGGTTCACATACTAGCTACATCTCTTCTTGATAACTGTGTGATGTGGACCAAGTTTCTTAACCTCTCTGTTCTTCAGCTTCTATGTATAAAATGAAGAAAATACTATTTTGCAGAGTTGTGATGAAAATCAAATAGGCTGATACAAGTAAAGTACAAATAGTGCCTGGCATGGAGTGAAGTTAAATATTATTGTTACCATTATTGATTTTATTTTCTGTGAGTCAATTTTCCTTGCAGAACCCTCTCTGTTGACTATTCAGAGCCCCAGGTGAGTAAGAGCCCCTAGGGATACACAAAACTAGCCAGGAAGAGATGACCCAGTTGGGTGTGCATCTCTGCTCACGTCATAAAAGCAGGACTGCCAACCTGTCACTTAGAATTATGCTCTTTCCCCTTCCTGTCATTTGTACTATGCATGTTCCTAAAACATTCCAGGTAAGAAAGCTCATAAGTCAAAATATTGAAAACACAACACCTCTCAGATTTAGAGATATTCTCTCTTCATTTCTGATTAAGTTTCTAGAATAGACCTTGAACTTTTTCTTGAAATTTTCTGAATCTCCTATACATCCAATCTTATTCCAAACCCATGAAAACTAGTGGTGTACGTAAAGAGACTTGATTTTTTGTTTTTGTTTTTTGGTACTGGGGATTGAACCCAGGGCTTCTCTACCACTGGGCTCCATTCCCAGCCCCCTTTTTATTTTTAATTTCAAGACAGGGTCTAAGTTGCCCAGGCTGACCTCGAACTTGTGATCCTCTTGCCTCAGCCTCCTGAGCAGCTGGGATTACAGGCATGCACTACCATACCTGGCTGAGATTTGGTTCTTAAAAGCAGAATTCTTTGGTCTAAAGAGGGTTTGGGGGAAAATGGGGCTAATCACTCCCTCACTGCTAATGTTGGGTAAGTCTGAGTGGCTTAAACTAGTGTCCCCCTGCACTGACACCTTTGATTCTTCTCTCCATCAACTCTGGAAGTGAGGTGCAGAGGAAAACTCACCCTTCTGCACACCCCTAGGAGTGAGCCAGAGGGCAAGAGCCCTTGGCCCAGAATGGTCCCTCTGGAGATTTCTCAGGGATAGCCCAAATGTGGTTTTGTTCCCAGGCCAGCTGCCTGCTGGAGTCCCTGCAATCCAGGAAACCACTCAGCCAGGAGGGGGTACTAGGGAAATCGGACAACAGTGTCTGATGTGAAGTCATCTATTCCCTGGCTCCAGGTCTGTTTTCCCAGTTGTAGACAGCCAATCCTGCTGTCCTTCCAGAAAGGCCTCGTGCAGGTGGTCCTGTCCAATTAGCCAGGAGAATGAATCTCTGCAGTGGCATCCAAAGGGGCATCATTGGGCACTATGCCAGGGAAAGTCCAGAGCTCTGTGCCCCCTGCAAAGGTCAGGGAGGAGTAACATGGGGGTAGGACTGGAGGGGAACTTTGGCACCAGCAGTGGAGGATCACTTTACCAAGTTATGGATACCTGGCCTTAGCAATGCTGTCCTGTGTGCTCTCAGAGATAGAAGGGCTCTGACACCAGGGGCCAAGCAGGTACCATGTCCTGGCTCCCTCAGGGGCAGGACCACATAGAACCAACCCACCAGCCCCGTGGCCACCTGGGCAAATAGCCTCAACTGATGTGGAGCTATGAGTGTAGTCACCCTTGGGCACCTGGTCAAACCACAGGCCAGCCCTGGCACCCAGCACTACCCCTGAGCTGGCAGTCCCTCTGTTTTTCCACCTTACTGCCAACTGCACCCCGTTTCCGGCTCCTGGGCAGCTGGGGCCACCGACAAACCTCAGACAAGCCACGCAAGAAGGGTCCCTCCCCACCTCTGCAAACTCCATCACTCCTCTGCCCACTGGCTGGGTTTGGGGGAGCGAGTGAAGGCTGGTTTTACCCTCTTACAGGGGTAAGCAAAGACAAATAAATAATACAGAAGTCACCTTCAGTCCCTGGAGAGAGTTCTCCGGGGAGAGCTGGGGTGGGGAGGGAGGCAGCCGTTGGGCTAGGGCGGGCACAGCTGGCCGAGCTGGGCAGGGTGGTCGCTGCCCGCCAGAAGGTGGGCGCGACTGGCAGCTGGCTGCCGCAGGGTGGGGGCGGGGAAGGGAGGTCGCTGACAGACCCCGGGGCGGCGAGTTGGGGCGCGGGGGCGAGGCACTCACGTCCTCTTGAAGACGCCCCCGAGGGCGCTGCCCAGCAGGAGGCAGAGCTGCTGCGAGAAGAAGACCCAGGAGATCTGGGGCAGGGAGCTGTGCGTCTGGCAGCGCAGGTCCAGCAGCGTGGGCCCCAGGAAGGCGATGCACAGGCCGAAGCTGAAAAAGACGCTCCAGTAGGTGAGCGTGGGTTGCAGGTTGCGGCGGAGCAGCCCCGACACGCGGCCGTCGCAGCCCATGGCCTCGGCTGGCGGGCTCGCGGCTGTGGCTCAGAGCGAGCCGGGTCCCGGAGTGCGGCGCGCCAGCTGGAGGCCGGCCGGGCCCGGAGGCCAGCGGCCGGGAGGGAGGGGCGGGGAGGGGCCGCCCGTCCAGGCCCGCCCTCGGTCCGCAGCGCGGGGACGCCTCTGCCACCCTGGCCCGCGCCCGCTCCCGCGCCTCCCTCGCGCGGTGCCGGGCGCCCGCCTCCCGCTGCTCGCTGAGCACACGCGTTCGCCCGCCCCCGCGGCGGGGACCAACCCGCGGTCCCCGCGCTCCTACCCCCTCTCCCAGCCGGCAGCGGGCAACAGCCGCTGCACGGCCCCCCAGGGACCCAGCGCTCCCACTGTACAGCCCGGCAGACTGAGCCCCGAGCTGTCCTGGTGCTCCAACCGAGAGGCTGGAGAGCCCGACCCGCCAGCTGTCTACCCGGCAGGAGAGCCCGGAGGTCTCCCGGCACACCCGCGGCTTTGTCCGCGGAAGAAGCGCCGCGGAGCCTCAAGCCTGAATCCTAGGGGCTCCGCAGATGCACTTCGAGGGCCTGTCAGTGCTTGCCTAGTCTTGCAGAATGGAAAGCAAAATGTCATATATGCATTTTATCAGGGGAGAGTATTCGAGGCTTCCATGGAGCCTCAGGAGGTTAAATTCATTGTCTTTTAAAATGAAAACCCCAGACTTCTCCAAACTAAGCTCCCAGGAAGGGCTGAGCGTCTGTCCTCACCAGCCACCTCATCTGTTCCCTGGACAGGTGCGGGAAGGGGAATGATGTTCTTGTTCTGACCAGACTCCATCTCTGTCCTTCCCAGTGTGGGGAGGAGCCAGAGGGACCTGGAGTAATCCAGGAGGAATTCTGAAATAATTCTTAGGAGGGGGCCACGGGAAAGAGTTTGAGGACAGTTCTTTTTTCGTTGGAAAAGGCCTGGGCAGGGCATATTGAGCTATTTGGACTTCCAGGCTGGGTGTTCTCCCAGGACTTTGCTGCGGACCCAAGCTGTCCCTCCCCCAGGGCAGCCTAGTACTGGCGCCTAGAGGCAGAGCAGTGAGACCTACAGTGTATCCTCTGCCCAGGTGTTCTAGTATAGGCAAGACTCATGGCATCATGCCCATTTGCCTGCCAGGGGACAAAGACTGAAAGGATCAAGGAGGCGTTTTGGTGGGTGATCACAAGAGTATTTGGCATGAGGTGGGGGCAGCCAATTTCTCTTGCAGATGAAAGTTCCATGGTACAGTGGCACCCCAGCCTCTGCTCCATCCCTCCCTAGACCTTGAGTCCCAGAGGAGAGGTCCAGGGTCCCTCTGGCTCAGTTGCTCTGTAGGTGGTGATTAGTATTTACTGAATGATGATAATGGCAGGCCTGCACAGTACTTGTAATAAAGTGAACAGTTATCCCTTGGAAAAAGAACAAATCATAATCACAAGTTTTTGAGTCCTCTCTGCCGCTATAACAGAATTCCAGAACCATAGGGTTGGGAGGAACAAACTCCAATGAAGTCCCTATCCCCACCATAATCTCTGTTAAGTGCTTGCCAGTTCTGTTCTTAACTGACACCGGTATTGATGGGGGCCTTCTTGTCATTCCCTGGGGATCTGCTTCCAAGATGGGTCAGCACTGGTGGTAGAAAGGGTCTTGTGCTAAACTGAAATCTTCCCTATAACCGCACTGCAGGGCCCCACAGAGAACAAATCTGCTCTGCGCATGTTAATTCTTCATGTACAAAGGCTTTGCCTGGTGTTTTTGTTTTTCCATCTTGAACACCTGAAATTATTTCATAATTTCCCTAGCTGGTGCTCCCCTGGCACTGCCCTGGTAGTCCAGCCCCTCTGCCACAAGGACAATGACTCTGCCATAGTGAAGCAACCCACAGTGTATGGGTTGCTAGGAGCATTCTATAGCTGGATCTGGGTGGTGGTTGCTGTCAGGACTCAAAGAATAATACCCCCCAAATATTGCATTTTTTTGGCATGCTAAGCAATTTAACCTAAAGAAAATTAAAAGGCCTGAAAAGGAGGCTCAGAATCCAGATCACTATAGTTGGTTGGGTTTTTGTTTTGTTTTGTTTTTGGAGTGTGTGTGTGTGTGTGTGTGTGTGTGTGTGTATGTGAACCCAGGGTCTCATGCATGCTAAGCATATGCTCTACCACTGAGCTACATCACTAGCTCTTCCTGCAACCTGTCTTGTTTCTCTCCCCTCTAGTGCACAGAGGGGCTGTGGAATTTCCTTATTAGCTTTAAGACCAAACTGCAATTACATACCGTGTTCACCCTGCAATCCTGTCGTCTGGCTCAGAAAAGAAGATTGAGAAATGTAGCACACCTGGATGGACTTCCATGACAAGATAACATCTGTACTTTGGTTTCCTTCAGATTCCAACAGACTCCGAGACCATTCATTCCCCTAAAAATCTTTTAGAAGTCCTCAAAATTATCTACATTGCTTGTATTTCCCATTCTCCCCCTCCCCTAGGGAAAAAGGAGTATGTAAGTTCCTGAATAATGTTAAGCACGTGGGGAATACAATCCGTGGCATTCTGTGGTCTCCCCCTTATGCAGATTAGTAAATTTGTACCTTTTCTCCCATTTAATCTTTGTCAGTTTATTCCAACAAACTTCCAGGAATCAGAGGGAAATCTCCCTTCACCTCTACATTACAGAAGTGTCAACGTATGTGAAAATTCACTGGACTACATACTTGAGGTTTTTGCATTTAATTATTTGTAAGTTATGTTGCAATAAAATAGTAAAAAATTAAAATAACGAGCAAAAATGAAATGAGGCACTTCACTGTGAACACAAGGCTCAGTCCCCTTAGAGGCAAAAGACCTGTTTGGTGCTGGCACTGAAGGAGACTTTGGGTTGAGACGAGCCGAGCTGGTAAGGAAACCAGTATAAAAGTGAGGTTCTGTATGAGGGATGAGAGCCAGGAGAGGAAGTTCTGATTCCACCTGGAAGGCTCCATGGAAGAGGTGACCTGGGACTTGGATCTGGAAGATGTGCATGGGGAAAAACTTTGCTGATTTGTTCTCTTTCTTTATCTCTTTTTTCCAGTATCACACATTATGGATCAATTACTGTTGATCAATTTAAACTCAGAAACTGTGAAAGCAAAAGAATTGGATTTGGGGTCTGAGAACTGCAGTTCTGGAAAACACAGAATCAGACATCTCTGAATGAGTGCCACAAAGAAACTCAAACTAACCAGGGCTTTAAAAGAGAAGGAGAAACTGAGGATCGAGGAAATTCTACAGGTACTTGAAAAGAAAGGTGTCGACATAGCGATGCTTTCCTATTAGACTGTGCATCACTGGGCCATTCATGGCTGATTGCTGGACTGTCTCTAGGTTGAAAGTTCGTTTGTCATTTGTGAGACCCATTACAGCTGCAGCTTCCAATAAAAGGTGTTAATGGGTTCATAGCCTTGGCCCTGTTCAAAGGTTCTCATTCCTGTGTCATTTTCATGGTCAGTTTAAGAATGTCCTTTCCCAGGCAGCAGCCTAACTCATGTGTAGGCCTAGCCTCTAAGGCCTCTGGACTCCATTTTAAAATGTCCTTCAAAGGTCACTTTTTATCCTAGTTTTCTTTTAGATTTCATACTCCTCTTGGAACCCTCTTCAAATGAATTCTACCTAAGCTCCAGTTACAGCAAGATCCTCATCTGCCTCTCTTTACCCCTACATGGTCCTCACAGAGTCAGCTAATTGTTTCTCTTCCTGCTCCCCTGCCTCCCTCACTGCAGCCATTTACACCTTGAGTTTTGGAAGTGGGGATGGTGTTTGCCTATGCCTTAACTCAGAATGCCTCGCTAAGAGCAAGTCCTGGATAAATAGCTGGTGACTGGATTATTTGCCTAACACCTTTACAATGACTTTTGGTTTTACATTTATATATTTTATCTCTCAATTTAAACAAGTTCCTCAAGGGCACTGGCTAACCTATTTTTCTTTTGTGTTATGTATTCAAATATCTTTTTCTGGGGGAGGGGGGAGGCGCAAGGATTGAACCCAGGAGCACTTAACCACTGAACCACATCTCCAGCCCTTTTTATTTTTTCATTTTAAGACAGGGTCTCATTAAGTTGCTAAGGCTGGCCTTGAACTTGCAATCCTCCTGCTTTAGCCTCTGGAGTCACTGTGATTATAGATGTGTGCCACCATATACTGCTCAAATGTCTTTTTTTTTTTTTTTTTTTTGGTACTAGGAATTGAACTCAGGGGTACTCGACCACTGAGCCACATCCCCAGCCCTATTTTGTGTTTTATGTACAGACAGGGTCTCACTGAGCTATTTAGCACCTCACCGTTGCTGAGGCTAGCTTTGAACTCACGATTCTCCTATCTCAGCCTCCCAGAGTGCTGAGATTTGTGAGACCCGTTACATTTGAGTGCCCAGCTCAAATGTCTATACTTGAGGCTGGGGTATAGCTCAGTAGTAAAGTCCTTGCCTGGCATGCCTATGACCCTCAATTTATCCAAGCACCCCACTAACACCAAATCTCTTCTTGGTTGGGCATCTTGTGGTCATTTTTTAAAAAATGTGCTATCAGGGCTGGAATTGTAGCTCAGTGGTAGAGCGCTTGCTTTGCATGCGTGAGGCACTGGATTCAATCCTCAGCACCACATAAAAATAAATAAAGATATTTTTAAAAAAGTACTATCAATGATTTATTTAAAATTTCTCTTGTGTAATAAAGTATACATTTTATTTTTAAACAGTCTACATAAAAATGTGCTCATTGTTTTGTTTGTTTGTTTTTCAGTACTGGGGATTGAACCCAGGGTCACTTTACCACTGAGATACATCCCCAGTCCTTTTTATTTTTTATTGTGAAACAAGGTCTTGCTGAATTGCTTAGAGCCTCCTTAAGTGTCTGGGACTGGCCTGGAACTTGCTATCCTCCTGCCTCAGTGCTGGGATTACAGGCATGTACCACCACGTCCAGCAATGTGGTCATTCTTAAATTTGAAAGACAAAATCATGGTTGGGGGACTGGGGATATACCTCAGTGGTTGAGTGTTTGCCTAGCATGCTGTGTAGGCTCTGGGATCCCCAACACCTGGAAAACAAACAAAACAAAAACTCTGGATGGTCCCTTAACTATCTTCTGATTTCCCTCCCTATAAATTGAAAGAGTATTGTCCCCATCTCTTGAAAGCTCTGGAAATCAATCTGAGACTCCCAAATGTGAAACAACTGAATCACTAGGAAAAAAGAATCTGCAGAAGCGAAGGACTCCGTAGCTCTGGAGACCAGTCAATTCATTGCTCCAAGACTCGGTTCCTCTGGAAGTGTATTTGGCCTTCCTAGGTTCCCTCTTTGGGGGGCTCCCAACCTGTCCTAGAGCTCATTACCTGTTTACTTCTGCTCTTCCAATGCACAAACCTCACCGTTGGGTTCATGCATTGCTGGGTGCCCAGATTTCCGACTCCCTGATAAACTGAAGTCCTGCAATTACACATGGAAGTTGATAAGCAAAAACTCCATCATAGAGCTCCACCCATCCTTAGGTAATCTATATCCTGGGAAAAACACAGGAGAAGGTAAACAAGATACTAGAGCAGAGAGGGAAATAAAAGCTGGATGCCCTTACCCACTCTCCCTTTATGTACATCACATCCACCGAAATTCCTTAGAATACAAAACCATTTTGTTTTTGTAACTGTTTCTATTACAATTGAAAACCTTAAATATATATATTTTTTCAAATGTACAAGGAGAAAAGGTCTGATTATCACCAGCCTAGAGGGGACTCACTGTGGCTTAGGCTGATTATCATGCTTGACAGGATCCTTGAAGTGACCACAGGCATGCCCTTGGTCCCCAGGGCCCTGTGGTCTCTGCTTCCCAGATTGGCAGGAGCAGGAGATTGAAGCCTCCAGGTCATTAAGCACATCCTGCAGTGTCTCTGACCATTCTGGGGCATAAGGCCACCCTTCCCCGCTTTCTGGAGTTTATCATCTCAGCTGCCACATCACTGCCCTGTTGGCCAGTGTGGAGAGTGGATTAGCAGACTCTGGAGTTGGTGTGGGTGGAATATAGCTTGTGTCAGGGACCACACCTGGGCAGCCAGGTGACCTACCACAAATGAACATAAACAGCAGAGGCGAGTGTGTGCATTAGGTACCTCCTTTAACTAATATCCTGATAGGGCTGGCGTTGTGGCTCAGTGGTCTAGCGGTTGGGTTGCCTAGCATGTGTGAGGCACTGGGTTCAATCCTCGGCACTGTAAGGTAAAAAAGAGCCCTTTTCGTACTTAGTTTTTAGCACCCCTTCCCTAAAAGCCTAAAGCAGCTCCTGCCCCAGGCGGTTCAAAAACAAAGCCTAACGGCTCAGGTTAGCACATCAAAGAAGACCGCTGCCGCTTATCTGCCACGCTGATTTTAAAGTGACCAATCCATAGCTTGCCACGGTTTTTGTAGCGGGCCCTATAAATTCCCGGTCCCACGGTCCCTCTCCCCTTTCTTCTCCTTCCTCCTCCTGGGCGCCCACCCCTGAATAAAGGATCTCCTGGCTGCATGAGGTGTCATGTATGGCTGGCTGATACCCTAACAGGCACCACATTAAAAAAAAAAGTTGTTATGTCCATCTACAACTTAAAATATTTTAAAAACAAGCAAACAAATATCGTGATGAACTCTTGAGTGCTCACCCTGCCTGGAAGGTGAAGGAAGTGGTCACTGCAGGTGTCAATGAGGATAGGAGGGAGAGAAGGAGATAAGATGACCCAGAAGCATCTTAGACCAGTGGCCACAAACACCCTAGTGAGATGGTGCATAATATGTGCTAGTGCTTGAAAGTACCAGATGAGCCAGGTGAGGCAGTGCACAACTAATTCCAGAGACTCAGGAGGCTGAGGCAGGAGGATTCAAGTTCAAGGCCAGCCCCAGCAACTAAGCAAGGCCCTCTTCAACTTAGTAAGACTTGCCTCAAAATAAAAAATAAAAAGGGCTGTGGATGTAGCTCAGTGGTAAAGCATCCCTGGGCTCAATCCCCAGTACGGGGGGGGGGGGGGGGAATACTAGTTGAAGCTAGCCTAACTTTGAGAGTCTGGAATTATCTAATGCAACGTCCCACTCACAAAAGGAATTCTATTTCTATCATCCCTGCAGGTAGCCACTTGGCCTCAGCCTGAGCATGCCCAGGCTCAGAGTCAGAGGGATTTAGTCCATGCTATGAGACCTGTAGAAAACTGAGCCTTAGGGTGTCTCTCTCTAAAATGGAGAGAATCATAGTCACCTTACAGTAAGAAAATGTTGCAATAGAATATAGCCCAGGAGCTGGTACACTGGGTTCTCATAAACCCCTATAATCATTATCATTATTATTAACAGCAACACAACTCTCTGATTATGCACACTAGGACAGGGGCTACCAGAGTATGTTCCTGAACCACCACCAGCAGCAGCAGCAGCAGCACGTCCCTGGAAACTTGTTAGAAATACAAATTCTGAGTTTTGCCCCAAACCTGCTGAATCAGAGACTCTGGGAAGGAGGCTCAGTAATTTGTTCTCTAACAGCCCTCGAGGGCATGCAGATGCAGCTAAGGTTCAAGATCACTGCTTTAGAGCTGCAAAGGAAGTCTAATTCCCATTCTACGGAGAGTCACTCACCATTTGAGGACACTGTGTTCTTTGTTCCCAACATCATCTTCTCCACTTCCTTCAGCCATTCTTCATGTACTGGTAATTCCTTTGTCCTTCTTATCTTACAATCGTGACATGCTCTGATTGTCTGTGACCCTTTTGCAAAGGGTGGCTCCCAGCCCTGCACCCTGGCTCCTGCGGTCTCAGCAGCACTTTGATGCAATTTTTTTTAAAAATTCTTTTTAGGTATACATGACAGTGGAGTGTATTTTGACATAGTATGCATGGAGTATAACTTATGCTAATTAGGATCCCATTCTTGTGGTTATACATGTTATGGAGTTTCAATGGTCGTGTGTAGGAAAGTTATGTCTAATTCATTTTATTGTCTTTCCTATTCCCATCCCTTCTCCCTTCCCTTCATTCTCCTTTGTCTAATCCAATGAATTCCTATTCTTTCCTCCCCACTCTCCCTTGTTGTGGGTTAGCATCCACATATCAAAGAGAACATTCAGCCTTTGAATTTTGGGGATTTTACTTAGCATATTGTGCAGCTCCATCCATTCACCAGCAAAAGTCATAAAGTCATTCTTTTTATGGCTGAGTAATATTCCATTGTATATATGTTCCACATTTTCTTTATCCATTCTTCTGTTGAAGGGCACTTAGTTGGTTCCATTGCTTGGCTATTGTGAATTGAGCTGCTGTGAACATTGATGTGGCCGCATCACTATAGTATACTGATTTTAAGTCTGGGTACTTACCAAGGGGTGGGATTACTGGGTCAAATGGTGGTTCCATTCCAAGTTTTCTAAGGAACTCCATACTACTTTCCAGAGTGGTTGCCCCAATTTTTAGTCCCACCAGCAACGTTTGAGTGGACTTTTACCTCACATCCTAACCAACATTTATTGTTACTTGTATTCTTTTTTTAAAAAATTTTACAGTAGAATGCATTTTGACATATTGTACACGAATGGAACACAACTTCTCATTCCCCGGCTGTACATGGTGCAGAGTCACTCCAATGGTGTAATCATACATGTATATAGGGTTATAATGTCTGTCTCATTCTACTGTCCTTCCTATCCTCACAGCCTCACCTCTCCTCTCACGCCCTTCTACACAAACCAAAGTTCCTTCATTCTCCCTTCTTCCCCATCCCACTATGGATCAGCATCTGTTTATCAGAGAAAACATTCAGCTTTTGGTTTTGGGGATTGGCTTATTTCACTTAGCATGATATTCTCTAGCTCCATCCATTTGCCTGGAAATGTCATAATTTCATTCTTCTTTAAGGCTGAGTAATATTTCATTGTGTTTATGTACCACATTTTCTTTTTTTTTTTTTTTTAATGTTTTTAGTTGTAAATGGATGGAATACCTTTATTTTGTTTATTCAGTTTTATGTGGTGCTGGGGATCGAACCCACTGCCTCACATGTGCTAGACAAGTACTCTGCCACTAAGCTACAGCCCCAGCCCCCCACATTTTCTTTATCTGTTCATCTGTTGAAGGACACCTAGGTTGTTTCCATAGTTTAGCTATTGTGAATTGAGCTACTATAAACATTGATGTGGCTGCATCACTGTAGTGTGCTGATTTTAAGTCCTTTGGGTATAGACTGAGGAGTGAGATAGCTGGGACAAACGGTGGATCCATTTCAAATTTTCTGAGGTATCTCCATTAACCTTTCCATAGTGGTCACACCAATTTGCAGTCCCGCCAGCTAAATATGAGTGTACCTTTCCCCCACATCCTTGCTAACACTTATTATTGCCTGTATTCTTTTTTAAAAAATATTTTTAGCTGTAGATGGACACGATATCTTTATTTTATTTATTTTTGTAGTGCTGAGAATTGAACCCAGTGCCTCACACATGCTAGGCAAGCGCTCTTCCACTGAGCCACAGCCCCAGCCCATCTGTATTCTTGATAATTGCCATTCTAACTAGAGTGAGATGGAATCTCAGTATAGTTTTAATTTGCATTTCTGTAATTGCTAGAGATATTGAACATTTTTTCATATATTTATTGACCATTTGTATTTCTTTTTCTGTGAAGTGCCTGTGCGGTTCCTTTGCCCATTTATTGATTGGATTATTTGTTGGGTGTTTTTGGTATTAAGATCTTTTGAGTTCTGTATATATCCTGGAGATTAATGCTCCATCTGAGGTGCAGGTGGCAAAGATTATCTCCCGTTTTGTAAGCTCTCTCTTACATTCTTTTTTTTTTGGGGGGGGGGTACCAGGGATTAAAATCAGTGGCACTCGGCCACTGAGCCACATCCCCAGCCCTATTTTGTATTTTATTTAGAGACAGGGTCTCATTGAGTTGCTTAGGCCCTTGGCTTTTGCAGAGGTTGGCTTTGAACTCTCAATCCTCCTGCCTCAGCCTCCTGAGCCGCTGGGATTACAAGCATGTATCACCGCGCCGGGCTCTCTTCATGTTCTTGATTATTTCCTTTACTGTGAAGAAGCTTTCTAGTTTGAAATCATCTGATTTATTGATTCTTTTTCTGGGGGGGGCAGTACTGGGGATTGAACTCAGGAGCACTTGACCACTGAGCCACATCCCCAGCCCTATTTTGTGTTTTATGTAGAGACAGGGTCTCACTGAGTTGCTTAGCACCTCGCTGTTGCTAAGGCTGGCTTTGAACTCGCGATTCTCCTGTCTCAGCCTCCCTGAGTGCTGGGATTACAGGCTTGAGCCACCGCAGCCGGCTGTTGATTTATTGATTCTTGATTTTACCTCTTACTGCAATAGGCTTACTACCTCCTTTCTTCTGCCTCCTCTGTGACAAACACATGCATCCAGCAACCTTGGGTTTACTTTTTGAATCGAAGTTAAACTTACATACATAAAAGTGCACAAGTTGTAAGCAAATAACTTGATGAATTTTTACATGCCTAGGCACCCATGTGACCAGTACTCAGATGGAGAAATAGAATATTTTTAGTATCCAACCCAGAAACAGCAGCATACTTACTCAATATTATGTCTATGAGAACAGTAGTTCATTCTCCTTCATTGCTATTCTCTTATATGGATACACCACAATTTGTTTATCTTACCTATTATTGGTAAGCATTCAGATTGTTTCCAGTTTGAAGCTACAATAAATAAAGCTGCCCTGAACATTCACACACTTGTGTTTTGGTAGATAGAAGCTGTCATTCTTTTGAGTATATGAAAATGAAATTAAATTGTCAGATCATAACAGACCTGACTTTAGCGGATGCCACTGGTTTTCCAAAGTGGTTATGTCAGTGTACAACCTATGGAGTTCCAGTTGCTTTACCTCCTTATTGACACTCGGCATCATTGATTATGTTAATGGCAACCATCCTGTTGGGATGCACCAGTGTCTCAGGGGTTTTACGTTGCATTTCCTTCATGACAAATAAGGTTCCATATCTTATCATATGCATATGGGTCATTTGCATATCCTCATTTCTGAAATGACCCTTTAAGTCTTCTGCCTGCTTTTTTAATTTGACAGTTACAAATATTTTAAGTGTCATGTAATAATTATATAAATTTATGTATACAATGATCAGATCTGTGTAATTGGAATATCCATCACCTCAAACTTTTCTTTGTATTGAGAACATTCAAAATCCTCTCTACTAGTTGTTTTTTAATTGGACTGGGGACATATCTCAGTGATAGAATGTTTTTCTAGCATTCTTGAGGCCCTGGGTTCATTCCCCAGCACCACAAATGATAATAATTGTTGCCCTCAGTGGTTATGTCATTGTTACCCCAGTGTATGGCAGAACATCAGAAATTATTCCTCCTATCCAACCACCCTCTCTGTCCTGTCCCCCCCACCTTCCAAACCTCTGTTAATCTGTTAATCTCTTTCTACTCTGTAATGAATATGAATTTTTTTTTTGGCAGTGCTAGGATCAAACCCAGATCCTTGTGCATGCTAGATAAGTGCTCTACCACTGAGCTACATCCCTAGTCCCAAGATCAACTTTTTAATATTCCACTTATAAGTGAGAATATGTGGCATTTGTCTTTCTGTGTCTAACTTATTTCACTTAACACAATGTCCTCCAGTTCTATTCATATTGGATAGGATTTCATTTTTGATGTCTGAATAATATTCCATTGTGTATGTTTACCACATCTTGTCTATCCACTCATCCATTGATGGACACCTTTGATTTTATGTCTTGATTTTATGTTTTATTGTGAATAGTGCTACAGTACACATGGCAGTGCAGATATCTCTTCAACATACTGACTTCCTTTCCTTTAGATATAAATCTAGTAGTGAAATAGGTCATATGGTAGTTGTATTTGTAGTTTTTTGAGGAAACTACATTGCTTTCTGTCATGGTTGTACTAATTTACATTCCCACCAATAAAGTGTACAAGTTCTCCTTTCTCCATTCTTGCCAGCCTTGGTCGTTTTGGGCCTTTTGGGTAATAGCCATTCTTCCTGGGATGAGATGATACCTCATTGTGGATTTGATTTGCATTTCCCTGATGGTTAGTGATGTTGAACATTTTTTTAATTTGATTTTTTTTTTGTCACTGAGTAGTCTGACACATTCTTACACATTCTGGATATTAATCCCTTCTCAGATGAATAGTTCGCAAATATTTGCTCCCATTCTGATGGTTGTCTCTTATCTATTGATTGTTTCCTTTTCTGTGCAGAAGCTTTTTAATTTGATGTGATCCTATTTATTAGTTTTTGCTTTTGTTGCCTATGGTTTTGGGGTTATATCCAAAAAATATTTGCCCAGACCAATGTCCTGAAATACTTCTTCTAGTAGTTTTCTGCTAATAGTTTCATAGGTGCTGCTCTTACGTTTATGTTTACATTCATTTTGACTTGATTTTTTAATATGGTGAGAGATGGGGGCCTTGTCCCTTCTTCTGCATATGGATGTTCAATTTTCCCAAAACCAGTTATTGAAGGGACTGTCCTTTCTTCTATGTATGTTATTGGTGCCTTGTTGAAAATCAGCTGGCTGTAAATACATGGATTTATTTCTGGGTTCTTTATTCTGTTCCACTGGTCTATGTACTGGGTTTTATGCCAGTACCATGCTGTTTGGGTTACTATAGCTTTGTAGTTTGTAGTATGTCTTTTTTTTTTTTGGTACCGGGATTGAACTCAGGGGTACTCAACCACTTAGCCACATCCCCAGCCCTATTTTGTGCTTTATGTAGAGACAGGGTCTCACTGAGTTGCTTAATGCCTCGCCGTTGCTGAGGCTGGCTTTGAACTCGTGATTCTCCTGTCTCAGCCTCCCTAAATGCTGGGATTACAGGCATGCACCACCATGCCCTACTGTAGTATGTCTTGTATGTGTTTGTTTGTAGTGCTGGGGATGAAACCCAGGACCTCATGCATGCTAGGCCACTGAGCTCTACCACTGACTCCAACTCCAGTCCTGCAGTGTATTTTGAAGTCAGGTATTGTGATGCCTCCAGCTCTGTTCTTTTTGCTCAGGATTGCTTTGGCTGTTTGGGGTCTTTTGTGGTTCTATATGAATTTTAGTTTTTTTTTTTTCCTATAGTTAAGAAGAAAGTCAGTGGTATGTTTTTTTAGGAATTGCTTCTGTCTACTTTTAATATTAGGTTGACAATCTCTTTGAAATTCATTTAGGAGTTGTTGATATATTCTGGATCTGAATCCTTTGTCCATTACATGGGTTGTTAATGTCTTCTCTTTGCACATTATTATCTTACTCTTCACAACCTTCTGTGAGGTTGGCATGACTATCCCTATTCTATGGATGAGGATCCCGGGGCTCCAGAAGCAGAGTATCTTGCCCAAAGTCACCCAGCTGGTAAATGGGGAAGCTTAGTATTGAGCCCAGGTATCTTGACTCCAAAGTCAGGATCCTTCCCATGAGATCATCTGTCCCTCACAGTCAGTTCAAATTTAGACACCTAAGACTAGTGTGTGAGCTTATGGCTGTTAATGTTTCCCCCACAGAATTACTAGGAACCAAGTCTTTTTATCTTGTCTGGTAGTTGATTTTTTAAAAAATTGAAGTGCAGGACTTGATATATGTAGAATAATGGAAAGAACTTGGACCTAGCAGGGAGATGGCTTGGATTTGTGTTCTGACCATGTACCTGGCTGTGCCCACTCAGGGCCACCACATTGACATCATGAGCCTAAGGTTCCTCAACTGTAAAGGTAGGTGTGGGATTAAATGAGAACATGTGCAATATGTTCTCATGTCTCCTGAGAGAACCCTCCGTGTGGTGCTGCTCACACTTATCAGTCACCCTTCCCTACTCTGGAGTCTCATTTAGATAATTCGGGCTCCTCTTGTCTGCCAGTGCTCTTTGGATTCTAGCTCACCAATGCAACAGAGGGCTCTCTCTCCAGCTGGGGATGTACCTCATGTTCATATGTGATGTTATGAATAGGCATCCAAATCATTGAGAAAAATACTGAACACAACACACTCTTCTCCCTCCTGCCTTTTTTTTTTTTTTGGTACCAGGGATTGAACCAGAGGTGCTTGACCACTGAGCCACATCCCAGTCCTTGTTCGTATTTTATTTAAAGACAGGGTCTCACTGAGTTGCTCAGGGCCTTGCCAAGTTGCTCAAGCTGGCTTTGAACCTGCGATCTTCCTGCTCAGCCTCCTGAGCTACTGGAATGACCGGTGTGCGCCACTGTGCCTACCCCTACCCCATTATTTTGATTAACCTTTCAGGGCTCAGATGAACTATTCATTTGGTTGGGAGCCCCCTGCCCACCCAGGGCTGCCCCAGGTGCCTGCCTTGTGCTCCTCCCATCTTCTAACTTACTGCCCTCGCTTCTGATGACCAGCTGAGGTGTCCACAATGCAGCCTGAGGATGGAGATAAGGCTCCTTGTTCGTTCTTTTTTTTTTTAAAGCAGAAACTTTTTTAAAAAAATATCTTTATTTATTTGTTTATTTTTATGTGGTGCTGAGGATCGAACCCAGTGCTTCACGCACACGAGGCAAGCGCTCTACCACTGAGCCACAACCCCAGCCCCTCCTTGTTCATTCTTATGTGTTGGTTCTTATATGCACAGCACAGCATCTGCCTGTCATGCAGAAAATCCTAGCTGAACAAGTATGTATTGAATATAATAGTTAAACTCTTATAACCTTGAACTTACAAAACTCTGAGGCAAGAAATTATATTGGAGGATTTCATGAATGATGTACAAATTGTCAGTTCCTCAAACTTGGCCACGTATTAGAATCCCCTGCAAACTTTAAAAAGTCAGACTCTCTGGTTGGTGGAGTCCTGTGTTGGGATTTTGCAAAAACTCCTTGGGCTTGTGATCAAGGGTTCTTGGGGAGTGCTTGGACACCCTGCACCATTTCGGCACCTCATTAATGCCTTTATTTGAATTACACTTGTGGTCTGCGTCTCCCTTGAGTGTCCCTATGACATCGCCATGTGACTTTTGTTCCTGGAGTTATAGGAGATGTCATTGTTGATGGGTTCCCTTTACAAAGATCACAGGAGAGATTTCTATTGGACATCGACACCAGAAAAAGCTGTGATTGCCCTGAGTAATCGATTTGTGTTTATCTATGGATGCTG
>CM053410.1:59730279-60000117 GCA_028644305.1 Xerus rutilus
AGCCATCTTGCCCCCTCTCCCATTCAGGGAGAAATTGGGCAGAAGGGGAGGACACAGGAACAGGGGAGAGACTGCAGCTGGGCCCCGCTCTTGCCTGACTGCTTCTCTGGAGGAGTGGGTGCTGTCCTTGCCCCCTAGCAAACTCACGCAGAACAGAGCTAGTGGAGAATTCCATTCCTTGCTAGGTTTTCAGAGTACAAAGGTCCAGTGAGTCACAACCTGCCCCCTCCCTGTCTTTCTCCCCAGCCTGGCCCTCAATTCATGCTAAAGTAGAAGTCAAGGAACTCAAGGAAACAGAAGCTCTGGCTTAAGAGACACTGGTGAGATGCTCCCCTAATCCGCAGCTGCTGCCTCATCCTGACCCTGATCCCCAGGAACATTTAGCAAGAGCAGAAATCCCAGCCTGAGAACTCAGACTCCTACTTCCATTTTCAGCCTCGCCTCCAGCTCAGGGCAACCAGGGCTGACCTTGACCATGGCAGGCACACATCCCTCCACACACACACACACAGGAAGTGACCTGTGAAGTTAAGACTACTAAAAGGCTCTCCCACACTCAAAATCCTTCCATTAATAATTAATTGTGGATGATACTTAATGAGTACTTAATCTGAGTGCTTTCCCTGGGTCAAGAGAATGGATTGTTTAGATTTCTGTTTTACACACAAGAAAATTGCCGCAGAGAGGCAAAGTAAGTGGCCCAGAGTGGCTCAGTTAGCAAGTGGTGCAGTCAGAATTTTGAACCCTCAGGCTCCAGAGCCATGCTCTTAACCACGAGGCTGTGTTACCCAGGTTTACTGCTTTCTGCAGAGTTCTGCAAATATAGCCTGACCCCTGACACCCTTGAGCTTCTGAGCGTGCCCTGTGCCATCCCATCTGGGTCCAGGGTTATGAATATGAGTCCTAACTATGTTACCTTCAATCCAGACCTGGACTCCCCAACAGAGTGCAGTGGGTTTGAGCCAGTGTGAAGCTGCTGGGAACCCCCTCTTGGCGTTGCCAAAAACAGACAGACAGACTGAGCCTCCTGTTCATTCATGGCTCATTTTATGCTCATTCCACCCCAGTCTCTGTAGGATGCTAAAGGTGGGCCAGATTCTCCTTCTTAAGCATGTAAGTCCTTGGACTCAGGGAGGTTAAGTCAGTCACCCAACATCAGAGTGGCCAAGCCAGGATTCAAACCCATGTGTGGCTCTCCTTCCACCAATCTATTGCTGCACCCCAGGGATTCCCAGCAAAAGCTGTAGCTTTCGGGGACCAGGGATGTAGTTCAGTGGTGGAGTACTTGCCTAGTATGTGTGAGGCTATGGGTTCAATCCCCAGAACCACCACCACCACCACTACACACACACACACACACACACACACACACAAAAGCTGTAGCTTTGGGGTCCTATTGGTATCCCTAACCTCAAGACCCAGAACCACACCATTCTAGTCTCATTTCTCCCCAAACTTTTGTTTGCTTCAGGATTGCCTAAGGAGAGTACTTCCAAGGCAGATTCCCAGAGTCTACCCCAGAGATCTTGACTCTGGCAGTCTGGGCTGAGGCCCAGGCTGTGCATTCTTAGCAAACCTCTGACAATTCTAAAGAAGGTTCCTGAGTGTGCTCAGCTCTGAGAAATGTGCTCACGTGTGATCTCAGAGGTGTCTGCCCCAGACCTTACTCCTGGCAGTGGTCTGTAAACACCTGAGGGTGAATGTCTCTTCATTCCTGATGTCGTTGTTCAGGTTTCTCTCTTGGGGGTTTACAATGTTAAAAAGCATAGTAGATTTTCTAGACTGCAGATCAGTCCTTTTCGATTTCTGAGGGCCAGGATGCTTCTCCTGGGTTGAACTTCCCAGGCAAGGAGAACTGTGAGGAGAGGGCCAGCTCCTGAGGGCGGCAGCAGCCTGGCTCTGTCAAGCTTCCCACAAGGTTGCTGCTCTCTGCCTAAGGTGCTAAAACAGAAGACAGGGACTAACCTGTGACTCAGTCACTTCAGATCCACCTGTGCATTCAGTGAAAATGATTTCTATCCCCGCCCTGATTTAGTGGATTAGAATAGAGAAGAAGAGATAGGGCTCAGAAATTTGCAGTCTTAGCCAGCAGCCAGTCATATGTATGCCCTGGAATGTTTGAGAAACCCTTGTAGAACATGGGCTTTGGAGTATCACAGACTAGGGATCTGCCACAAAGTAGCTATGTGGTCTGGAACTATCCCTAACCTCAGTGGGACTCAGTTTCCTCATGAATCAGCAGTGAGGTAGTCTATGTGTTCATTGGTCTTGCTGTGAGCTGATCCTCACAGTAGGACTGGTCAACCTCTGAGAAGTACATAAACCCCTGGCATGAAGAAATCTACTCAGACACACCCAGCCTGGTAATAAAGAGATGCACATTTAAATGCCTTTTCTGGGAGGGAAGAGCCTTTAGCCAGTTAAGGATACTGAGGCTTACATGCCCAATGGCAAATCCTGAGCTGTTTGAAAACAGTTTTTATTTCCCTTTCCTCTGGGCTCAATTTAATAAAACTATTAAAGGTGGCTGGTCCTTTCCTATCTCAGGTGTGAGCCATCCCAAGTTGGAGGTCAAGTGTTATAAATAAATATAATTTTGGTTCCCTCTACGCCCATAGCTGAGCATCTTCCCACCAGTCCTGGGCCCAGGCCCCAGGTCTCCTCCACTTCCCATTCCCAAACCCCTCCCTGGGTGGCAGGCGCGGTCTGAAAGGTCTGCTCCGCAAACCACTGGCTTGCCAAGGTTCCTGGGACCTTTAACCATAAAGTGGGCCTCCAGGAAGCCAAGTGTCCAAGTCCTTCTTCTCCTAGGCTTTCCCAGTATGACTGATCCAAAGAAATGCCAGAGCTTCTGAAGAGCTTCAGCTATTCGTAATGGGTCCATCCCCCTCCGGAAACTTTCCCCAGTTGTGCTGCGAGCCTGCCAGGCGACTTGGTGACGTCCTGCTCTCTGCACACACAAGGCAGAACAATGCCGAGGAGGAAAAACATCCCGCCTGTCCACAGGCTCACATCCTCCTGGGACCCCACCCAGCACAACTTGGGGGAGGGGGTGCTCCAAGAGGAGGGAGGGGGTGCAGAGGAGCTGGAGGGCAGCTGTGGCAGCAAGCGGGGAGCAGGTGGGGTGGGAGCACAGACAGATCCCTCCAGCTTGGCAGCATTCTGAACCAACCCCGGGGAGGCAGATGAGAAGTCCATTCTGCTTATTCTGGCTCCCCTACTAGACTTGGGGCCACCGCTTACAACCGCGACGGTAGAATGGATTAAAACCTAAGCTGGCAAACAAAGCAGTTCCGAGTGAGTGATCTAAGGATCACAGGGTGAGGCAGGCAGGCATCGCTGGTGGAGGGCTTGCTTAACTAACCACACACAAGGTGTTAAAGCTCTCAGGGTCTCGCTTTCCACATCTATCTAATGGGGTAATTACATGTGCCCTGTCTACCTCTTGGAATGTTTTCAAACCAAAAAGGGCTACTGTGCATGAAAGCACCTCAGTCGTTATAAAGGAATTACTTAGTTACGGAATGGCATTGTTACTCTAACAAAGCACTGCTGGGCGCACCTGGAGGGAAGGTCACAGCCAAGAATGAAAAGGCATGCCTTCCTCAGCCCCAGCAGCTTACAACCTAAGTCCAAGAAAGAGACCTACCAGACACTGAACACCTGCACATACAAGTGTGGACGTTCTAGAATTTCTATCTAGAATTTCTAGATAGTCTGGTTTGGGGAAGATCTTATTAAGGGCTAGGGGCGGGGATGATGGATTGAAGGATTTACTTAGAAGTGATAATTGTTTCCGGATTAAGCTCTGATTTTACTTAGGCTGTATATATTTGGGTGGCCTTTTGGGCAATGGCAGTAATAAGCAGGCTCAAGTCCCCATGGCCCTTGGCAGCAGCATTGGTGTGGGTCCACTTGGTACCCATAGAACTGAGCACCAAGCCGGGACGCAGTGGCACAGGCCTGTAATCCCAGCACTTTGGGAGGCTGAGACAGGAGAATCGCGAGTTCAAAGCCAGCCTCAGCAATGGCGAGGCGCTAAGCAACTCAGTGAGACCCTGTCTCTACATAAAGCACAAAATAGGGCTGGGGATGTGGCTCAGTGGTCGAGTGCCCCTGGGTTCAATCTCCAGTACCAAAAATCAAAAAGAACTGAGCACCTAAGGGAGTATTTGTGAGGTTGGCCAAAGGGGGCTTCCTGGAGAAGGGGAGTTTGAGACATGTTTCAAAGAAGGACAGAGAAGGAATGAATCTTATAAAACACAAATGGGGGGCTGGGAGTGTAGCTCAGTGCAAGCTGGGTTCCACACCCAGCACAACAATCAAACAAGAAAACACTACAGTGGATATAAAGAGGATATCCTGAGGACGTCTAGGGGCCACTTTCATTGTAGGGTCAGGAGCACAGCGTCCCTGCAAGGGGCAGAGACTTGACCGAGGTCCAGTGGGATGTGATTCTGCTGGAGCGGGTGCATCAGGGGAGGTGGAAGGGGAAGTCCAGGCAAAGGGACTCCGGAAAGCACAAAGGCTTGAGTGGGAGGCACCTTCCGGGGATGGAGGGTGGTGGTCTTGTAGTAAGACTGCAGAGTGTGCAGAGCAGAGGTCAAGACTAGGGCACCAAGGGCTCTCAGGCATCTTGCTGAGGAGTGGACAACAGTGGGACAGGTAGCAGAATGTCCTGAAGCCACTCTCCACAGCTCCCTCTGCAACCTAGAAATGCCTGGGGTTCAGGGCAGTGGAGAGTAGAATTTGGAAATACCTTGAAATAATATGAGGTTACCCTGTGATTGTAAATGGGCACTCAGTCTAAAATGGTCTGAGTTGAAGGGAGTGGGGTCTGTAGGGCTTGCTGTCGCAGGGAAGGGAGGGAAGGGACCAGCAGGAAAGGGTGAGTTCCAGTAGGTTCCTAATGTAGCAGGTGTTTCATGTTTATGCTTTTATTCCTATTTGCCTTCACACCCATGAGTCTCGAGGTAGAGGCCCAATTTAGTTTAGGAGGCTTGCGGGGGCTGAGGGAAGGGAGGCCACAGAGGCAGAAGGAGCGGGTTCTCTGGGAAGCTGTTTACACTACACCCTCTGGGATTGTGGCTCTCTCTGGGATTATCGCTTTCTGCATCTGTGAAATGCAGATAAGGGTGCCCGCTTGGAGCCAGTCTTATTATTTCTTCAGTTGGCTTTTGTCTCCCTTACCAGACCAAATTCCAGGAGAAGACAACATGGATCACTTATTTCTACATTTCTAGTGTTTCAGACTGGTTTGGGCCAAGAAGATTTTTAATTAATGTCTATTAATTTTTTAAAAATTTGATTAAATTTAATTTAACTTTAAAAAAATCTAAATTTAGATAATCTTTGTTAGCACTCTGCCTAACACATATATTTGTTAGGATAAAGGACACCAGAATTCCCAAACTCTGGTGGCAGTTTGGGAGGATAGGTGGTTCTCTACAGACAGAAGGGGTTTGATCCACTCCTGTCCCCCACGTCACCCCTGCCCTCTAGGAAAGGACCTTTGACCTCTGGTGACCACCCTCAAGTTGAAAGAAGTCTATGATGCCTGCTTCTATCCTGGGGACAGAAGTCATAACAGCTGACACGTATACAGTGCTTTTTATGTGGCCAGTAAATTCCAAGGGCTTTCCATGTACTAACCCATCAATCTCCACGCTCAACCTATGAGCACCCTACTTTGCAGAGCAGGGAAACTGAGACACACAGATCTCAATTAATGCATGTATGATTATGTCGAAATGAACCTAAATGTTATGTATAACTATAATGCACCAATGAAATCAAAATTTGATGTCTGCAGCCATACCACTCGGAATTGTGCCCGATCTCATCTGATCTTGGAAGCTAAGCAGGGTTGGGCCAGGTTAGTACTTGGATGGGTAACCACCTGGGGAGAAGCCCGTTAGATGGCTATGGTCATATACCCCAGAACATGGTGGTGTCAGGATGCGAGACAGCCCGGCCCTGGGGCTCCACTCCTGACCTCCATGCTCCTCCACCTGTTGCTCATGAATTCCACCCTCATCCTCTCTCTTTTACCTGAAGCTAGGCAGTCACTTTCTTTACTGGGTGGAACACATGACCCAAGGTGCCGAACCACAGGTGGCTGAGGATAAGGCTTAAGGTGTCTGCCTGAGGCAGGAAGCAGTAGCGGGCCCTAACCCCTGACCCTACGACCTCTCACCTGGGTGGCCCTCCAACCCTTATCAACTCCAGAGTCAGGAATCCACCCCGTTAGCTTATTCCCACACCTCAGAGTAGTCCCAGGTCCCAAAGGGCCAAGGTAATCTGGCTTCAAAGCCAGAACTGGGGCTCCATGCATGACTCAAGCATGCTGGATCCAGGGTGTTTGCAAGCCCAGAACCTACGTTTGCCATATTCCTCTCGGCTTCTCTGAGAAATGTTTCTTCTTTGCCAGGTACACCTTGCTGCCTTGCATGGCAAAGAGGACAGATTCAAGGAACAAGATCAGACCAGGAGCAGATCTAGCAGCAGATCTACCCTTCCTCAGAAAACTGGTATGACTTACCAGGAGCATCGTTGTCCCTGGAATTCCCAACAAGCGATTTCCCTGCCTCTGCTTGAATGCTCCTGGGGATGGAGCCCTCACTACCTTGGAAGGAAGCTGATCCACATGCTGTTTATCATAGATGCTCCTTCCCTTTTTACTTCTCTAGCCATATTTAAGGTGCTGTGGAAACAAAACCCTAAGCTGAGGTCATCTTTTCAAACAAGTCTTGCAAAATGTTTTAAGTAAAAGGTATATAATACATTCTTGCTGATTGAGATCTTACCATGGATGAAGAATACAAAAATTTATAAGAGGATCTTTAATTTTAATTCCAAGACTAGGATTCCTGGGGAGGGAGGGAGGGAGAATTTCTGTATTGGATGGAGAAGGGAAGGTAATATGTAACAATATTAAATTGATCCCTGTGTGCCAGGCCACTTGTGAACATTCTATTTTGAATCTGCACAGCCCTGTTAGAAAGATGTTACCACTATTTCTGTTTTACAAAGCAGGAAACTGAGGCACAGAGAGGGTAAGTAACATGCTTATGGTAACTCAGCAAGCAAGAAAAGTGAGATTGAATCGTGGTTCGTGTGATTTTGGAATTTGGTGTAGTGTCCCTGGATCTGTAAAACTTTTCCCCAGGAATCCAGGTCCAGCCAGTCCCTTCTCAGGGAAAACATGGATAGTTTCAAGCTTTTGTTGTATCTGAAAGTTTTGTAGATTTTAGTGTGTGTGTGTGTGTGGGGGGGTTGTTGTTTGTTTGTTATGTTTGCAGTGCTGAGGTTGGAGCCCAGGGACTTGGTGCATGCTAGGCAAGTGCTCTACCATTACCACTGAGCTCTATCCTAGCTGGGTAGATTTGAGAAGAATGACTAATGGACAATTCCCTATGCCCCAAAGATCTGAGAGCTCACCAAAAGGAGCCAAGACCACATCCTAAGCCACACTGATTGAGACTCTGAGCTCTCGGGAGTAGACAGGGCCAAGTCAGGGTCAAATTTACATCCCCGGTACTGAAGACAGACTGGCAGGTAGTCTGGAACCATCTGATGGAGACTGAGGAAATAAAGAGGGAGAAGCTCAGGAGACAGGAAGATGAGAAACTGGTAGAGAAGCTTCTAGCCCAGAAAAGTGTAAGGCCAATGCTGACAGTGTCAGGAAGCAGGTAATGCCATCTACAAGGCTGAGGCTGAGCATCTCAGGCCCACTCAGCTGCTGCCACAGTGCCCCAAGTCATGTGTTGACACCACCAGGAAGTAGACCAGAATGGCAGAGAAAGATTGACATTAAGACATCGGCTCAGGGATTTGAGACAAGGCGGAAAGAGAGGAACAATGGAAAGTCTTCCCCAGGGAAGAGGCTGAATTGTTATTTATTTATTCATGCAAGAGATGGGAGGTGGGTCTCATTCAAGGCCGGCCTTGAGTTCCCCAAAGGATCCGCCTGCCTTAGTCTCCCAAGGAACTGGGACTACAGGCCTCAGCATGCCTGGCTGGGTCAGGTCATTGATCTTTGGGTGTAAGTGTTACTCAGGAACACTCACTGCACTACCTAGTGCCCCGGAGGAGGAGAGAGGGAGAAAGAGAGAAAAGGAAGGAGGAAGGAAAGGAGAGGAGAAAACACTGGGTAAGTGTGGGATTGGCCAAGTAGCAGCTGTGATTCCATCAGCACTGCCCCTGGCCCCCTCCATCCAAGAGTGGGTGACTCTTGTCTGGAGCTGGACACTGACCATCAGAAATGACGCTAGACAGAATGCCAGAGCAGTTAGAGCAGGACCAGAGGGCCCTGCTGCCCATTGCTGTCTTTTTGGTTGGTGGCTGATGGGAGGCCTACAGGGTCTAGAGGTGGGACTGGGTGATTGATGGCAGGAGGCACTTGGAGGGCTGGAGGGACAGTGACTTTTAAAAAAAAATTATTTTTTTGTAGTTGTAGATGGACAGAATGCCTTTATTTTATTTGTTTTGTTTTGTTTTTGGTACTGGAGATTGAACTCAGGGGCACTCGACCACTGAGCCACATCCCCAGCCCTATTTTGTGTTTTATGTAGAGACAGGGTCTCACTGAGTTGCTTAGCGCCTCGCCATTGCTGAGGCTGGCTTTGAACTTGCGATTCTCCTGTCTCAGCCTCCCTAAGTGCTGGGATTACAGGCTTGCGTCGCTGTGCCCAGCTTATTTGTTTATTTTTATGTGGTATAAGGATCGAACCCACTGCCTCATACATGCTAGGCAAGCACTCTGCCACTGAGCTGCATCCCCAGCCCCGGGACAGTGACTTTTGTCTAACTCCTAATACCTACTGGCTACCTATCAGGCAGGTTTGTAGGTGACCAGAAGGCAAGGGTGTTGTTCCCAGGCCCTGGGAATCCAGACACATGTCCTCCAAGCAACCAAATAAGTGGTGTCTCAGTGCCAGCCCCTGCCCACCCCAGGCAGCTGGAGTGGTGGAGAGTACATCACCACTCAGGACGGCAGACCTGGGTCCAACCTTCCACTTCATTGTGTGGCCAGCAAGTCACCTAACCCCAGAGCCCCTGCTGCCTCCCCTGGGAAATGGGATGGCAGACTCCACTTCATAGTGACACACTTCTCCCCTCCCAGTGTGCTTGTTACATCTCTGCCAGTAGCCCAGAGGGGGTCCTCCCCTGCCCACACAGCACCCTCCTCATGGGGACATCTCCTTGAGCTTTTAAGAGCAGATCCTTAGTTTTCCTGAGATCCAGAGCCCTTACCATGGCCCACAGGACCTCACACAAGTGGTTGTCAACCCTGGCTGTACATCTGGGTCATCTAGGAACCTTTTTGTGTGTGTGTGGTTCTGGGGATCAAACCCAGGACCTTGTGCATCTAAGCAAGCACTCTACCACTGAGCTATATCCCTTGCCTCAGATCAGTGTAGCCGGGGGCATCGTGGGGAAGCTACAAAAAATTATTGATGTCTGGTCCCACTTTTAAAAACTGAATGAATCCAGCACAGCTGGAGTCAGGCATCTCTAATTTTTTTTTTTTTTTGATACTGGGGATTGAATCCAGGGGTGCTTAATCACTGAGCCAGATCCCCAGCCCTTTTTAAATTTTGCAACAGAGTCTTGATAAGTTGCTGAGGGCCTAAATTGCTGAGGCTGGCTTTGAAATTGGGATCCTTCTGCCTCAGCCTCCCAAGTGGCTGGGATTTTAGGCATGTGCCACCATGCCTGACTAAGTAAGTCTTAAATGCTCCCCAGGTGGATTTAGTGGGCAGAGCCATGGTCCAACCCTCTTGCCACTCTGCCTGACTCATTCTCTCCAGTCTCACTGCCTCTTGCTCATCTTTGAGCATATTCCCTTCCCTTTGCTGGAATATTCCTGAGTGTCCACCTGGCTCCCTCCCTTATAAGTCCTAATTCCCCCCCCCATCCCATCAGAGGGGCCCCAGGCCATGCTAGTTCACCAGCCCTCCACACTGCACCATCACCCCAACCCTGCTTTATCTTATTGAACTTCGGATCCCTTGATATGCCTTGTGTTGATTTGGGGAATGTCTTCCTTCCCCACTAGAACGTGGGCTCCGTAAGAGCAAGAACTCAGACGTCTTGTTCACCATTGCACCCTCAGTACCTGGCACTCTGCCCGGCAAACAGTGTTCACAATTCGTTGAAAGCAAGGTCATCTTGACTGGTAGGTCTGAGATTATGGAAGGCAGAGTTGGAGTGTCCTTCACCTCAGTGTCCTCAAGTCCAGGCACTGAGGCTGTGACCAATTTGTGGTGCTGACAATTGGCTCTGAAGACAGGGTTTAGGCGGGTGCCGTGGAGTCACAACTGGAAGCGAGGATCCTACTGAAGGTGGAAGTGGGAAGATGGATCAAAGGGGCCATGATGCTTCAAGGAGGAAGAAAAAGGTCTCATAATAGTGCCCAATACATGGCTGGTCCTTCCAAGTGAGGGGCAATGAAGGCGGAGGTCCGTGGTGGCTCAGGTTTCCTTTTTTTTTTTTTGGTACCAGAGATTGAACTTGGGAGCATTCAACCACTGAGCCACACCCTCAGGCCTTCTTTGTATTTTTAGAGACAGGGTCTCACTGTGTTGCTTAGGGCCTCACTAAGTTGCTGGGGCTGGCTTTGAACTCACAATCTTCCTGCCTCAGCCTCCCAAGGTGCTGGGATTGCAGGCGTGCACCACTGCATGCATCTGACCCAGGCATTCCTGACCCATCCTAGGAACAGATGGCAAAATGAACCCAGAAGGTACAATGCCTCACCACAGGGTGCTTATGGCCAGGGACTCCAACAGATGAGCAGGCTCCTGTTTGCAAGAGTCATGAGACATTGGAAAGTGATTGTCAGGGCCTGGGGTTGTAGCTCAGTTGGTAGAGCACTTGCCTAGCACATGTGAGGCACTGGGTTGGATCCTCAGCACCATATAAAAATAAATAAATAAATAAAGGTATTGTGTCCATCTAAGGGCTCGAGGACCTGGGGCTGGGTTATGCCTCGATCTGGTCCTTGGGGAGCCCAGGGGCAGCTCCTGCAGCCCTTCTGCCCTGACACCTCATCACCAGTCACTTGGCCCCCTTATACTCCTGAATTCAGCTTTCTTCTCCAAAGCCATCATTTTTGCCCCAGGAGTCCTTGAGCACCTGCTACACACAACCTGGTGTGAGCCTGTCCAGCAGGGTCATGCCCCACAGCCTTCTAGGACAGAAGCTTCTGATGCCTCCAGATGGACCCCATAAACCCCTAGATGTGTCTTGATGGAACCACAGCTGCAGCACCAGCTTCCCCAGGAAGACTGAAAGATGTAGGTACTTCGGTGCACAAAAGGCCACCACTGCCTCCTGGACACACGGTGGCCTCCAGGGTACCCCAGCAAAGCAGCTTGCCCAGGCCCTTCCTCGAGTTTGCTAGCTGCCTTCTGGGTCTCAGCACCATCTTCATCTCTCCTGCTGTGTGTTCCTCCCCTCCTTGAAGACCAAGGGCTGGAGTAGCACACAAACCTGGGGCAAGTTACTTAACCCCTGGGGACCCACTGTCATAGACAAAGCAGAGAGAAAGGGTATATTGTGCAGGTCAATGAGACAAGCCTGGGCATGGGGCCTGGCATGGGGTGGGTGCTTAATAGGTTTCATCTGGTTGCCTTCAAATTCAGCTTGAAGCCAGTTACAGCAGCGTACACCTGTAATCCCAGTGACTGAGACAGGAGGATTGCACGTTCAAGGCCAACTTGGGCAACTTAGCCTGAGGCCCCATCTCAAAATAAAAAATAAAAAGGGCTGGGGATATGTTCCAAAAGAAAAAAAAATCAGCTTAAAGCTCCCATTCAGATCCCCACCATCCCCTTCCCAGCAAACACCAATTGTCTGAGTTCTGGTTGGGTCCTACACTTTGGTGTCTGGCTGCCTAGGATAGCTGAAGAGGTCTAGTGTGGTGGAATTGGTGCCAGGCAGGGATCAAGCCCAGCCTGCCCTTGACTTTTGTGGCCTGGGGAGCCATCACCAGCCTCTCAATATTGGCCTCCTCCTCTGGGGAGCAGCCACCCCTCAAATATGCCAGCAAACCACCAAGTTCTCAGGGCCCAGGCTGAGGCCACAGTGTGGGTAGGGTCAGGAGACGTGGTTTGGGGGTCTGGCATTCTCAGAGTGGTCTTGGAAGGACAATCTTGGGCACTGAATTGGAAAACAGCAGGACTCTGAGAACCAAGACCTGTATGTGACAGAAATGTGACGAGACCCAAATAAAGAGGTAGCCTGAGGAGCAGAAGGAGGTGGACTCGAGGTTTCTAGCAATAATCCCGTTTAGTATGGTTCCAGGGGTCAGCTGCACCAGATCCCGGGCTCCACCCCAGGCTAGGACTCCCCCCTGGGTTCTACCGGTCAGCCCCACCCCATAAGCACCAACCTGGGCCTAGGGCAGGACACAGAACACAGGATCCCAGGCCTGAGCCTCCTCCACCTCTCTGGGCAACCCTCAGTGATCCCCACCAGAGTGGATATCTGGCCCTGAATGCAGCAGAGAGGGTGCCTGGCACCTAGGATGTTTCAGAGATAAGCACAAACCAAATTCTCTCTCCATTTTATGTGTGTGTGTATATATATATACAAGCAAGCCCCAGCCACGCTTATTAGGCCTGGAGGGGGCCTTCAGTTCTCCATCTTTGGCATTGATCTATCAGTCAGCTTTTCTGCAGGAGACTAATCACTCCTTTTTGTGCAACATGAATTAAATATATTATCTGTCTTTGTGCTGAGTCACAGGATATTCACAGTACAGTGGGGGAAGAGTGGGGGGCTGGGGGAGCCCAGATTCCAGGGATGCTCCTCAGGCTGAGGGGGTTGGGCTGGGAGGGGGCTCATAGAGGAAGCCAGGGCCTGGCCTCCCCTCAGCCTTTGCCCTTCAAGATTCAGCCACATGTTGAGGAAACCTTGGGAATACAAGACGGATGCCGGGGGGTGAACCCTGCTCCCATCCCACTTTACCTCAGGCTGTGGCACTGGCACCTGTCCCACTCATGACCACCTTCTGGGGAAGCTGGTGCCAGGATCAGACCCACGGGACCAGGAAGGAAGGAACAGGGAAGGCTGTGCCAGGCCCAAGGGGCAGAGGCTGGCCTGGTCCAGTGTCAGGGTGACCCTGCATTATCTGGGTGCTGTCCTCAGGGCCCCGACCCAGTGCTGACTTATCAGCACTTGGGGATGATAAGAACAGCAGGGGCAGTTCTTGGGAAGGGGGACAGCAGGAGCTGGGTCAGAACTCCAAGGGCAGTGCATACTGTACCACCTGCCAAATTAAGGCAACTCTATCCAGACTGGGGAGACAGGTGGGGGTTGGCTGAGGTGGCAGGAGTACAGCTGGCAGTACCAGGCCACCTCTGAATGAAGCTGGGTATCTAGGAGCAGGCTAGTGCTGCTCGGCCTTGGTTCAAGCCAGGGAGCACATGGGGCCTCTGGCGAGGAGGGGAAAGACAGCAGGCTGGGGAGGACGAGACGACAGGCTGCCACTCTTGCTGCAATAGACATCTGCCCCTGAGGTGGGGGGTGGCCTTAGGCACATATCAGCACCCAGTACTCTGGGGTCCCAGACAAGGTGCCATGCCCCTTCTTGCTCTCAAAGGAGAAGGTGAAATGTGTGTGGGCTCTAAGGGGCCAGAAAGGGGGTCTGCCAACCTGGCAGGTAGGACCCAGAGGGTGGCACAGTGGAGCCCATATCTGGGGCACTGTGCTCAGCCTGGCACCTGGATTTTCCTGTCTGTCTGTGAGGGGCCCACACTGATACCCAAGCACTTTAGGCTGGAAGAGGGTCCAAGGTCTCTCCCTGCCCCCTCATCTCCTCTCAGGGGAGCAACTCGTGCCCCACAGTGGGTGACAGAAGGGTTGGTATCCAGGCACAGGTCACTGGGGAGGTGTGTGGGAAGCAGGGAGAGGACACAGCTGTGACCATCAAGACTGCCACACAGTCTCCAGCCACTGGCTCTCATTCCTCAGTCCTCCAATGGTCCCATCCTACCCAAACGTGGATTCCATGTGACCTCTTGTCCCTTGAGACACAGCAGGGTGGGCCTGGCTCAGAAGATGCTCTGCCGCCGGTTCTTCCCTCGTCCTGAAGAATGGAGAAATAGGTTGGACTGCAGGGAGGAGGCCAGGCTGAAAGGTGCCTGAGATCAGGAGGGACTTTCACCCCCCAAAATACTAAGTGAGCAGGGCTCAAGAGCCAGACAGTCCTGGGCTCACATCTCACCTCTGGTACTTATGAGCTGCATGAAATTGTAACTCAACCTCTCAGGGCCTCAGTTTCACTAGGGAACATTACTAGTACCTTTATGGGGTATTTTAAGGATTAAATGAGATAATGCAAGGAAAGCCGTTGTCAGGTCCAAGGCCATTGGCTGTTCTGAGTAAAAAGTAGTTCACCCAAATGCCAGAGAGCTCAGGGTCTGCAGAGAGAATGTACCAGAGAGGACATGCCCCTTTGCAAGGGCTACTGTCCAACGCAGCGATCTCTCTGGGAGTATTGAGGAAGGATGGGAAAAGACAGTCTGGACAGAGTTGGGGAGGGACTATGATGACTCCCTATCACAGGGAGCTTCTGGGCTTCTCGGCTCATCTCTGTTCCTTGAGAGGGAGCCCCCTACCGGGGAGTGGTAGCCTGTCTGTCCTCATTTACCGAGGGGAGGTACTGGGAGGCATGAGGCCTTACCTGGCTGCTGGAAGGCTAAGCCACGGTAACCTGGGTCCTTCTGGAGCTGGATCTCCTTCAGGGAGAAGACAGAGGCAGCTGGGTGAGAGAAGAGAAGAGAAGGAGGGGGTTGGGTAGAGCAGACCTGTTCCCAGAGCCTGCTGCCCTCACCCCCTTGAGTCCATGGAGCTGGGGGCACCCTGTCTGGGTAAGCCCTCAGTCAGGACTGGCCCGGGAGGAACTAACCTAGCCTTTCAGCAACCATTCAGATCCAAGATTCCACCCCTTTAGGGAAAGCCCTGCTCCCAAGGCTGCTCAGTGGGAACTGGCCTCTGGTCTCTCTATTTCAGATCTCCCACCCACACCTGCTGCTGGCTTTCCTTGATCTAGGGCGGCCCTGCCCCCTCAGATACTCACTGTCTTCCAGCTGGTGCACTCGCTCTCCCAGAGACCGGAAGTAGGGGTGACTCAGGGCTGCCTCTGCTGACAAACGACTCCTGGATTCATACTGAAAGCATAGGATGGGCTACTGGGTCCCAGCTGAGGGGACATGGAGGCCCCTATGGGCAGTATCTCCTACGCTAAGTTAGATCACCAAGATGGGAGGAACCACAGTCTATCCTGAGGTGCGCTTGAGGTCAGACACAGGTCCCCACCTGACTCAATACTGGGTAGTTTCAGGCCTCAGGCTCCCAGGTGTCCGGCTAACACAAATAGGACTTCAGGGGAGTGAGCTCCTCTTTTGAGGTGGAAATACATACAGATGCTAAGGCAATGATGATTATCACCCGAAATAGTGGTAATGTTCCTGGGTAATACTAATAACTGTCCTTTATAGTTTGCACCACCTTGCATCCCATGATCTCACTGTGCTCAGGAGCACCTTATAAAGTATGAATCATTAATTCCACCTTGCAGTTGAGGAAACGGAAGCACAGGAAAGTCCTCTGGGACATGCCCAAAGCAACCCAGCTTGTAAGCAGATCTGAACTAGGGTTTGGAATGTGAAGCTCAGTCTCCAAAGGCAGGGTATGGAAACCAGCGCTCCTTCTGGGCCTTGGGCGTGCAGAGTGCAGGGAGATACAGGTTGTGAGACCATGAGCCACAGAAGCTGGAGCACAGAGTAGGGATGGGAACTTGGGGCCTTGGCTCTCTGGCTGCCTCTCCCTGGACCCGACGGGGGGGACATTTACCAAGAGGAGGCCGGTCAGCAGGTGGATGCCATCCGTGTCCAACCTGCAAGAAGGAGGAGCTGGCACCTGCGCTGCCGGGCAGGGCTGGAGGGGCCGCTCCAGACTCTGAGCCTGGACCGCAGCGGGGCGGGGCTACCTGGGGGCGTGGCTGAGGAGCGGCTGCGGGAGGTACCGGGGGAAGTTGTAGGCTCGGAACTCGGCGAGGGCGGTCACGCCAGGCCACGTCTCTTCTGTAGGAGTTCCTGGAAAGAAGAGATGGCGGGGGCGGGGAGGGTGAAGGCCGACATGAGGTATGCAATGTCGAAGGAGGCAGCCAAGAATGACCAAGGCCATGGGGTCCCCGCCCGGTTGAGATAAACTGGGTGGCTCTTCCTAGTCTTGTCCTGCGCCTGGGCTGGACAAAGTTCTGCTGCCCCCTGGTGGCGAGAGGGAGGTATCGGCAGGAGACTGACCGAGGAGGCGGAAGATGAGGTGCAGCTCCTCCTTGACCGTGGAGCCCGGGAAGAGGGGCCTCCCGGTGGCCATCTCGTAGTGGATGCAGCCCACGCCCCTGCGGGGAGCAAGGGGCAGTATGGCGTCAGGATGGGGGCGACCTGCCTTACTAAGGTTGCTCCACCAGGGTACCAAGGACACCCTGCCACAGATGGCTGAGGGGTCATGGTAGGGGACGCTCCTAGAACTGCCCAGTCCCTTACTACAGCCCCTCTCTGGGGGCTGCCCTGGGCCCTGGAAGGGAAAGGCTGCCCTTTTCCTTTCACTCTTTGAGGTATAAGTCTGCACTGCCTGAGTAGCAGTTCTCTTAACGGGACTTTCAGGGAGCCCTGGGGCAAACACACAGCAGCCATTCAACAGAAACCTATGTGTTAACTTTAAATTTGGGCTGTTTTTCATTTTATACCAAATCATACACCTGTTAATTTTAACAGAAAAATAATGTATCCTTTTCAAAATTTCCACAAGGACTGATGCTTGGAAAAGATTGATTTTTACTGTAGGGGCCTTCTGGTACCCACCGGCTACACAACCCTGGGAGAGTATGTCCTAAGCACAGTGTTGAGGCATTTATTTAAGCTGGGGAAACCCTAATCTGTTCCAGACTTAATTTTTTAACATCCAGTGCAAGAGGGAGCCAAGTTGCTTCATCAAGGAGGCCAGGCAGTTCTTTCCAGAGTCTAGGGGTGTGGACAGCCCCTCTTGCTCCCCTCTACTCCTGATGGCTCACCACATATCGATGGGGGTGGAGTACTCTGTTGATCCCAGCAGCACATCAGGGGGCCTGTACCACAGGGTCACCACCTCATTGGAGTAGGTTTTTGTCGGCACCGACTTGGCCCGGGCCAGTCCTAGAGACAGACATATCACACAACCTTTGCTCACAGGTGCTGCTGGGCAGACCTGAGCCCTCCCCACAGCATCAGCATCCTAAGGAGTGTGCACCTCAGTCACACTGATGTCACACCCCCACCCTGGCCCTCGCCTCACCAAAGTCGGCCAGCTTCAGCTCGCCTCTGTCGTTGATGAGCAGGTTCTGGGGTTTCAGGTCCCGGTGCAGGATTTTGCGTCGGTGGCAGTATGCCAGGCCCCGGAGCAGTTGGAACATGAAAATCTAAGGATGTGGGAAGAGAAAGGAGTGTGTCCCATCTGCAAGACCCTGAGTCTCAGGCTGGGATGAGAACAGGGTTGGGGACTTGGGGGTGAGGTCAGCAAAGTCCCCAGAGAAGCTACCTGGCTTTCCTGCCCACCCTGTGGGCCCATCCTGGGCCCCATGCACACTAGGGAATCCCATCAGAGAGGAAGGCCCCAGCTGTGCAGAGGAGCCCGTGAGTGTGCAGGATGCCAAAGAGTTCTCCAGCCAAGGGGTACGGCAGGAGGCACACTGGGTCATCTGCCTGTGTGGGGATGTATGTGCTTGGTTCTTTAACAAAACACCAGAAGAGGCCCTCCATCCCTCTCAGTTTCCCCCAAAGCCTCCTTTCATTCTGGCAGGTAGCCCATGCTCCCATCTGACAGGTGGTGGGGAAACTGATGGTCAGAGTTAGAAGGGTTTTACATCAACAGCTGGACAGTGGGGGAGGGCATGTGTCCGTGCTCCTGGGCTAAGGCTGTGCCCTTTCCCTCCTTCCTGCATTTGAAGGCCTGAGCAAACACAGTAGCAAACACAGGAGCTGAGGCCCTGGTGGCGAGAGGAGGCTCCCATGCTAGACTTTTGGGCAGGATGTCAAGATAGGTGGGGGCCCCTGCCTTGGAGGCCCTCACCTTGACATTGTGCATGCTCATGAGGTTTCCACAGTGGTCCAAATACTGCTTCAAGTCACTGTCCTGGAACATAGAGCCTGACTCAGTTCTGCCTTGCCCTGACTGAGTAGACTCAGTAGACCAGACTGAGGCCTGGGCAGGGGCCAAGCCTGGTAGTAGGACAGGTCCCTGGCTCCGAGTTGCCCCTAAGCCTGAGCCCTTGGCCGACTGCTGCACGGGAGCATCCAAAAGCCTTATTCTAGAACAAGGCTTGGGCCACCCCTCACCCCACCTCTCCCACTCCTTTGTGCCCCCTGTCCCTTGCCACATCCCACCCCTGCCACAAGGGGAAGAGGCTGCTAGTCTCAGCCCAGCTCACCAGGTACTCAAACACCAGGGTGAGGGAGCGATCTGTGTGGATGAGGTCGTGCAGAGTCACAATATTGGCGTGCTTCAGGTTCTTCAGCAGAGACACTAGAGAGACAGGCCCGCCTGGGTCCCCAGGGCTCCACGTACCCCTCACACCCTCTCTTCCTGGTGTTAGCACTGGCTCCCCCACCCAGGCTCCCACAAGGGCCCAGGCTGCTGATGCCTCCTCCAAGAAATCCCAGGGGCACGGAGGGCCCTGTGTGACACTGTACCCTCTCGGATGGCAGTGCAGGGCGCCCCCTCCTCATGCTCCAGCCGGATCTCCTTCAGGGCTACCAGGTTCTCTGTCAGCTTGCTGCGCCCCTTAAAGACTGTGGCATAGGTGCCCTGGGAGGAAGAGCAGGCCATCAGCTCCAGGCATCTGCATGTCACGCCTCCCTTGCCTCGGTGCTTGGGCTGGGTTTTCCACCTGATTGCCCCTCCCTTCACTGGAATTCTGTTTTCCCCAAGGCCACTTCCTCTGCGGAGGGCCCCTGACACCTGCCAGTCAGAACACTGCTCCTTCCTCCAGCCCCCAGCATGCCGAGCGCCCTCTAATTATAACACTAGCTTTGTTCTTCTTCATATCACATTGATGTTGATCTGCAGGTCCCTTCTTTGGACCCGTTGAGGGAAAGGGCCTTCCTCCTTCCTGGGCCCGCCTCACGCCTCTAACACAAAGCCTGACATGGTGGTGACAAATAGTTTAGTGACACAGCCCTGACTAGGTGCCAAGTAATGTGTAAGTGCTGTGCATAAGCTTATGACAGTTAGCCATTCAGTCCTCACAGCAACCCTAGGAGGAAGAACAGTCACTATCACCATTGGACAGAAGGAGAAACCGAGGCAGGGAGAGAGCACAGAGCTAATAAATGGCAGATCTGAGATTTAAATCCAGGCAGGAAGTATTTGCACGAAGAAAAAACTAGATTGTGCCCACAGCCCATGGGCTACTGTCCTCATGCCAAAGCTTGCCAAAGGCTGGCCAGGAGGCCAAGGTCGTGCATCTCAGTGGAGCAGGGAACATGAGGGGGCAGGGCCCACATTTCCTGGTGTGGCTACCAGAAGACCAACCCAGCCGCTTACCTCCCCCAGTTTGTCCAGCTTCACGTATGTTTCCAGTTTCCCAAAGCCGATATCTGACTGAGAGGGAGACACAGTGCTGTGAGATGAACAGTCCCCCAAAGCCCACCTACTGTCTGCCTCCCCCTCCTCCAGCCTCTGGGAGGGAAGAGAATGAGACTCCCCTCTGCAGAGGAAACAACGGAGGCTAGCAGGTGAGGACAGCCTCGAATCCTTCCTCTTCTTTTCCCTTCATCCCTGTGATAGTGGAGGGGGCCCTTGAAGGGTGAGTTTCTTCCTCCCACGAAAATGGGGGATGTGAAACCCAGAGCTCCACACCTGGGATCAGTGCCCGCCTCGCTTTCTTGTCTGTCTTGCTCGGATGACGAGCTCCTTCTGGGCAGGTGCTGGGTCTTTTTCTGCCTCGCATGCACGGTGACTGGGTCAGAACACGCTTCCCTAAAACTCTCTCGTCTGCACACCTCTTATGGCTCAGGTGTTGCCAACTCTGAACAAGACATTCCTGGGCCCCACCCAGAAGCTAATTCTGCAGGTGTCTGGAGTGGGGCCCAGAGTCTGTGTTTTGTACGATGCTCCCAACAGATCTGGTAGGCAGCTGGGGACAGAGAAGAGCATGACAGCTGGCCTGTCACTCTTAACCTGGAACCAGGCAGGAGCTCATCCCCAGCCAGTGGGATTTTCTGAATGGATGTTGATCAACCGGGACATCTATTTGAATCCAGAGGCCAGCAGGTGGCACCAGAGGCCCAGGAATCTTTCTGGAAAGCACTATAGCTCACAGCTGGGACAAGTGAAGTCAGGGCTGCTAAGTGATGCTGGAAAGAGGATGGACCACCCCTGTGACCTCTGACCCTCTTTGGACTCACCAGGGAGGCACGGCGGGACATGCGGCTGAGTGGCTTGGGCAGATCTGGGCTCTCCAGCTGTAGCTTCTGGAGGAATTCCTGGGGCAGGCGGATATCCATGGGCAGAGAGAGCCTCTTGCTGATGTCCTACAGCGACCAGGATGAGATAGAGACACTGCTTTGGCTGCAGGGGTAGCTGAGGCTGCAGGGCCCTTGCTTCTTATTCTGGGTCCGGATCTGCATACAGCAAGCGTAGCAGGGCCAAGCCGCAGGCTGTGACCCCAGGCTCATGGCTGCCTCAAGGGTGTGCTCAGAGACACATGTGAATACCCAAGGGTTGCTGTGTGGCCTCAGGAGATTCCTTCCCCTCTCTGGGTCACAGTACCACCACCTATCGAACATAAATCTCATGCCTTCAGACACTAATTCTATAAGCCTATTTTTCCCATGCTTGGCACATGCAGGTGGGTCACAAGAACAATAGTCTAGCCTTTGATATGTTCCAGGAATATTCTAAGCACTGACATATATTAATTCATTTCATCCTCGTGACGACCATTTTAAAGACAAGGGGACTACAGTTCACAGAGGTGGAGTAAAGAAGGGCACCCTCACCTCCATGGAGAAGCGGCGCTGGTTCTGCCGGCGCTGGTACTGTGTGCCAGGGGACAGCTGCCCGGGCTCCTCCCCACCGTCTGTAAGGGAGAAGGCACTGGGCTCCAGTAGGGGGTCTCTGCCAAGAGGACTGAGCTGCAGGTCTGAGAGGGACAGGCATCAGCTCCCCTCCCTGCCAGTCTGCCTGAGGGGGAGGAAGGCACCACTGCCAAACCCACCCATCCTTCTCCCCAAAGGCTATGGGGAACGGTGGTGGCTGGTGGCTGTGGTGGGCACTGCCAACAGGAGCTTGTTGGAGAGCCAGGAGAGGAGAGCACAGAGTGGCCTGACCCCTCACCTTCATTCCTCCGGTTGTGGCACTGGTTGAACTGCTCGGTGAATTCAGCCAAGGACTCCTCGATGGTCTCCGTGCGGGGCACTGACAGTGAGAACCGGCGCTTAAAGTTCTTCATCTTGTTCATGATCATCAGGGACCAGCAGTGGAGGCCTGGGACGAAGGGGTGAGAAGAACAAGGTGACATGCTCAGGTCTACAGCAAATGTGGATTTGGGGTCTGCTCTTCCCACCAAGCTCTGCGGCCCTGCACACTGCAGAATTGACTTTTTGTGTGTGTGTACTGGGAATTGAACCCAGGGGCGCTTAACCTCTGAGACCCATCCTCAGCCCGTTTTATATTTTATTTTGAGACAGGGTCTTGCCAAGTTGCTTAAGGCCTTGCTAAGTTGCAGAGGCTGGCTTTGAACTTGTGATCCTCCTTCCACAGTCTCCCAAGCCACTGGGATTATAGTGCCACTGTACCTGACTCAGAATTGTGACTTCTTAACCAGAGTCCAAGGGGTGGGACCTAACCCAATTCCTTCTTCCTGGTGACTCTCAGCCCCCTCCCCAAGCCTTCCCCTGAGGAGATGGTTACAACAGTATTGACTAGTTTGCATGATGTGCAGAGGGTCCTTCAGGACCCCTCCTGCTACATCAAGTCTTTGGCTGCTGAGGGTCTAGGAGAATTCTCAGGAGAGGGCTAAGATGGCAAGGAGGGTGCCAGAACTGCTCCTCAGGCCAGCAGCTCTTTGTTCACTTAAAGGAGCTTCAGTGGGTCAGCAGTCAGGGAGCCGCACTGATAGATGCCTACAAGCCCAACATGAGCATGGCCTACGCCCTAAGGACACAATCTCCAAGCCCTCTTACACTCTGATAATGGTATTGGAAAGTCCTCTCTCTGGCTTTTCCTGGGTCCCCAGAAGCCCAGAAAAGAGAGAAGAGTGAAGGAAGGAAGGTGCCTGGGAGCTGGGCCAGCCATAGCTTCTCTCCAGCTGAAATATGGAGGCCAGGAGCAATTGAAGGTCCCAGGGGAAATGCAGAAGTTTGCTGGAAACAGAGAAGGCCCCAGGGGAAGGAGAGGTCAGAGTCCTTCCGGCCCCTCCCAAGCCAGCGACTGCTGAGCAGGCAGGGGGTCCTCTGCTGAGAACACAAGGGGGGGAGGGCTACTTTCATCCCCAGGGCCCCTTCCCCAACAGAAAAGTCTCCCTCCCTGCCTGCTCGGCTCCTATTGCCCTCAGTATGAGAGGACACACTCCTGGACTCCCAGTGACCCTGGCTAATTGCTTCTTCCCAGACTCCTCCTTCTCCCCCTGCCTCTGAAACCTCAGATCGGGGCATCCCATCTCTCCTCCCTCCCTCCCCTTCCCTTCATGGTTTCATAAGCTCCCAAGGCACCTCCTGTTTTGCCACATAGACTTCAACTGCAGGGGGGTCCCTGGACCAAGAAGCTACACAAGCCCCCCACCCAAGAAGGCACCAGGGCCAGCCCTGCAATGGGAGGGGCCGCCCTACAGTCCCTGCTGGCTTCACCCATGCACAGGTACAGGCCACTCCTGGAGGACGCTCAGTCCTGCCCCTGGCCAACACCAAGTTGCCAAGGTAACCAGGCCCCTCCTGAATCCTCCCAGTTTTAAGGGATTATGGAGCAGTAACATGTTTGCTTTGCTTAATAACCATGTCCTTCTGTCCTCAGCCAGGCTGGATTCTCCCTCTGGCACTGTGTGCTTCCAGCTGCCCCCAAACGAAGCTAAGTTCCAGCTTTCCTGAGCCCAGGCCAGAACCTCTCAGAGGTGAAGCCTCGAGGCTGCACTTGCCAGCAGAGCCCATCTTTGCCACGAGGCCCTGAAGTCTGACTTAGTTCCCCTCAATACACCATAGACCCAGCACCTGTATGTTACATTGTGCTGGGCCCTGGGGTTATAGAGGTGAGAAACATGTGGTCCCTGCTCTCAAGGGAATCAGGGGCTAGTGATGTCTCCTTCCACGAGAGGCTAGCAGAGAACTCTTCTCTCAGCTTCTCTGCCACAGCCCGCCGCCTCGGACTCTTTCTATCTCCAAACTTATTCCTGCCAGACAGCCTCAGCCACTCCCTGGGGCTCTATGTGATCTACAGGCCTGTCACAGACAGAAGCTCCCAGAAGGCAGCCACCCTGCCTTACACCTCTGTGTGCAGCATCCCAGCCCAAGAGGACCCAGATGGAGGCTTCACATTGGTGGCAGGATATAAGATAAGAAGACTCAGACCTGCCCTAACTGGTGACTTCTTTCCCAGCCAAAAAGGAGAGCAGAGATGTCCTTGTACAGATTAATTGTTTGCAAAAGTGGCAAGTCAAATTTCTGGGCCTCACCCTCAAATTCTGCAACTAAGGCTTGCAGGCTGGTGCCTGGGAGAATGCATTTTTCTTTTCATTTTCAGTTATTTGCTTTGGTGCTCTAGGGATTGAGCCATGGCCTTGACTATGCTAAGCAAGAAAAATGCATTTTTTGAGACAGGTTCTCACTGTTACCCAGGCTGGCCTTGAGCTTGCCATCCTCCTGCTTCAGCCTCCTGAGTAGATGGAATTACAGGCATGCACCACTGCGCCTAGCAGAGAATGCATTTTTAGACAGTATCTCCAATGATCCGCACATGGAGCGCATGGCTGCGAAGCATCTGGGGTCCAAGTCAGGGCTGGTTATGTGCCCAGGTTTCCAGCCTGCCCTCTGCTGAGGTGGGAAACCCTCAGAGCAGCGGGTGGGGGACAGGCCCAGTGCAACAGGAGACCCCCACGGGAAAGGAAGTGTCACTGTCCCAGAAATGGGCACTTCTGTGATACACTTCTATCACTTCTGTGATACACAGCTCCCACCGCTGGTTATGGTCACCCTCATGGGGCCAGAGGAGGCAGGCACTTGGTTCCCTGAGGTCTGAGCTCTGCCAGAAGGGACAAGCCACACCCCTTTCTAAAAACAAGGCTTCCTCATAAAACCATCTTGCCGTCTGGGATTTATGGGATGGCATGTTGGGTTTGTGGCTCAGGAATCTACCAGTAGCTGCCATAAATCTCACACCCTGGCTCTTGCTTGTGATATGGGGGACGAGGAGCTCATTACGACCCTCTTCCGACCCTCCACCCTCCGAGAGGGAGGCCCCCAATTTGCTAAACAAAGGAGGACAGAGCAAGCTCTTGCCTGGGGTGGGGTAGAGGGTGGGATGGGGAGCCAAAGGGAGGGTGGAACTGGGGGCAGCTGACTAAAGCAGGAATGTAGGGCCAAAGTGATGCAGAGGGATGGGGACCAGCTGTTCTCCACCTGCTGGTGAAGAGACCAGGAGGAAGTGGCTGTCACTGCACTGGGAGGGATGGAGGTCAGATGCAGGGATGGACTTCCTGATGGTGACAGCGGAGCAGGCGGCGGGGGTGGTGACCAGAGCAGAGTGGGATGCCTCTCTCTGCTGGGGACAATCAGGGTATTGAACCCAGCAGGGCCTTGGGTGTGACAGGGCAGACTGGGCAGTGAATGATCTGTTGTTCCCTAACTCAAGACACAAGATGCTTCTGTCACTTTTCCCTTGGGAGAATCAGCTCCTTGGATTTGGGGGGTGAGGGGGAAGGGAAACAGGAAGGCCTGTCACCTTGGTGCTGTCTGCCCCTCACCCTCAACTGGAGACAGAAGGGCTCAGTGTGACCCAGCCTGAGGCCAGCCCAGGGCCAGGCACAGTGTGGCCTTTGTCCTTGGGCCAGGGAGCCATCTGGGGCTGTCCTCGTGCAATTGGTGCCAGGGAAAGCGGGCAATAGGCGTCTAGGGGTGCTAGCCCGGCATAGGGGAGGGGACAGTAGCAGAAGCTCCGTGGGCGAGCAGAGCCTCAGCCCTCCTGCCTCCCTATCCAGGTAAGCAGGTGACATTCTCGGCCTCCCTCCCTCCCTTCCTGCTGGGCACACACTTTCGGCCCAGCACTTCCTGCTGGTGCCAAAAAAGCGGGTAGCACAGGAGGAAGGAGGAGCCAAGACGGGAGGAACCCGAGCACTTGCCAGAGGCCACTGCACACCAGCAAGAAGGGCCAGATTCCAGGGGTGTCGCAGGGAAGGCCCCACGCAGCCTCCACTCCCACCCCTCACTCAGCTGGACACAGAGGCTCCAGGAAAGGAGGCGACTTGCTCAAAGTCATGCAGCAGCTTCCCGGCTGCTGCCAAGCGCGCATGCCGTCCCCAACATCGCTCCCTTCTCACTGAAGCTTTTGCAGCTTTGTGCCTTCCGGTGGCCTGTGTCGTTCTCTCTTCAGGTCTCCTCCCCTCGCAGTGATTCACAGCCAGACAAACCTCAGTGCAGACTCCCAGTGCCACCACCAGTGGGCTGTGACCACAGGGAAGTGATGTACTCCCTCATGGCCTTGACTCCCAGCAATTATTTATTGAACATCTACTCCATGCCAGGCGCTGTGGGAGGCCCTGAGAATCCCAGGTGAAGGAGACAGACATTAATTCCTGCCCTTGAATATTTTTTTTAAAGTGCTGGGGACTAAAGCCAGGGCCCTGCGCATGCTAAGTAACTGCTCTATCACTGAGCTAGAGCCCCAACCCCTACCCCTGTCCAATCTAATGGGAGTGAGAGGAGGCCGACAATAAAATAAACAAATAAAATGCATAGTAGATGGTGACAAGTGCAATAAAGGGAAATCCAGCAGGGAAGAGGATGGCGTGGGAGGTACACAGCGTTGCAAGTTTAAATTGGGTGGTTGAGGCCTCCTGGGGAAGGTAGCATCTCAGAAATAGTTCAGGGTAGGTGCAGGAGATGAAACTTCATAAAGAATCTGGGGCAAGCAGGTTGGCAAGAAAAAAGCAAATGCAAAGGCCCTGAGGTAGGTGCGGGTCTGCCATGTTCTGCGAAAGTGCAGCTGGATAGGAGGCTGGGGGGTGGAGCATGCAGCAGTTGTGGTGGGCCTCCCAGGGTACCAGGAGAGTTTCAGCAGATGAGTGACAAGATCCCGGTGAGATTTTAATAGCTCCTTTGGTCACTGTGGATGAGGAGAGGAGCATCGGCAGTCAGGAGGCTCCAACAGTGAGCCAGGTGGAGGTGGTGGTGGTGGGGACCAGCAAGAGCTGTGGAGACGGTAAGAAGAGGCTGGAGTCAGGAGGAGCCCCAGGATTTTGCAGATGGACAGGCTATATTTGGGGTATGAGAAAGGAGCCAAGCGTGCATGACCCTGAAAGGAGTGGCTGAGCAACCAAAGATGGAGCAGTCCCTGGTGGGGACAAGGAGGTCTGGGTGTGAAGGTGTTGGTGGGAAGACAGGAGTTGGTTTCCATGTCCAGTGACACCTGAGCAGAGAAGCTGACCCAAAAGCACAGCGCAGCACCAGGAGAGCATCTAGGAACTAGTGGCCTCTTCTCTCAGGTGCCTCCTCAGACAGAAGGAGTTGCCAGAGAAAAGGCTCCCTACAAACTTCATCAAGCATCCCTACAGACTTCCTCTCCCTAGGGTGCAGAGGCCCCGGATGGAAGAGGGGCAGGAAGCAGGAGGCACAGTAGCTACCTGCAGGCCTGAACTACCAGGAGGAGAAAGGCCAGGAAGGCAGGTCCCCCCTGCTTAGACAACTCTGCAGGGCCACATAGGGCAGGGCCAGTGCCCTGGGAAACAAGTCTCATTCTCCATCTCGGAAGAGAAGAAAATTCCACAGAGCAGGTCAGGCCAGCTCCTGGGGCCCATGGTCCAGATAGTACGTATACTCAACCTGTTGCCCCCTGGACCCTAGGATGACCCTCTGCCAGGAGGCTGAGATCATGGGAGACCCCGACCTGGAGACTATGAACAGGAAGTTGGCAGAGCAGGCAGGGAACCTGGAAGTAGCCTCAGCCTGCTGGAGCTTCTGCTCACAGCAAGGCACAGAGGGTGGGCTTTACCCCTTCGTCTCAGGGGCCAGCCTTGGGGACTCCTCTCAGAAAACCCTTTCCAGCCACCCCCTTGCCTTCCACCTGCACAAGTCCCAAGTTGCCAGCCTAATCTTCAAGATCTGGGGTTCCTTCCTCCCTGGCCTTGCCCCTCCTTACTCCCACCACACTAGCTTTGCCCAGCAGAAGCCCCCTGCATGCAGCTCGGGTCTCTTGGGTCTCCAGAAGCTTCTCCAGCCCTCCAGGACCACCAGGGCCCTTCTCCAATGGAGTCTGACTTCCCATCCCACTTTTCTCCCTCACCAGGGCACTTCGGTCCCTACATGGAACGCTGTTGACACACAGCAGCAAGTGTCTGCTTTACAGGCACACGCGGAGCTCCTGCCACGTTCCAGGAATATGTTAGATGCTACCCCAAGTCCCTCTCTGTTTTGCTTTGTCTTTCTGTCTCTAGGCTCAGGGGCAAGAGATGAAAGATATAATTGGCCACTCTCCACTTTCTGAAGCCCACAGGGTCTGACCCTAGTCCCAAAGCCTGACTGACATCCTGGATCCTTATGATACCCTTTGCCTCCTACTTCCTGCCCCCATCTTGATCACTTAGGCACTCTGGGCCTTGGGTGAGTTTCAAAGAACTAAAGGCAACGGCTGACCAAGTTTGCAGACAGTTTGCAGACGTCATGTGCTGGGCCTGAGACACTCCCTCCTCCCAGGGAGAACCATGCCTGCAGGGAGCCTGCTGATACCATCTCCTCCTTCATCCTCCAACAGATCCTGCTTGGCACAGCCCGGGGTTCCTGGGGGGGAAGCCTCACCACCCCTTCCCCCCAACTGCCTGCAGCTTTAGCAGCAGCAGCAGCAGCAGAAGCCCAGGAGGGCTCTTCACTGACCTTGCCCTGCCCCAGACTGGATGAGAGAGAGACTGTGGGCCTGGAGCCTTTGGGATGGCCACAACCAAAGGGAACAGACAGGCCTGCAGATACCCTGATGAGGAACAAATGTTCTGGACGGTGATGGAACTCAGAGAACATTCCCGACGCTTCTGTTTGGAATGCAGGAAGCAAGTGGGGAAGGCCTTATGGGAGAAAACTAGAAAGACCTGCAGGAAGCCAGGCCAGGAGGGGAAGTGTCTGGGCCCAGGGTTGCCTCTGCTTTGGACAAATGCACCTCTGGGCCCCAGAGTGTCTTTTTTTTTTTTTTTTTAACTTTGGTGCTGGGAGTATAGCTCAGAAGTAGACTGGGTAGTGTCTTCCTCTGATCAGAAACATCCTACAGTAGGGCCACCTGCTGTCCAGCCCTCCTCTCCGAAATTCAGTGCCATTTGGTGTCATAGAAGAAAAGCCACTGATTAGCACTGTGACCTGGGGAGACATCCCACGTCTCAGTTTCCTTGTCTGCTAAATGGGGACATTACCTAATTTCCAATCCAGTTGCTATCAGGCACTAGACTTGACTTCCTCAGCAGCTCTCTAGTGATGTCCCTCCCGTGTTTAAAATGCTCCAGAGTTAACACTGCCCTCAGGAAAATGTGCAGCTCCAGGCCCCAGCAGACCAGGCCTCTTGTGTTCAAAAGACGGTCAGCTCTCATCCCTACCCAGAGGGCCCAGTTTGATTGAGCGAACTTGGCATTCCCAGGAAAACCCACTCACCCCCCACAGCTTTGCACTGACCATCCGTTTGGCCTGGGATGCCCTTCCTCAATTTTCCCTTGGGTAAAACCACTCCCAAACTCAACTCCAGTGTCACTTCCCCTGGGAAGCTGTGCATGGCCACACCTCCTTCTTCAAGGTAAAATTAGACACTTCCTCCTTGCAGAGCCCACAACAGCCCGTGCAGACTCCGAACTGGGCCGTGACATCCCTCAGGGCTCAAGTCAAGTATGACCTCTTCTGATGCCATCACAGTGCCCCTCCTGGAGCTTTGCTGACCCCAGCCAGGTGAGGGTCCCTCTCACGCTCCCACAGCACTTGACTTATCTATTTTACTTATCTAGTTCCCTAGTTTGCCCTTGAGCAGGCAAGGGCTGGGTCTCACTCATCATTACACCCACAGCCTGACACGGGGCCTGGCCCAGAATGAACCCACAATGGCCAGTGAATGAACGTATGAAAGCCGTAACCTAACCCTGCTCTCCCGGCCTCCATGTGGCCTTGATGGCAGTGGGGGATGGGAGGTCTGTGGAGGTCTCTGGGCTGAGGGTGCCACAGTGAGTGGTGAACGAGAATGAGAAAAACCCTAACAAGAGATTCCAACCCAATGTGCAGAAAGCTGGGGCTTCCGAGGTTTGTGAGGAAGAGGTTGGCAGGGCCCTGGGACCCTCCTCCTGGGCTCCCACCACATAGGAGCAGATTCTCAGAGCCTCACTGGGCAGGTACATGACCCAGGCTCAGGCCTTAGTCTTGACCCCTATAGACAGCCCCTCCTAACCCCTCACTACCTCACTCCTAGCTCTGTGTGGGCTCCACATCAGTCCTACTGAGGTCTGTTCTGCTGCCTCTGGCTTCCTGGGGCTCAAGGAACAGAGGCAGATATTGCATCTTCTGATATTTTCTTTTTTTTTTCCTCCTTTGGTACTGGGGATTGAACCCAGAGGCACTTTACCACTAATCAATATCTCCAGCCCCTTTTATTTTTTTATTTTGAGACAAAGTCTTGCCGAGGCTGGCCTTGAACTTGCAATCCTCCTGCTTCAGCCTCCTGAGTACCTGGAACTGCAGGCATGCGCCACCATGCCAGGCCGCATATTTTCTTTTGACCATTTCTGAGGAACCAGCTAAGGCTGGCCTGTAAACTTTGAGGACCTGAATTTCCAAATGACAAGACGAGATAAGATGCCCTCTGTGAGCCCTAGTCCTGAGTGTGTAGGACATGCCAACCACTTGGCCTGAGATGCCCTTCCTCAGTTTTTCCCCTGGTGGAACCACTCTCAAATCAACTCAGGTGTCACTTACCTGGGAAGCCCTGCATGACCACACCATAGGTAAGAGCCAGGGGCCAGAGCAGGCACAGCCTCCGCCTCCCACACCCTCCTGCTCCCAAAGTCTGTGTTCCCCTCCTAACCAGAGCAGGTCCTCTCTGCTCCTTTTAGCAGCCCTCTTTATAGACTCTCGAGGCAGCACCTTGACCCACCTCAACCAGTATTTGCAAAATTCTAAAATCTGCAATCCAGCAATCCCACTACCAAGCACACACCCAAAGGAACTGAAATCTGTATGCCAGAGAGAGATCCCTCCTGTGTTCACTGCAGCACTGCTCACAATAACCAAGGCATAAAACAAACTGTCTATCAACTAATGAATGCATTTATTTTTCTCTTTGGTACCAGGGATTGAAACCAGGGATGCTTAGTTACTGAGCCATATCCTTACACCTTTTTATTTTTTATTTTGAGACAGGTTCTTGCTAAGTTGCTTAGGGCCTCGCCAATTTGCTAAGGCTGGCTTTGAACTTGTGATCCTCCTGCCTCAGCCTCCTGAACTGCTTGGATTATAGGCGTGCACCACCACGTATAGCCAAATGGATTTTTTAAATGTGATATACATCCACAATGGAATATTATTCAACCATAAAAAAGGAAGGCAATCTTGCTGTTTGTGACATACACGAACCTGGAGGACATTGTGTTAAGTGAAATAAGCCAGACACAGAGAGACAATTACTGCCTCACATGTTCAGTCTAAAAAATGTTGAACTCAGAGAAGTAGAGAGTAGAGTCGTGGTTACCAGAGCTGGAAAGCAGGTGGGAGGCGACAGAGGAAATGTTGGCCAATGGGTAAAAGTTAGAGTCAGGAGGAATAACTTCTGGTATTCTATTGCACAGTGGGAGGACTAGTTAATAATTATGTATTGCATACTTCCAAATAGCTAGAGGGTCAGGTGTGCATACCTGTAATTCCAGTGACTTGGGAGGCTGAGGCAGGAGAATTGCAAGTTCGAGGCCAGCCTCAGCAACTTAGCAAGACTCTGTCTCAAAATAAAATAAAAAAGCCGGGCGCGGTGGCTCACGCTTGTAATTCCAGCACTTAGGGAGGCTGAGACAGGAGAATCGCGAGTTCAAAGCCAGCCTCAGCAATGGCGAGGCACGAAGCAACTCAGTGAGACCCTGTCTCTACATAAAACACAAAATAGGGCTGGGGATGTGGCTCAGTGGTCGAGTGCCCCTGAGTTCAATCCCCAGTACCAAAAAAAATAAAAAATAAAATAAAATAAAATAAAATAAAAAAAAAAAAAAAAAAACAAAACAGGGCTGAGGATATAGCTCATTTGGTAGAGTGCTTGCCTCACATGCCCAAGGCCCTGGGTTCAATATCCAGCACCACAAAATAAATAAATATATAAATAAATTTTTAAAAATAAAAATAAAAAAACAAAAAGGGCTGAGGATGTAGCTCAGTGGTAGTGTGCCCCTGGGTTCAATCCTCAGTATAGGGGATAAAAAGAAAAAGAAGGAAAGAAGGAAGAAAGAAAAGAATTTGGGCGTGGTAGCGCATGCCTATAACCTCAGCACTTAGGGAGGCTGAGACAGGAGAATCGTGAGTTCAAAGCCAGCCTCAGCAATGGCGAGGTGCTAAGCATCTCAGTGAGACCCTGTCTCTACATAAAACACAAAAATAGAGCTGGGGATGTGGCTCAGAGGTCAAGTACCCTTGAGTTCAATCCCCAGTACCAAAAAAGAAAAAAGAAAAGAAAAGAAAAACAAGATTTTGAGTGTTCTCACCATGAAGAAATGATAAATGTTGGAGGTGAAGAAGGTGCTAATTGCCCTAATTTGATCATTACACAATGTGCACATGTATCAGAACATCACATTATACCTTATAAATATGTATAAATATTATCAAGTAATTAAAAATATAACCTTATAAAGCCCAAAGTCTGCAACCTCTCCTCAGGTATTCCCCATGTCCCAAAGGGACAGCTTCCATGTTGCCACCTGCAGCCACACAGATGGCTCTGCACACCATCTTCCACACAACAAACAGAAGAGATAAAGGCCGGGCACGGTGGCGCATGCCTGTAATCCCAGCACTTTGGGAGGCTGAGACAGGAGAATCGTGAGTTCAAAGCCAGCCTCAGCAACAGTGAGGCGCTAAGCAACTCAGTGAGACCCTGTCTCTACATAAAACACAAAATAGGGCTGGGGATGTGGCTCAGTGGTCGAGTGCCCCTGAGTTCAATCCCCAGTACCAAAGAAAAAAGAAGAGATACAGGGCATCAGGTTTAACCACCCATTAGCTCCTGGCATCCAGATGCAAGCCTAGCTTTCTTGGTGGCCCATCAAGGACTTTTATTTACATCTCTGGGTTCTCTCCATGCCCAACTTTAGCAACAGAACAGCAGGGGCCTTTAAGCCCTGGCATCCCTGGGGACCTCTGAATCTCATGAGCAGGGAGGGTGATGGGAGGACTTCCCAGCATCTCTTAACCACAGTCCTATTTATACTCTGCCTCACCAGCCTGGCCCACACGAGGCCATGTCCACATTTCAACAGGAGCCCTTGGCCACCTTCTCCAGCCCTCCTCATTCCAAACTCAGTGGCTCGAGCTTCAGGTCGCCCCCAGCAACTCCACCAGGCTCCTCTGACCAGTCTTCAGGTCCCTGATCATCTGCATCGTCCCTCCTTTCGCTCCTCAGATGCCACCTGGCCTCCCTCCCACCAAGCTGGGCCAGTGGACCACCTTGACCTGTACTTCCTCCCAAGTCCTCTCTGCCTCCATGGCCGCCTCTGGGGAGCCTCCAGTCAGCTCACAGTTGTTCTGTGTCCTCTAAATGCCCCCTGTCAGTGTCACTCAACACCCAGGGTCCAGGCTCCTCAGGAGACTTCTTCCGGTCCCTTCGTCATTTCAGAAGCACCTGCTCAGCACCAGGCACCGTCCTGTGCCCTGCCCCTCATATTCCTCTGCCTTGGCCTCCATGAAACCTCGATCTCCTGGGTCTCCTTGAACTTTCTCCTCCCACATGTGGTGGACTCACTTCCTTTACCTGTCCCTGAATGCGGGCACACCCAGAGTTCCCTCTTTGGCCCTTTGCTCTCCCTCCCTCTGCACCATTTCCTGGGTGACTTCATCCTCTCCCATGGTGGAAACCACCACCCACATGCTGAGGGCTCCTGGATTCCCAGCTCCAGCCCCTCTCGGCCCCTCAGTCTCGGATGCGAGGCCCCAGGGTCCAGCTCGAGAGATGTTTCCAAGTGAAGAGGGTAGATGCTACACCCAGGACGGCTGTACATGCGCAGGATGCGTGTTACTCACATACACAGGTAATCACCGACACACTGTATGTCATCCAGGGGGCAACAGGTCAAAATGCCTGAAGCAGTGATCTCTGGGTGGCAGAATTATAGGGGATTTTAATGTCTCCTTTTTTTCATTTGTATCTTCTAACACTGCCATAATGAACATTTATTGCTTACTTAATAAGAAAATGACAACACAGCTTTTTAAATGAAAATAAAGTATTTTTAGTCTGAGATTCCAGAAGGATTTAGCGAAAGGGCAAGACAGCTATGATTATCTTGAGTGAAGGGTCAGAGAGCTGCTTCTGTAAAAGGGAAGACACTCAATACTTTAGGATCTGCAGGCCATCAGCTCCACCACCACGATGTAACACTAACCCTGTAAAATGAATGAGTGTGGCTGTATTTAAGGACATTAAAATCCGAATTTTATACAATGCTTTAAAGTGTTACAAAATGTTGTTTTCTTCTTTTTTCCCCCTCCCAACCATTTAAAAAATGTGAAAACTCTTTCTTTTCTTTTCCCTCCCTTCCTTCCTTCCTTTCTTTCTTCCTTTCTTTCTAATTTGGTATAGGGGATTGAACTCAGGGGCGCTTAACTCCTGAGCCACATCCCCAGCGACTGAGTTGCTTAGCACCTTGCCCTTGCTGAGGCTGGCTTTGAACTCATGATCCTACTGATTCAGCCTCCTGAGCCACTGGGATGACAGGCATGCGCCACAGTGCCCAGCTGTGAAAACTTTCTTAACTCATGGGCCTTAACAAGACCAGGCAAGATTTGGCTAAGAGCCATGGTTTGCCAACTGTGAGCATCCAGTACCTTTGTGGCATTTGAATCCAGCATTCACTTCCTTAGTACTTTTCTCCTCCTCTCTGACAGGGGTGGTCCCTTCTAGAGTTTCCTTGCTCATCTGAGGCGTGGCAAGGACCAGGTAGCCAGGCATTATGGAGGAAAGCCCCTGGGCTCTGAAGTTTGGAGGAACAGAAGGCCAAGTTCCTCGTGGGGCCTCAGAGCACAGCTCATTGACAAAAGCTGGAGCCACAGAGCAGCAGTCTTGGACGGGGCTTCAGAAATCCCGTCTGTGCTCTTGTTTTTCAGACCAAGAAGGCAATATCCAGAAGGGGCAGTGACCTGCCTAAGGCTACTTCAAATGTCAGGGCAGAGCAGAGATCGGGACTGTAGGCACCGAAGTTCAATGTCCTCTGGTCCTCCAGAGCCACTGGGCACCACAGCCAAAGAAGTCAGCAGCCCACTCGAGGGCCATCTTCCATGGGGAAGAAGCCACATCAGGTGGCATCAGCACAGAACATGGCACCCCACCCAACCACAGCAGGAAATGCTGCCTGAGGGGCTCCACACACAGGGAGGGGCTCTGTGACCTCCTGCCTGGCCTCGTCTGGCCTGAAGACCCTGCGCTGCTGTCATGAGGGATGCCCTTTGCACAGAACCTGCCATTATACCTGCTTCCAGGGAGTAGATCCTACCAGGACAGCCATGTCCCCTCCTAAGCCGGGTCACCCTGCAAAGGTCTCCTCTGCTGGGTGGCTGGGGCCAGAGGAGAGAAGAAGGCTTGGTCCTGAGGTGATTCCCCAGGCAGAAAAGGAGAGGCTTCTTTAGGCAAGCAAGGTGTGCAGAAAGCAAGCATTCTAGAGCTTTGCCCAAATGATAAGATGGTTAGGGAGTCCAGAGTGAGGGAAGAAACTTTTTTAATACTGGAGATTGAATCCAGAGGCACTTTACCACTGGGCTACATCCCCAGCCCTTTTTATTTTTTATTTTGAGACAAGATCTTGCTAAGTTGCTTGGGGCTTTACAAAATTTCTGAGGCTGGCCTCCAACTTGTGATCCTCCTGCCTCAGCCTCCTGGGTTGATGGCATTACGGGTCTGAGCCACCGCACCCAGTGGGAAGAAACATTTTAAGAAGAGCATCCCCTTCCTAATTTGGGGCCTGAGCCCAGGTGTCTGGGGATCTTGACTTTAGGAAAAATATTAAATAGAGGCCAAAAGCACTGCAACTGCCAAAGATGGCCATGAACTCTGTGTGCCACCATCCCTCAATAATGACATCAGGTAAGGCAATAAGCTAGGAGTGTCATGGGCATTATCTCATTGAAAACCTTACAACCACATGAGGTAATCCTATTATCCTCCCCATTTTAACTGAAGAACCTGAAACTTTGAGTGAGTAAATTACCTAACCTAAGGCAACTAATTACTGAGTGGCAGGGGCCAGGTTTAAACTAACCCCAAAGTCCTTACATGGCCTTCACCATGGTGGTCAGGAGACAGGGACGCAGCATATAATGAATGAACACGTCAACCAGCCACCTTTGGGTCATCTTGTCTACTTCCAGCCCTCTTTTGTCCAGGGAACACTTTAGTTAATGGGGGTAGTGGCCACACACACACTAGGTGGGACTGTTATCAAGAGTCCCAGCAAAGAGGATCTCACCACTATCCCTTCAAATATTTGGGTCAGTGTTCCCAGAGCAAGGTGTCCTGAATCACCAGCATCAGCCAGGCTGTCGGGGACCTTCAAGACCTCCATCAGTTGAGAGCCGACCTCACGCTCTCCTCCAGGGCCCTCCCCCTCTGCAGACAGAGCCCAGGAGACTTCCGGAGCAGATGGGCTCCCCTGCAGGCAGGCTGGGCTCAGACGTGCCCCGGCTTTCCCTCTTCCGGATCTGCTGCTATATGACAGGACAGTTCCTGCCAGGCCCAGCCACTAACCCTGTAGTGATCCTGGGCTCCTGACCATCCCAGAGCTGTGTGTGCGTGTGCGTGTGTTTACACATGCAAATGCACACACATGTACACTGCATGCAGCTGGGGGGGGGACAAGACTAGCCTTGTTCTGTCCCCACCCCCTGAGATGGGAAAGTGCCCACTCAGCAGTGGACAACCGGAGGGCAAAGGGTCCAGGACATGGGAGGAAAGGGGTCATGGAAGGACAGGGCTAGAGAAAAGAAACGTGACTTTCCCAAAGGAGTGAAGCTAATCAGGTGGGTCTGGATCCCGGCCAGCCACTTTCTCATGGACAACAGAGCAGAACAGGGACTGCAAATAATTAAGTACAAGGAGAGAGTCGGTCCTCTTGCCCTAGGGAAAGGAGGCCCTGCCAAGGCACCTCGGAGAGGAGGCTGGCAGCTCTGCGGCTACCAGTGCCCACCTTACTGGCTCTGAAAACTAGCCCATGTTCCTAGTCCCTCCTGGAAGGTTCCCGTCCAACTCCACCCTCATTCTCTTATCTAGAACCCTCCTCCCCAACCTGGAAGAGCAGGAAGGATTCTGTCCAAGGGCTTGGCCTGATGGGTTAGGAAAGCCTGCCCTGGTCTCTACCCCAGAGCCAGCCCCTGTGCCGCCACTAGGAAATTCCCTTTTCCGATAGCCACTACGGCCACAGTGACCAGTTCTATAGCTCTGCTATAGGCACATGTGTTATTATCATTTAATTCCTACAATAATCCTTCCTCTTAAAGTCCACTTCATGTGTGAAGAAAAAGGCTGGAAGGTTGGGAGTTTGCTGGGGACTCTTGACCCCTCCCATCATAGGCAGGTCCCAGCCCACTCTGGAGTCCTCAAGGGAGGAAGGGTGGAAGGGTGCTGTGAGTAATGAGACTCCCTTTGTCCCATGCCACACAGCTCGGGCAGTCACACAGCTAGTATGAACGGAGCTGAATTCCAGCAAGGTTTGCCCTCCCCTTCAGCTTCTAAGTTCAGTTAGGGAAGGAAAGAAGGAATCAGAGGAGGGGGTCCATAGAGATGCTGGGCATAAGTCCTAAACAGGCGACCTCAAAGAGGAGAGGCTGGGTGGGACAAGAGCTGGGAATAACTACGCCAGGCTCTGCCCTACAGTGGGGAGCCCGCTCCCTTAAGCACAGGCAAGGCCGCATGCGCAGAGGTCAGAGGTTTGTCCAAAAGGAGGCTCATCTCCTCTAGACCTCAGGGGAGGTCTCTCATGAGATCCCAGACCAGGAACCTACTTGCTTCTCAGATCTGGTCCCCTTTCCTTCTAGCCACAGTGAAGCTTGGCTCTGCCTGGCACGGGACAAAGGGGAGCCCTATTACTTACAGCACCCCTATCTTTCCTTCCTCTGAGGACTCTAGAGTGGCCTGGGTCCTGCCTGTGCTGAGACAGAGTTTGAGAGTTTGAGGACAGATGAGGTGGGCTGGGTTGTATCTCCTCGCAACCTTCGGAAAGTTTCTCTCAGTCTCAATTTCCTGGTCTGTGAAATGGGAATAGTAACATCTGTTTCCCAAAGTTGCCGGGACAGGCTGTTCAGCACTCAGCAGATGATCAATATATAGCAGTCACTAAGGCATTCAGAAATCGGATAGAACTTATCAACGTCTATCTGCTCTCGCTCTGGAAACCCTATTAAGTTTGGGAAGAAGACGGAGAGCTTCTTCCATCCTCCTGCAGGTTACGGGCAGCCAGCAGGGAAAGTCCTGGGAACCGCATCGCATGGTCAGGGACACCCCCAGGTTATGGGCTAGGGATGAAGTCAGTCCTCCAGCATCTCCGGGAAGGGATGGCAAAGAGCTTTGCTGTGGCAAGGTGACCCTCTCTCTAGGATTCCTTCAGGATACAAACCCAAGCCTCTTGCAATCTCCTGACCCCATGCAACATCTCCCCTGCCTCCTTCCAAGGCAGGCTAAAGGTGGGGGATCTCTGGGGACATGCCTGTCAGTCAGAGGTTCCAGGCATTCTCAAGGATTCTACTCTTTCAGGTCAGTGTCCAGGAACAAGCTTGTGTGCCCATGCCTGGGTGGGGAAGGCCACACATGATGAATCTCACAGGGTGCTGACAGGGTAGGGGCAAGTCCGTGGTGTCTGTGAGTCACAAGGATCAGGCCACAGGCCACAGCTGGGGAAAGCCGGGGAAGGTTGCTCAGGGCTGGGCTGGGGGTGGGGATGCAGGGCAGACAGCAGCACCCAGAGCCAAAGAGGTGGTGGGGACTTGACCTCCCACTCCTCAGCCCCAATCTCCCATCCCTACCGCCAGGAAGGGCTCGGAGAACTAAGAGGTCACTGGTGCCTAGAAGGGTGTTTACCCCATGGCACAGAAAATTGGCCACTGTCTCCTTGCCCAATTTCCACCGCAAGGCCTGCAGACGCTCAGGGAGCCTGCCCCCACCAGCAGAAACAAATGCCTCCAGCCCATATCCCATTCAGATGTCAGATTCCTAATGGTCTCCCCCAAGTAAGGCAGAATTCTCAAGCCACACCTCCTTAGCCCAACAGGCCACCCACCCTTCTTTCCCCATAGCTGCTTAACCCTTCGTCCACTGCTGATGGGGCGGGGGGGGGGAGGGGAGGTGTCACTGCCCCTCTGGACTTCCCGGGTGGGCAGAGAAGGAACAGACATATTCCCCAGCGGCCGCTCTTTACCACGCACCCCCGACGCTGGACCTGCAGGGTTTCACGTGTGCTTTCACGTTCTCTCCAGGGCTCTGGACTCCCAGCCCCTCCACCCCTAAGGCTGCCGATCTGGAAAGTTCACTATAGCCCAGAAAGCCCGTCAAGGCAGCGATCTGGGTCCTCTGGTCACTCTCGGGTCCTCTGCTCACCGGGGACTCCTGACCCCTGCCCTTCCCAGAAGGAAGGGCGCTTAGAAAGCGCCTAGCTCTCGACTGGGTGGAAAACTTTGCTTTGTAGGGCTCCGACGGTAGCCCAGGGGCCAAAACGAGTCCCAGATGGAGAGTCCCGGCGGGGCGCGGGTTCTGCGACTGCGAAATAGCCCTCCCTCCTCCGCGCCTGGAACTTGGGAGTGGCCTTCCCAGGGCATCTCCCACCCCCCAACACACGCACGCTCGGTGATCGCCGATCGCCCCTAGCTGCTCCGGTATTGCCCTCCAAACCCTCGCCCCGGAGGCGAAGAGACCGGCGCCTTTAAGGGCCGCTTCGCTTACCTTTGCTCCTTTCCCCGGCGCCGCGATGGCCCCTCCGCCGACCTCCCTGCTCGCGCTTGCCTGCTGCCCGCCCGCCGCACTCACCGCACCGCCCGCGGGACGCGCCGCGCGTGTCCTGGGTCGCCGCGCACCCACCCGCCACGGCCAGGAAGCTGCGGGGCTGGGCGCCGCGCCCTGCGCCCTGGTGGGGTCCCTGCCCCGGCGCGGGGCCGCTTCCCCTGATCCCGAAAGGTGAGCCGCTCCCGGGAGAAGCTGCAACCTGAGCTGGAGGAGGAGGAGGAGGAGGAGGAGGAGGGAGAAGGGGAGGGAGAAGGGGAAGGAGAGGGAGGGGTAGAGGAAGGTAGGGGAGAGGAGGGAGGAGGGAGGAGGGAGGAGGGAAGAGGAGGAGGAGGAGGAGGAGGAGGAGGAGGAGGAGGAGGAGGAGGAGGAGGAGGAGAGGAGAAGCCCGGCCCCCGCCAGAGTTTTTCACTGTACAAGTTGACTCCTCCCCCGTCCCTCCCGCCCTGCCCACAGCCGCTGCCAATCCCCAGGGCTCCCTCTGTCCGGGTGCCCACCCCTTTCTCCCACTCTGGGAACCAGGGTCCAAGTGCCTCTTCCTGATTCCTTCGTAGGGCTGTCCCTGAGAACCTCGACTAGGAGGATGCGGCCCTCAAAACTGGATTAGCCCAGGACAGGGGCCAGGGCACCAGAGGAGGTTCTCCAAGAATGGAAATCTCTAAATGTAGCCATCCTACCCTCAGAGTCTGATCCTGGACCTAGCACCTAGCGCCCTGATGTGCATGCATAGGTTCTGTTTGCCATTGTCTAGACAGTAATAGCCCTGGGACTATTCTGGCCAGTGGGACTTGTCACTTCCCTTCCACATCAGGGCCCGAATAAAACCCTTGCTACCAGCCATCCTTCACACTTTCCATCCTGAAAGGTAATTCAGTTTGTCCTTTCAGAATTAAATCCCACAGGCCAATTGAGACTCATCTAAGAAGGCTTACAGAATAACCAGTGCTCGTTCGGTTTTCATTTGACATAAGAGAAAACTGAGGCCCAGAAAGGAGATTGAACTGGCCCAAAGTCCCACAAGGAGTTGGTGGTTAAGTCATGATTAGAACCCAGGTTATGCCAAGCACCCATGCGGGAACATGCCTGTAATCTCCGCGATCCTGGAAGCTGAGGCAGGAGGATTGCAAGTTCCAGGTGAGCCTGGGCAACTCAGAGAGACCTTGACTCAATAATTAAAAAAGAAAGAAAGAAACAGCAGAAGGGCAGTGTGTGGAGGGGAGGGACTGGGACACAGCTCAGTGGTAGAGTGCCCTGGGGTTAATCCCCAGTATTAGGTGGGAGAGAGTCCATGCATGGCCTTTCAACCCACACCATCTGACTGGGGATTAAAAAAAATGCTGGGATGGCATGAAGGACACAGTGTCCTCATCTGGGATCCTCCCAGGCCTGCTTCCTTCTGAGGGTTGTGAGGAGAGGGGTGCCTCAGCTCTGGGGAGACCAAATTGAGAAGGTCTGTGTCCTCTACCCAGCCAGGGACATCTGGGGCCAAGTTCTCTTGAGGAGGGGTTAGGCCACACAATGTACATGTGTTCTGCCTAAACCCTTTCCCTGGGGAGAATGTGTTGAGAATAGAACGATTTCCTCTTGGTAGACATCGGCCTAAGGACCCACCCTCAGCTAGAGACAAAGAAAAGACACAGGGCACATGCACAAGAGTGACCAGTGGGTAGTTACCGCGTGGAGGGCCTCCCAGCTCTTTGCGACCTCTGTTTTCTCTGCCAGGGCATGCAGCTTTCCTGGCATGAGCACTTCATAAAAATGAAGCTGCCAAGGGTTACAAAGAGTGGTTGGATCCAAATTCTTGATACTGGGGAGAAGCACCCTGCTGGCCCCATGGTCCATGTGTGCCATGAGAATACTGGGAAGAAGGAAGGCAGGGAAAGGGGCAGGACTATGGCTAAGGACCTGTGTTTACTAGAGGATTAGAGAGAATGTGACCAAAGGGCAGAGTTTCAAGGAGCCAGGGGGATGTGATAGAGGTCTCAGCAAATATTTTGTAAAAATCTCTTAAATGCTGAATAATAGCCAGGTCTCTGGGCACCAAAAAAAAAAAAAATGAATAAAACTCCCTCCCTCCCCTCCAGGAGCTTGTGGTCAAACAAGGAAGGGAGATTAATAGGATACTCATGTTAGTTAGCTTTCCATTGCTGTAACAAATACCCGAGATAAACAACTTATAAAGAAAAAAGGTTTATTTTGGCTTGCGGTTTTGGAGGTTCCAATCCATGCTCACTTGGCCCCATTGCTTTTGGGCCTATGGCAGCACAGTGCTTTGTGGCAGGGAACACATGGCTGCTCAAAGCTGCCCATATCATAGCAAAAGAGAGAGGAAGAGGAAGGGGTTGGGGTTCCACCATCCTACTCAAGGGCACGCTCCCCCAATGACCTCAGGACCTCTCACCAGGCCCCATGTCTTAAAGGTTCCACCACCTCCCAGTAGCACCATGGTGAGGACCAAGCCTTTAACACATGGGCCTTGGAGGACTTTCAGGTCCTAACTATAGCAATGCTGCAGGCAGTAGGTTTGTGCTGGGGTCGTCTTGGAGAGTCACTCTGCTGCCCTTGAGCTGAGAGTTACCAGAGGAGAGGACATGGGAGGGAGGGAGGGTTTTTCTGCTTTTCCAAGAGGTCTGATTCCATGTCCGAAGTGCAGGGGTGAAAGAATGTGGCGCCACAATACTAGGAGGCCAGAGGTTAGAGTCTGGGCGGGGCTGTCTGTAGAGGGAGGGTGGTGCTGGGGCCTGAAGACCCTGCGACATACCCTGTGGCTAAGGAGCCAGGAACCTGTCCCCAAAACATGGGGCACCATGGAGCATTTCAGAGGAAAGCGACATCACCAGGTCTGTGATTTGAGACAATCTTCCTGCAGCTGAGTGGAGGGACTCATGATGGAGAATATGAGTGGAGATGGAAACCCCAGTTTGGAGGCTGATCCAAGTGAGAACGATGCAGGCTTGGACCAAAGCTGCAGCAGCAGCAGCAGCAGCAGCAGCAGGGAGAAAAGGAAGCAACTGATTTGAGAGAGATTTAAGAGACAGTCACAGAAGTCTGTGCCTGTTTGATTCTAGAGGATATGGGAGTGAAGACAGGCAGGGTTGGAAGCACCAATGTGATAGGCTGAGCAGGCAGGGCCTCGGAGCTTTCGAGGTGCGCCTTGATTCCTAGAACTCCCTTGTGTTGCTGTGTGATCTTGGGTCAGTGACTTAACCTTCCGAGTCTACTTTTGCAATCTGTAGGGCAAAGATATTAAAATCAATCTCGTGTAGTTGTTCATATTAGAGATAAAGTATGCTAAGGGCCCAGCTTAGGGCTTGGCTCATATAGGAACTCAATAAATAGCAGAAATGATTACTATCATATGTTCATTCAACAAACACTTTTGGAACTCCTGCCATGTGCCAAGGACTGATACTGATCTTTGGGCTAGAGGGATGATTTTAAGTTTCAGTTCTGGTTTTTAAGCAGCTCAGTAGCCACTGAGAGAGAGACGCACAGAGGACTGTCATATGTGTGGGAAATATTGGATAGGGCAGAGGAGAAGGCCTTAACTCTGCACCAATCAGGAGCAAATTCACAGGGAGCAGTGACGGCCTAAACACTGTAGAGCCAGCCACCAGCTCAGAGACTGTCACGTTACCCATCCCTCATTCTCCATCCCTGACATGGAACTGCATTTCAGAATCTCTGATATTGGCTTCTCAGGATCGCAGAAAAAGCTAGGCTGCAGATGGGTATCTCTATGGAGCCCAGAGAATGGGACACAGAGACTTGGCATTCCCAGAAAAGGGCCTGTGTAGATGGGCCGGACAAGCAGGGAGCCACGTGAGTGGGGCTTACGGCTGGATGGCGGGTGGCCCATGAGTATGTGCTGTTTGGACCTTCTTCATTTTTCTGCTTCCTATCTATGGCCTTCCAAAAATTCTCTTCAAACTCCTCCCATGCCAGTTTCTTTTCCATATGTCTATAGAAAGCCCAGGTCAATAGAAGCCACACCACCTAGGGCCTCCACTAAGGAGACATGTCCACCCTGCGGCTCACCAAGCAAGACCTGGGGATTTTAGGCCACATAGGTGTGACCTTGGGCAGGTCCACCTCTACTTATTTCCTATCTGTAACTCAGGGATGGTAACAGCCCCTCTCCCCTGGGGCTGCTGTGAGATTCCGATGAGATGTGAACTTGGCACTCAGTCAATGCTGTTTTCCTTCTTCTCAGCCCATTAACTCCTCCTTGCACGGGGTCAGACAACAGCTTCGCAGCTGGGATTCCCACTTCCACCCTACCCCCATGGTACCCTGGCTTCTGAGGTCCCTCCCCTGTGGGCCCTGCAGGGGTGTTTCCTTCTGCCAGCCTGTGGTGTCTGTAGCGTCCCTGGGAGGTCCTAGTCACCCTAGCAGTGCAGCAGTGACACTGGCAGGCCTCAGAGCTTGACAATGGGGACCCTAGCAGCAGCCCAGCCCACTCCCTGCTCTGATCCTCCCTCTCCTCCTTGCAACCAGTGACATGTTACCGCTCAGCAGCTAGGACAGTTGTCCCTGGGTGCCTGAGGGCTGAGTGGAGAAGCTGGAAACAGCTCTCCCCAACAAACTGTGTGGGCAGCACATTTGAATAGCTTCTGAAAACCCAAAGTTCAAGTCCGCCCCATTCCCTCATCCCAGGCCCCGCTTCCAGACAGGGAGAGTTGGCCAGGGAGAACCTCCTTCCCACCCACAGCCTCTCCTCCCCTCTGGCCCTACCCACGCCCAAGCAGGCACAGCCTCCGAAAGCACCGCAGGGCCCTTGGAAGGCTGGAGAGCTGATTCTGCCCCTGAGATACAAGAGGCACTTTGTTTATCTGGGCCTCAGTTTTCCTCTTCAGCAAAATGGGAATAGTATGAATGTCCATCTCTGGGGATGTGAGAAGAAGACAGTGCTTTGTGAACTGTCAAACCATCTGTGTGTGGAGGAGATCACTAATGTTTGGTTTACGGGTCCTCCTCAGTCAAGTGAAGACATGCAAAATGGGAAACCAAGCAAGGGTAGAGAAGCTCACCGCAACAGCATGTATCTCCTTGGCAGGGAGGACAGAGATTGGCAGCAGAGACCAGAGTGTAGATGGACCCACTGCGGCCCAACTGGTTTGAGTGTATGAGTCAGTGGGGACAGCAGGACTTGGCCAAGTGGAGCCGATTCTTGCACCTCTGGCTAAACGCAGATCATTGTTTTCCAGTGATTTATGGGGAGTGGGTGTAATTTGGAGAAAAATGTCGTTTACTTGGTTCTAGTGTGATTCCAGTGAGAGCCGAGGACTTCCCACTTCATCTTCGTGCCAAACATGGCATCCTCTTTTCATTATTTGCATTAAATGTACAGGCATGTGAGCACTTCTGCAGTGTATGTACACACACATCATGCACGACCACTCTAGATTTCATTGGGGCAACAGCTGCATCCCCAGAGGGTTCTGGGACAGGGTGGCCACGTAAACAGAGTCAGCCAATCGTAAGCCTGTTGACCCTAGCAACCATCAAACCAATTAGAACTTCACCCCTGCATCCAGCAGTGCCTTCCAAACTTCACACACACACACACACACACACACACACTTTCTTCAAGCTGATGCATTGCCATGGCAACGAAACCACCATACAGGGCTGGAGTAAATGGGAAATTGTCCCTTAGCAACAGGACTGAAATGGTCACTGGGGTGAGGACGCAGGCAACACTGGTGAGGGAGGTCACTGAGAGGACCTCCAGGCAGGGTAGGGAGGAGGGAGACTGCTGGTTTACGTGGGCTCACTTAGCCCATTTCTTTAGGCCTGGGCCTTGGTTTGCATACCTCTAGAATGGGACTAAAGACTCCTACTTGTATTAGAGTATGCACTTAGACCATGTAGTACTTTTCAACTAATAAATGAGGAAAAATACATTTTCCTCTAGGAAGACTTTAAGAATTAGGAGGCTTCTGGGTAAAAGAGGACTAACCAATCCCTAGAAAGACCTAAAATCAAGCCCCAAAATCCAGCTCCTAAGTTCATCATAGAGTTAACCTTGAGTCTAGTTGGAAACATTTATTCAGTAACTACCGTGTGCTGAGACAGGTGCTGTTTTCAGCTATGACCAGGTAGACTTTGAGGGGCCCCATTAGAACATCTTGGCTGAGTCTTTGAGCAGCATTCAAGAAGCCTGTCAGATGGGCCTGGGACAGGTGCTTGTGGAGGTGGCAGACAATCTCGGGAGACTTGGCTCAGGGCCAAGGATGAAGGCCAAGCTCAGACCCTGTAGGTCCACGTGTAACCTGGCCTCTTTCACCCCCACAAACCTTGCTTCTGTCAGTCACCTTAACAACTTGACAGTGGTCTACCCTGCCCAGTTGCTTCCGATAGCTACCAACAGCAGGCCTCTTGGTCCTAAGCTTGTCTTCAGAATCTAATGAATTCAAGGATCCCCTTCCCCAGAACTGAAAACACAGAGGCACAACCTTTTCCATTCACTTTCAGGAGCTTTGGGCCTCTTCAAGTTCACTCAGGGGCTCCTTTCATCCAGGCATGACATAGGAGGTCCCATGTGACCTGGCTCTGCCTCCATTGGCAGCTCATCTTGATTTTCTCCCTCTCGTGGTGTCCAGCCACATCAAATTCCTCATATTCCCACTGTCTGTCCCCTGAGGCACAGGACCCCACGTCTGTCTCCTTTACTGGACTAGGAGCTTCCCCAGGCCAGAAGTTGTACCTGTAGCCTTTGTGCTCCCCGTATCTAGCACATCGTAGGTGCTCCCTGGGGTCTAGAGAACCAAAATGGCAGAACTGAATGGGCACAGGAAGCAGAAGGGAAGCAACAGATGGGATGTTAGGTGCCAGGAGAAGGGGGAGTCAGGAAGAGCCTGGGGGTCAAGGTAGTTAAGGACTGAAAGGCACCATGGAATTTGGCAACTAGGAAGCCACTGGTAGGGTGACCAACTGCCCCATTTTGCCTGGAACTCTCCCAGTTCCAGTATTGAAAGCCCTGGATAAACAAACAGTTGGTCACCCCAGATTGGTGACCTTTCCAAGGGCAGTTCTGTAGGTAGAATCAGGGAGGCAGAGGCCTGGATATGGTGAGCTGATGGGCGGATGGACTGTGGGGAGGGGCCCTGGACGTGCTGTGGCTGCTGAGCTGTTTGTGCTGATAGGAGGAGGAGCCTGAGGACGGTGCCAGCCACTGATCCTGCCCCCATCGCCCTGGAGAGAAGGCAAACAAAGCCGATGGACGTCAGGGACACCGCGTACACGCTTAATGACTTCTTTCCGAAGGGCTCCAAGCGTGCTACCACGGTCACCCAACGAGTCCTGCCACCACCTCTGATCCACGCGGGACCAGCAACCCTCTGTCCTCTGATGTCCTGCAGCAAGCATCTGTGTGTTTTATTCTGTTAGCGTGATTGGTCCTGCTTGGACTCCTGGCGGCTGTTCTCCACTTTTGAACTGTTATTTAAGAATCTCATTTGGGACCAGACTCTGGTGCACACCTGTAATCTCAGCCACCTGGGAAGCTGAGGCAGGAGGATCACAAGTTGCAGGATGCTTGGCAACTTAGCAAAACCCTGTGTCGAAATTTTTGAAAGGGGTTGGGGTTGTGGCTCAGTGGCAGAGCACTTGCCTTGCATGTGTGAGGTCCTGGGTTGGATTCTCAGCACTGCCTATAAATACATGAATAAAATAAAGTTCTATCAACAACTAAAAAAATATTCTTAAAAAAAAGAAATTTTTGAAAAATAATAATAAAAGGGCTAGGGATGTAGCTCAGTAGTAGAGTATCCCAGGTTCAATCCCCAATACAAAAACAAAAAACAAACTCATTTTGCTTTGTGTAGATTGCCCAATAATTTCCATTCTGACCTCCTCAATCCCTGTCTCTCTCTTTCCCTCACTTTCCCCTTTCCTTCCTTCAGTTGACACTAAGTAAGTGCTGTTCATTCAGTGGGCAAGGTGCCAGTCACAGTTCCTGCTGTCTCCCAATCTGGGATCAAGCCTCCTAAACACGGGGAGTTTTATACCCCTGAGCTGTAGAAGGGCATCCACGCAGGACTTCATCGAGTCTACAAACCATAATGTTACATGCCAACAGTGGGGGGGGGGGGGAATGAGAGAAAGGAAAGTTTATGGGAGATAGAGATATGTTTCTAAAGACAGAGTCTGTAGAAATTGGCATGTTCAAGTGTGATCCGTCTGCTGAATTCAAGTCCTCTTTGTGTGATAGGAACAAATTTCTTACCTTGATTTTCTGACTTGTAGAATGGGAATAAGGCAAGCACTGTTCTCATAGAGTCATGGTGAGGGTAGATGAAATATGTATGTAAATAACTTAGAATAGTTCTTGGAACATAGAGGATGGTTAGTATTAGTCATTGTTAGCTGCAGAGAAAAAGAGGACCTCTTATGAGATTCTCAAAAGGTTCTAGGAGCCACCATCCATTAGGTGAGCCTGACCTTTGTGCTGACCATGGTGGTTTCTGTGACAGGTGCTAAAGGGGACTTAGTCTGATGTGCGGTTGGGAAACCTTGAACTTCCTCTCTGCATCTCCCCAGCACTGACTGGCTCAGGACCCTGCTCTAAACAGCTATTCAGAAATCAAGACTATTGGGATCAAACCCCAGTGCCACTGAGTAGTGTGCCAGGTTGGAACATAGAAGAAGAGAGACCAGAACTCTATTTCCCCAGCAAGTGGGGTTAGGGAGGAAAAAAAAAAAAAGGCCTTTGCTCTTGATCTCATTAAAAGCAATAGCCTCCACAGTAATTAGGCACCCGTAAATTACACAGCCTGCCTCTGTCAGCTGGCTGGCACTATCTCATTAGCCAGGGTGCCGAGAGACACCACACACCCTACTGGGAGCTGCCTCATTGCCAAGTTCCTGCTCCATAATTAAACACAAAATCCCAACCTCATGGAGGTACTCACCCACCCCTCCTGGGAGAGATAGGGAGTCAGTGGGGAGAGGGGTCAGAGCAGAGGTGAGGCCTTGTTCTGGGCCCTGCTCAGAAGGGTAACTAGAGGTGTGAGTTGCAAGCTTCCAGCTCCCAGGCCCTCCCATGACCTTGACAGCAGATTGGGGAGCATTGGGAAGGGAAGTGACAGGGTACTAAAGGAGAGGAGAGAGCCCTACTTCCTCCTAACTGGACACCCAGGACCCAGTGAGAACAAATGAGCCAGTTTGGCTCCTAGGAGATTGTAAGGTTGGACTTTAGGAAGTGAGGTTCTAGAAAGGGAGGTTGTGAGGTCCTGGCTCCAGTTTTGTCTGAGAACAGCTGGACACCCCCACCCACCTGCCACCACACACACACACACACACACACACACACACACACACATACACACACACATGCACACCCCACTCCGTTGGTTTGAAACTTGACAAAGACTGATGGGATAGATGCTGGAGTGAGCTACAAGGAACTAGATGTCCCCAGAGGCTTTACAGCCATACCTGGAGTAGGGGGTAGCCAGCTGGTGGGTCCACAGAACACGCTGGCCACGTAACCAGCTGTGTGGTAGGAGAAAGCATTTCACAGACCTCTTAGGGTATGGGCAAATGCCTCTCGCTGTTGAGCTTCTCTAGCGACACAATGGTGGGGCTGGCTAACCAGCAGGGCTTTTGCTGTGCTGAGCGGGGAATGCAAACCAGACTGGGGAGGGAAGAGGGACAAGGTTGGCCCTCCTCTCTCCACTCCCACAGAACCCTTGGCCTCCTTTCTAAACCTATTTTGAACAAATGTTTAAAAGATGTCCTGATGAAAAGGTGCCAAGTGATTAGCCTGCCCTGAACACCCACATGTCTCCAGCCATCCGTGACCACCAGCCTGAGGACAGAGAGGAAGCCCCAACCTACCCAATGGCCGCTGCCCAGGGTGAGGAAGGGAACAAGAGGAGAGGGGACAGAGGGCAGCTGCGGGGGTCTGGATGTTCCACACTGCAGCTCTGGATCCTGATGGGAAAGGACAGAGCCACAGATAAAATCATCCAGCATAAGCAGGAAGGTGAGCTTGCTGGGGACAGACAGGGGAGACCCAGAGGCCAGAGCCCCTGAAACCTCCAAGGGCACATAGAGAATGTGGATGCTGCTTGGTGTGTATTTGCATGACATCTCATATTAAGACTGAGCCACTGGATGGGCGGCCAGCATCCAGCTGTGCCCAGGGCCCTGACTCTGTTGACAGGCAGAAAACTGCACAGAAACCCCCCCAGCAGCCGGCCCTCCCCGGGTGGGTGTGCTGACTCTCAGTGGCCCCAGGTCAACACTATGATTTTTGCCCTTCCCCCTCCCTCAATGTGGGCAGGGAGAGGTAAGGACAGCCTTGTGGTGTTGACTCATGGTGTTGTCCTCTGAGGTTAGCACAGCACAGAGAAATGCCTGGGCAGGCTGTGGCCCTCTCATGTCTTGCTAGAAATCCCAGCTCGTGGCCTGCCTCAAGTATGTGTCCATCACATATGGAAACAGCTGTCCCACCTCCACCACTGCCTGGAGGAACTGAGCCCCCAGCATGTCACCCCCTGGGACCAGCAGGGAGTCCTTTGCCACCACCCCAAGTGAACCCAGCCCTGGAGTCGTAGCTAATTTCCCTAATTTCCTCCTAGACCAGCTTCCCCTTTTCCTGCAACCTGGTACGGACTGGGGCCCCAGAGCAGCCAGGTGTAGCTGAAGGGATGAAGCAGGGCCCAGCAGAATAGGGAGTGTCACCAGGATTATCCTCACAGTCTCTTGTCGGGGTGAGCTCTGTGGCCAGAACAACAGGGGCTCCCAGGGCCTCCCAGGAGCACAACCTGGCTGCATGATAGGCAAACACCAGGACTGTTCAGCTTCAGCACACCTGGCTGATCAGCTAGGTCCAGGTATCCTACACCCAAATGAACAGGCATGTCTAGTCAAAATTATCAGAACATGTTGGTGACTACCAGGTGAAAACGCCCCAGTGGCTAGGCCACAGTGGTAAGTCCAGTTGAGTGACTAGGTGTGACCAGACACAATACCTGATATACCAAGCTGTCCCAAATCATACTGGTGTGTCAAATGGCCTGGCAAGAAAGACTCATTCCAGGGGGCCAGCCACTCCAGGTGCCCAACCCAGCCTCCCAGGTGGGTGGTACCTGGCAGTGCCTCAGGTAGCCACAGGAAGGAAAGGATTTGTGACCTGGAATTGGTACTTCCCCAGTCAGCTGGCCCACAGGGCCCCGGGGCACTGATATCTCGCAGCATTTCTTCTCTCCCAGGATTCCAGCCATTCACAAACCCGCGGACCACACTGACTTTGCTCTCTTGATTAAACAGCTGGCGACTGAACCTGATCCAATATTTGCTCCTGGAGAGAGGGCAAGGGACAAGCGTCACCCCAAACTGCCCAAGGTGCAGCTGGCTGGATTCTGGGGGAGGAGAAGGGAGAATTGGTTCACTTTTCTGGGTTTCTTTCCAGACCTGAGGTATCCCCCCGACCCTGGAGAAGGGACTAGAAGGGAACTTTGTCCCTAGGGAACTATTCCTGAGAGGGGTAAAAATGAAGAGATGAGGGAGCTCAGCCAGGAGTCCTCAGAAACCCAAGCCACCCCCTGAGACGAGAAGGTGCCTGGTCCTGCCAGGTACTCCTGTGGGAGGCTTCCAGGAAACGGGGCTCCCCGTAGGAAAGAGGTGGGCCTGGTTTTCCCTGAAAGGGAGTGGGAGGAGGAAAGAGTGAGGGAGACTTGGGCAAGACCCTTGCTGAGGAGTGGAAGCAAGTGCTCCATGAGCACCAGGGCCAGTGGCTGCCCTCTCCCTCATCTGCCCCCAGTCAGGCCATGGGGACTCTAAGAATCCAGAAATTTCCTTACATTCGGCATCTTAATTTACTTGTCCTTATGTGATTAGCCATAAGTCTAGAAACCCAGGGAATGCTGCAGGTTATTTAAGGGAGAAGTAGCTGAGGAGTCTCTCACCAGCCGCACTCAGAGGAGAGGCAGTCTGGAGAGAAGAAATATGGGCTGCTTCAAAGAGGGACAGAGATAGGGCGGACAGTGGAGCTTGCTGAAGACAAAGAAGGTGAGAGTAGGGGGCAGAGCGTTTGCTGAGGGAACTGGACTTCACTGGGCACTGATTACATGTCAGGCATTATCTACACCAGATCATAGTTAGTCCTCAGGGGAACATGAAGCAGGTGTTGTTATCCCATTTTACAGATGAGGAAACTGAAGCTCACAGAGGTGAAGTGAGTTTCACAGTCACTTAGTGTGGGACAGCACTGAATACGAATCCAGGTGCATCTGTCCTGAGCATGTATGCTTTTTGTAATGCACTTGTGCTGAAGCTCCAGGGCCCCTCCAGATGCCAGCAACCCAGCACAGGGCAGGTCATACTCGGGCAGGTCAATCTTCTGCCACACCTCAGGGTGCCCATACTCAAACGCCATGTTTCCTGGCACCCCACCTGAACCCTTGAGGTTCTTGAAGTCAGAGGCAGCATCACCCAAGAGAAGAAAAATCTCTGAGCTAAGAAGAGTTTGGTTCAGACTCCTCTCACTACCTTCTGCAACCCTAGGCCAGGGGTTAATTTCTCTAAGTTTTTTTTTAATCTATATACAGAAACTGATCATGAGTGTAGCTCAGTGGGACAGCACTTGCCTAGCATGCACAAGGCCCTGGGATCCATCCCAGGATAATGCCTTACAGGTAATCACCACACCAAAACAAAAAAAGAGAACTTGATTATGCCTACTCCGTAGGGTGGTTTGACAGTTAAATGAGGTAGTACATATACAAGTCTAACACCTTGTAATTGCTTAAGAACTGAGAGTTCTCAGCAGGGCTGGCTTCAGAGACATGCCACAGTGCAGTCATGCAGGCCCTGTGCTCAGAAGGGCCCCACTCAGAAGGCGCCATGCTTGACTGGATATTCTGTGGTTACCTCCCTGAAATTTGTGTGTGTGTGTGTGTGTGTGTGTGTGTGGTGCCAGGGATCAAACCCAGGGTGTTGCGCATGCTAGGCACACACTCTATCATGGGGCCACATCTCCAGCCTTCCTTAAAGTTCCTAGTGCTTTTGAACAAGGGGCTCTGCATTTTCGTTGTGTTAGGCCTCACAAATGATTGAGCCACTTGGCTTGGGTTCCATTCCCTGAATCCAGAAAGGACTAACTGTGTCCCCTACTCAAAATCAGAACCCCATTTCACCCTTTTGGGATTCCCCAGGCCCAGGAAATGCTTCTCTGCTCATCCTCCAAGCATCTCGCTGTGGCTTACAAAAAATCAGAGAGAGCCAGACAGGCTCTGTCTGTGCTTCAGCTGCTGGCACCTCCAGGGTGGTGGCAGCAATTCCTTCGGCTCCCTGCTCCCTTCAGAAGAGGGAATTGGGGAGGAAGATCTTTGTGTGTGTGTGTGTGTGTGTGTGGTACCAGGAATTAAACTCAGGGGGCACTCGACCACTGAGCCACATCCCCAGCCCTAGTTTGTGTTTTATGTAGAGACAGGGTCTCACTGAGTTGCTTAGCGCCTCGCTGTTGCTGAGGCTGGCTTTGAACTCGCGATTCTCCTGTCTCAGCCTCCCTAAGTGCTGGGATTAAAGGTGTGAGCCATCATGCCTGGCTTTGAGGAGGATCTTGAGCCCAGGTTTCCTGGCAATCAAGCCAGCAAACATGGTCCTCCTGATGTCACCGATGTCACTGGCCCGGCTAGGTATCAAATGCCTCACAAGGTTGGGAGCCTCCAGTTCCCAGGGACTCGCTTCCTCCACTGAGGGCTGGCAGCATGGTGTGGCCTCCTCCCCAGCCACTGGGTGAGGGCTGCAGGCTGGAACGGGAGCTGAGCTCTGAGCAGCACAAGCAGGAATGAATACCAGACAGGTGCTCCGAGAGCTGGGGCTAAACCCGCCTCCCCTGCAGCTCACACTGCTCAGAAGGCCTGACCTCCACAGGGTCTGCCTCTAAGTTTTTTTTAGACTCCTGTCCCCAGAGGCTCAGGCAGTTGCTAAATTGGCTGTCTGGGCCCTTCTATTGACCCCTGAGAAGTAACTCTGCAGGGGAAATGGAAACAGAGCTTGAGGGCCTCTCTGCGCCCCCTCCCCCATTTAACCCATTTCAAGATCTAGGAGCTTTTCACAGGGACACTAAAGAAGGGTGGAGCTGAGGAAGGAGATTGGGAAGAAGAGCCTAGGGTCTAGCTGCACGACTTGAAGAAGGATCACAGGTCAACTCTGAGACCATGACGTAGGAGAGCTGGAGCTTAGAGAAACTGAGGTCACAGCGGGAAATTAAATCACCCAGAGTCACAAAGGTAGGACTGGACCCTGGGTCACCTAATGCCCAGCCCAGGGGTCTTTCTACTTCATCTTTGGACTTCAGCATCAGAGATAAACATGGTGAAGGGAGACAACAAGACAGTCTTCTCTCCTTGCCCCCTACATGCATGCACACGTGTGTGTACACACACATGCACACGCATGCACACACACACAATCTACTCTAGCTCTAATCACCCCTGGAAACTGAAGAAAGGGAGGTGAAAGATCCTTACCAATCAGGTAAAAAGGACATCAAGGGCCAGGTGCAGTGGCGCACACCTGTAATCCCAGAGGCTCGGGAGGCTGAGACAGGAGGATCGAGGGTTCAAAGCCAGCCTCAGCAATGGCGAGGCGCTAAGCAACTCAGTGAGACCCTGTCTCTAAAAAAAAAAGGACATCAAGAGAAGGAGGACATGCCCTCTGAGTCCACCATTTCATTGACATGACCTCTGAAATCTGAGGCCCCTGGAGTGACAGGATCGGAGCTGCCAGGTCCCTTCTCCCTGTTGCTGATCACACACGGCTGCTTTCTTTCTGAGTCCCAGGTTCAGGCCTTAGGGCCTCTTCCTGGGAAGGAGAGACCTAGGGAATTTCCCATTCAGGGATGATCTTGAAGCTAATATTAATTGCTAGTATTTCTAAGCACTTTCTATGTACCAAGCACTGTTCTAAGAGCTTTTCGCATATTGTTGTCTAATACACAACCCTGGCCATGCAAATGCTATTATTGTCCCTGTTTTATAGCTGAAGGGACTGAACTAAAGGTTAAGTAATATGCCCAAGGCCACATAGCTAGTAAACTAGAACTGGGATTTGGACTTGGACTTGGTAGCTCATCTGTTCAGATGAGCACTATCTTTCCAGATCCTGCTTCAGTGCTCTTGTCAAGATAATATCTAGTTGAGCCTCATTCAATGTGTTTTCAGCTGGAAAAGGCTACATGTGCCACTTTCCTATGATTTGGCTTCAACCAGGAGGTAAATCCTTGGGGAGATCAGCCTCTGCCTTAGCCCCCTTTGATGGCCTATGCTGCCACCTGCTGGCCACAGAGAGTTAAGACTGGTCCTGTGGGTGTTTTTCAGGATTCTTCTTTCTGGGTGAGGTCATCTTCACCCATGGCTATAGGGCCATCCATATGCTGTTGACTTCCAAATCTTTCTCTCCTCTGAGATCCAGGTCTGTGTATCCCAATGTGAACGCCTAACTCTCCAGCACCCCATGACCTCCTCAGGTGACATGGCTCCCAAGTGCAGAGCAGGAACCAGACCCCAGTTCTCTTCCTGTGACAGTGCCACACTGCTTTTCCAACAACGCAGCATCAAAGACACACTGAGTCCCCTGAGAGGAAGAAGATATAGATCACATGCTGGTGGCAGAGGAAGAATTTAGACCCCAATCAGAGTGGTGGCAAAACCAGTTTCTTTCTCTAATATGCTGTCGCTCCTAGGGGTGTGGAGAAGGGAAATGGCTTCCAGAACAAACAGGTATGTAAGCTGAAGGGCCCATGAGGCCAAGGTTGGTGGCCAAGGAGCTGCAGGAAAGGGAGCACTGAGACTCCTGCACCAGTTTCTCTGAACGAATGAGTTCCCTGGAAGAGAGGGCAGAGAACAGAGGGCGGGACCCTGGGTTCTGACATCCCTGAGGGGACTGGAAGAAGAATGGACAAAGAAAGAGCGGTCAGATGGAAGGAGTCAAAGCACGAATACTTTAGAGACAGACTCCTACATCTTAGAGCAGAGGTTGGGAAATTACAGATTACCACCTGTTTTTGTACCACACAAGAGCTAAGAATGTTTTCTTTTCCTTTTATTTTTTGGTACCAGGGATTGAACCCAGGGACACTTAACCACTTAGCCACATCCTCAGCCCTTTTTTAAAATATTTTCTTTAGAGACAGGATCTTGCTGAGTTGCTTAGGGCCTCACTAAGTTGCTGGGGCTGGCTTTTTGAACTTATAATTCTCCTGTCTCAGCCTCCCTAGCCACTGGGATTATAGGCGTGAGCCACTATGCCTGGGTAAGGATGCTTTTTCTTTTTTTCCTTTCTTGTGCTGGGAATTGAACCCAGGGTCTTGTGCAGTCTTGTAAGATTTTTCTTTCTTTCCTTTTTTTTTTTTTTTTTTTTTTGCAGTGCTGGGTATTGCACTCAGGAGCACTCTATCACAGAGCACATTCCCCAGCCCATTTTATTTTTTATTTTGAGACAGTGTCTTACTAAATTGCTTAGAATCTTGCTAAACTGCTGAGGCTGGCCTCAAACTTGCAATCATCCTGCCTCAGCCTCCCAAGTTGTTAGGATCACAGGCATGTGCCACTATGTCTGGCCAAGCTGCCCTGATTTTGCCATGACAAAACTTTCCCCCAAAATGAACCTAGATCTTCCCAGCCCCTGGCTCCATAGAGCCTAGCCTACAGAGGAATTCTTGCTCTACCATTAGGAACTTGAGCGAGCCCATACCCCTAATCCTTAGGATCTTCATATTTAGAATGGGTATAGTAATATGGAAAGTTTGCTGGGAATTCTACAGGACAACGAAGTTCATGCCACTGCTGGTGCTTGGTGGCATTCTGCCATTCCCAGACCCTAGGCAGGTTGGCTCCAAAGTGGGTGCACCTATCACCTGTGTCCACTAGAGGGCAGGCAGGACCTGCTGGATGCCTGGAAGCGTCAGATGGAGCTGATCTGCAGGTTGCCCGGCCTGGGGAGAGGTGCCCTCCCCTGCTGTTTACAACTGTGGCCTTTGATCAGCTCCTGTTCTCCTCATGGCCTGCTGAGGGCCAGACTGGTGCAGAGATACCGCTGGGGCAGGCCAGCCTTTTTCTTGCCCTTTCTCCCTCTCCCAGGGGCAGGGCAGACTGTGGCCAGGTCACTGGGTAAACATTCCTTGGCCAATAGGTCTGTTTGCAGGGCTTTGCAAAGCTCTTTCTTACAGGGAAGGCTGCCAGCACCTTACATGATCCTCTAATGACCCTGGGATGCAAGTAGAGCAGGTGGCACAATACCCTTGGATCCACGTGAGGAAACTGGAGCTCAGAGAGGTTATGTGACTTGCCCAAGACCCCACAGCTAGTGAGCAGGCTGGGGTTGGAGCTGGTGTGCTCTGTGGCTCTGTCCTAAGAGCAGCTGCCCTTACGGCTCACGCTTTCTCTGAGGAGGCTCCTTTTCTACAGCTTCTCTCACTATTCCTGCTTGGGCCCTTGTCGCTGATAAAACACCAAGCCACCCTTTCTACATATGTGGCAGGTGCTTCCACACATGATCTCATTCCTACTGAATCCCAGAGGATTTGAGGACAGTGACTGTTCTTTTAAGGGCTTTGAATGCAGTTGGGAACACAAAGACAGAGAGCCCCCAACTCACACATACAGATGTGAGTCTCAGCAGTGGATCCAAGGGACAGCCAGGGACAGAGGTTGGGGGCTGATGTGGTCAGGAAAGGCTGCCAGGAAGACAGAGGCCTGGGAAGTTGTGGGGATTGACAAGACAGGAATGCTCAGGGTCTTTTGGGGTGTAAGTGACCAACATAAGCATGTAACACAGCAAAGCAAAGAGGCCCGTAACGTTAGAGGAGGCTGATTCACAAAAAGCCTTGAGTGTCAGGAGAAAGGAGGTAGATTTGGTCATGTGGGCGATGGGGAGACAGTGAAGGTGTTTGAGGGAGGGAGTGACCAGTGAGGAGGAGGATGGGTGTCTTGGGAGGGAGCTGGTGGAGGTGTTTCTGTGGTGCCTGGAGACATGAGGAAGAGGGCGCAGGTTTGGGGAGAACTGCCAGAGGGTCACACCTGATGTGTTGTGGAGGGGGAAGGAGAAGGACCAGCCCAAGATGGGGACACCTGGAGGGCCAAGCAGTGTGTGTCTGTGGTGGAGACAGTGTCGGGAGAGGATGACTTCTTCTTTTCATGTGAGGGTGAATTTGAGGGCATTGAGTAGAAATGCTCTATGAAGAGACCAAGATGCGCACGCCTGTGATTCTCAGCAGCTCAAGAGGCTGAGGCAAGAGGATTGCAAGTTCAAGGTCAGCCTGGGCAACTTAGCAAGACCCTGTCTCAAAAGAAAAAAAAATAGAAAGGGCTGGAGATGGTAGAGCGTCCCTGACTTCAATGGGGAGAACCAAAAAACAAAACAAAACAACCACCCAAACACAAAAACCAGAACAGGACATTAGTTGGAAGAACCAGGGCTTTAGGTGTAGATGAGGAAGGAATCAGCCACGTGGGTGTGGCCATTGCAGCCCTGAGGGGGAATATGGACACTGGCTGCCCTGGTGCAGAGAGAGGCAGGAAGAGGAGCCAGAGGTGGAGGAGGGTCCTAGGGAAAGGGTGTGTGCTGGGGTCCCCCTAGTAACCAGTCCCCTTCCCCCTCCCAGCAGCTCCTGAGTCTGGAAGCCTCACAGGCTCCCAAGTCACATAGCACCCTAGCAACCTTGCTGTGTCCTTAGGGGTATTTCTCCCGTAGCCTGCCATTCTCCGAATGGCAGGGCTTTTGATGGAGAGATTGGGACCAGAAGCTCTTTCCATCAACACCAACAGGGACAAGCAGTGCCAAGATCAGGTCAGTCCCATGGGACCTCAGGGGAACCCGCCTGGGAGACACCAGACTGAGGAAGACGAGGCAAACAGGGAGCCACTGGGCCTTTGGTGACACCTCGAGTTACTCCTTCCTCCATCCCTGAGGCATTTGTGAACGAACAAATGTCCTTTACTGTTCAGCCAGTTAGGGTGTTTCCTGTTCCCTTCAAATGGAAGATTCCTCACTCCTGCCCAGGGAGTGGAACCTGGAGAATGTGACTTGAGAACATGTCAGATGGAGGAGGGTGAATGGTACGGAGGGCTGAGTGTCAGGCAAGGTGTTTGCATCCCCAAAACTCTGTGATCTATGGATCAGCATGACTTCCGGAACCAGGAAGCCCCTATACTCTGGACTCCGGACTCACCATCCAGTCCTTATACCTCAAGGGGGAAGAGGGATTGGTCTTTGGGGAGCTATTCCCGGGGGTCTTCCTTGCTCATATAGCACCCCAAGCCCCCACTCAATTCCTTTCCAGAAAACCTTGGAGACTTAATGTCCACTCCTTACCTCTTTGCCAAATCCCACTCACTTAACTTCTTCAGAGAAGAAAAAAAAAACTACCAATTTAAAAAACTCTATAAGCAAAAAGAGACCACATTCTTCCTTTCCATCCCAATACCTGGCCAGTTCATCCTAGTGTCTAACTCCATTCCTCCTACTGAGATTGGATCTCCGCCCTCCCACTGACCTGCTCTTGCTGGTGGGCCTGTGGGGCATCGGAAGGTGATGCACCAGCTGCGGGGAGAGATGGAGGCAGCCCAGTAGGAGGACTGCAGAGGCTGGTGGGCGCCCTGCCCCAAACATGGTGCCCTAGGCTATAACAAGGGCCAGGCCTTTCCTGAGCGGATTACCATTGTGGTCCAAGTGACTGAAGCTGCCGAGAATGCTGTTGTAGCAAGAGGCTTACCGACACCCAGCCCTGGCATGTCCCGGCACACAGACGAAAATAAGCAGAATAAGCTCCCAGCACTAAGCCTCCCCATTGTCTCGCTTGTTGCTAAAACACCTTGTTGAGACATCCGCCAAGCGCCTCCCCTGAGGAACTACCTCTGCAGCCCTGTGGGCTTCCCCTCTCCTGGCAGAAAGCTGCATTTTGGGAGCATTAGAGGCCAAGGTTAAGGGCCACGCTACTTCAGTTTAATAGTAGAGAGGAGACCCATGCAGGTGAGTACATTGCCCAGGGTCACATGGTGGGTCAGTAGCAGGGCCAGGATTAGCATCTAGGTTGTATGTCCTCCAGAGAGTGGCCTCATTCTGTGCCAAGCACTGCCTGCCACATGTCTCCTCTCCTCCCATCTCCCACTGTCTTCTTCCCCCTCTCTCTCCACAGATACGGGTGCTGCCCTCCAGGACACCTGGGTAAACCTTCAATTCCTGGATGCAGGTTGGCACGGGGTCTTCCTCACTCTGGTGCTGGCTCACTTACCAACGGTGAAATCACAGGCCACGGTTGTGTCACATGGAAGGAGATCATGTCCCCAGCTGCCAGGGGAAAACAGAGTGGAAAAGTCCCTTCTAGCCTCGGAAGACCTTAGGCGTGGGTGGGCAGTGGGGGAGGGCCTGCTAGCTCCGTGCACGGCAGACACCGGGCAGGAGGGGCCCTGGCGCCTGGCGCTGGGGCACGGCAGGGCTTCTGGAATTCTGGGCAAGCATGGGGGGTTTTCCAGGAAGCTGGAGGCTCCAGAGTGGGGACCATTAGGCTGGGGAGGCCCAAGTGAGTGGCAGGGATGTGGGGTTCTCATGGGAGAGCTGAGCACCTCCACCTGTGAGTACCATAGGCACCTCCCAGGCGACAAGTCCCAACCCGAGTGAACTCAGTCACTCCCTAGGACCTGGCTGGTGACACACATCCCCCAAGCAGCCTGCCAGGAATCAGGGAAGTTCCCCTACACACCTCCCTCTTTCCAACTCTGCAGTTCCTGCTGATCCCCACATTTTGCCAATTTTACCTTCTGAGTTTCGCTCACATCTGTCCCCTGCCCTGCCCCCCAACTCCCTTTGCCCTCTTCCCGCCTGGTCACAGCAGTGGCTCTTCCTAGCAGCCCTCCTGTCCTGCCCCTAAAACCCATCCTCCTCTGGTCTCCAAACTCACTCGCTAAAGGTCCAGCCTGACCAGCTATTTAAATTGCTGGGGTCTCCTTGTCCCCATCTTGTTGAGCTCCTCACATGGCCAAAAGCGCCTCTGTGGATTTGACCTCTGCTTGCCAAGGCAGTGCAGTGTGGGTTTAGAAGCATAGATGCTGGAGCCAGATTCCCTGGGTTCAAATCCTGCCTGCTAATTTCCAGCTGTGTGACTGAGAGCAAGTGACCAAACCTCTCTGTGCTGCCATCTTCTCTTCTATGAAATCAGAACTTTAACAGTATTGGCCTCATGGCCTTGTTGTGAGGAGCAAATGAGTTTTTCTTTGTAGAAGCTATTAGAACCCGGTTTGTTCCTACCTCCACCTCGGGCTTCCTCTCCTTCCCCTGCCTGCCTCTACCTCTGCTGCAGTGCTTTAGTCCTCCTCTGATTGTCTCCTGGCAAGTTGTGCAGTTTCTCTCCCCAGCCTCTGGCCTTCAAGGAGGAGGCCTCCTCTGTCCCGCCCTGGTGCCCACCGCTCTCTCTCACCATGGTCCTTGGCTCCCTAGCTGGAGGCTGCCTCCTTTCTCCTGTCTCCCTGGCTAGACAGAGGGCTCCGGAGAGCAGGCCTGTGTCCCCGATGGCCAGACTCTGCAGGTGTCCCTGAGGCCCTGAATAAGCACATGCTTCGTCAACGGGTCGAATGGTAGCCATGAAGTTGTGCATTTGGGTCTTCCTTGCAGTGGAGTTGCTTGGGTACAAGGATTTTGTGGGTGTCACCATGGTCCCAGGGGTCCTTGTTAACATCCGTGTCCTTCTGCTAGGCTCCATGCACGCCCCACTACTGTGGGCATCAAGCAGACTGCCGGGTCAGACCAGGGGGGGACTGCAGCCGTGGGGGTCTGTGGACGCTGCCTCCTCCACCGGGGCAGCCGGAAGGACCAACAGAGGGAAAGAGGGAAGGGGATGGAATGTGGGACCTGGCACGGAAAGGCTGTTGTCCCCAACTTTCCTTGAACCCTCCGGGGTTCCTATGACCCTACGGACCCGTCCCCAGGGTAACCCAGCAATGTTCCCTGGGCTGGAGTCGGGCTCTGCGGCTCAGCTGGGACTCCATCCCAAGCCCAGGGAGTGGGGACAGTAACTAATAACCACTCTACTGCAGCGTGACCAGAGCGCTCGGTTCACCGCCCGCCGTTCTTCACCCACCGTCCGTTCAGTTGGAACCTTCACTGAGTCGTGCTCTTCCAGGCACAGCTCTTGTTGCTGGAGACATGACCTTGGAGGAGACACGCGGCCCTGCTCCCACAGAGCTTGGAGACTTATGAGGCAGACACGCCACCAAACAATGAAGTGTGATGGCTCCTGATCAAGGGAGTGCAGACTACGACCACGGGAATGAAATAAGCAGGGACCCCAGGACCGCCCTCTGCTCCTGTGGGGACACCAATGCCAACGACTCAGAGATTTTTGGTCATGGATTCTTGGTTCCGTGACCCCCTCCTCCCTTCCTGCTTTCCCACCCAAGAGTCAAAGTTGTTGTCCCTCAGCACCTGCAAGGCCTTTGAGCCATTAAGGACTTAAAACCTTGAAGCTCCAAGGCCCTGGCAACGTCTTGTGTCCAGACCCATCTGAGTCAATTCAAGGTGTTCGGGAAGAGAGGGTCACCTGCCCCGCCATCCCCTGCTACCCTCCAGGCGGCTGGGGTGACTGTCTCTGCTTTTGTCTTCTGTATTCATCCAGAAGCAATCCAACATAGTGGAAAGGCTCGTCTCTGAAACTAGACAGCCTGGGTTTGAATCCTACCTCAACTCTTTACTAGCTGTGTGACCTTGGACAAGTCACCTAACCTCTCAGAGCCTCAGCTTCTGTGTTTGTAAGACTGTCCACTTGATAGCTCGGCATAATGGCTCACGCCTATAATCCCAACACTTAGGGAGGCTGAGATAGGAGACTCGCGAGTTCAAAGCCAGCCTCAGCAACAGCGAGGCACTAAGCAACTCAGTGAGACCCTGTCTCTACATAAAACACAAAATAGGGCTGGGGATGTGGCTCAGTGGTCGTGTGCCCTGAGTTCAATCCCCGGGGCCAAAAAAAAAAAAAAAAAAAAGACTATCCCCTTGATGACATGACTTACTGTCTATGGAGAGCTTGGGACAGTGACTGCACACAGAGTGACTGCGTTTTATGAGCTTTTGCCACATCAAGTTCCATGTTACTTCCCTTCTCAAGGTCTTGGAGAGCAGAGACCTTTGACTTCCTTGTTTATCTTGCTGTCCCCAGGACCTGGCACCACGCCTGGCTCAGAGCAGGCAGGCCAAAAATATTTGTTGAGTGACAACTGACAAAAGACCAGTGCAAGCCCTCGGCTGGGCTGGGGCAGAAAGCCAGTGCTTCCCAGAGATGGGCAGGAGTCCTCTGTTTGGGCAAGGGTCTGAGGAAAGATGGCGGGGTCACAGGAGGCGGGTCGGGAGATGACGAGCCCAGGTGCTGTGCTTCTTATTTTCCTTTGCAGAGATCCCAGGGAACAATGAATGACCATCTGCTGGGGAAGAGAAGGACAGCCACGTCCTCTGAGGCAGGTGCCCAGGGAAATAGAGCCCAGAGCCAGCCTAGAGGATTTATGCTTCTGCCACTGAGCTCCTGGACCAGGGACAGCCAGAGTGAGCGTCCACATGGCCCTGCAGGATGGATGAGGCAGCTGGCTGGCCAGGACAGAAGCCGAGGGCACCTCAGAACTCTGAGGTTTGAGGGAAGAGAGTGGTCCTGATGGCTGCCAGAGTGGATGGGGAAGAGGTCTGTCCCCTGTGGGGCAGGACACTGAGTGTCAGCAAGGCCAGTCCCACGCCTGCAGCATGTTCTGAGAAAACTAGCCGGGGTACAGGAGTACCTGCTCATGTCCCATGCAGCCCGGGGCCACACACTGGTCACTGCCCTGCCTCTCCTTCATTGTGGAGCTGCTTGGTCTTAGCTCTGAAGCTCAGCTGAACCCGGGGTAAATGGGCAGAGAGGGTAGGGGACCCAAGGTCTCATTCAACTGGAAGGACGATTAAGCACACTCTGATGGAGACTATGCTCCAAGTCAATTAAGCCATGATTTTCTTGTTGGGTGCGGTGGGGCATGCCTGTAATCCCAGTGACTCAGAAGGCTGAGGCAGGAGGATCACAAGTTTAAAGTCAGCCTCAGCAATTTAGCAAGGCCCTAAACAACTTAGCCAGACCCTGTCTCAAAATAAAAATTGAAAAGGGCTGGTTTCGGTGGTAGAGTGCCCTGGGCCTCTGAGTTCAATCCCCAGTATCATAAAAAAAGAAAGAAATAAATAAAGAAAGAAAGAAAAATGAAAAAAGATGGGGTTGGGGTGTATCTCAGGGATAAAATGCTTGTCTAGCACATGGGAGGGATGCCCTGGGTTCTATCCCCATAACTGAAAGGAGTAAGGGGACAAAAGGAAAGAAAATAAATTATTTTCTTCTTAATGGACCCCCGCCTTAAAAAAAAGTGAAAAAGGTTTGGGTGCTGGGTGATGGCTAAAGCTGGCCCCTCTCTGCGCCCCTGCTCAGAGCTGGGCTCCCTTTTCTCCTCTCTGCCCTCTAGCCCTGATAGATCGGACCACTGCTGAGAAAGCTGGCCAAGCTCCTGGGAACATCCTCTAGAGGGGACAGTGCCCTGCTGTAGGGACTCCAATAGGAGTGCCTTCCTGGGCCAACTGGAGACACAAAGTGAAAGAGGGTGTCAGTGGCCCTACAGCACCAGGAGGTGCCCTTCTGTGGCTCAGATTCCTCACCATCCACCAAGGATTCTGTCGTCAGGTTGGCCCTGCTGACGCCAGCACAGCCTGCGTACACAGACCCCACCCTCGCCATCCCAGACACACAGGTACGCGCCCCTCCACTCCCTTCACAAGCCAAGACAATTCCAAGCGGACACGCCTGTCAGATGGTAAGTACAATTCCAGTGGGCAACGAGGTGGTGGCTGGGGACCAGCCTCATGGCAGTGGAGGGTACAATGGCTTGACAATCATCAAGCCTGCAGTTGTGGTTGTTTAATAGCCATTTAGTTGTTTAACACATTTTTGTTTTTGTTTTTGTTTTGTTTTGTTTTGTTCTTGCACTAGAGATTGAACCCAGGGGCACTCTGCCACTCATCTGTATCCTCATTCCTTTTTATTTTTTATTTTGAGACAGGGTCTCCCTAAATCACTGAGATGGACCTCAAACTTGAGTAGCTTGGATTATAGCTGGCTATAAATCTACTTTTAGTCTGTACAGATGTACCTATTCTGGACACTTTTTAAAAAAATCAATAGACTCATACAATGCATGGCCTTCGAGACTGACTTCTTTCATTTAGCATGTTTTCAAGGTTCAGACATATTGGACCATGTCAGGATGTCATTCCTTTTTGTGGCTGAATAATCCTCCAGTGTATGGATATACCACATTTTATTTATTCTTCAGCTGATGGACTTTGGGGGTGTTTCCACTTTGGGCTGTTAAGGATGCTGCTGCTATGAACACTTGCGTGCATGTGTTTGTTTGAATATGTTTTCTGTTCTCTTGGGTGTGTACCCAGGAGTGGAAATGTTGGGTTGCAGGCTAACTCCACGTTTAACATGTTGAGAAACTGCCAAACTACTTTTCAAAACATCTGCATCATTTCACATTCCCACCTACAATGTATGAGGTGTTCCAATTTGAGATAAGTGTTTTGTTTTGTTTTTTGTACCAGAGATTGAACCCAGGGGCGCTTAATTACTGAGCCACATCCTCAGCCCTTTTTTTGTATTTTATTTAGAGACTACTGGCTTTGAACTTGCGGTCCTCCTGTCTCAGCCTCCCAAGGCGCTGGGATTACAGGTATGCAACAATGCACCTGGCCAAGATAAGTTTTAGATTGTAGAATTTCATTTAGGCAGTGATCCCAGGAACAACTATAGAAGAGAAAGGAAGGGGGGAGGGGAAGAAAGGACAGCAGCCAATAAAAAGGATCATTATCAAGCAGTAGCCTCTGAGAGTCATCGAATCATCAGGCCCCTGAGAAATTCTGTAGGCTGCAGAGAAATTGTACTTCAGAGTTATCCCACCTGAGGGGCTTGTGTGTGGGCACTGATCCACCAGCTCCTCCTAACAGCCTTTGTTCCAGAGCTTCTGGATGCGTGTGCTAATTTCCTGTTAATTCTCTTTTGCTTCTCATGCAAAGTCAAGCAAACTGGCGCAGCAGGAGAAAGCCATCTGGCAAAGTGCTGCTGGCAGGAGTTAAGCCTGCTGTGCTCCTGGTTAGGACAGAGGTGTGTTCAGAAAGTCCCTGCCCTCACAGAGCTTCTGCTCTACTGAGAGAGCTCCAGACAAACCTATGGGCCCTGGCGTCAGATAGCACCATTGGGAAATACAGTAGGGTGGGGGAACGGAGGGCCGCGGGAGGCAGCGTGAGCTCAGGGCAGGCATCTCAGCGGGGATGAGATTTCAGCTGAGATCTAAACGAAATGAGCAATGGGCTGCCCGAAGGCAGCTGCATGTCTGCACTAGAACCTGGGCGGCAGGAACCGCAAGAGCTAAGGCGTGGAGGGAGCAGGGAGTAACTTAGTCCAGAACGACTTCTGCAGAGCCAATGAGGCAAAGCCTGGTAGGAAATGAAATCAGAAACAGTCCAGGGGCCTTGTCAAGTTGGGCCAGGCTAGAAAGTAGTTTGGATTTTCTTCTAAAGTAGAGATAAGAGCAGGAAATTTCCAATCTGGTTTATTTCCCCTTTAGTGAGATCATTAGGGCCACAGAAAGTGCTGAGGACTTGCTACTGGGCACCTGACCCCGAACCCCCAACATTCATTCATTGTACTTATTCTGTTCCAGGTGCTATTCTGCTGTTCTGGGTGCTGGATGTGCAGCAGTGAACACACATCCAGCAAAGTCCTGCCCTCAGGGAGCACTCTCACAGGTCAAGACGTATGAAGAAAGTATTCACTAGGAAGTCCATATGAAAAAAATGACGGAGGCTTTGGACTCAAGAGGAACGAGGCTGGATATGATAGTGCACACTTGAAATCCCAGTGCCTAGGGAGGCTGAGGCAGAAGGATCGCAGCTTGGAAATTAGCCTCAGCAACTTAGCAAGACCCCGTCTCAAAAATTTAAAAAGTAATAAAAAGGACTGGGGATGTAGCTCAGTGGTAAAGTGCTCCTGGGTTCAATCTCCAGTACCAAAAATATTAATCAATTAATAAAATTAAAAAATAAACCTATTAGCTAGGCATAGTAGCTCATCAGCAACTTGGGAGGCTGAGGCAAGTTCAAAGGATCAAAGGGAGGATCGTAAGTTCAAAGCCAGCCTCAGCAACTTAGTGAGGCCCTAAGCAACTCAGCAAGACCCTATCTCTAAATAAAATATTTTTTAAAAGGTTGGGATGTGGCTCAGTGGTTAAACACCTCTGGGTTCAATTTCTGGTACCAAAAAATAAAAAATAAACCTATTAACAAGGCTATAGCCCATGCCTCTAATCCCAATGACTTGGGAGGCTAAGGCAGGAAGATTGCAAATTCAAGGCTAGCCTTGACAATTTAGTGAAACCCTGCCTCAAAATAAAAAAGGGCTGGGGATATAGCTCAGTGGTAAAGCAGCCTGGGTTCAATCCCTGGTTCCAAAGAAGGAAAAGAAGGAGGATGAGAAGGAGGGGAATCAAGTAGCCACAGAGGAGTGGGGTGCTTTGAAATTCAAACAGAGGTTTAGGGAGTCCTCCTCCAAGGGGTTGAGATGCACCTTTCAGCCTGGCTCTTTCCTGGCTCCAGGAAGCTCCCTGAATTCCCTCCCTAGCAGGAACCCAGAAGCCAGGAGGGCGGGTGTGTCTGGATTCCAGAGCTGGAACTCCAGAGTGGAGCACTGGGCCGTGCTCATCGACTGGGCCAGACACGCAGCCTGGGAGGAGGAGGAGGGCCTGAGTGGGAGCTGGGAGGAGAGGGGCTGGGTCTGCCGAGCCACAGGGGAATATTGATGAGTTTTCTGGCAAGAAGTGACGAGCTGGTGGGGATGGCGTAATGAAGACAGATGATCCCTGGCCAGCTCTGCTCATCCTGCTGGAGGGGGAGAGTCACAACCTGGGGCCGGGTGGGGCAGGGAGGGCTTGCCAGGTGCCTAGCGTGCCCTTTCCTCTGGCATTTCAGCTTTCCAGCTGCCCCGCCTCTCCCATACCACCCTGCTTCTCTCCCCCCTCCCTGCCTTCTCTGGGGCTGAGGCCCTTCCCCCTTCTCCACTTCTCTGTCTTTCTCTCTCCTCCTGTTCCTCCCCTTTTTCTGCCTGTCTGCAACTCTCCCTTCTCATCCCTCTCTTTCTCTGCCCATCCCACCCCCAGCATCCTGAGGTGACCTCCAGAGAATCTGCAGCCTTTTCTTTGGGGGTTTCTTGCCCTCTGGAAAGCAGCCAGCTCCCCCCGCCTTCTAGCAACAATTTATTTGTTCTTTATTTCATGTATTTATTTTGCAGTACCATGGACTGAACCCAGGATGCTTTACCACGGAGCTACATGGCCTTTTTATACTTTATTTTGAGACATAGTCTTGCTAAATTGCTAAGGCTGGCCTTGAACTTGCAATTCTCCTGCCTCAGCCTCCTGAGTCACTGAGATTACAGGTGTGTGCCACCATGCCCAGCCCCATTCATTTTCTTCTGGATGAAAAATAATCCACTATAGGGTTATACCATATTTTGTTTATCCGTCCATCCATCAGTTGATAGATGTTTGGTTTTTCAAGGCATTGAATTTTGAAAGAGGAGCCCCAGCTTTGGGTCTTACCTCACTCCTACCTGTGGGGACTGGAGCAGTCGTGTAGGCTTCTGAGCCTTGACAACTCTACCTGTAAAATGGAACTGTAAGTTTAGAAATCTCTAAAGATTTTTTAGAACATAAGAAAAAATGGCCTACAGTCTCCAGCTTGATAGAGTGGAAACTGCTTCTCATCTCTCTTGCTGTAACCCCCTTCTCATTTTCTGTTGAATTTGGGATCAATGTTGAATAAAATGATTCACATGCCAAAGTTGGGCAGGCAGATAAATGTCTGCTGTTGTGTTCTCTGTCATTTAGACCATTTTATCAACTTTAACATACAACATTTTTCAAATTTTAACATCTTTGGAAATTTGCATGCATCTCACAACCAAAAGCTGTATAGTAATTGGCCAAGCTCTTTACTTTCTTAGTGATTTATAAAATAATTGTGCTTATTACAATCAGAGGTTCAAGGTTAGTGTGACATGCTAGGTATAGGTCAGGGAATATCACTATGAACAATCAGAGAAACAAAAACTGACTCCCTCATAAAACGCGTTGGATGTTGGACCACGTGAGCTAACCTGTATCCTGGTCTGTGAACGCCCAGTTAAATGAGTTGGTTGAGCTGGAAATACTGATTTACGTGAGTTGACAGAATGTCAACATCATTTTAAAAACTGTGCGGGCACAAATGGTTCGAAAACACATGCTTGCCGTCATAGGTTGGTGGATTCAATGAGAAAATATCTGCAAACAGGCTTGTGGACTGACATATTTGATGGAGGTGTGAGGTGGGGTTACTGCCTGCTCAGCTCCCAGAGCCCAGCCTCCCGCCCCTGCCCCTCCAGCCCTTGCCAACACAGGAGAAATCACATACAAATGCTGAATATTTTTGCCTTCATTAAAACAGGCCAGATATTGTAATTATGTCCCAGGGAGCAGAGGGCTCCAGTGAAGGGAGGAGGGGAAGGGAGATGAAAGCTAGAAGCGCATGCAGAATTCATGAGCTTGGCTAATTGAGCACCTCCACTAAGAAGCCGATCCTAGTGGCTTTGGGAGGAAAATTGGTCATCCTAGCCCTGCTCAACCTTGTATCCTTCCAGAGCCTTTGACTAGGCCAGTCACCTCTAACCCCCATGACAGGTCACAGTCAGGGCCTTCACACTCCCTGCTCTGGTGAACCTCTTCTTTCCCCAGGTGGTCTTTGAACAGCTTGCAGGCCCAGGCAGCTTGTGAACCTGACAGATCCTCTTGGTGCAAGGTAGGCAGACAGCCAGAATAGGGAGAGGACTCAGGAACCAGAGTGGTGTTGCTCAAGATGTCCACCCAGACTAGTGGCATGGGCTGTGGGCTGTCACTCACTGGAGCTGCTGACAAATGAGACTCCTAAGATGACCTCATAGGTGATTTTATTTTTTTCCTTTTTTTTTTGTACCCAGGGGCTCTTAACCACTGAGTCATGTCCCCAACCCTTTATCATCATCATCATCATCATCATCATCATCATCATCATCATCATTATTGTTATTATTATTTGAGACAGGGTCTTACTAAATTGCTGAGGATCTCACCAAGTTGCTGAGGCTGACCTTGAACCCACAATCCTCCTGTCTCAGCCTCCCAAGTTGCTGGGATTATAGGCATGCACCACCATGCCTGGCTCTTTTTCTTTTTCTTTTTTTTTAATGTACCAGGGATTGAACCCAGGAGCACTTAGCCACTGAACCACATTCCCAGCCCTAATTTTTTTGTTTTGAGACAGGATCTCACTAAGTAACTTAGGGCCTCACTAAATTGCTGAGGCTGACCTTGAACTTGCAATCCTCCTGTGTTAGCCTCCCAAATTACTGGGATTACATGCATGCACTACTGTGCCCAGTTCTTTTTTTTTTTTTTTGTACCGGGGATTGAAAGTGTACCAGGAGCACTAAGTGTACCAGGGGCACTTAGCCACTGAGCCACATCCCCAGCCCTTTTTATTTTTTGTTTTGAGACAGGATCTCACTAAGTCACTTAGGGCCTCATTAAGTTGCTGAGGCTGGCCCCACACTTGCAATCCTCCTGCCTCAGCTTCTCAAGGTGCTGGAATTACAGGTGTTGGCCATACTCCCAGCTCTCATAGGTGTTTTTCAGTTTTGATGGCCTGTGATGTACCTTCCTATCTTCTGAGCATTCAGTCCCCGTTCTCCTTGTCCTTGAAGGCCTACTGTGTGCCTTGTGTCTAGACTAACATCATTGTCCCTGTGCCCAGCAAAGAAGTAGAGAAGGTGGGGAGAGGATGAGATGGGGCAGGGGCTGCGGAAAGGAAGTACCAGAGGAAGGGGCCCAGTGGGCAAGCAGGAGGTGCACTTGGACCTGGCAGTCAGGAAGGGCCAGGCTGGTCCCATGCTGTCCCACTGCACACCCAACTGGCCTGTAGGGAAGGACAAAATGCTGCCAGCTAGACACCTGTCTGCTTGGACCACCAGGTGGGTTCACTAGGCCACCAAGAAGACTGGCCTGTAAACCAGTCTTTAACGGGATCAGTGTGAAGGAGCAATTCCAGGGCTTTGGACACACTCTCTGACTACACAGAACTGGTGGCTCTGGACTGATACCATGGAGACCCCCATCCTCCAGCCTCCAGCCATGTCTCTGATGGCTTCCCTTGTGGGAGGTGAGCATGCTCAGTGTCTAATGATACCCACTGCAGGTAACATTTACCTGCTTAGCTCGGATTCCATGCATGACCCTACTCTCTGCCAACCCCCCTATCGCGCCCCTTTACAGATAGGAAATACCACATGCACAAGATCACGTGGTTCTTTCAACCAGTGAGTGTTTTGCCTCTTCCTTGGATGTCCATCTCAGTCTGAGCCCTCCCCTCTTTTTCCTCTCCAGCCTGTCCTTGTCCCTTTGACAGCAAGGGCCTGGGACCCAACCCAGCATGCATGCTCCAAGGGTTCAGGACATTTCCCTTCTGCTGAAGCAGCCCTGCAGAGGGCCGTTTTGGAAGCTTCTCCAGACTGGTGACTCAACCTGAGCTTGCCATCGGGTGAAACTCTAAATTAATGTTTAGTCTCTCCCCATCCCAAACCTATTCAGATATAATGGGGATTCTGTGCCCAGGTCCAGGAGTTTATATTCATTCCTATTGAATATTTTCACCTATGTGCTTCTCGGATCTGTCAGCCACATCCTTGGCGGCCAATGTGTGTGCATGAACACACACACACACACACACACACACACACACGCATGCACTCTCTCTCTCTCTCTCTCTCTCTCAGAAGGTGTACTTCTGGTCAGTCTACTGCATGGGCACGGTCTGTTTTCCACTCCTCTTCTTTCAAGTAGGAAAACAGAAGCTGCATACACACATCTTCCAGGGTTCTCCTAGGCACAGAGGGTATTCAGATTTGATGGCTTCAATGACCAAGAGTGCAGACTCTGGGTCCGACTCTGAAGGTTGGAATTCCAGGTTGAGCACCTAACTCTGTGACCTTGGGAAGTTCATCTAGTCTCTGTGCCTCAGTGTTTTCCTCTAAAACTGGAGTAACTATGTCCACCTTACTTGGTATTTTGAGCATTAAATGTGACAATGGTTGGTCAATAAATGCCTTCTCCTTGCCACTTCTGGCTTCTCTAGGTTCCCAGTACTGCGTTCACACTCTGACATCCTCTTATGTCTGCTTGATCATGCTTAACCCTAGTTATAAAGGAGGACCCAAAGCCGGGCATGATGGCACATGCCTATAATCCTAGCAGCTATGGAAGCTGAGGCAGGAGGATTGCCAGTTCAAAACCAGCCTCAGCAACTTAGTGAGGCCCTAAGCAACTCAGTGAGATCCTGTCTCTAAATAAAATATTTAAAAAGGACTGGGAATGTTGCTCAGTGGTTAAGCACCCCTGGATTCAATCCCTGGTACCCCAAAACAAACAACAACAACAAAACAAAGAGGGACCCAGGATTTCTGTGAAGAAAGGTTTTCAGATCCATCCTAACCTAGTCTCTTTGTTATGTAGGAAAAAAGACCCCCGTCCCTCCTGCCATCCCTCTGCTGCTTCAATTCACCCCAAAGTCATTGCGTTACACCTTTTCTCTCTCCAGCTCACCTCGCACAGGGTCAGACCGCCTTTCCCCCAGCACAATCAGTGAGCGCTGAGCCTCCCACTTGCTGGATTTGTGACTCTCTGCGGGCTTGCAGGGTTCTCAGGGGTCTGTGCAGCTCAGGAGTTACGGGCCAGCTGGGACACGGCTTTCAGTGCCCTTGGCTCAACTTGTCAGTCACCTCCTGGGGCCAGTTGCATGGAAAAAAGGAAATAAAATACCAGGGCCAATATGCTGACCACATTTTTATGTTCTCCATTCGAATCCAAAATTTTTCCCGTGGGGCCTGCTGGGAGCCATTCAGAAGAGAAAGGCAGAGACCATTCTCCAACTGGCCAGGGAGGAGGGACGCAGGGAGGATGTGGTATGCAGTTTGGTGTTCCTTCTCCTAAGAGGCTGTCTGAGGGCCAGGACATTAGGAGGAGATAGGGTGGCAGGAGCTGGGCTTTTATTTCTCTGGATTCTCCACAGGCCCTTCAAACCCAGGTTGGTAGTAACACAATCACTTCTAGTCCCTTGAATACAGAAATGCCCAGGCCGGTCCTTTGCTGGAGGAGAATGAGGACCAGCCTATGTAGGATATCCAAGTTAGTTTTATAATAGTGGAGTTGGATGTTGTGAGCCTATTTATTTCCAACTGAGGGGAAAATGCAATAATCACTTCTTGAGATAAAGGACTTTCTAGGACTAGGATTGTGGCTTAGTGGTAGAGCACTTGCCTGGCACATGTGAGGCACTGGGTTTGATCCTCAGCACTACATAAAAATAAATAAATAAAATAAAGGCATTGTGTCTATCTACAACTAAATATATATTAAAAAATAAAAAAGACTTGCTAACACAATTCATACACATAACACACAGGGACAAAGATGTTCCAGACTAAAGAAAAAAATCTTTGAATTAATTTGGCTTCCTTAAAGCATCCCTAGATTTTCGTTATATTTGATTTTTGTGATAGTGGTGTGAGCCCTGAGCCTGGAGACTGAGGCTTGGGATTTAATTCAGGATCTGCCCTGAGCAGGCTGTGACTTCAGGTAAGGTGACTCATAGACTGGATCATCAGTAGACTTGCCTTCGGTTTCTCCACTCGTCAAATAGGTGTGATAACATTGATCTTTTAGGGTGGTAGGGGTGGAGGGGCAGAGGAGGGAAGAAACATTTACTGGGCATCTATGAAAAGACAGGCATATGACATCAGGTCTTTTTCAGTTCTCAGGAAAACATGATGAATTTGGGGTCATCACAACCATTATACAAATCAGAAAACTGAGACTCAGAGGATAAGCCATCTGTTTAAGGTCACTCACAGAGCCAGAGTTGGCACCCACATCTGCCTGCATGCAAAGCCCACACTCTTTCCAGAAGGGCAGGCAGAAAGGAGGAAGGGCAGAGGTCAAGAGGTGTGGGCAAGTGTCCCTGGTCCAGGCCTCAGTTTTCTCTGTGAAATAGCAAGCCAGACCATCTTCTGAACAGGGAGGCAGGGAGGCCTCAGGAGTGGTGCAAGTTGGGAAAAGCTTCCATGGCTCTAGAAGGTTCTTGGAAATAGTGTTGCTGAGAAGCTGTTCAGCAGCTGGTTTTCTCTGTGACATGTGACAGGGGCAGGGTCACTAACCTAGTGTTTTTTGTTTTTCTACTATCTCATTTATGGATTAAAAAACACAGGTTGTTTTCTTGTTTGTTTTTGTTTATTTGTTTGGGAATTTAACCCAGGAGTGCTTTACCCCTGAGCCACATCCCCAACCTTTTTGATTTTTTTTTTTTTGGAAACAGAGTCTCACTAAGTTGCTTGGGCTGGCCTTGCAAACTTGCAATCCTGCCTCAGCCTCCTGAGGCATTGGGATTACAGACATATGCCGCCATGCCTGGCCAGATTGTGGTTTTTGCTTATCATCAAATCCCTAGACACTAGTACAGTGCCTGGCACATAGTAGTAAATTGATTTATTTAATAAATAGGATTGAGCGCCTACTATGTGCTGGCTCTGTTGTAGGTGCTAGAGAACTGGCCTTGACCAAGGCAAATTAAACCCCCACCCCTGTATTCTAATGGGAGAGTCAGATGGTAAACACAGAGATGATCATATCAAACAATCTCAGCTAGTAATGACATGAACAAAACAAGATAGAGTAACAGGATAGCAGGTGTCTGTCTCAGCAGGTGACACTGGAGATAGGACCACGAGGAGGAGGTTATTAGAATGGAAACCGCTCAAGCCTGTAATCCCAGCACTTAGGGAGGCTGACACAGGAGAATCGCGAGTTCAAAGCCAGCCTCAGCAAGGGCGAGGCGCTAAGCAACTCAGTGAGACCCTGTCTGTACATAAAACACAAAATAGGGCTGTGGATGTGGCTCAGTGGTCGAGTGCCCTGATTCAATCCCCGGTACCAAAAAGAAAGAAAGAAAGAAAGAAAACGAGGAGGGAGGAGAGTCCAGGCAGAAGGAGCAAGTGCAAAGCCTTGTGGCAGGAACAATCTTGGAATGTTCAAGGGAGCCCGAGGACAGCTGGACAGGAAGAGAGGAGGTGAGGGCAGGAGAGAGATGTAGGAAACAAGAGAAGAGAGGGGTCATTCCATGTAAAACCTCATAAGCCAAGTTAAGAAGCTTGGATTTTATTCTAATTCCAGTAAGAAGTCTTTGGAAGGTATTAAGCAGTGGGAGGGATGTGATGTGATTTATGCTTTAAAACACTCACTCCGGCTTTTAGGAGAGTGGACTGGAAGAGAAGGAATGGAAAGCGGGAGAGTGAGGGGCTGCTGCCAAGGTCAGGGTCGGAGGCAGTTACTGACTAGGCTCCAGTAGCAGCAAGGAGGGGGGAGCAGGGGCTGCACTGGACAGCGGGTCTTGCTGCTAGGTCAGCTGTAGAAGGTAAAGACAAGAGGGACTTGGGGCACAGTTTGGGGCAGAGTTGCTAGAGCTCTCGATGAGATGGGAGAACCTGGAGAAGGAAGAGATTGGGAGGAAAGCGTTGAAGTGAAGAATTCACTTATAATACCTAGTGGACATCCATTATGGGTTCCCCAAACAGATCTGTTGAAGTCTTGAAATCTAACACCTGTGAATGTGACCTTACTTGAAATAGGGTCTTTGCAGATGTCATTAAGTTAAGATGAGGTCCTTAGAGTAGCCCTAATCCAATATGACAAGTATCCTTATAACAAGAGGAAAATTGGACCAAGGCACATACTCAGAGAGTGCCAGGTAAAGACACAGACACCGCGGGGAGGCCACCAGGTGAAGATGGGGACAGCAGAGACTAGAGTGACGCTGCCACATGCCAAGGAGGGTCTGGGCCCATCAGAAGCTAGAATGGCAAGGAAGGAGCCTCCCTTAGAGGTACAGAGGAAGCAGGGTCCTGCTAACACCTTGATTTTGGGCTTCTGGCTTCTGTAACTAAAAGACAATACATTTCTGGTATTTTTATGTTTGTTTGTTTATTGGTACCAAGGATTGAACCCATGGGCACTCAACCTCTGGCCCACATCCTCAGCCCTATTTATTTATTTATAGACTTTGAGACAGTTTTTTACTAAGTTGTTTAGGGCTTCACTAAATTGCTGAGGCTGGCCTCAAACGTGCAATCCTCCTGCCTCAGCCTTCTGGGATTGCAGGCGTGTGCCACTGCAGCAGGCCAATTTCTGTTGTTTTGAGCCACTTGTTCACAGCATTTTTTAAAGGAAATCCTAGGAAGCAAATTCAACATCTGAGTGGACAGGTCCAGCACCTAACTAGGTAGGCAAGCCTGGAGCTCAGAAAGACACTGTTTTTAGAGTCTGGGAGAGTTAAGAGAGTGCCAGGAATGGCCATGTAACAGGGGTGGGTATGTTCCAAGGAGAAGAGAGTAGTCCATGTGTCAAGTCAGGCTCGCTTTGGCCTTTGGATTTGGTAAGTTGAAGGTTATGATGACCTTGAAAAGAGAGGTCTCAGTAGGGCCTTGGAGACAAATCAAACTGGAGTAAATCAAGGGGGGGTTATCAGTAAGGACATGTAGCAGAATTACTGACAAGTGGCTTGAGTTTTGCTGTAAAATGACAAAGAAGGGCTGAGGTGTAGCTCAGGGGTAAAGCACTTGCCCAGCATGTATGAGGCCCTGGGTTCGATCCCCAGCACCCAAAAATTTAAAAATAAAAATGTACATCAAAGACAAAGAAGTGGGTCCTTAATCTGGAAAAAAACGTGGAGGTCACAGGAAGGTGGTTTTTTAAAATTTTTATTAGCTTTTAAGTGAGATACATTATATATATATATTTTTTTATATTTTTTGTTGTCAATGGACCTTTATTTATTTATTTATTTATATGCGGTGCTGAGAATCGAACCCAGTGCCTCACGCATGCTAGGCAGGCGCTCTACCACTGAGCCATACCCCAGCCCCGAGATACATTATATTTTTATGTTCATGGTCACAATCTAGGGGTGAGAGACTGAGGATTCAGGGAAAGGGGGGATAATGCAAGGAACAAAGGCACAGAAGCAGCAGGAATGGAAGAATCCAGAGCAGAAACAAAGATTAGCACTAGATAGGGACAGACACTCCATCTCTTGTAACTGCAAGGAAAGCGGAAAATGCAAATGGACATCTCACGGATGGGCGCTGGGTTTTGTGATGAAATAATGCTTGTCTGTTTGCACTGGTTTGTATTTATCATTCCAGTGAAGCACGGGGCAGAGTTGCAGGGAGGGGTGGAGCTGGAGTGCTGAAGAGAGGGGAGAAAGAGAGAAGGAGAGGGAGAGAGAGAGAGAGAGAAAAGGCACAGAGCCATATCTGGAGAACAAGGAAGGAGGAACACACCAGGGAGGTGTGGAAGGTTTGTTAGGTAGGGCTGAGAGCTCTTGAGATTTCAAGTGGTAAATTTAGAGTGAGACCATTCAAGTTGGGCGTGGTGATGCACACCTACGATCCCAGCAACTGGAGAGGCTGAGGCAGGAAGATCGCGAGTTCAAAACCAGCCTCAGCAACTTAGCAAGAACCTGTCTCAAAAAATCCTTAGCTGGCGTGCTGAGGCTGTAGCTCAGTGGTAGGGCGCTTGCCTCGCAAGTGTGAGGCACTGGGTTCGATCCTCAGCACCACAGAAAAATACATAAATAAAGCTATTGGGATCTAGGTCAGTGGTAAGATGCCCCTGGGTTCAATCCTACTACCAAAAAATAAAAATTAGAGGGCTGAGGTTGTGGCTCAGTGGCAGAGTGCTTGCCTCACACACGTGTGAGGCACTGGGTTCAATCCTCAGCGCCACATAAAAATAAGTAAGCAAAATAAAGACACTGTGTCCATGTATAATTGAAAAAATATTTTAAAAAAATTAGAGTGAGACCAATCGATAAGCAGGGTTGCGTGATTTTCTTCCGTATGTTCAGCTGTTTGGTACAGGTGAAGGGTAGATGGTTAGCTGGGTTTAATCAGGATTAGGGCTTGTCCAGTAAGTACAATGGAAGAAAAGAGAGGCAAGAAAGTTGAAGGAGAGACAGTGAGGACCATGGAAACTAGGTTGGAGAGGGAGAAGTGCTCCCCTGGGGGGCATCATTGACAGCAAACTGGTTCTGTGAATTAGGTCCCAGGGAGAATGAAGAATAGTTGGAAAGAGGATCTCAAAAAAAGTTAATTGGGCCAGGTGCCGTGGTGTACTCCTGTAATCCCAGCGGCTTGGGAGGCTGAAGCAAGAGGATCGTGAGTTCAAAGCCAGCATCAGCAACTTGGCAAGGCCCTAAGCAACTCAGCAAGACTCTGTCTCTAAATAAAATATAAAAAGGGCTAGGGATGTGGCTCAGTGGTTAAGCATCCCTGGGATGGATTCCCAGTACCAAAAATAAAGTTAATTAGAAGGATGGGATGTATCAGTGACAGATGCCTAAAAGTGAGGTTATTGGAGGTACAGGGAATAGTGAGGATACAATCTAAGGGCTGGTCACGTGAGCAAAAGGAGAAGCTAGAAGCAGAGGTGGGGTCTAGGCCAGCTCCTACCAGAGGTGCTACAGTTCCTACAGGAGGACCAAGTCTGGCTCTTGAAGGGGCCACTGTCTTCTCACACTTCGGCCCCTTGTGGGCAAGGCTGCTGGGGTCAGCCAGGAGTCAGCCAGGGATCAGTGGAGCAAGACAGTGGAAGGACTGCTCAGGGAAGGGTTTAAGGACATTGGCTGGTGGCACACTGAGTTCCAGATGACACGGCTGAAAGGTCTAGGAGGACAAGAGGGGATGGGAGATGGCATTCAATTAGCAGTTGTCCAGTAGTGCGGGGATCACTAGGATGATAGAGGAAGCTAGGATGTGTGATGTGAGGAGCAGTGGCGTTTGTCCTGAACCTGTCATTGAGGAAGATGGTTGGTCAGTAAAACTATGTTACAAGGGTGGATGATGTGGCTCAGTGGTAAAGATCTTGCCTAGCATGCATGAGGCTCTGGGCTCATTCCTCAGACAGCAATACATAAATCAATTTAATAAAATAAAGCTACATACAGCCCCAAATATTTAGAATGAAGACTCTGCTGGTCAAAAGTGTGAATGAAACAAATCCTTGTATCCCTGAGGCGTCTAGTGCTATGCCAAGTCTGTGGCATATTCGTTGATTAAAACTGTGGCTCTATGTCTATATTTATATCCCATATTGGATGCTCTGGTGACTGTAGTAGGAGCAGATCCTAGCATCGCATACAAGTACTCCGAACCCTGTGAATGATGATTATCCCTGAGTACCTCTGAGTTTTTAATATGAAAATAGTTCCCACTTTTTCCTTCCACAAATGTCATCCCTGCATCCGTGACTGACTGGGGACTGGACTGCAGTTGGATTTGCCTTAATTGGGATGAGGTGGACAGGAGGCAAAGGCACAGGTCAGGAAGGTGAGCTGTCCAATGTTGGAACTGCAGGACCCCCCTGCCCCCAGTGCTGCCCCAGACTGAAACAGTGGAGCCTTAGCTGGATCCTTCTCTGGAAACTCAGCTGAAAAAGGAGCAGCTATATGGTTTCCTTAGCCTGGAAGATGGCCATTCCAGCCCTGGCCCTTTGACTTTCCTTCTTTCCCCTTAGCTGCTTCTTCTCCAGAATAAACTATGTTTTTGTTTTGATTTTTGTTGGTTCCAGGGATTGAACCCAGGGGTGCTTAACCACTGAGCCACATCCTCAGCCCTTTTTTGCATTTTATTAGAGATTGAGTCTTGCTGAGTTGCTTAGGGCCTCACTAAGTTGCTGAGGCTGGCTTCACTTTGAACTTGTGATTCTCCCGTCTCAGCCTCCCAAGCTGCTGGGATTACAGGCGTGCGCCACTGTGGCTGGCCCTCCTTGTTTTATGGAGTCTGGGGCCACTATGTGCCTTTCCCTCCCCAGGATCTCCTAAAAATGCTTCTTTCCTATCCTAGCTCCTCCCTCAATGCCACTAGATGTTAAGTGGGGGTTTTTGTTTTTTTTAGAGGCCTCTAAAGTTCCCACTGATGTTATGCCTTAATGTCTGAGGTGAGCTGGCCTGGCCTCTCTATGGCTGCGAATCTCTTTGTGCTGGCAGATGAATAGCTGCCCTGTCTGGCCCCGGGACCTCAATGCCTGCAGGGTAATAGGAGAAAGCCCCCTCCCCTCCTTAGGTTCTGCACCTGCTGCTCTCAGCTTTCCTTGGGGCCCACAGGGTGCCAGGCAGGTAGCTAGCTCACTAAGCCTCAGAAGTGCAGCACTAGATTAGCAGTTCCAGAGTCCTTCCCTGCCTTGAACACAATGGAGCCTGCTGAGGGCCTACCCAGACCCGTGGCCTTTCCTCCTCATCACCCCTGCTCTGTGTCCTCTCATCGCCCATTACCTGCAGGGATTTGGCTCTCTCAATAGAATAGAGAGGCTACTGGGATATCATTTCCTTCTGTGAAGGAGGGTTGGAACTGTGGATCTCTTCTGCTTGGCCATCTACACCGCTGCCTGGAGAAAGGATGGTGTGCAAACCCTCAAGCCAGAGTCACTTGCTGAAGGAAAAGCTAGGATTCTGTTCCATATAAAACATCCTGGTGTTTCAAACTGCAAAATTCCGTCCAGTTCAACAAAGGTGCATGGGCTGTCTATTTTAGTGTTGTTATATTGTCTTATTATCCTATTAAGGTATTTCCTTATTCATTTTGGACGGGTAATACATGCACGTGGTACAACATCACAGCTACTAGAGGGTAAACCGTGAAAAACAGAGGCCACATTCCACGCAGCTCTTTTTTTTTTTTTTTTTTTTTGGTACTGGAGATTGAACTCAGGGGCACTTGACCACTGAGCCACATCCCCAGCCTATTTTGTGTTTTATGTAGAGACAGGGTCTCACTGAGTTGCTTAGTGCCTCACCGTTGCTGAGGCTGGCTTTGAACTTGTGATTCTCCTGTTTCAGCCTCCCTAAGTGCTGGGATTACAGGCTTGCGCCACCGCACCCAGCCCACCCAGCTCTTTTATGTTTGTTTTTCCATAGCTATTCCACATGGATATAGTCTCACTCTTCATGACAGCCTTCTCAGATGGACATTGTGAATCCTGTTGGGCAGATGAGAGAACTGTGGTCAGAAAGGCTAAGTGCAAGCCGGGAGCGGTGGCGCAAGCCTGTAATCCCAGCACTTTGGGAGGCTGAGACAGGAGAATCGCGAGTTCAAAGCCAGCCTCAGCAATGGTGAGGCTCTAAGCAACTCAGTGAGACCCTGTCTCTACATAAAACACAAAATAGGGCTGGGGATGTGGCTCAGTGGTTGAGTGCCTCTGAGTTCAATCTCCAGTATCAAAAAAAAAAAAAAAAAAGGCTACATGCAGACTGTGTTAGCGACAGTGGCAATTCCAACCAAGCTGTGTGTGAGTCCAAAGCTCATCCAGTCTCTGCTGTAACATGTTCCCAAATGCGCCCTTTAATCATTTCCTTCCCATCTAGCATAGTCACTGTTCTCCAGAGCCTGGGTGTGCAGAGCCCTGTCCCAGGTGCTGAAGGCTGTCAAGAAGGCAGGGGATCACTTAGCCCCTACCTTCACCTCGCTCACTGACGAACTGGGTAGACCAGCCAATGCCCGAAGTCTAGAAGAGAGAAGGCAGGGAGCCACACATTCTGCTTGGCCACTGAATCTGTGTGGCACTAGGCAAGCCACTCCCCCTTGGTTTCTCAATCTGTTTGATGAAAACAAACTTAACTCACAGGGCTGTTATGAGTTGGGATAAAGGTAAAAGTGCTGGGAAAACTACAATGCCCGCAGGTGGAAAGGAGTCCAGGCCAGGGCCTGGACAGCTTTCCCCATATGAAGGCTTGGGTTACAGAATGACATTAACAGAGTGGTATGAGTCACTGGGAAGAGATAAATTGAAGAAGGATGTCACTAGCGACTAGAAGTAAAATGGGGGTAAGGACTGTGGCTGGCCTGAGTGTGGTAACACACAAGTGAGCCTCTTCCGAAACATTAGTCTGCAGACCTTGGAGAAAACTGCCTGGGTTATACCTGTAAATACTACTTGAGCAGCACTCCTAGTTCACCCAGCTCTTACCCAGGCCCACGTCCCTCTGGGCTCCCTTCATTTAGTTACCTTCTAATGAACCCCTTACCAACAGCTCAGAGCCTTCCCCACAAGTCCCTTCTGCCCAGAACTCTTTCCCTCCTCATCCTGTCTTCACTAGCTATCTGTCATCCTTTTGATCTCATTTCCTCAGAGAAGCTTCTCTGGATTCCCCAGAGTAGAAGAAGAACTCCCATTATTCTCACCCTCCCCCCAGTGCCTCCTGATTAGCTCATATCACGGCAGCCAGTGTCCATCTTGTCCACCAGACTGTGTGCTCCAGGGGACTGGGCACCGTGCCCATGGTTTCACCTGTGTATCCCCAATGCTTTAGCACACAGCCTGGCACCTAAGACATGCTCCTGCTCCATTACTTATACTGCATGAATGGCTTAAGTTAGTCATTCTGCCTCTGGGTTCAAACTTTGCTTCAATCTCAACAGCTGCTTTTTTTTTTTTTTTTTTCCTGGTCCCATTTCAACCTCTCTGTTCTGCCTGGAGCCTCACATCATGGCACAGGGGTGGTTCTGCCTATCAGCTTGCTGAACGAATGAATTCAGGGAGGTCCTAGAGGGCATTTCCTTTGCAGACAGTTAAGGAGCTGTATTCCCGGGTGGGCCAAAGGAAGGCCCTGGAAACGGGCAATAAGATTAGGTTGGGGGTTGGGTGTGTAGCTCTGTGGAAGAGCGCTTGCCAGGCTTCCTCTCCCGCTCTGGGTTCTATCCCTAGCACCTGAAAGAAAGAAAGAAAGCGAGAGAAGAAAAGAATTTGGGCTGGAGCTGAGCAGGCTGGAGAAAGGAGAAAAGCAAAGAGGCTTGGTGCCTTCTCCTTTGTCATTGTTGGGGTGCGGAGAGCAGGGCATGGCCCCAAGACTTGGGCCTTGGTCACTGAGAGGATCCCCAATCCCTCCTTCTCTGAGCGGGGTTTGGCTTAGGTGACCGGCTGCTACTGCCAAATCCCCTCCCCGACTTTCTCCTTCTGGGAAAGGGGTGTGGCGGAGCAGGAAGAGGAGCACAGATATCTATTCCCCCGGTCCCTTTTCCCCAGTTTCTACGTCCCCAAGATATCAGCCAGAATTGGGATGGTTGGGCCGGGCCAGGGGAAGGGCGGCACGGACAGCTGGCTGGTGTCCTCTGGTGTCTGGAGCCGAGGCCCCAGGCTCTCGGCCCCCGCGAAGCGAGGCGAGCCGGAGCTGTGCGGTGAATGCAAAGAGCGGGGCGAGCTCCCAGCCCCGCGCCGCCGACGGCGTCCTCAGCCACAGCCCAATGAGAGGAGAGCAGATAATTTATTCTCTAATCCGGGTTCGGGTGCCCGGCGCTGGCGAGTGGCGGGGGCTGGGGCTGGGGGTGGGGTGGGTCTCTTCCTCTCCCGCTCCCGTCGGCTGCCCCCTCCCCCGCCCCGCGGGCTCCCGGCCGCGCACACACACACATTTCCTGACAATTAGCGAGCACACCTTGGCCGCGCGGCCTCTGGCGGCGCCGCAGCTTTTGTCTCCCGCCCGCCCGGCTGCAAGGCGCGGGCGCCTGGGCGCGAAGTTGCCGCTCCGCCGCGCTGCTCCGGAATGCCGGCCGCCCGCTGCCGTCGGGGGGTGGGGGCGCAGAGGGCGGGGTGGGCCGGGCGCGCCGGCCCCGGGGCTGGGGGGCTGCAAAAGAGAGGAGAAGCGGAAGAAAAGTAAGGCAGTGCTGGCCCCTCTTCCTTTGTTATAACCCTGAGTGTGTACGGGCGTGAGCGCGCGCGGGAGTGTCTGTGTGCGCCGGGGTGTACATATGTGCGTGCATGTGTGTGCGCGCGTGTGTACAAATGCAAGCATGTGTGTGCGGGTCAGGACCGGCCGGGGGCGGCGGGACCCGAGGTGCGAGGCGGCTTTGCTGGAACGAGTTGAACCGCGTCGCGGTCTTTTCTCGTCTGCTTAGAACTCAGGCGTACGGATAGATAGCCGTCCCGCTCTTACCAGCTCAACCGAGGACTGAGCTCGGAGTTGATTCCCAGAATGAAACCATGTGGGGGGCGTCGTGCTCTGGGCCGAGCTTGCACCGGCGGGGAGGAGGAAGCGCCCGCTGAGGGTCTGCCCCGGCCGCAGGGGGCGCGCGAGTGGGGTCTCCTGGCCCCTGCGCCGAGCCTACGCGGCGATCGGGGGCCCAGAAACCCGGGTAGGAGCTATCGATGGCCACCTCGAGCTCGGGAAAGGCGCGAAGCTGTGGAGGTGGTTCGTGGGGCCATGGAGGGAGCGGGGGTGGGGACGGTGAGACCAAGTCTGTCTAAACGCCAATTCCCTGAAGTTCAGCGCAGCGGTTGTCATTCCATACCTTAATGCATATTTATGCCGCGCCGAAATAGGCTTCATAATTAACTCCCGGAGTCATCCGCAGAGGTTAAAGGGACCCCGAAGATTTGTGCCTTGATTGGGTACCACGGCGGTGTGTGTGTTTGTGTGTGTGCGCGCGCGCTCGTGTGTGCGTGCGCCCCGTGCGAACCCATTGAGAAGAATAATTATTTTTCTCCACTGGAAGCTACAGCAGAGAATCAGACAAGGAGGGAAGAGAGAAATTGGAGAGGGAGAGAGAGGGTGAGAGAGAGAGAAAGAGAGAGACAAAGGGAGTGAGTGCAAGAGAGGAGACGGCTTAGCACCGAACTGTGAGTACTGAGCGAAAACAAATAGGCAGAAAGTGCGACCCCTGGCCGGGTTGGGGGCCTGGAGCGGCTAAGGAGGACTCGCGTCTCCGCCCTGGGTTTGGCAGGGCGTTGAGGGGGGTCCCTGTGGCATGGGCGGGCTCCAGGATGCGGGTTCCGGATCTCACCTGAAAAGCCAGCGCTGACGCTGACTTGCCCCGGCTGCGTCAACCGCCGCCCTAGGTCAGGCAAAGAGGAGGCCCCCACCCCGCCCCCACTGCCTTTGTTCCTTTTAAGGGATTTTGTAGCTGGTGGTATTCAGGGGGATGGTGTGAGGGAGCTTCTGCCCTGGCTTAGAGGTGGCTGAGTCTTCCTCGCTAGGCTGAGTGAAACCCGTTCAGAGTGCCTCTCCCTTTCTTTGGTGTGGAGTGGGATGAGTCAGGGGCTGTAACTGGGGTAGAATCGGGACTTTGTGACACCTGTGCATTTGTTTGGCACTAAAAAGGGGAAAGCAGGGATATCTGTACCCCTGGGACAGCGGTTCTCAGGAGACCCTTGCTTAGAAAGCTGGGAGAAGCCATGTCTGTGGGCAAAACCACCAACTCCAGGGAAGCGGAGGCAAACATGGTCCCTGGGCTTAGGGGACCACCAGCTACTCCTCCCGCTGCCACACATACACACACACCAGGGTCCTTCCTAGTCATTGTGTCTATAGGTCTGGCAGGACCTCTTGGCCCTGAGCCTGCCTTCCACCCCTCTCTCCTCATTCCTGGGGCCCTTGCATACCTAAGAAGGGCTGGGGGCCCACCCAGGAGAAGGATCCCTGGCAGGGTGGGGGCCCCCCAGAGGCAGATCTAGAAAGGATAGCTGCTCCCTTTCCTGAGAAAGGATCCATGACAGGGTGCCCCTAGGAAAATGGGACTGGCCAGCCCCCTGCCTCTTCAGAGCTGTCAGGAGAGGGCGCCTGGGGGCCCAAGGGAGAGCTTCCTTTCCTAACCAACATTCCCCAGCCTCTGTTTGGAAGCTGTAGTATGCTGCCCTCTTCCCCTCAACCCTCATTAACAAATTCTTCCTCTGGTCTGATTTAATCTTCCCTGGTGATTTTTCAACATACCATCATCTGCCAGTGAACAACTTAGCTCAGCTGGCGCCTTAAGGGGTAACTTGCAGGGGAAGTCATCTCTTGGGAGGTTGGTATGGGAACCCCAGGGTTTGAGAACTCTGAATGCAGAGAAAAGGATTGTCCTCCAAGAAGCTCCCTCTGGGGGCAGTTTTGGTGGCTCATACCCTCCAGGGAAGACTTAGCTGAAGCATGGGGCTGGGAACAGTTTCTATCTTTCAAGTTACTCAGTTCCATCGGAGCTGTCACAGAGGCAGGAAAAAGAGCTTTTACACACCCCCCCACCACCACCAGAAGACACTTCTTCAAGTGGCACTGAGCACTCTGGGAGACTCAGGGCTCCTCCTCTTGCCGGTATCCCCTTCCACACAGGCACACACACAAGGAGGAGACATACAGGAAGTCTTGGAGCTAGGGGCCACTCCTAAAGGCACAAAGAAGAGGAGGGAGAGACCTACAAATAGGGGGGAGTGAGTTCATTCTGACCCTCAGAAGTATCTTGAAGGCTGGGTCATGTCTGACTCTCAGGCATGCCTGGGAACCTGCTGCCTCACTGGACTTTCTGCTTGGTGGCTGTGCCTTACTGAGTGCTCTCTCCCCATGCCTTACACAGTGGACTGTTTGTACATGCTCAGTGCATGTTTGCTGAATGAGTGGCTGTCCCCACACACCTCTGTACCCTTCATCTCTGCCTGCCTCCTTAGAAGTACTCCACAGGGCCTTGAGGGAGCCCAGCTCTGCAGTTCTTTGGGCTGGGCAGGAGTGGAAACATTTTGATATTCATGAATTGCTCAGATTGAAATGCATGTGAATTTGCCAATGACCCGTTATTGTATTTTTCTTTAACAGTATGACTGAGAAGTAACACTGTGGCCTAGGTCCTGTCTGGATTCAGGGACACACCTCCCTGAGTGCTTCTCCTACAGCCCAGCCTCTGCTTTTGTTGATCTCCTTCCTCTAGGTCTAAGTCTATAGCCTGAGGACATCACCAACCCCTCCTCATCTCCCCTAGGAGCCCAGGGACCCTGCCAGACTCCCTGTTTACCTGGGAAGGCTTGGAACTGAGGCTCCTGGGACAATTGGAGAAAGCCTCTGAGAAAAAGAAAATTCATGCCTGACCTCTCTGTGCTTTCCTGCCCAATGGAACAGCACCCACCCACCCCTAGTGAGGCTCCTGAGCTGTTAAGTGAGGGGGAACCTGAGCTGTTCCTGCTTTGGAGTAGGGATGATGCGGGGGAACTGGAGGGACTCAGCCATGGGGAAGGCTACCTAGGTATTTCTACCCAGTAGAAACAAGGAGGTCATCCTGTCCTGATGGTAAACACTTCTGGTCTGATTCAGGTCTAGAGGACAATGCGAGCCTGCCAGGTCTTACGGGAATTCATCTTCTGGGTCAGTTCTGGACCAGGTACTGTGCCCACAGATTCATCCCAAACAGCTCCAGAGGCTTCTGGGGACAGATACAGCAGAATCAAATTCCCGGAGGCTCCTTTGAACTTTGATCTGTGTCCCCCACTCTCATCCTACTACCTGTTTCTGACCCTCTTCCTTGAGAGCACAGGCCCAAGGGAATTCTAAGCACATGCCATGCCTGAAATATGGGAGCACAGGGATGTTCCCCTTGCTTCCAGGCTTCATCTGCCTGCCATTCATTCATTTGTTTTTTTCAATAAATCTGAACCTGTGTTATTCAGCCAGCATCCTTAGAATAATGTGAGGAGCTTCCAGTTTCTTCTTCCCTGGGTTGGATGTGGAGTGGTGAGAGGGAGTGTCTCCTCTTATCTTCCTAATGTCTAGTTTCCCTGTCACCAGGAGCAGAGGCAGTTCTGCCAGGCTATCAGTCTTCCAAAAGGTACATAAGTCTGTAAAAAACTCCAAGAGAAGTCAGTTCCAATATGGACTTGTGAATTTTGGTAGGACCTTTGGTTTGATTAATATAACTTCTTTCCAGATGTAAGACTTCCCCCTACACAAGATTCCTATTTATTGAGCTCTGACTGTTTGTCTGGCATGTGTCTGAGGAATGGTTGTGCACCTGTTTGCTTCCCTCTGGGGGCAGAGAGCCCACTGGCTTCTGTTGGAACAGTGCTAATTCTTCTCCAGTCCTAACTGGGCTGAGCCTGGGCTGCCCTCTGACCCTTCTCTCTGTGGCTTTCTCTCCTATGGAGGGCTAATGGCTCACTAAACCATCCTCACTGGGCTTCCCCTGGCTTAGCCTCCACTGGAACATCTCCAATCCCAGACGTAGGCTGAGGCTCAGGGAGTTATAGGACTGGAGCTCCCTAAAAAGCTAGAGTTCTGCTGTGAAACAGGCTTCAGCTTCTAAGCTGGGCCTGGGTGTTCCAGTTCATGCTTGTGGGATGAAGGGGTTTGTTCCTAGAGGGAGAAGGGCACACCCACTGGCCCTCAGTGTCTGCTCCCCAGCCAAGCCACCTCTGGCTGGCTGTCCTTCACTCCTGTCTGTTTCCCCCAGTTCTCCCTGGGTTCCCCGTTAGCCCCCCACGTTCTCTTTGTCAGGATTCTGCCTTTTCAGTCTCCTTTCTCTCTCAGGCTTCTGCTGCCCTCTCCTCTAAGATCAAAAATGTCCACCACAGCAAGCCAGAGCCTCTCAGTTTTCTCATCCACCAAATGGGAATAACCATCGTTGTTTGCTTTACTGAGCTATCGTAATTGACAGACACTTAGTGCGTGCATGACAGTTTTCACTCAGAAAAATAAGCTCCTTCTCCTATGTGTTCTTCCCTTTACTCGATAGAACTTCTCTGACATTTCCATGTCACCTCCTTCCCTTTTTCTTCCACAGTTCCTCCTGGCATCTCTGTTCTGTCTCTCCAGGTTCCGCCCCTATCCCTTGTCTCCTACCTCCTCTCACTCCCCAACCCGCCCTCCTCCAGCTCCTGCCACAGGCCTCAGGGACCAGGCTGTGCTGACAGGGGCAGGGCAGGGCAGACGGGCAGGCTGGGCTGAGCTGGTGGCGCTCTCCAGTTTTCATGAGAGGCCCAAGAATGTGTGGAGTCATGAGGGACAATGAGAGCCAGCAGGAGGAAGAATGGGGCCTCTGTCAGGGCAGGAGAAGTCTCCCTCATCCTGGGCTCAGCTGAATGGGAGTACCTGCGGGCCAGGGAGGGGTAGAAACTCAGGGCTGCAGGTGGTGGGCCCGGAGTTGGCGGCAAGGCTCTCTGGAGTCAGCCATCATGGGAATTCTCAGCACCTACTGGCATTTCTGGGGAGAGCTTAGACCTGGGGATCCTGGGAGACAGGCATAGGGAAGCCAGAAAATGTTCCAGTGGCCCTGTGAGGTGGCCTTTACATACAGAGGCTGCTCCTCAGTGCTCTTGGGCTGCCTTGGCCCCAGCTCCTACCACCAGCAGAGCTGCAGAAGGCTTGGAGGCGGCCACAGAGGGGGTAGGAATAGTGGAGATGGCGCCAGCCTGAGAAGGGTGAGGCCTTTTCCTGCTTAGGGTACAGAGAAAGCACATTCCCCAGATTGGAGGAGGCAGGGTCTTCCTGGGAAAAGGAGGTGCGGCCCATCTGACCTGCTTTCCTTCCTCCACATTCCAGGTGAGGTCCAGCCAGGCCAGGCCTGAGAACTGATGGCTGTCACCACCATCCCAGCCCCCATCAAACCTCTGTCCCCAGAAACACCTTACAGAGAGAATCTCCGCTTACAGAGCTTACTTGGGGCTTGTCAGGTGGGCGGGGTCTGGCAGGCGGGCCAAGCCCTTTCATGTGTCCAGGGACAGGAAGCCTGGACAGACTAGCCATGGCCAGGAGTCTGAGGGAAGGACAAGGTGAGGGTGGGTTGGGGGGCCCAGACTGGAGCTGGTCTGAGGATGGAAACTGAAGGACAGACCACTGCTGATCTTGTCCTCCCGGAGACGGGAAATGGTGGGGACAGGGGTGTGGGGGCATGAGGGAAGAGAGGAGCCAGGGCTGTGGAGATAGAGAAGGGGGGTCAGGCGGGAGGGAGAGGGGGCCTGCAGGGAGCTGCCTCAGGTCTCCTGCCAAAAATTAAACCATAAAAAAGCTAGAGGGGAGCGGCAGGGGAAGGAAGGAGAGAAAGGAGATGGGGAGGGAGGGAGGGGACCAAACAGCCCCTCCACACCAATAGCCCGGCAGGGGGACGTGAGTAATACAGGCTGGTTCAGAGGGAGTGAGATCAAAAGCGAGTAGATACAAGAGGTTTGTGCTTCACCGACCAGACAGCCAGAGGCTCAATGAGACCTTTGTTACCCAGGCCCAAGTCAGGGTTGAAGGAATACCTGACCGCCCCCGCCTGCCAGTGCCCCGCCCCCACTGTCCATGGGGCTGGGGGAGGGGCGGGTCACAAGTGAGTCAAGTTGAGTTGGGCACAGCCCCGGCCTGGCCAGCGGTGGGCGGGAGGAGGGAGGAGGCCTGCCCTCACTGGGGCGTGGAGCTTCTGGGGGTGAGTGGAGGAGTAAGTGGCGGCCTGGCAGGCAGGAAGTGGCTCTGCGGGATTGTGAGGGAGACTGCGAGGGAGAGGGGGCCTCGTTGGGTCCCCCAGGTGAGCAGCCATTGGGATCCCTGTCCCTGGCCAGGGTGCCTTGGGTGGGGACTGAGGGCCTTCTGCCTGGAGCTCATCGCTTTTTGCAGGTCCTTGGTCTGGGGCTCTGGGGGTTCCTGAGAGGAGGGGAAGGAGCCCAGGCTGCTGGGCTGGGGCCGGCCACCCAGAGTTCAGGTGGGAAACTGCACAGGGCTCGCTTTGACCCTTAAGGTTGGGTAGGTCTGGAGGGTGTGTGCACTGATGTGTGGGAATCCAGAGAGAGGAGGGTTGCCCCAGCCGGCCTCCTGCAGAGGACCAGGGAGTCTGCCCCGAGCCTGAAGCCTCTTACCCTCCTGTTGGGCACCCCAGAGAGAGATCAAGACTGTGCGGGAAGGTCTGAGTCCCCTGGGGCTTTTCTGAACCTGGGCATGTGGGAGCCTTTGGTGGGTCACTCCTCCAAGGCCGATGCCCACAGCGAACCCCTTGTGAGAGATGGGAGAGAAAAGAGGAAATGGAACTTGTGTTTGGGACAGACCTTTTCCAGGGTCCCGAGACCTTGGTGTCCCCCAACTCAGCTGTTCACCCTGGCCTGGGGTTGCCTGTGCTAACCACTGAATCCTGTTCACTAGAGTGGCAGCGCACAGACCCCTCCCAAAAAGCAGTGCCCAGGGTCAGCTCAAAGCCAGTTGTCCCCAGCTGGTGGGCATTTCAACCCGGCCCTTTTCCTGCCTCCAGGGAGGTCCAACTAGGTCTGAGTTCTTCCTCCCCTCCGCAGCAGCTCGCAAGAATAGGTGTGCTGGCTCAGTGCTCAGTGATTGCGCATACTAGTCCTGGGAGTGTGAGCCACCCCAACCCTGGGAGGGGCTCAAGACACTTGTTCGCCCTCTAAAGAGAAGGCCGGCCCTTGTCTTTGCGTTCCTTTGTCCAGACCCTCCTTTGCCACTCTGCTTCCTGTGCTGGACTGGAAAGGGTTAAGCTTTATGAAGAGGGAGCCTACTATGGGGCCTCTGGAGCACTGGCCGGCCAGCCTTGAAAAGATCCAAGATCCGGCCTTATTCACTTGGGGAGGGGGTAGTTAGGGACCCTAGGAGGGGGCTGGAAACTAATTAAGGGAATTCGAGGAGGTCCTTTATGGCCAGGAAGCCACCCCTCCTCATACCCCGAGTGAGGGCCATTGTGTGGGGCCTTTGCAGGGCGAGAACTGGAAACTCATTACTGGGTTGGCTTTAGTGTTCTTGGGGCCAGGCAGGTGGGGGGGGATGGTGGGAGAATGTAACCTGGGGGGCCCAGGACTTCTGGGATGCAGTGTGGGTGGGTCCGGGGTGGAGGAGGGTGGGAAGGAAGTTAGTAGGGCTCCCCAGGTGCCCCCAGCTTCCTGCTTCCTTTTGAGATTCCAGTTGCTGGACCCCTCAGCTCTGCTGTGGCCTATGGCTTTTCATTCCTATGTGATTGCTGTTCCAAACTCATGTAGGGCTAAAAGCCATGGGCTACAGTGAGGGGCGAGCTCCTCCTGCGGCAGCTGTACCTCCCCACAAGACCAGCCACCAAGTGGGCGTCAGAAGGAGATCTGCTTGGGGGAGGGGACTGCAGGGGACTTAGTAACTTTGGGTCTGGGGCTAGGCTGTGTGTCCTTGGCCAACTCACTTCCCTTCCCTGGACCTGGACCCTCGCTCTGAAATGAAGAGACTGGGCTGGTGATTCCAGGAGAGGAAGGAGATGTTCCTGTGTGCCAAGTGCTTGCTGAGGTGTTGGGTTCCCCTTGACAAGTTACTGAGGCCTAATTCAGGCCCAGAGATATGGGGACTGGAGTCCAGGGTTGAGCCACTAGGACTTGAGCTTTGTCAGTGCCTCCAGGACAGCCTCTGCTGGCCTCCACTGGCCTCACGCCCTTCATTCTCTGCTCAGCTTTGAATCCTCAGCCTTTTATGTCCGGAGACCTTGGGATTCCTTGGAAACTAAAACAGGAGGAACTAAACTAGAAAGCCTGTACCTCCCTAGGGGCAGCAAGTTGGAGTCTGGGGTCCCTGCCCTCCCTTTTCCCCTCCTGCCAGTTGCTCAGCTGCCTGGCTCTGTCCCCATGTGTATTTCCATTCCCACTCTGTTTAAATCTGCCTCCATCCCTTCCATCCTGGGAGACTCCCAACAGATGGAAATAAAGCTGGCGGAGTGCGGGGGAATCACCTCTCCTTCTGCAGCGCCCCCACCACCCTCGCTGGTCCAGCCCCTGTCTACCTAAGATACATCACTGAAGAAACAGTACTATGTTTGATGTTAATAATCAAAAGCCAAGTTACTTATAGTGTCTTGGAGCCCTTAATTTCCCCCATCAACATTTACCAAGTGCCTGCGATGTACCATGATTCTAACCATCTTACCTGTACCCGCTCATTTCATCCCTAAGACAGCCCTGCTCTTAGTAACCCATTTCCCAGGGGAGCTGAATGCTGGGAAAGCTGAAACCTGCGCATAGGGAAGTGCTTTTGGAAACCTGGGCAGTGCTTTGCTCACCAAGGCTGCTTCTCACTGAGGTCTCTATTGGACGCATGTGCACAAATTGGCCCTGCAGCCTGGCTTCAGTCACCCTCTGTCCATCACTGGTTTTCCTTCTCTAGCAGGAGCAGAGGAGGAAAACGAAAAACAATAGACCAGGCAAACAGAAAGCCCAAGCCAGCTGGGTTTTTGCTGGGGCTGATCCAGGCTACTTCCCCTTCTGTCCCAGCTTAGATGGTAAAAGGAACAGGGATGAGGATTTGCTAGGGTTTTTGCTTGTTCTCTGAGTTCTTTCATCACCCAGAAATCAGAGATGGCCAGCTTCTGCCCTTACCTCCTTCATTGTCCCCTAGGCTCTGAATGAGCCTGTCTTATTTCCGACTTTGCTCCGAGGGCCTCCTGGTCTGCTTCCCTGAGCTTTCAGTCTCTTTAAGTAGAAGGACAAGGAGTGGTGCCCCCTTCCAGTCCCCAGCCTGGGCCCTTCCTGAGATTTCTGTTGTACAGTTTGCCCTGAAGGCCTTACCACAGAGGAGAGGGGCCAAATGAACAGTTCCAAAGGTTGTACCTCCAGCAAAACACAGCACTCAGTGGGGACTGGAGGAATTATGAACTGGGAGGAAAGGGGGTGAGGTAAGAGAGGACATTTGGCATAAACAGACGCAGAACAAACCCACAGCTCAGCAACTCCCCAGACAACTCCCCTTTACTGGGCCTGGGCCTGGGTGCTTCTGGGGTTCGAAGGCTGGGCCTCCTTTCCATCCTTTGTCTCTTGGTTACCACTACCACTGGGGCCAGCCTAGAGAAGACAGGCAATTATACATTTCGCATAGTCGTTAGACTGCCCTGAATAGGCAAGCTGGCCTCGTGCCCTCTCTCCCTGAGGATTCACAGATCAAAGGGCTGCATCTGTCCCGTCCCCTGCCTGCAGAAAGCTGCAACAGAAAAATTCTGAGCAATCTAAGTCTCTGTCAGTCTTCAGATAGACCCAGCAGAAGGCCTCCCTTGGGAGAGCAGGCCCCTGTTTAACCACACTGAGATCCAGGAGAATCTCTATGGTGGTATTTGTCCCATTTTTTAGTGCAAATGGAGTTTGCCTGCTGAACCCGATTTCTTTCTAAATGCAAAGACTATTGAAAAGATCTCTGTCCCCATCTTCAGAAGGAGATGGCACAGAACTTTAACCTCTGGGGATCTCTTCTGGCACTGGTAGTCTGGGCCTCTAGGTCCCTAAGCTGCTGCTGTCATGTTGAAGCCCCCTCTTCCTCCTGTCCTATTTGCAGTAACTCCGAGGGTGGGCCAGCCTCGGCCAAACCCTTGATGCAGGACACAAGGAACTTTTAGCCCCAGCCACAGTGTCCCCTGATACCTTAGAACCACTGATACATGTCTGGCTGCCCTTGTAGTTTAGGAGGGGCTTTGTTCTTTCTGCCTTTTTCCATAGACTGGCAAGCAAGGAGCAAGGAGGGCTGACCTTGGCAAGCTAGAGACTGTGGCCTTTGAAGGCCATGAAGGCAGAGAGGGCTTGGCTCTAGATTCCAGGGCACTCAGTCTCCAGCAGGCCAGGAAGGAGTTAACTCCAAGGAGGATGCGGGATTCTCCCAGACTGGAGGCCAGTGCCCAGCTTTGCTCTGCCAACTCCGGGAAGAAGACCTGGGATCTGTAGTTTGTGCCACCACCCACCCCTGGCCTGCCTGTTTATCAGCACAGCCTTGTAGACTACAGTTCCCAGAAACCTGCAGAGGCTAGGCTTTGGGAGAAGGGGTGGGGTGTGAGGCTCACTGGTGGCAGGAGAGGGGAGGGAGGAGGTGGGGAGAGAACCCAATTCACCCCCTTCCTTTTTAATTCTTTCTCCTGGTGTGTGTGCTACACAGCCCGAGCTAATCCCCCAAATCCGGTCTCCTAAGCCGCAGCTGCTTCCCTTCGCAGTGATGAATGGCTCGGGGAGGGAAGGTGAATTCATATTTTAATTACTGAGGCGCGGTGCTCTGGCGCAGGGGAGGGGGCGGAGTGCTCAGCATTGTTCCAGAGGCGCTGAGGGCGCCCCTCCCTGGGTCACTTCTCTCCTGCCCTTTACCTGGGGTGGGGGTGGGGGGAAGGAGGGAGGTGTCTTGCTTGAAGCCCCTCTGCTTCTTCAGCCTTAGGGGCGGGGGTCTGGGGGACAATTTCCTTCTCATTTGTCAGAGGATTCCTGGCAAGTCCCAACACTTGTGCATCTCTTCCTACCCTTCCACCCCCACTGCCACCCACTTAGATGGGGGACATTGCCAACATTCGAGATGCCGAGGAGTTTGAGGTCCGCAAGCCCCCGAGCCCTGTCTTGGGAGCGTCTTCTTAGTTCTTCCACAGTTCCAGATGTCTCCCACTCACTGCCCTATTTTTGCCCGAGGTGCTAGAGTTAGAGGACCCTTGGGGGTGTGGCAGGGAGAGGTGCAGGTTAGGGACTGAGGGAAGAGGTTAGGCGGGAGGATGGGGAACCTCCAGTGGGGACAGGAGGATGGATGCCCTGTGGCTTGGCATGTCATCTGCTCGGCTCCCACAAAGCTGGCTGGGCCCAGGAGCATCTATGCCCTCAGACCCCAGACCATCTTGGACCCATGCTGGGGAAAAGCCAGATAGGATGGAGAAGGAGCCAGGGTCAGCCCAGGAGCAATCAGCGAGGCCACTGTGGGATAGGGGGAGGCTGGTCCAGTGTCCACCGCCTCCTTCCAGCCCTGGGTTTTTAGGAGCTGCTTTCCCATTCCTTAGCCCCTCCCCGACGCAGACTGGGACCTAGAGGGTGGGAGAGGAGTTCCCAGCGGGCACACAGTTGAGTGGGGAGTGTTCCAGAGGCTGGAAGAGGAGGGTCATCAGGACCTGACTTCTCCGGGGAGCCTCCAGCTGGTGCTGGAGCACTGCTGCCAGGTGTGAGGGACAAAAGGCAGAGAGGAGGGAGCGACAGAACCCCTGTGTGGGCAAAGCAGAGAGCAGAGACCACAGCCCTGGCCAAGGGCACCCCAGGTACTTGGTGGGGTGCTGAGGGAGGAGGGATGGGGCCCACTGCAGGCAGGGACACGGATGTGAGATGGGATTCTCTGCCCATGTGTCGCTCACTTTGGGAACTAGCCTGGCGACCTTTGTGCCCATGATAGAACCCAGGTTGCCTTCAGGGCTTGGAGTGGGGCTTGCAGTGAGGCCCCTGGCAGGCCTGGTGGAGAAGCGGGATTCAAGGTCTGGGTAGAAGGACCAGGCCCTCTGAACATTCTCTGGCTTGGGGAACAAGGAACCAGAATCTCACCCAGGCAGCCAGCCTTTGACTCCCTAGAAGCCAGCCAGGTTGCACCCCTCAGCCCAGCTGCTCAGGGGCTTCCTTCCATTCTCCTTCCCTTTGGTGTGTAGGCCCTGGTTCTTCCTGGCCCTTCCTACCCTTCCTTACAGGGTGGGCTGAGTACTTAGGATTCTCATCCTGTCCCTCCTTCAAGGAGGAATAGTCACTTAAGGGAGTATATTTTGCTGTTTTGAAGAAAGAGCAGGCATTGGAGGGGAAGTGGATGAAGAGGGATGAGGATCTCCATATCCTGGGACCAGAGACCCTGCGCTGCACCCAGACCTAGGGGAGGGCGTGATGGTCAAAGCTACTTGCCAGGCTGGATTTATTTGTTTGTTTGTTTATTATCAGGGATTGAACCCAGGGGCACTTACCCACAGAGCCACATCCCCAGCCCTTTTTAAAAATATTTTATTTAGAAACAGAGTCTAGCTGAGTTGCTTAGGGTCTCACTAATTGCTGAGGCTGACTTTGAACTTGTGATCCTCCTGCCTCAGCCTCCCAAGCCTCTGGGATTATAGGCGTGCACCACCTCATGCTGGGTTTAGATGTGAGTTCCTAGATTGACTGTGTTATACTGTGGGTTTCTCTTCATATATTTTTCTGTAATCTTGGGGATATTTTGTTGACAGTGTCCTTGATATATCCCTCTGGTGTGGAAGTGTATGCATTATGATTACTGATGGCAAGGGAAGCCTCCTACTCTCCCTTTCCTGTCTTCCTGCTCAGGCTAGGATTCCTAATGCCTTTCTAATCCCTTAAGTTTAGGGTCTGAATGTTAACTTCAGATAACCTCATGATATACTGAAATAAGAAAATGAAGGCCCAGAGAGGTACAGCTACTTGCCCAGGGTGACACAGCATAACAACGTCAGAGCCAAGAATAGAACGTAGGCCACCTAAGCCCCAGCTTGGATCCCTGTCTCTCTAGGTTTGTCATGGGAGGGATCTAGAGATAGCTGCAGTAGATGAATCTAGAAATATTGTAGTTGTGTCTTGGCTTTGTCTATATATATCCCAGAAATTGCTCTCTGCTCACTATATATACTCGACCAGAGTGGGTGTGTAAATGGTGCTAGAAAGCAGGTTATTAAATAACAGCCTACCTACCCATGCTGACTCAAGCTGGGCCTCCTGCCCACCCAGCTGGCCATTGGAAACGCATTGCACCTATTAATTACAGCTATTAGCTGTATTACCAGGATGCTAGAACGGGAGGGAGAGAGGGGGATATCCCAACAGGACCCAGCTCCACAGCAGGCACTGTGCTTGGTGGACATCTCTGCTCTGTCTGGAGAAGCCGAGGAAGTTGAACAAAGGGGCAAGGTTAGCCAGACCTGGGGAAGTGTCCAGAGAGCCACCACCTGGGCCAGGCCAGGTTTCTCAGGGACAGTGGAGCCACTTTGCATGTGTGCCTTGAATTTGGAGCCAGGACATCCTGTGCAATTCCTGCTGGTGAAGGGAGGTCCCTCCTGCGTCCTCATTCCAAATCCCTTTGACGGCCCCTTCGAGCCTCACTCACCCACTTGCTCCCAGTGTTCTTCCTAGAGAGAGAAGAGACTCTCAACAGACCCAGAATGCCATGCAGGTGCCCCAGCTGTCCTGCCTGAGCTGGCTCCTCTGCTGCCTTGACAGGGGGCTCTGCACAGGGTGGGCAGAGAGGTAAATTGGAGGAATATGCAGGGTGCCAAAGCTAGGTAAACCAGAGTGCGTGCCTGGAGAAAGGGGCACCTTCAAGAACCAAGCTGATGTCCCATCCCCAGCCACACTATTGTAGAGTGGCCCCTGCCTGGCTCCTGTGCTGAGCACCATGTCAGCCAAAGGTGGAACCCAGTGTGCCCAGCTGGAGCAAGTCCAGCCTCACCCTGTACCTCAGAGCAACTTTGTTTTGTTTTTTGTTACTGGGGATTGAACTCAGGGGTACTCGATCACTGAGCCACATCCCCAGCCCTTTTTTGTGTTTTATTTAGAGACAGGGTCTCACTGAGTTGCTTAGGGCCTCTATAAGTTGCTGAGGCTGGCTTTGAACTGGCAATCCTCCTGCCTTAGCCTCCTGAACTGCTGCAATTACAGGCATCCACCGCCACCCAGCACCCGGCTCAGACTGACTTTTGGATTAGGAAAGAAATGAGGTCTTTCCTCTTTGTTTTGAACTCCCAATCCCTTTGCCCAGCATAGGCCCTCAATAAAATAGCCTGTTGGCTAAAAGAAATGGCTTCGCTGTCTGTTCTTTGCATGGCGAGCTTGGGGATGCATGTTACTCTAGGCAGTGAAAGGACGTGTGTTATGTTTCCTATAGATTTCCCTAAGGGTGTGAGACAGCTTGGGTCTGTTAAGGAAGGGAGGAGTCCGTGAATCAGTTCCAGGCGGCAAAGTAGAATCTGCTGGATGAAGGAGTTTCTTCAAGCTCCACAAAGTCCCACATTTGGATCATCAGATATACAACCTAAAGAAGCAAGCAGATGCCAGGCGTGGTGGCACACGCCTGTAATCCCAGCACTTTGGGAGGCTGAGACAGGAGAATCACAAGTTCAAAGCCAGCCTCACCAACAGGAAGGCACTAGGCAACTCAGTGAGACCCTGTCTCTACATACAACACAAAATAGGGCTGGGGATGTGGCTCGGTGGTCAAGTGCCCCTGAGTTCAATCCTCAGTTCAAAAAAAAAAAAAAAAAAGCCAGCAAGCAGACCTTCCCCACCTTGAACCTGTGTGAGGTAGCACAAGCCAGAGCTTATTTGGAGCCAGTTGTTTCCTGTTGCACAACCACAGGTGTGTGGCGATGAAGTGAGGCAGAGGGTTGGCTTTCTCTTGGATGGCATCAGCTCCATGTGGATCAGGAAACACACGTTTCAAAGAAGTGGTGATTTGGTGGCTTGACTCTCCCCAGCTGATATGAGAGGGATCGGCGGGCAGCCTCAGGAAGTCCCGAGGGTTCTGGGAACATTGACCCCAGCTTGCTTCTCTCTTCCCGCCTTTCTCCTGCCCCTCTCCCCGCTGCCTTACCTACAGATCATCTCTGGTGAGCGTCCCGGCCTGGCCCAGGGCATGCCCCAGTTTACTTTCGCCTGTTTCTGTGGCCTCCACGGCTTCTGCAAGATGAAGAGGAAGAAGGAGGACGTTCACAGAGAGCGGGAAACAGCGGTGTGAGCAGAACCAGGGCCCCTGTGTCACTCCCTAGCAGGTTCCTGGCCTGCAGCTGCCCATTCCTGCCGAGGCTCACAGCAGGAAGCCTTGTGTGAGTCTTCCATCTTCACTGAGGCTGCTCCTCTCAGCCTGGCCAGACTCTAACCTGAAGGCAACAGCTTCCTGAATGCCTCATGGGCCTCCTCATCCCCATACCCAGTAGCTTCCAATCTTCTGACTTCCCTGGAGAGAGGCCCCCACTGAAAAAGGGGATCCCAGGACCTTCCACTTGCCTTCTAGACACTGAAAAGCCCCAGGGAGGCCAAGGAGTAGAGCTTCTCTCCTGCCCTGAGAGCTCCAGGGACTCTTCTCAGAATAACCTTCCTCTGAGGGACACTCTGCCTTGGATGAGGAGAGCTGATGCTAAATAGGAAACTCCAGTAAAGAACCACCCAGCAGTCCTGACCCTGGTTGAGGCCTAAGGCTTGTCTGGTGCATTGGAGGTATGACATGATCACCTCCAAGTCCAGGATAGGGTCTCTGTGGGGACCCCAGGACTTGGGGCTGCAGCATTGGTGGGAGATGAGTCTTTCCCAGCCCCCTCCCAGTGTCCTGGGCCACGTGGGCCAGGCCTGAGGTGAAAGGCAGAGCTGGACCCAGAGGCTGGGCAGCCGGTGGCCCTGCTCTCCATCCAGCACAAGGCAGTCTTTCCGTGGCTTTGGCCCTGACCCACCCACTTCCCTGAGGCCTGTGCCTCCCTGGCAGCAGCACAGATGTGGGGAGACCTGCCTCCCAGGCACTGATCCCCTTCTCAGGGACTGTCTACCAGGGGCCAGACTGTGGGCCCCTTTCCTGAACTAAGCTGTGCCCCCCATTTGTTCTGTCTCCTTGCCTCACCCTGCCTTTTCTTTCTGTTCTCAGGAGCCATAGACGGGGGATGCTTGCACGTGGTGCCTTCAGGGGAAACTTGGGGTAGGGGCACCTCTTGGACTTCCCTTGATTTTTCTCCGCATCCCCCCACCCCATCAACCTTCTGGCACTGTTTCTGCCACCCCTTCCCCAGCTCATTTGCAGGAGGAAGCAAGCAAGGAAAACCCACCTCCTTTCCTCCCTTTCTTTCCCTCTTTCCCTCATTCTTCCCTCCCTCCCCCCATTTTGTCATTGTGCCTGGAGAGGGGCACGTGGACAAGCATGCCAGTGGCAGAGACCCTCTAAGCAGGTTCTGCTGCTTCAGCAGCCTTTATAGGAGTGACCAGCCCAGGACCCTGGACATCCCCACCAGCATCCAGGGACAGAGCAGCGCGCCTGACAGATAAGCAGGTGGCCTGGTGGAGAGGTCAGGGCCTCAGGGCAGAAGGAGCGCTGCACTCCCCTTTCCCGGGAACATGGGAGGACAGAGGCCTCCTTGGCTGCTCCAAAGAACCTGGCAGCCTTGACCTGCCCAGCCCACGCTCATACTCAGGGGCATTTCCTGGGCTCTGGGCAGATTTGGTAGGATCAAGGTTGTCTTGGTGAGGCCAGAGCGCAGCTTAAGAGTTCTTTCCTCCATCTTCCAACCTGCTCCTTTGCCCTTGCCTCCTAGCCCCAGCCTGTGACAATCTGTTATTTCCTTTTATATCCAAAGAATTATAAACAGAAGTTCTTCCCTCAAGCTAACAGCAAGATTCAGCAGTAAAGGCCAGCGAGGTCACAAGGGACAGAAGAAAACCTCCCTGGTTCTTTTGTCCTCATGGACAGAAGAGGCCTTGGGTCAGGCAAAGACAGGGGGAAAAAAAAGGCAGGAAAGCTTTCAGGGGGCTATCTTGATACAGAAGCTGGAGAGCCCGCCCCCGACGGCATGTGTCCCTAGCGGTGGCCCACATGGCTGCAGCCCTGGAGAAGCCACTCTTATGGTAGAGGATGAAATCGTATCCCTAACACTGAGAGGTTTTGGGTGTTGTGTCCTAACCACATGGGCTCACTCAAAAGAAAGGTCAGGAGACTGGAGAACATGGGCCCGGGGTGGGGGTGGTGCAGGGCAGCTGTCCCTGGGTGCATCTCAGTCCTTGGCAGGGATCACAGCTGCAGGAGTTTGTTTGGCTGGGAGCCCACGCAGAGCTTCTTCCCCCAGGAGAACTCCGTTGGCTGAGGAGGGACACTGGATATCTTGGACCCCTGCTATGAGAACATGGGTGGGATCCCAAGGCCAAGGTTTTCTGAGTGTGGGCCCAGCTGGCACCTGCCCATAGCTGTCCCTGACCTCCAAGCTGGTCAGGGCCAAGGCTGGAGCCAGTGCTGCAGCTGAAATGACTGAGTCAGAGGCAGTAGCAGCTCCTAGTAGCCGTCCCCCACACTGTTTTGTCCCTGTTGAGTCCTCAGGGAAAGGAGGATTTCCTTCCTTTCAGGATCTTGGGAAGCAGTCTAGAAACCTGTTCCCTCCTCTGTGCCCGTGGGTGAGCCCAGGACAGGTGAAATCCAAAAAGGCTGAAGTGGCCCCAGTGTCCGTATGCTGTGGGCCACTGACTTCTCAACTTGGTGTCTCTGCCGTGTTCCTTCTAGGTTGGGCCCGGCTGCCTTGTTTTCTGCCCCGCCCTGGGTCTCACTCCTTTCCAGAGGTTCAGTTGGATAATTTTGCCCTTTCCATTTCAAATTCCCTCTATTCCCTGCCCAAGTGAAGGTCAATCCATGATCCTTCCCTGGGCTCCACTTGAGCTGGGGCCACTGAGCTCTTTGGGTGAGTCCTGGGCACATGGGTAGATAGTTCTCCAGTAGGGCTCAGGCCTCTTCTTTTTTTTTTTATTCAGTACTGAAAATTGAGCCCAGGAGTGCGCTACCATGGAGCTGCATCCCCAGCCCTTTTTGTTTTTTATTTTTGAGACAGGGTCTTGCCAAGTTGCTGAGACTAGTCTTGAACTTATAATCCTCCTGCTTCAGCCTCCCAAGTTGCTGGGGACCCCTTATTCTTGCTGCATGGTACCAAGTGAGCCTTTCTCAAAGAAGGGGGGTGCTTAGTGTTCCTCATCTCTAAAGGGGAAACTTCCCATGCCCATCCCCCCTGTTGAGCTATATGCTGTTAAATGTAGGAAAAACAAGTGTGAACAGTGCATGGGGTCCTCATGATTTGAGTGTTGTCTGGGACCCTGGCCCATAGGATTCCAAGGGGCCTCTTAAGTTGAATTCTTTTTTAGGATGCCATTTCCTTCTCTACTCCCAGGGAAAAGCTTTTGAATGTAGCCTGTGAGTCTGTAGAAATAAAAAGGGAGAGTGTTATTTTTTGGGGGGAAAACAAAGAGCAATAATTTAATTAGCTGAGCTCCTGGTAAGGTGGCACAGCAGAATACAGAGGGACAGGAGCCGGGAGCCAGGTCTTCTAGGTTCCACTTCTTGAACATTAAATGATCCTGGGTTCAAGTCTAGTCGAGCCTTGTTTCTGGGACACAGTTTTCTCAACTATAAAGATCATTACACTCGTCCTCTAAGTCCCCTCTGAGTCTGGAGTTCTCAAGGTCTGGGAGCTGAGCATCAATGGGATTCAGGGCCATGGAAGCAGAGGGGTTGCAGGAATCCTGTGCTCCAGCAGATGCCATCTGCACGGATGGCCAGTGTGTGAGGAGGGTGGGCTGAAGATATGGCAGAACCGATAAATGTTGGGCAGGTGAGAGGGAAAGCCAGATCACCCCTAGCTTAGGCTAGAATGTACCCCCAGCAGGGATCTAGGACGCCTCTCCTTTCTATAGCCAGGTCCAAAGGGATAAGTGCTGGCCTGGACTCTGACTGCAGGCACCCTATTTGCGCTTTCTTCTTTTTCCCTCCCTTCCTTCTTTCTCACCATCACTACCTACAGAAGCTTAAGAGATTTAGAAGATATCTCAAGGGTGGGCTCCTTGCCCCAGCTGGGTAACCCCTGGGATTCCCTTTGCATAGCTGCACATGTGCCCATCTCTAAGCTGATGGAACCACCCTCCTCATCACTTGCCTTCTGCAAGGGGAAGCGCCTCAGGCTGGAATCTGTCTCATGTACAGACCGATGTGCATTTTGCCCAGTGTGGGGGCATGTGCTGGCCATGGGATGTGCTGCACCGATGGTGGTCTTTGGATGGAGAACCTCAGCTCCCAGTGCTCCTCTGGCTGGCTTCAATCCATAGCAAATTGCTTCGGTTCTCCCAATCTCCTTCATAGATGGAGAAGCGACAATTCCCGCTCCGTACCTCACAGGAAGGCACACACTACAAAGGCACGTGAGTTGTGTCAGATGTGTCCAGATATGACTTGAACTTTTGGAGACAGACTTGGTTCACAATCACGAAGATAGGCTGCCACCAGAGAAGGGAATCTCAGGATGGCTGTGTCCAGTGGGCTCCTGGCAAGCTGGTCCACAAGAACCAAGAACCAGAATCTGTTCCCAAGGAATGAACAAATGAATACTCGCCCTCTGACATCATCCTGTTCCCAAGTCTAGGTTGCTAAACTCCCTAGGGCCAGGGTGTCTGGCTTATCAGTGTATTCCTCCCAACCCTCAGGCCATCTACTGTGTGCTGGTTGTCTGGTCAGTCCTGCCTGGGGCCCCTTCTCTGAATTCCCCTGGGGTCAGATCCATAGACCTTGAAGAAAAACAAACCCTGTCTTCATGGGGGAGCCCAGGTGGGGAGACCACCCAGCAGGAGAATGGGATGGGAGCTGCCCAAGTCATCCCTGGAGGAATTCTTAATGCTCAGAAAGAAATTCCCAAATCCAGGAACCCCCAAACCTGGGCCATCTGGGCTCTGGCAGAAAGCCCCAGGGTCTGGAGTTCAAGGGTTTTCCTAGTGGGCTGCTAGGCTGTCTCCTCATCTGAGGCAGCCCTCTTTCCTCCCTCAGCTCATTCCAGTGTTCCATCTGAGGGGCGGAGGAAGGTGGGAGGGGGAGATGGCAGGACCCAGACAGATCCTCAGGACTCTCCCAGCCTCTGTTGCTATGACAACGCTGCTATTTTTATCCCGTTGCTCATGATGCTCGAAGCTCTGACTTTCTGTTCCAGAGAGGCCAAGCTGCCTTCTGCCCTCATCCCTCAACACAGCACCTTCTCCCAGAGGCCGGAGGAAGGAAAGAAGTGATAAGGAAAGTCACTCCTCAGCAAGAGGGATCTGCTCGACAGGGGTTTGCCGCTGCACTGTTGAGTCTTTGGTTTACTATCTGGCTTAGGCGCTCAGTTCATGTTTTCTGGACAATCAAAACCCTGTGGTCACCTGGGAAGCTGTGCCCAAAACCCCGTGGGAAGCTGCTGCAGAGGAGCTAGGAAGAGCTGCCATTTAGGATGTTTTTCAAGCCTGACCATGACTAAGACTGCTACCCTTCTGGGGAAAACCAGACCTGGAAGCCAAGCTCTGATCTCCTGCAAAGGAAGGAGAACTAAGTTTGGTTAATTCACAGTCAGATATTTGCAAGGGCAATGAAACCCCACCAAAGAACTAAGACTAGGACAAATGGCTTCATGTCTTTGTCCAGTCTTTCTGGCCAAAACAGGGCAGCATATATTCTCCCGGCTGGAAAGTAGACTCCCTCTATTCAGCTATGTTCCTCCAGAAGTTTAAGGTCCCCCATCCCTACTCCAAGGTGCTGGGGACCAAACCCAGGGCCTTGCACATGCTAGAAGTGCCCTGCCAGTGAGCTACATCCCCAGCCTAAAGCTGTTGCTTTTTGGTTTGTGGGGATTGGACCCAGGGTACATGCCCAGCTCTTTTTGAGACAAGGTCTAAGTAGCCTCGAACCTTGATCCTTCTGTCTCAGCTTCCCAAATAGGGAGGATTACAGTCATGCACCACTGAGCCAGCCTTTTTTCTTTTCTTGTTTTTTTTTTTTTTTTTTTTTTTTTTAATGTGGTGCTGGGGATTGAACCCAGGACCTCATAGATGCTAGACAAGCACTCTACCACCGAGCCACATCCCCAGGCTGAGCGTGAGGTCTTGTGGAAGCTCTTAAAGTCAGGGTTTAATGAAAAAGACTTTTTAGAGTTGTTCTTTCTATCTCTTCTCCCTGGCCCACTGTTTGGTCCTCTTCCTGTGCCCCTATCTTCACTGCAGTGGCAGCAGACCCTGAGAGCCACTGGTGCTAATATTCCCCACCTTTATGCTTCTAAGTAGATTAGTGAGGTTTGAACCCAGCATGTGAGGTGGCCAAGTTGAGGGGCTCATCCTTAAGACCATGACCCTGGATACAGGTCGGGATCTTACCCTAGTAGAGTATCTATATCTTATTACCCCTTGCACTGAGGTTCAACCTCTGCTGAACTGACTCCTGGATGGTTGATTTTCCTGGGGTGGCTGAGGCCCATTTAAGCCTCTAATTGGTTTCATTTTAGCTCAAGCTGCATGGTTTCCTGAATCTGTGCACCTGGAGTAAGCACTTTTCTGGTCCCCACTGAAAAGCATGCCAGCAAATACTGCTCTGTTAATTGCTATACTAAACAGGCTTTATTATATCCCTTTGCAGTAAATGAATTATGTTGTCAGGCCGGATGGGGCATCCGTGTTTATTTTACACTGTAGTACACTGCAGCGGAAGCTACACATGCTTCCACCAACTCTGAGAATGGAGACTGGGAGGAAAAGGCAGGGGCATGGACGTAAAGTGAGACTTTCAGGGACACCATGAGCCACTGGAACGCAAATCCCCTTTTTTTGCTGTCTATAAACTGAGGGAACCCAGACTTCCTACCTCCTAGCATCTCAGAGAAATAGTAGAGAGAAGCTGGCGGGGGTGGGAGTGGGTGGGGAACAGGGAAGGTGGTTTAGGATTTCAACAGAATCATATGCACTTCCAGGTGCCTTTATAGGAATAAAGACCTTTACTTGGGCTTCATAGGACACAAGGGAATTTACAGAATTACAAGGAGAAAAAGATGCTATAAGATGGCATAACATTAAGAATAAGAATTAGCCGGGCGCAGTGGCGCACGGCTGTAATCCCAGCACTTTGGGAGGCTGAGGCAGGAGGATTGAGAGTTCAAAGCCAGCCTCAGCAATGGCAAGGCACTAAGCAACTCAGAGAGACCCTGTCTCCACATAAAACACAAAATAGGGCAGGGATGTGGCTCAGTGGTTCAGTCCCTGGTAAAAACAAAAAACCAAGATTTATATAATGGCTGGGCACGGTGGCACATGCCTGTAATCCCAACAGGAGGATTGCAAGTTAGAGGCCAGCCTCAGGAATTTAGCAAGGCCCTAAGCAACTCAGTGAGACCCTGTCTCCAAATAAATAATAAAAAGGGCTGGGGATGTGGCTCAGTGTTTAAGCACCCCAGAGTTCAATCCCCGGTACCCAAAACAAAACAAAAAATTAATATAATATGGTATGTGCATTAAATATCAATAAAAGTATTTTTAAAAAGAATTCTATCATAATTGCTTTGGGGGATCATAATTGGATTGGGGGATGGGGATTCCTCCTATCTTATCTCTGAAGCAAGGGCCCTACAATGCCCTGTAATGCACAGAGAACCTGAGTCATCAGACCTGACCCCTAAGCCAGTCTCCTGTAGGGCATGGAGTGGCTTGAGGCAGGTCACACAGCAACTGTAGTTTGCAGCAGTGGTTTGCTCCTGTGAGGGGTGGCTACCTCTTTGCTCAGCTCTACCACCATGATGTCTAGTAAAAAGAACTCATGAAGGTCTGGGGCACATCTGCGCCCCAAGCCTTTCAGTCCTGGAGTCTGGAGTCGGCCAGAATGTCTGCCTCCAGCCCCTCTGCTGTCTGTGCCCCAGCCTTCCCCACACATGAGGAAATGTGTGCTGTGTGCTGTTGCTGACTGGATCCATTCAATCCATATTGAGTCCTGACCCTGCGCAAAGCCTGTGGGAGGAGCTGCAGGAGAAACATGGAAATCAGACATTGCTCCAGCCCTTGAAGAATTCACAGTGTAATAAAAAGCAACGTGGGGGCTGAGATTGCGGCTCAGTGGCAGAGTGCTTGCCTAGCACAGGTGAGGCACTGGGTTCAATTCTCAGCATCACATATAAATAAATAAAGATCCATTGCCAACTAAAAAAAAAAAAACGGGCAATGTGACAGCCAGGTGCGGTGGTGCACGCCTATAATCACATCAGCTGGGGAGGCTGAGGCAGGAGGATCACAAGTTCAAAAGCCAGCCTCAGCAACAGCAAGGTACTAAGCAACTCAGTGAGACCCTGTCTCTAAATAAAATACAAAATAGGTGGTTGAGTGCCCCAAGTTCAATGCCTGGTACAAAAAAAAACCCCACAACAAAACAGAACAACATGCCGGGCGCGGTGGTGCACGCCTGTAATCCCAGCACTTAGGGAGGCTGAGACAGGAGAATGGCGAGTTCAAAGCCAGCCTCAGCAATGGCAAGGCGCTAAGCAACTCAGTGAGACCCTGTCTCTACATAAAACACAAAATAGGGCTGGGGATGTGGCTCAGTGGTTGAGCACTCCTGAGTTCAATCACCAGTACCAAAAACAACAATAAAACAATGTCCCAAAAGCTCAAAGAATGCCAGATTCCTTAGGTAGAATACAAACAAAAGGCTTCAGATGGTCAGAGGCTTGAGGGGGCACAACTATGTGCACAGTGGGTCAGTCCAGGAAGGCTTCTTGGAAGAGGTGGAGCTAGAGTTCACCCTGAAGGATGGAAAGGAAAGCATGTTCAGGACCCAGATCCTTCTCTTCTCTGCCAACATCTTTGCACTTCTGCCCATAGCTACATGCACAGAGCTAGCACTGACCTTGCCGGCAAGTGCTGTACCAAGCTTCTTCTGTCATAGGTGGGCCCTTTTGCTCTCAAGTTCTTCTCTCCTGAGTCTGATATCTGGCAGTTCATTAGTACCCCCTCTCTTTGACTTTAGGCTTTGATCTCCTGGGGTCTGTGAGCTGGGTAGCTCTCAGGCTTTTGTCCTACAGCATGAGTGGTCAGACTCTTCCTGGAGGAGGTTTTGTTAGAAGGAGAGAAAGAGCATGACAGCATCAGTGGGCGCCTGGCCAGGAGGAGAAGGCTACCACCTAGTGGGGGAGGGGGTCCAAAAATGGGCAGCTGAGAGCTCCAGGCATGAGCTTCTCTCACAGCGCTCCAGGGCCGTGCACGCATGTCCCCACTGGTTCACTCTCCAGCACTCTTCTCACCCTGTCCTTTCCTCTGTCTTTCTCTAATTCTTCCACTTTGTCCCCTACCCTTCTTCCAAAGACAGAGTTGGAAACCCTTGAAAATAGGTGCCGTCCCCTCATATTCCACATGATGCCTGTGGCTAGAGGAGGGAGCCAGGCACAGGCGGGGTCCTGGTTCTATCCAAGATATAGTGCTGGTGACCAGACAGGTGATGCCATCTGGGTCTTGGTGGTTCCCCTACTGGCAGGGTGGGTGGAACTCTGCCTCTGCCTCCCTTCCACTCAGTTGGCGATGGGGGCAGAGCTCAAGACTTAGGTTCCTATTTCATTTCTCAATGAAAGGTCGCTTCATGTCCCCACACCTCAACTTTCCATGTATAAAATGTAGACAATAATACCCTCCCTAGAAGTTTTTTCCAGAATCAAGACAGGTGCTTAAGTGCTTTCTTAGCTCAGTGCCTGGACCAAAGCAGGTGTTCAAGGCCAGTGAACCAAAAAGTTTAGTTGGAAGAAGAATTACAAATGGCAATTGTGCATTTTGCATATTGTACATATTCTACTGCATCTAGCACAGTGCTGGGTACAGTCAGTCTCAGTTAATATAGATCAAAATGAATTGAAGGCAGAGATATAGGAAGGTCAGACATTATTAAATTAGCTCATCTGTGTCCTAGATAACTTTCTTTTGTAAGGTAATAGACAAGACAGGGTATAAATATATTTGCGCCAGGCACGATGGCGCCCGCCTGTAATCTCAGCGGCTCAGGAGGCTGAGGCAGGAGGATCGCGAGTTCAAAGCCAGTCTCAGCAATTTAGGGAGGCCCTAAGAAACTCAGCAGGACCCTGTCTCAAAATAAAATATAAAAAAGGGCTGGGGATGTGACTTAGTGGTTAAGTGCCCCTGGGTTCAATCCCTGGTACCAAAAAAATTAAAAATAAAAAACCAAATATATTTGCCCCAAATGCAAGGGCGATGTGATGTGGTTAAACTGAGCGGAGTTCTCCCCACCCTTCTGCTGTAAACCGGCTGTGCGCTCTCAAGACCCGTCACTTCCTTCTGCTGCATTTTGGGGAGCATCCTGCAGGCGGCGCTCTCCCATCATCTCAGCCTCAGCCGAGTTGGGGCTGGGGTAGCGAGCGCGGGGTGAGGGAAGTGTGAAGGAAAAACAGCCCCACGCGTCACTCACATATTTACATCGCAACTGTCAAAATAGTTATTTTTAAGTCGAGTTCCGTCTGCTGCGGGTTTAAAACCGAGCGGCGCGGGGGCGGGGGCGCCCCATCGCGGAGGGGGGCGGTGGCGGCGGCGGCAGTGAGCGGAGTGCGCGTGCGCAGAGTGCCTTGCCCGCTGCTGGGGGCTCAGTGGGGCGAGCCTGGGGCTGCGTGGGTGAGTGTGCACCTGCGGGGAAGACTGGTTCTTCCTTTGCCCCTTCGTACATGGCTTTGGGAGCGGCGGAATCCGCCACTCCTACTTCTCCAAGGTGATGAGGCTGCTCTTGTCCCAAGGAAATCACACATCCCGTCCCAGGACATGAGGGAGAGCTGTCCTGTTTTTACCATCTCTGGACGACTTTGGTTGTCCACCTGCTCCTAGTACCTGGTAACCTTGTGTCTGGAAGTTTTCCACAGCCCCCTTCCGTGCCTCCTAGCTACAACTTGGGCTGGTTCCCATCTCCAAAGGAAGACTCCAGATCCAGGTCTGAGGCTGAGGACCAGACTGCAGCCACCTGCACATCAGCACTTCCTATGAGAAAGGAGTTGGGGGATTCCTCAGCATTGGAGTGGACCTAAAACTAAGGACCCTCAGATCTGCAAGCAGCAGTGAGAATGACTTGGCCCTCGGTGTCCATGGCCACAAGAATTCATTTTTCTTTGCAAAGCGAGGGGCCTGCTTTTTGACACTCGGGATGTTTCTTTCTTGCTCTCTCCATCGCTTGCTCAGGGGCAATGGGATTTGAGACAGATGATGGCTGGCCCTGCTGCCATCAATATGTGTCCCAGCCCTATCCAATGTCTGCTCTGTAATGAGTACTGTTTCGGAATGTCACCTCTGTTAATGGGGAAGCGGCACCTGTGCACAGCCGGAACCACCTCTCTGTCTTCATTAGGCAGTCCACAGCCTCGCTGCCGGCCGCCCTCGCTGGGTGACAGATGACTGGACCAGGAGTGAGAGCAGCAGCCTCCTGCTGTCCAGGATTCATTCCCAGACAATGACCCCAAATGCCTGTCCTCCCCGCCCCCAACACACACCAAAATAGACAGCGGAGAAAAATGCCCTTCTAGGACAGGTGCAGCAAGGACAGATAATAGCTAGAAAAGCAGGCTAATGAGAGCGGAAGTCATTTCCGGAGACAGACACCTGCCCTAGCCACTCCGATCTCCCCTTTAAACTGCATTTGGGGGTCTCTTCCTCCTCCCACCCCAGCTATCTCCACAGGCCACCTTTTATGTCTTTTCCAATAAATTTGTCCACCCTGTAAGTAACAGAATGAGGGTATAATGAATGTTCTCACTCCAGACTTCCCCCAACTCTGGGCCTGGCTATTACCTCCCAGCAAAATCCTGCTCCTAGTAAACCTCAGCCTTCTTGTTCTGAGACAAGGGGACCCTGAGATGAGCAGAGCCACGAAATGGCTGAGACACCAACACAACTTCAGAGGACCCCTTCTATCATAAGATCAGTCCTTGAACGAACACCACCCTGGCTACCATACTCCTCTGGTTTGGTTCAGTGTACTTGCCCTCCTCTGGAGGCCATGTTGAATAGCCCTCACGTCCTCTCCCCCCCCAGCCCAAGTAAGTGAAACTGGACTCAGAAGTGTCCTTCTGAACTCTCTAGGTGACCAGAGGTGGAGGTAGGTTGGTGCCAGCTGTGGAAGGCCTGGATGGTGGCAGTGATCACTTGGACTTGCCTGAGGCAACTGTCTTATCCAGCAGCTGCATGGGTAGTTGTTTTCTTGACTGGGGCTTGTGGCACAAGTGGCTGTCCTTTTCATTCCTTCACTTTGAAAGGCAGTGAGGGAGCCATGCAGGAATCTGGACTTATCCCATGACCCCTCTTCCTTGTCTCAAATACCCAAGCCAGAAATCTGAATCATACTTGTCACCCACTCGTTACCTTCTATCACGAAGTCCTGTCCACTCTCCCTCCTAAACCTTCCTCATGTCTACTTCTCCCCATCCCTGCTGCTACCACCTGAGTCCAAGCCGGCATTGCTTCTCACCTGGTCTCTCCAGGCCCATCTGCTCCCTGCACTGTCATGCTGCTTCAGCCACACTGACTCTCCTGTTATTCCAGGAACAGCATGGCCCCTCCCTGGCCACCAATCTAAACTACTCCCCTCTCCCCAGACGCCTCTACCACGTCAGCCTGTCTCATTACCACACTCTGAAACTTTCTTGCTCACTCCGTTTGTCTGTCTTCCCCTCCTAAGCCACAAGCTTCATGGGGCAAGAACATCAGGTGGTCAGGTGTGGCAGCCCCTGCCTATAATCCTAGGAGGCCAGGGCAGGAGGATCACAAGTTCAAGGTCAGCCTGAGCAATTTAGCAAGACTTTGTCTCAAAATTTAAAAAAATTAAATTGAAAAAATGCTGGAGAGTTTGTGGAGAAAAAGAAATATTTTTGCACTGTTGGTGGGATTGTAAATTAGTACAACTACTATGGAAATCAGTATAGAGGTTCCTCAAAAGATGAGGCTATAACACTTCTCAGTATTTATCCTAAAGAATTCAAGTCATCATATGATGATACTTGCATACCCATATTTATAGCAGCATAATACACAATAGCCAAACTGTGGAATCAGCCTGGGTGTCCATCAATGGATGAATAGATAAAGAAAATGGATATGTATACACAATGGAGTTTCATTCAGCCATAAAGAAAAATAAAATTATATCACTTGCAGGAAAATGGATGGGACTTGAGACTATAATAAACCAAAATAAACCAAATTCAGAAGGTCAAGGGTTGTATGTTTTCTCTCATATGTGGAAGCTAGAGAGGAAAAGGAAAAGAAAGGTGTGGGGGTTGTCTTATGAAAATCGAAGGGAAATCAGTAGAGGGACCAGGGGAACAAAGGAGGGAGGGAACAGGAAAATACTGGGAATGATATTGGCCAAATTATATTGTTGTAGTGTGTGCACATACCAATATTTAACAACAAATCCCATCATTATGTACAACTATAATGCAACAATAAAAACATGGGGCTGCGGCTGTAGCTCAGTGGTAGAGCAGTTGCCTAGCAAGTGTGAGGTACTGGGTTTGATCCTCATCATCACATAAAAATAAATAAATAAAATAAGGGTATTGTGCTCATCTATAACTAAATTTTTAAAAAAACAATAAAAATATGGGAAAAATAAAAATACAACTAAAAAAGGGTTGGGGATGCAACTCAGTGGTAGAGCACCCTGTGTTCAAACCCCAGTACCATTTTAAAAAAAGGACCTTGGGTGCTTTATTTACCCTTGAATCCACAGCATCAAGAACAGTGCCAGCCAGGAACAATGGCGTATTCCTGTAATCCCAGCACTTTGGGAGGCTAAGACAGGAGATTTGTGAGTTCAAAGCCAGACTCAGCAATGGCGAGGCGCTAAGCAACTCAGTGAGACCCTGTCTCTACATAAAACACAAAATAGGGCTGTGGATGTGGCTCAGTGGTGGAGTGCCCCTGAGTTTAATCCTCGGTACCAAAATAAACAAACAAACAAAGAACAGTGCCAGGGCCAGGTGTTGTGACAAAGGGTTTGGGAGGCTAAGGTTGGAGAATTGTGAGTTCAAAGCCATCAGCAACTTAGTGAGGTCCAGAGCAACTTGGCAAGACCCTGTCTCAAAATAAAATATATAAAAGGCTGGGGATGTGGCTCAGTGGTTAAGTGCCCCTGGGTTCAATCCCCAGTACAAAAAAAGCCGGAGCCAGACATGATGGTAGAACTCAGGCAACATTTGTTGAGTGAATGAACAAACGAATGAAAGGTTTGCTGCTAACCTAAGGGTACCCCTGTGCACATGGGGGACCCTGATGTCCTGGGTACATCACCCTTATCATGCTTTCCACTGCAGCTAGAGGGATCTGTGTTTAACATAAATATCATCATGTCACTCCCCTGCTCAAAGAATAGGGATATTCTTTATACTTTCTTTACTTGCTTGTAATTTACTTCTCTGAAAATGTTTAACTAGTTTTAAAATTATGGAAACAAAAACATCTGTCATAACATTTGCAGTAGTTCCCACGGTCCTCAGGATAAAGCCTGAGAGCTCCTTAGCACTCTTTGGAGGCCCTTTGTTGTCAGGCTCCTGCCTGTCCCCGCCCCTTGCCAGTCACCCAGTTGCTGTTTATACCCAGGAAGCATTCCTGCTTCCTCTGAGTACCAGGAACAGTTATAATCTCATGGAACAGTTGTTTTGGCTTCATTTTATGAGTATGGAATTAAGTCGAGACCAAAAGACCTGGATCAAATGGAAGATTTTCCCCTCAGGTACAGTACATGTATAGGCCAGTGGGCTTTCCATCTTTCTTTTCTATTTTATGCGGCTACGTCTTCGGTCTTCTCTTGCTTCCACTGTTGTTATCTTTCTGTGGCTCTCTTCCAATTCTTGCAGCTGCAGTGTCTCCCTTAAGCTACAGGAACTGACCTCTCCCAGTTTTAAGGACAGGAGAAGACATGCCATGAGATCCTCAGCATCTTGGTCTGTCTGGTCTCTTAAGTGATGTTGCTCCTTCCTCCTGCTCAATAGCGCTCTCCTCTCATGGTCGTGTAAGCCCCTCCCTCTAGAATGTTCTCTCCCTCAAATGTCATTTAAGAAAAGGGACTGGCCTTTCTATAGAGGAAGAGCTGCATTGCATTTCCCTGGGTTCCTGGGTAAATGAGTGAACTACCAAACTAAATGAGGAGAGGAGTGCCATCCCCTCCCCATCACAGCGCCATGACTTAGTAATGGGGCCTGGAGTCCTTGCTGCACTCAGTACATTAAGACCTGAGATGCATTAACTCTGCCCTCTGTAATTCCTCAAGGAATGTGCCATTATTACGATTTCCGTTTTACAGATGAGAAAGCCAGGGCCCAGGGTGACAGAGTGATATAAACAGAGTCAGTGGTACGAAAAGGCAAGGATGCAGACAAGGCAGCCTGGCCCCAGAGCCTGTGCTCCTGACCTCTCTGAAATTGCCTGCCAGGGGCCTCTGCTGCTTCCAGAGCTCCTGGTTGGAGACTGGAGCACAAAGCCTCCCTGCTTTCCCTCCACTGCTGTTTATTATATGTCCTAGGGAGACAAGGGTGAAGGACCCATGAATCTCCCTCTCTCTCCTCGGTTCTGTCCTGCCCCACACTGCTAGATTACTCTTCCTGACTGCCAGGTTGTCATCACGGTGTCTTCCTTCAGAGGCCTCCAGGGGCCTCTTCTTGGCAGCAAGGGGCTCCAGCATGGAAGGATCTGAGAAGCAGAAGGGCTTATAGCTTCACTGAAAATTCCTGAACACCCTGGAAACTGGTTCAGCTGTATCCCTCCACTTCTCCAAAGCGAATCCATCCCTGGCCCAGTCTCATCCCTATTCTATTCCAAGCCCTTTCCTAAGATGCTCATTGTTCTGCCTGGTACCTATGCAGAACTCGTTTTTTATTTTGGTACTGGGGATTGAACCCAGGAGTGCTTTACCACTGAACTACATCCTTAACCATTTTCTTTTATTTCCACATTTTTTATTTGTGCTTTCTAGTTGTACATACTGATGTGATTTGTTGTTACATATTCATACATGCACACAATACACAATACAACAACATAATTTGGCCAGTATCACTTCCCAGCCCTTCCCCCCTCCAAGTCTCCCACCCGTTGGTCCCTTTCCTTTACTCATCTGCCTTGGATTTTCATGAGATCTACCCTGATTTTTCTTTTCCTTTTCTTCTGTAGCTTTTATACAGGAGAGAAAACACATAACCCTGACCTTCTGTGTTTGACTTATTTTGCTTAACATAATGGTCTCTAGTTTCATCCATTTGTCTGCAAATGACACAATTTCATTTTTCTTTATAGCTGAATAAAAAAGTCCATTGTGTATATATATACCACATTTCCTCTATTCATTCATCAGTTGATGGACACCTAGGTTGGTCCTATAGTTTGGCTAGTGTGGATTGTGCTGCTATAAACATGGGTATGCCTATGTCACTATAGTATTATGACTTTAATACTTTAGGATAAATACTGAGGAGTGGTATAGCTGGGTCACATGGTGGTTTTTTTGTTTTGTTTTGGTTATGGTACTGGGATTGAAGCCATGATACTTAACCACTGAGCCACATCCCCAGCTCTTTTTTGTATTTTATTTAGAGAGAGAGTCTTACTGAGTTGCTTAGTGCCTCATTTTTGCTGAGGCTGGCTTTGAACTCACGATCCTCCTGCCTCAGCCTCTGGAGCCACTAGGATTACAGGCATGCACCACCATGTCTGGCTCTTATGGTGGTTTTTATTTTATTTTTGAGTCATGATCTGGCTAAATTAACTAGGCTGGCCTTGAACTTGTGATTTTTCTGCCTTGGTCTCCCTGAGTAGCTGGGATTATAGGTGGGCACTACCTTACTCGGCTCCTTTCCTGTTCTTCAGGGCCTACTCTGAGTTCACCTCTTCCAAGGAGTTTCACTCAGCACCCCAGTCCATCAGGGGTAATTTTTCTCTGCTTCTGAACTTCTGTGGCACTCTTGAGTATCACTGTGTTAGCATTTGAAAAGGAACTTTGATGTTTTACTTATCTTTCTAGTGTTTTGGCTTTGTTTTTCCATCTAGAATATAATCAATTTGAAGTCAAGAACCTCATTTTATATGTCTTTCTTTTTTCTTTTTTTGGAACCAGGGATTGAACTCAGGAGTACTCGACCACAGAGCCACATCCTCAGCCCTATTTTGTGTTTTTTATTTAGAGACAGGGTCTCACTGAGTTACTTAGAGCCTTGCTGTTGCTGAGGCTGGCTTTGAACTCGTGATTCTCCTGTCTCAGCCTCCCGAAGTGCTGGGGTTACAGGTGTGTGCACCACACCTGGCTTCATTTTAGATGTCTTTCTATCCTTACAGTTTTCTGAAAACTTCTTGCCTCTTGTTCAGGTATCATACATCTTTGGAGGTGGGACTCATGGACTACCAGGAAGAGAGCCCCCAAGGTTATAATTTATTATCATTAAAGACATGGTTTGTCTTCATGATAGGACTAGAGGCTAAGACGATTTTGTTTTTAAGCAGTAGCTTGGAAGCCAGATGCAGTGGCACATGCCTGTAATCCCAGTAACTCAGGAGGATGAGGAAGAGGTATAGCAAGTTCAAAGCCATCATGGGCAACTTAGTGAGACCGTGTTAAAATAAAAAGAACCGAGGATGTAGCTTAGTGGTAGACCACTTGCCTAGCATGTATGAGGCCCTGGGTTCTATCCCCAGTATCTTGGAAAACAGTGTAGATAAATTGCTTCCTAACTTTGTGCCACAGTGAAACTTTTCCTTCAAATGCAATCTTTGCAGGAACCCAATATATCAAGCAAATGAGGGTGGCATTGTTGTGGCTGTCCTAGAGTGGAACTGCTCTCTATCTCACACCTCTGTAACATCTCCAAGCATCTCTGAGGAGTCCTTGGGCTAGTGTGTCTCGGTTTGAAAATCACAAGGGAAGATCACACAGCTTACTTATTGCACACCAGAATAATTTACTAATTTGATCTACTGAAAGAAGAAATGAGTCGAACACTGTGGCGCACACCTGTAATCAGAGCGGCACCAGAGGCTGAGACCGGAGGATCGTGAGTTCAAAGCCAGCCTCAGCAACTTCACAAGACCCTATCTCAAAATTACAAAAATAAAAAGGGTTGAGGATGTGGCTCAGTGGTTAAGCACCCCTGGGTTCAATCAATCCCTGGCACACACACAAAAAAGACTAAAGAAGAAAAGTATATTTCCAGTTGGGCGCAGTGGCACACACCTGTAATCCCAGTGGCTTGGGAGGCTGAGACAGGAGAATCACAAATTTAAAGCCAGCTTCAGCAAAGGCGAGGTGCTAAGCAACTCAGTGATACCCTGTCTCTACATAAAACACAAAATAGGGCTGGGGATGCGGCTCAGTGGTCAAGTACGCCTGAGTTCAATCCCCGGTACCAAAAAAAAAAAAGTATATTTCCTATTGTGTTTATAAAATGGCAATTAGAGACTCCCCCTCCCAAACAAAAAAAATTCGTTTTTTTCTTCATTGCCCTTGTTTGTGCCTCTTCTCTTGAAGGAAGATGCTTCTGCCAGAACCTGATGAAAGTACCTGCTTCCTGTTCTATCTTCCCCCATAAACTGGGAGATCCCTGAGATCAGAGATTTCTATTTTATTCTTCTCATCTTCAGCCATAGCAGGGGGCCCAGTGGTGCATAGTAGGTACTCAGTGACTGAATTCCCAAAGGGCTTGGGTCTCTAATTATAGAGCCATCTGTCCATGAACTAGACCAAGCTCATGCTCTGCGGTTTATCCAAGGTGAAATTCAACGGGGTGATGGCTTCTTCCTGCTGCTCAGCCTGCCCTGGGCTGCCTCCCAGCCCTCTCTCCCCTGCTCCCCACTTCCCCTGCCCAGTTGGTGTGGGTTCAGAGAATATTAGTTAATTTTAATATTAGCCTAAGAAAGATTAATTAGGAAGGCAAATTTGCTCTAAAAGGTGTAATTAATTCCAATGCCAAATAGAAGAGAGTTATGGATTATCTGTATTGCTGCTGTCTTCAAGTAGTGCAGCTAATCAAGGGTTGAGTAGACAAGTGCAGACTAATTTTTTAAGTGTCACTGCCGTGTAGACCAAACTCCATATGGTTCCTTATGTAAGCAGGCTCGTGGCTGAGACAAAGGATTCGTACTGAGATGGTGCCTATGCAAGTGAAGTGAAGAGGAAACATCTAATTAGATGTCCTGTCCTGGCTTTCTGCCTCCTAAATCATTCAGGAACCATGCATCTTCCTTTCTAGTCCTCCCCCAAATTGAATCATCTCTTTTCTAGCTGTAATAACCCCCAAGTAATCCTGTAGCCTCCAACTCTGCCCTAACCAATCCATCTTGCACTCAATATCAAACTAAATTTAATGATGCTTTGTTCTACTTAGAAACTTCCAAGTGTTCTCAGAAGCAAAGGCCAAGCTCTTTAGCGTGACCCACAAGATCTTTCACAAATTAGCCTCAACCCACCAATCTGCCTCATTTCCCATCTTGCTCAGCAGATACCAGACGATCTACCTCCAGCCCCTTGTTAGAGGGTGCACTTTGCTGGTCCAAGAAGTCTCAGACTGAATGCAACTTTTGACCCTTAGGAGATCCCAATTCTGGGCTTCTCTTTTGACACCTTACTTTATTTTCTGTATTATTTGCTTTCTTTTCTCTTAATGGAGACAGTGAGCTCTGTAAAGGACCATACTTTTGCATCTTTGTTCCTTTTCCTATTTAGGCCAAACAAAATGCCTGTCCCCTAAGAAATGATCAATGAATATTTGTTGAAAGAAATTGGTCAAGTAGTAAGGTGCGATGGTGCACACCTGTAATCCCAGTGGCTTGGGAGGCTGAGGCAGGAGGATTGCAAGTTCAAAGCCAGCCTCAGCAATAGCGAGGCACTAAGCAACTCAGTGAGACCCTGTCTCTACATAAAATACGAAAAAGGGCTGAGGATGTGGCTCAGTGGTTGAGTGCCCCTGAGTTCAATCCCCAGTACCAAAAACAGAAAGAAAGAAATTGGTCAGTTAATGATTACAACAACAATCGCAATAGTTTAGCTCATTGAAACCCAAACCTTTCTCTTCCTCCAGCCAGTAGTAAATTCAGCTTGAAATAGATGAGGAAATGGCTGTTCTCTCTTGCCTGCACAGCTGAGGCTCAGAGGCAGGTGGTTTCAGGAGAAAAGTTATCTGAGAATGGTGATGGATGAAACTTCAGACTGACAGCTGCTGATCTTTGCTTTAGTTGATTTCCCCCCTTTGCAAATGGTTATTGGCAATTGAAACCGCAAATCTACTATCTGCTCCCCTATGTAAATTGCATTTACATTTAAATTGTGCATTCTTCCAAAGGCTGGGGTTAGTAAATAACTGGCAGATTAAACTTGAGGAGAGGAAATTGTGCCCCACATCAAACCTGAGACTGAAGTGACATCTGGCTTTTACTATTTCTGCTATTTCGGTTTAATAACAGCATGTGGCATTAAGGGAAGAGAAATTGGATCTACATTTTAATGAAAGGAGGAAGCTCTCAGGATTTAGATACCTTATCATGTTGAATACCTAGTCGATTGGCAATTAAAACTTGCTTCCCTCCAGAAATGGAAGGCAATGTCTTTGCAGCTATGAAGAGAATAAAAAAAAACAAAACACAAGCTAATGCCCAGGACTATGGAGATAAAACGGAGGGAAATGTTGCAAACATTGAGGCCATATATTTCGGGATTCCACAGCATACGGGAATTCTTAAATGGAATAGTGCTAACAAAAGAATCGTGGATATGCATGAGATGGATTCTCAGGAGAATAATTTCAGATGGCATAGTTTGCACATCATAGGGGGCTCAACCCCTAGGAGAGCATCTGGCTTAATCCTTTCTCAACCTGGTCTGTTTTAACTCCAGAGGTTTGACCAAGAAAACATTTTAGAAATGTCTGTTTCATCCCAACAGTCTCACTGTCTAAAATGGAAGCGGTTCCACCTGCTGGCTGCTCTTTTGTTGAAAGCAATTCTGGGAAATGTAAACAAAATGCTTGTGCATCCTAATAACCCAAGCCTATCATTTATTTGCTTTGATTGAAACAAATGTGTCAATTTTCCAAGTCTTTGTTTGGTGAATGGGATGTTGGGATGTTGGTAAATGTTTGCATTGCGTGTTTGTTTGGAAATTGATGCTCTATTCAGAAACTTGGGAGCCCAAGATGCTCAGCTCTCTTCCCAGGACTGGGGAAGGGTTGAAGTTCTAGAGACACGTGAGCATGTGTAAATGGGATGGAGCCTCCTGGGGAAGAGAGGCAGAAAGTTTCTGAGGATGGGGCTCATGAATAATTAGAATAATTGAAAATATTTATAATTAGAATAATTGAAAATATTTATACAGTCTTGCTATGTGCTAACACTTTCTGTGTATTATATAACACATTGAATCCTCAAGACAGCCCTGTGAGAAGGTACCATTCTTATCCCCATTACAGATGAAGAGCCACAGTGGGGTTAATGATTGCCTAACCCTGTATCACCCTGCTGGTAAGTTATAGAGCTGGGATTTGACTCTAAGTGGGCTGGCTCCACTGTTCCTTTAAACCTTTTCAGACAGTTCCCTTCTTTCCCTGGTATTTAATCAATGCGTCATGTTTTCTCACAGTTACATTTTGTCTTCCATAATTGTTTTTAAAATTGCAGCAGTCTTTCCTGAAAGACTCAAGCTAGTAGTCTGACAGATCTTTCCTTAAACAGATCTTCCCTTAAGCAGATCTTCCCTTAAGCTAAATAAAGCAGCAAGAGCCTTTTGGGCTGGGGATGTAGCTCAGTGGTGGAGTGCTTGCCTAGCATAGTTGAGACCCTGGGTTCAAAGCCTTTTGTAATGCAGATTGAGAATATCTGTCTCAGACTCCCCACTTTCTCCATCCTGCCCTGTACTGAGAATTGAACCTAGGGACTCTCTACCTCTGAGCTACACCCCTAGCCTTTTTCTATTTTAAAGTTTTATTTTGAGACAAGATTTCCCTAAATTATTCACTAAGGCTGGCCTTAAATTTGCAATCCTCCTGCCTCTCAGCCTTCAAAGTTCCTGGGGTTACAGGTGTGCACCACTGTGCCCAATTCAGCTGTCTTATAGAAGTATCCAGAAGATGAAATGGATATGAAATTTCTTTTTAAATTGTATTTATTTACTAGGGTTGGGCATGAGCTTGGGCATGCCAGGCAAGTGCTCCATCACTGAGCTACAGCTACAGCCTCGTAAAAGTGCTTTGGAGAAGGCCCAACCATCAAACTTTTGCAGTGTATGAATTATTCACCTGCACTCCATCTTGATTCTTCTTCTTCTTCTTCTTCTTCTTCTTCTTCTTCTTATTATTATTATTATTATTATTATTACTATTCATGGTATTAGGTCTACACACAAGGCCTCACCCATGTTAGGCAAGCACTGTATCACTGAGCTATCTCCCCAACCCTTTGATTTTGCAATAGGATCTCACTAAATTGCCTAGTCTGGTCTGGAGTTTGAGATCCTCCTGCCTCAGCTTCCAGAATAGCTGAGATCACAGGCACGTGCCCCTGTACCGTGCTCTCACCCCACTTCCCCATGCTGGGGATGAAACCCAGGACCTGGCACATGCTAGGTAAGCACTCTACCAGGGAACCATGTCCCCAGCCAGCTCATTTCCTTTAGTAAACAATTCTTTTTTTTTGGTACTAGAGATTGAATTCAGGGGTACTTGACCACTGAGCCACATCCCCAGCCCTATTTTGTGTTTTATGTAGAGACAGGGTCTCACTGAGTTGCTTAGTGCCTCGCCATTGCTGAGGCTGGCTTTGAACTCATGATTCTCCTGTCTCAGCCTCCCTAAGTGCTGGGATTACAGGCTTGCGCCACCGCGTCCGGCTTAGTAAACAATTCTTAACAATTTAATACAGGTTTCTCTCACTTTCCTATTTTATCTAGAGTATATGGCCAAATTACCATCCACTACTGTGGGTCTTTTGATGGTGGCCTAGACACTGGAGTTTGTGATTTCTCTTTTTTTCCCCAGTTTCTTTGTACCATTTGGCTTGGTAACAGCTTCTTACTTCCTGTGCATAATGATAACTACTCTGCATCTCTTGACATTTTATCATGGCAGTCTGCCTATGAAGTCGACCAGTGCCTCCTTCTGTTTGAACTTAGGTTAAATTAATCATCTGATTTTCACATCCATCTGTTGCTATGGGGGTTACTGATGTCACACTGTCAGTATTATGATTACCATAATATCTAATAGGCAAAGAGGGATGGGTTACCAGTAGAAACCCTAGGGAGAAACTCACCCAGCTTTAGTCACCAGCCCAACTGCCTAGGCTTTAGATAACCATGTGAAGGGGTAAGTGGATTAATCGTCCGCTTGGATTCCATTTGAATATTTTTCTTCCATATGTGCGTTCCCTCTAGGCAGTTGTCTAGTGTCACTTGAAAATTGATGAGGGCTCTTTTGGAGGTTATTTTTGGGAAGCTGGGGAAACAACAGACAGCTGTTCTTGGGAACAAATGTCACAGGATCTGCCTCAGCTAGCCTCTAGTACCAAAAAAAAAAGAATCTGAGATCCAGTACCAAAAAAAAGAATCTGAGATGCTGAGGTTCCTAGCGTTAGGTTGTTTTCTGTTGGTTTAGAAGTGTTAACTCAGCTTCCCCAACACATAGAAAAGGAGGAAACCAACACTTACCAAGTACCTACTATGCGCAAGAAAAAGCAGCACAGATTTAAAGTGGAGAACTGTCCTACTAGGTGTTTCCACGTATGTAACAATTCACCACTTTCTCTGGCTTGTATACGATGTGCTTCCTAATTGGACATTGATCGATCACCAATAAAAGCCAAGTCATTACTTAAAATGAGTCTAGATCCTCTGTGCTGAGTAATTATCTTTCGGTCGTTTTCACTGCAATATTAAAGTCTTGAAACATGATAGAAATGAGGTACAACCAATAAACTCCTGAATGAAAACATCTCTGTTAAAAGACTTGACAAATAGGCCTGTCTTTTTCAGGATTTTGTTAAGCAGGTGGAAGGGTCAGTTTTGCGGGGGTAGGGATCAAGAGATCAATGGAATAAAACTGATCAAATGTGGGGTTGTGCAGATTTGAAAAGCCATATCAAGACTTGTACAAATCTATATAAATCAATTGGTGTGCCTGAGAATGAATAGTTGACTCTTTTCAAATGCCAATTCAGCAATTACCCCAAGTCTGCCGGCGGTTAATTAAAAACTACCATCTCGTTATGCTTCCAGTTAAATTACAAGTGTGAAAACTACTACTGTTTGCAATAACCGACCGCCCTGTACTCTCTGTACTCTCATCAAAAGGAGGGCAGGGATAAATAACTTTTTATTTAACTCACTAAAAAAAAAATCTCTCTCAGCTCTTTCCTGTTTAATTAAATTCTTATCTTCTCAGAGCTTGTGCCTTACTCAGAGTTCCTGAGTAATAAAGGACATATTTGTCCCAAAGATTTTTTTTCACATTAGTGGAGTAGAAAAGTGAGGAAGAATTGAACCCCAAGAACATTAGGTAAAATGACAGCTACCCACGGTTTTACATCGAGGTTACTGATCCCAGCAGGGCTTTGCGGCAGAAAACAGCAGGAGGGAGAGATGTATGCTTTATGGGTTGCGAAAGTTTTAGTACTTATTCATAAGGCTGTTTTAATCAATTTACTGTTTTACTATTTCAAAGATTCCACTGTCATAAAAGAGACCAAACTTCTGTCACCATGGTGGATGTGAAGTGTCTGAGTGACTGTGAACTGCAGAATCAACTGGAAAAGCTTGGGTTTTCACCGGGCCCAATACTACGTACGTACACAGCAAATACAGGGAGTTAGTCCTTCACTATTTACAAACTACCTCCAAAGATGTAAAACAACTTAGAGTAAAAGGAACAGGTACAATAAAAACCATTAAAAATGGTTTCCTATTAGAAATAGGGAGGCTGGGGCTATAGCTCTGCAGCCTAGTGTGTGTGTGAGGTCTTGGGTTCAACCCCCAGAACACCCTGTCCCCACAAATAGACGCAGGAGAACAGAAAACCACACAGAGCAAAGATGCTTACATATCAATATGGTGTCAGAGAGAAGGGATTAGTTGTTTGTTTTTTTTTTTCAACAGTGAAAAACCAGTTACCTTTTGTCATATTACCATGGTTTGTTTATTTATTTATTTATTTATTTGGTACTGGGGATTGAACCCAGAGGAGCTTTACCACTGAACCACAAACTCGGGGTCTCACTGAGTTTCTTAGAGCCTTGCTAAATTGCTGAGGCTAGCCTCTAACTTGCAATCCTCCTGCCTTTGTCTACCCAGCTGCTCAGATTACAGCTCCTGTTTTGTTTTTAGTATATACTCTTTTTTTTTTTTTTTGGTACCAGGGATTGAACTCAGGGGTACTCGACCACTGAACCACATCCCCCACTCTATTTTGTGTTTTATGTAGAGACAGGATCTCACTGAGTTGCTTAGTGCCTCGCCATTGCTGAGGCTGGATTTGAACTTGCGATTCTCCTGTCTCAGCCTCCCAAAATGCTGGGATTACAGGTGTGCGCCACCATGCCCGGCTTAGTATATGCTCTTTATGAACTATTTATGTATTTATTGTTTATATTTGCCATAGTTAGGATGTACAACCATAGCTGTCTTGTTCTCAGATGTATCCAATGCCAGATTCTGTGGTTACTCCACAGAGATATCGCCTAAGTATTTGTGGAAGAGAAAGAGTGAGTTGAGCAGCTGGGGATCCACTTCATTTTAAAAATGGTATGGCTGGGGATGCAGCTCGGTGGTAGAGCACTTGCCTAGTACGTGTGAGGCCCTGGGTTCCATCCCTGACACTGAAAAAAAAGCCATTGTTAACCAATTATATAAGAGTCTAGAATAAAGGTCTGAACTGTGAAATACTTTGAACCCAGTAAGATCACCTACAAAAACAGGTCAATGTGATTTGTTCTTCACATTCTTCCTCAGCTTCCACCAGAAAAGTGTATGAAAAAAAGTTAGTGCAATTGTTGGTCTCACCTCCCCGCCCCCCACCTGTGACGAATGGACCCAGAAAGCCAAACGGACCTCAGGACAGCAACAAGAGTGAAGGTACCGCCCTAGGCTGAACTGCTAGAGAGCAACTTTACACTTATTCATACCCTGTCCAGCACGATTTATGCAGCTTTAAATGGTGTTCATGCTGACCTGCGCAATAGCCCTGTAGCCTGTTTGCACACAGAGCCCAGGAAATAGGCCTTGAGCTGCAAAAGGAATCTATAATCCTGTGTTTCTATTCACACTGGAGACTCAGTTGGGTGGGAAATTGGGGGAAAGATCGGCTAACTCGCATATACTTTATCTAACGAGCGCCAGATAGGTATTGATTGCTTAAAACCAGAAGTTTCAGCCTGGCGCATGCCTGGAATCTCAGCTGCTCCCAACTACTCTGTAGGCTGAGGCAGGAGGATCACAAGTTTGAAGCCAGCTTCAACAACTTAATAAGACCCTGTCTCAAAATAAAATTTAAAAGGGCTGGAGATGTAGTTCAGTGGTAGAGCACCTCTGGGTTCAATCCCTAGTATAGCAAAATGAAAAAACCAAAAAACTAAAACTCTCTATAGGTAAGTTTAGGACCTCCTCAATCTCTGTCACAATCAATAAATTTGCCATTATTTTATTTGTATTAAATAAATGATTTTATGTCTATTAAGAAAGATGAGCCAGGTGTGATGGCACATTCCTGTAATCCCAGCAGCTCAAGAGGTTGAGGCAAGAGGATGACAAATTCAAAGCCACCTTCAGCAACTGAGTGCAGGCCCTAAGCAGCTTAGCAAGACTCTGTCTTAAAATAAAAATTTTTTTAAAAGGGCTGGGGATGTGGCTGAGTGGTTAAGTGCCCCTGAGTTCAATCCCTGGTACCAGAAAGAAGAAGGGAAAAAAAAAAAAAAAAAAAGATGAACCAGTTTATATCCTCCCAAACCCCTCCTATGGCAACTGCTCTCCTGCTGCTTTCTTTGAGAGCTGACAGCAGCTGGCTCCTCTGGGTGGAAGAGTGGGTGGGCTGGGCTGGGTGGTCTTGGGGATCCCTGTGGCCCTGTCCCTGGTTGTGCCATTTTCCTGCGGTGGTTTCTAGCTTCAGGGCTCTTAGAGGATAGCCTTGGAGAGTTCCACAATGCATTGCAAGGCTTTCTCATTCCACAGGTTAGGCGTCCTCTGTGAGCCACAGTAAGATAACATTTATGGAAGGCTGCCCATGCATTCTGGGCCTGATGTGCATCATTTCTTTCAGCCTGCACAATACTTAACTGAAGCTCAGAGAGGCAGAGTGACTGGTCCAACCAGGAAGCAGCCCCAGAAAATAAGCATATATTAGGATGTACCATGAACAGCACAGCCACTTACCTGTCTGGACCACTACTCTCTGTCCAGTCCAAGAATAGCATCCAGCAATGTAGCAGGAATTCAATATATGTTTGAAAGTAACAGAACTGAGATCTGAACCCAGGTCTGGCTCTCAAAATTGTTATCTTTCCACCACGTACCTACTCTTGTTTCGTAATTTCTTTCTTTTCTTTTTTTTTGGTACCAGGGATTGAATCCAGGGGAGCTTAACCACTGAGCCACATCCTCAGTCCTTTTTATTTTTTATTTTGAAACAGAGTCTTGCTAAATTGCTTAGGGGCCTCCCTAAGTTGCTAAAGCTGGCTTGAACTCACGATCCTCCCATCTCAGCCTTGCCAGTCACTGGGATTACAGGCATGCGCCACTGTGCCCAGCTTCTCATAACTTCTGTTGTGAGGATGACCATGTTGCATTTTGCGACATGAAAAGGACAATTTCATATAGTTCAAATTAAGAACACAAATGCCCTTCGAAATATCCCCTCGAATCCTGGGCCAGGAGAGGCATAGGGCTTTCCCCACGGGTTTGGCACAGCTAACCTCATTTGAAAAGGACTGACTCCCAGCAGAACAGTCAGTACAAGGTGCCTCGGGGCAAGTGGCTATCCCACACCCCTCCTGGATGTGTTCTGGGTTCTGTCCTAGACCTGGCTCTGCCTATTTTCTGCCCTAGAAAGGAGCTCAAGGGACTATAGCAGCCTGGGAACTGTTCACAACTCCCAAAAGTGCAGGTCAAAGCCACAGAGGCATGCTGCTGCCTTCTGAGGCCAAGCCCTCCTGGTTCCCAGCATGCAAGCTCCACAGAGGGGCTCTGATGCTGGGGCCAGGAGAAAACTGGACCTCCAGCCTGTGAACTTTGTCATTGCTTTTAACTGAATCCACCTGAAGCTAGCCAGCTGAGGGCCCTCAGGTCAGAGTTGGAGGCTCTGAATCAGCCTCGCCCTGTAATATAATCTTGTGTTATCAACGGACAGTGCTGCGGCAAGTAAAAAATCTGGGTCTCCAGGTGAGGTCTGACCATGCATTTGAACTTGCTCATAGGAAAAGTCTCCTAGTCCTGGTGCCATTTGAATGAAGGGGTTGAATGGGGCTGTGGGTGGGGGGACAGGTCTGGTGGAAATTCGGTCTTGGACATTACACAGAAACAGTGCTGGGATGGAGCCGTGATGCGAAGAGGGGTATAGGAAGTTCTAGACCTGTGGCTGAGTATTAGTTCATTGAAATAACCAGTGTGTTCGATTTTTCTCACTTTCACTCATGGGACAGTAAACAGACCTAACATTAATTATATAACTTCTTTTCAAACTTCCCAAATGCTTTTGATTTGGAGGGCTTGTTTAAAATCCTTCCATTTAAAAGCTGCACTGAGCCGGGTATTATGCCACACGCCTATAATCCTAGTGGCTTGGGAGGCTGAGGCAGGAAGATTTGACTTCAAAGCCAGCCTCAGCAACTTAGCGAGACCCTGTCTCAAAATAAAAAAAAAAGGGCTGAGGTTGTGGCTCAGTGGTTAAGCACCCCTGGGTTCAATTTCCAGTGCAAAACAAAAACAACAACAACAACAACAAAAAACAAAAAACAAAAAACTGCACTAAATGAACATGACTCCTCCAAGCTGATCAAAATGCTCCTCCCCAGGCTGATTCTTGTCACTGCTGGTTCCCTTGACTATAAAGCCTTTGGGCACAGGCCTAGCCTTCCCTTTCTGGAGTGCTTTTTTGGATACAGAGGAAGAAAAATTCTCCTGCCCTATTGGAGCATTCGGGGATGCACGGGGCTCATAGGTGGTTTGCAGGGACAACGGCTAGACTGAGAACAGCCACCAGATGAGCAGTCGGCTTGTGTGTTTCTCTTGGTAACATCCTAACGTGACAGCTTGGTCGTGTCCCTGGGGAACAGCCTAAGTGTGTCTCACAAATGCTTTAGCGGCTCTGGAGAAGGGCTCTTTTCCCTCAGAAGGGCAAAATGAATTTCCTTCCCCTTCCAAAAATGCCGTGATTGACAGAATCCACCCTGATGCTTGGTGTTAATCTCCATCGAAGGCTCATGTGTTCTCATGGCCTGTTTTCCTTTTGTTTCCCCATGATCCAGCGTTTAATGTCCTTTTGAAAGAAAATTTCATACACTCAACAGAAAAAGGCAAGGAATCCAAAAAAGTATGTACAATTCTAATGCTTGAATACTTTTACACATATGTTAAAATAGGAAATAGCATTTTCATATATATTAAGAAAGGAAATAGCAAGTCACTGCATTCTGTTAAGATGGTGAAATCTTAGTTGAAAGAGGGTCATTTGAATGTGGGTTTCGTTCTCTTTTTTTTTTTTTTTTTTTGTATTCAGTACTAGGGATTGAACCCAGGGCACTCTACCACTGAGCTCCATCCCTGGCCCTTTTCATTTTTTTATTTTGAGACAGTCTCACTAGGTTGCTGAGGCTGGCCTTGAATCTTGTGATCTTCCTGACTCAGCCTCCTGAGTCACTGGGATCACAGGCATGTGCCACGGTGCCCAGCTTGAATGCAGGTTTCTGTTTTGTGACATGATTTTCCTGTTCTAATGGAAGATCCAGAGTACCCATCCCTCTTGTCCCTTTCTGGAAAAAGTGCAATTCTGTTTCCCCAGCTTCACCCCCGCCCTCTTTCACTGCTGATGGTTGACATTCTCATCTAGCACTGAGCTTGATTCTAGGCCCCTGCAAATATAGACTCAGGGTGAGTTTCCATCCCCTGCTTTTTCTAGATATTGGGATCTGACTTCTACCCCACCACCATGTTGAAGCAGGAGGCCAAATGTGGGCGGGGGACATGCTTTGGGTGAGGCCCAGTTGGATTAGTGTCCTGTCCTGCCCTTCAGCAACACAAGCTTTGGAGAAGTCAGTTCATAGATCTAAAGTTCCTAGTGTAGTTTCATAGTGGTACCTACTCCCAGGTGGATAAAAAGCACAAGGCAGGCTAAACTCTCAGCATGGGGCACAGCCCAGAATTAGTGCTCAGCAAGGAGCTCTAACATGCCAATGCTTGTGGCTTTTTTTTTTTTTTTCCTGTCTTCTGACTTCTGTCCCTTGTGGTTGAGTTTTTTTTGTTTGTTTTTGTTTTGTACCAAGTATTGAACTGAGGGGTACTTAACCACTGAGCCACATTCCCAGCCCTTTTTAAAAATTTTTAAAATTTTGAGACAGTGTCCTACTAAATTGCTTAGGGCCTTGTTAAGTTGTTGAGGCTGACCTCACATTTGAGATCCTCCTGCTTCAGCCTCCTGAATCACTGGGATTACAGGTGTGCACCACCACACCCAGATGTCCTTGGTTGTTTGGAGACACCTGCCTTCTTGGATCTGAGTAGCTCTGTTTTCTGGCTTCTCAGCTCTGCCCCTTCCATGGTTTCCTGTCTGACTCCTGTCTTTCTCTTGGCCCCTAAGTATCCCCTTACCTGAGACCTCTGAATTCAGCCCTCTCTTTCCTTGCTGTCTTCTTTACTCACTGCCTCTGTGCCGTGACTTCCCCAGGACCTCTCTCCTGAGAAAGGGATGTGTCCAGGGGCCTTCTGGAAAGCTCTTGTCTTTTCCTCCTCACCCCCAATTTCCTTCCCTACTTCCTGCATCCTCTCAACAACTACTTCCTTACAATCATGAACATTTTGGTGGGGGGAGGTACTGGGTATTAAACTCAGGAGCACTCAACCACTGAGCCACATCCCCAACCCTATTTTGTGTTTTACTTAGAGACAGGGTCTCACTGAGTTGCTTAGCGCCTCGCCATTGCTGAGGCTGGCTTTGAACTCATGATTCTCCTGTCTCAGCCTCCCAAAGTGCTGAGATTACAGGCGTGTGCCACCACTTGCTAAGCAACTCAGTGAGACCTTGTCTCTAATAAAACTCAAAAAATAGGGCTGGGGATGTGGCTCAGTGGTGGAGTATCCCTGAGTTCAATCACCGGTACCAAAAAAAAGAAAAAGAAAAAGAAAAAACAAACAAATAAGCAAAAAAAGCCCACTTTCTACTTCTTCCTAGGGATTTCAATTAGATTTTTTAAAAACCAGTCCCAGGGGTAGGGTACATGTAGCTCAGTGGTAGATCTCACAGGTAGCATGTGCAAGGCCCTGGGCTCCATCCCCAGCCCTGCCAAAGAAACAAAACATCCCTCCTTGCTCTTACCACTGCTAAGCCAGCTTGCACCATGCTGTTTATTTGAAGAACTACAAAATCCTCCTAAGTGGTTTCTGCCTCCAACTTTTTCCAATTCCAGGTCAGATCTACAAGAAGAGATTTAGTGTCACTCATTTGCCCAAAACCAGATGCAAACTCTCTCCACACCAGGAAGACCTGCACTTCCTGTAACCTTATCTCCCTCCCCACCCCATGTGGCTTGGTACACTTCCTTCCCATGGGCCTTTGCAGCCTTTGCAACCTGGAAACCTTTCCACTCTCCCCACGCTCCACCCTGGGTTTTTTTTTTTTCTGTTAAAATCCTGTGATCTTTTAAGGAACATCTCTAAAGGCCACACCTGAAAATTCTTTAAAATGGTATTTTCCTCCCTTCCTGAGTTATCACTGGGTCTTGCACATGATAGGACCTCAAAGCTCACCTCATCAAATCTACCAAAGAGCTCCAGTGACAAATTGGTTCCTTTGCAAATGTCTTCTAGTAGTTAAGCTATGTGTAGAGTTTAAGTAAATGAAAAGAAACCTCAGGTAAACATTGCTGCAATGTGCTGTGACATTAGCTTCCCATTTAAATGTAATTCAAACATGATGAAGGAATTCTGATAGCAGTTCACATTTTCTAAAAGGGTTTTTAAAAATCTTTCAAATGGCTCATTAAAGGAACCCTTTCCATTCAGTAAATCTCAGTTCCGCAAAAACCCTTTTGTCTTCTTTCTGCAAAGACGTTTATAGTAGAAAGAAAGCAACCTGCGTGTTTAAAATGCATCAAGTGGGACCCGTGTCCTTCAATCATTGCTTTACGTAAACCTGAAATAAAACCACATCAATATTTTGAATTGGCAATAGAATTATATAGAAAGTTTGTGATGGCATAAAATCTTTTGATCTGAAGGATTTATGTAAGCCATTTTGATTCTCAGAAGGGCCCCAAGACATCTGTTCAACTTGAAATCCGAAAGTAAATGTAAATAAGCATTTAAATTTCCATGTAAAAGGTGGTAGAAAGTGTGTTTATTGAGACACTTGTCTTACACTATAGACTTTAATTACTTGAGAGCACTGGTCTGTACCTAACAGTCTTCTAAGTGCCTGGAAAAGTAGTATTTGCATTTTTTCAAACCAGCCTGTTTACTAGGTGTAGTGGACCATTCCTGGGAACCCAGCTATTTGGGAGGCTGAGGCAGGAGGAGCACAAGTTGGAGGCCAGCCACAACTATTTAGCAAGACTCTGTCTCAAAATAAAATAAAAAAGGCTGAGGATGTATTTTAGTGGTAAAGGATCCCTGGGTTCAATCCCTAGTACCAAGAAAAACAAAATAAAACAAAACATTGCTTTCTTATTTTAGGTTTTAGTAGAATACAGGCCCCTTTGAGAACTGAACTATGTCAATATTTGGACCCGTTTACCACTGTACACGTGTGTCTTATCAAATCACATATGCAGCCTCTTTATCTCGTTACTAAGACCACTCGAAAAACCAGGTGAGGGCTGAGTGTGGTGGCGCACACCTGTAATACCAGCAGTTTGGGAGGCTGAAGCAGGAGGATCATGAGTTCAAAGCCAGCCTCAGGAATTTAGCGAGGCCCTAAGCAACTCAGAGAGACCCTGTCTCTAAAAATACAAAAAAGGCCTGGGGATATGGCTCAGTGGTTAAGCATCCCTGGATTCAATCCCCAGTACCAAAAAACAAAAAGAAAGAGATAAAACCAGGTGAGTTTTTGTTTTTTTGATTTTGTTCTTTGTAACTGGGAATGTTTTCCATCAGACACTAGACACAGCTTTTCTTTCCACTGATGCAGTGGGCCCTCCGTCAACGTGTGCAAATCCGGCTCTAAGTTGTCCTCTATCAAAGAGAATAGTGGGATTTGGAGTTGGTAGGGAGGCAGAAAAGCCTGCACGGGCAGCTGGCATGAAGGGGTTGGAGGCAGGTGACTATGGGAGTTATCATCCCAACCTGGATGCTTTGGAGAATGAAAAGGGGACACTAGCCAGAGGGATGCGGGAACAAAGGAGTACACTGGGATTGTCCTGGACGTGAAGCGAGCATGTGGTCACCCTGGACTTGGGGGCAGTTCAAGAGCTGAAGTGTTTGTGTGAACACATTCCACCTGGGTGAGGGTGGACGATCTGCTGCATTCAATACCCAGAGGGCGGCTGGCCCGGGAAGTGCGTTCTGGGGGCTTCCTTATTCTCCGCGGGACCACATATGCCCCTTGCTGCCAGAATCTCCTTCTGTTCTCCCAGACTGAATGCTCTCTTCTCTTACATCTGCCCTACACACACTCTGATATGAGTTTCTCCAAATATGTTCTATGTGTCTGAGCCCAGGGGGAATCTTGTTTGGTTTGGTTTTATATTGAAAATTGAACCCAGGGGCACTTTACCAGTGAGCTACATCCCTGGTCCTTCTTTTATTTTCAGGTAGGGTCTCGCTAAGTTGCTGAGGGTCTCCCTAAATTGCTAGGCTGGCCTTGAACTTGAAATCCTCCTTCCTCAGCCTCCCAAGTCACCCTGCCTCCTGGGCCAGCAGGACCTGCTTTTCAATCAGCCTCACCGCAGAGCTTTTCCTCTAGGTTGACCGTAGAAAGCCTTTGCCCTTTATCATCCCAACCTGATGCTTTGAGGGAATGAAAGGGGAAACTAGCCAGAAGGACACTAGCCTCTGCTTTTGATTCACTGAGGCGGCTGTGGAGGTGGGGGGGTAGTCCCCACTGGCATGAACATTTGTCCTATTTTGATGCTGACAATCTCTCTTCCTCTGACTTGCTATTCTGTACCAGATGTTTTATCTCTTAAGCAGACATTGCTGCATTCTCTTGAGAGGCAATGCCTAGATCCCCAGTGAGTTGATGACCATCCAGAGAATGGTCACAATAGAGCTTTCACCCCTGTACTCTTCTGTGAGTCAAACATTTTTAAGTATAGGACTTTTTTTTTTTTTGGTAGCAGTTATTGAATCCAGGGGAGCTTAACCACTGAGCCACATTTCCAGCCCTTTTTTTTTTAATCTTTTTTTATTATTTTTTATTTTGAGACAGGGTCTCACTAAGTTGCTTAGGATCTTGTTAAATAGTTGAGGCTGGCCTTAAACTTGTGATCCTTCTGCCTCAGCCTCCTGAGCCACTGGGATTATAGGTATGTGCCAATGTGCCCTGCTCTAGTATAGGAGATTGTACTAGATCTTTTTTTATTTTTTATTTGCATGAATGGGGATTAAACTCAGGGTCTAAAACATACTAGACAAGCACTACCTCTGAACTACATCCTCAGCCCTTTTCATTTTCAAACAGCCTTCCCCTAAATTTCCCAGGCTGGCCTCAAATTTGCAATCCTCTGGTCTCAGGCCTCAGCCTCTGGAGCAGCTGGGATTTCAGGTATGTGCCACCTCACCAGGATGCACTAGACCTCCTTGAAGAAGAAAATAGGTGCAGGAGGAGGCATAGTTTCTGTCCTGAAGAAACTTAAAAATAAGCTCCAATACAATAGATATGTGTATCAAAAATATAAATGGTGCTAGAACCAGACCACCCAGGTTCAAATCTCAGCTCCATCACTAACTTGGATGAGACACCCAACCTCTCTCTGTCTCGATTTCCTCATCTATAAACAAGGATAATAATGGTCTTAACTGCATAGAGTGTTGTTGTGAAGAGTGAGTTAAAGTACGGCTAGAAAAGGTGGGGACATGGCTCAGGGTTCAGCGCATGCTTAGCATGCTCAAGGTCCTGGGTTCCAGCCTCAGCGCTGCAAAAATAAAGGGAAAAAAAAGTACAAAGCAGAGTCATGATGACAAGTAATGAGATATTTAAGTATAAACAGGAGCTATTATTGGTAGCATGATTGTTGTATTAAAAGCATGCTATTTAATTATCTGTAATAAAAAGCAATGTACTTAGTGAAAAACAACATAACGAAAATAGTATCTTTGGTATTGAACTCCCGAGCGCTACAGAATGTGACTTCTTGGAGTGCCTACAGATGTATTTATATAAGTGAATGTACGGATATAATTAAAGATTGCTCTTGGTAAGCACGTCTTGAATGAAGCAGACTGAGCTTTTCAAAAAATCTGATGTGTCCTCCTGGTATTTAGGACTCCTCCTCCTTCATCTTAATACTTAGATACTTAAATCCTTCTCTAGTCTCTCTCTCCCCACTCCTTCTCTTTCAGTATTAAGGACAGAAACCAGGGCCTGGTACATGCTAGGCAAATGCTCTACCACTGAGCTACATCCCCAGGCCTTTTATTTTAAGACACAGTTTTGCTAAATTCCAGAATGACTTTGAACTTGCTATCTTCCTGCCTCAGCCTCCAGAGTAGCGGGAATTACAGGTGCGCGCCACCTCACCTGGCTTCTTCCCTCATCCTTTTTAAGATTTTTATAAATAGCTTATTTAAAATAGTTGTAAACTTGCAGAAAGTTGCGAGAATATAGTACAAAAAACTCCTGTATTCCTTTTACACAGATTCCTCCATCATTACCTTGTATAGCTTTTGCCATGTGTGTGTGTGTGCGTGTGTGCATATGTGCATGTGTGTGTGTGTGCATGTGTGTGTGTGTGTGCATGTGTGTGTGTGTGTGTGCATGTGTGTGTGTGTGTGTACATACCATTTTCTCTGGCCCATTTGAGAACAAACTAAACATGAAGCCTCTCAACCCTTTGGCCAGTGTTCTGCTCGCCCACAAAGGACATTTTCCTTCATAACCACCATATAACACTCTGGGTCAGGAAATCCTCATTGATTCAGTGCTACCATGGATACTCAGGCCCCAGGAAGCTCCACGGACTGGCTCAGGGGTGTCTCTTTGCTCTCTGGTCTACGACTATTCTAGGGCCACTTGCTGCCTTCAGTCTCTCTTACCCTGGAACAGCAGTGCTGCAGTCTTTGTCATTCGTGCCCTTGACAATTTAAAGAGCACAGATCTTCCGGTCTGTAGGGTTACTATGACCTGTCTCTACTCATAGAGCACTTTTGACATCAAATGTGTAGGCGTCTTTTTTTTTTTTTTTTTTTTGGTACTGGGGATTGAACTCAGGGGCACTTGACCACTGAGCCACATCCCCAGCCCTATTTTGTGTTTTATGTAGAGACAGGGTCTCACTGAGTTGCTTAGCACCTCGCCGTTGCTGAGGCTGGCTTTGAACTCACGATTCTCCTGTCTTAGCCTCCCTAAGTGCTGGGATTACAGGCTTGAGCCACTGCGCCCGGCTTTTTTTTTTTTTTTTTTTTTTTTTAACTCATACCAACCAGTTCTCCAACTCTGAGACAGCAGCAGAGCGTGCAACCATTTCATTCAATTTAGATACTGTCTGCCTTGAGAGAGCAGATCCCACAGGTTGAGTGCTCAATCTCCAAGGCTGCTCCCATTTAAGATTGCCAATCTCAAGTCCTGGATTTTTGGTACTTCTGATAGACCAGCTATAAAATGAGGGTTGCTACAACCCTCTTCTTGGGTCTGATAATTTGTTAGAACAGCTCACAGAACTTAGGAATGCTCTTTACTGACATTTACCAGTTCATTACCAATTCATAATAAATTTAAGTGTGTGTGTGTATGTGTTTATTGTTAGAGATTGAACCCAGGGCCTCTGGTATGCTAAGCAAGTGCTATATCCTTGAGTTCTACCCTCAGCTCCTTACCAGTGGTTTTTTTTTTTGTTTTTTTTTTTGGTACAGGGAATTGAACTCAGAGGTACTCGACCACTTAGCCACATCCTCAGCCCTATTTTGTATTTTATTTAGAGACAGGGTCTCACTGAGTTGCTTAGCACCTCACTGTTGCTGAGGCTGGCTTTGAATTTGTGATTCTCCTGTCTCAGCCTCCCAAAGTGCGGGGATTACAGGTGTGCGCCACTGTGACCGGCTCTTACTAGTTTTTTATAGACTACAACTCAGTGCTGGGGAGTAGCTCAGCGGTAGAGCAATTAATTGCCTAGCATGTGCAAGGCCTTGGGTTCAATCCCAGTGCTGTACAGAAACAAATAACCTTAAAAGAGTCAGATGGAAGAGAAGCATAGGGTAGGGCCTATGGTAGGGGCACGGGGTTCCTTGCTATCTACAGATGCACCGCCCACCCAGCACCTTCCAGCACCAAGCTAGAAGGTCCCTTGGCCCATCCTTCAGAGGTTACATCGAGGTTCTGCTAGGAAGGGATAACTGATGGAATCATTAGTCATTGGTGGTTAACTCAACCTTCAGCCGCTCTCACCTCCCTGGAGGCCAGGGGGTGGAACCAAACCTTCCCATCACATGCTTGGTCTTCCTGGTGACCAGACCCATCCTTAGGCAGTGTGGGGACCCCAGCCACATACAAAAACACACTCTTGGCCTGTAATCCCAGCGATTCCCTGAGGCTGAGGCAGGAGAATTGTAAGTTCAAAGTCAGCCTTAGCAATTGAGTGAGGCTCTAAGCAACTTAGGGAGACCTTGACTCAAAATAAAAAATAAAAGGGATTGGGAATGTGGCTCAGTGGTTAAGTGCCCCTGGGTTCAATCCTCAGTACCAAAGAAAACAGAAAAAACAAAATGAAACCACACTCTTATCACTTCCGGTTCCCAGGATCTTGGGAGTGATTGTATCAGGAACTAAGGGTGAAGACCAAGTACCCATTTCCCATCACAACATCAAAGGGGGAACCTCAGACTGTGTCTGTAGGGCTACTCCTTTTGTTTGGTCCTATAGGCTATGCACTCTTTCTGTTTGTTTGTTTGGTTTTTTGGTACTGGGGTTTGAACTCACTGAAGCGTGCCATATCCCCATTCCTTTTCTAAATAGGGCCTCACTAAGCTGCTCAACGTCCTGCTAAGTTGCTGAGGCTGGCCTTAAACTCTCAATCTTTCTGAGTGGGTGGGTTTGCAGGCAATCGCCACTTCTTCTCCCTACACACTGCATCCTACCAAGGGACAGACATGTCCTTCTGTCCTATCACTGGTAACGTTAACCTTAATCACCTGGAAAAGTCGGTGTCTGTCAGGTTTCTCCACCATCATTTTTTCGTTTGTAATTGAACAGCCTTTGGTGGGAAACTCTGGACCGCCATCAGCACCCGTTTCTCATCAATCCTCACCCATTTCCTTTGGGCATCCATGGGCGACTCTGCCTGAATCAACTTCATAATGATGAGGGCCTGTGGAGATTTGCTATTTCACCCCCACTCCCATACCAAGGATTGAACTCAGGGGCACTTAACTACTGAGGCACGTCCCCATCCTTTTTTTTTTTTTTTTTTTTTTTTTGGATTTTAGAGACAGGGTCTCACTGAGTTTCTTAGGGCCTCACTAAATTGCTGAGGCTGGCTTTGAACTTGCCATCCTCCTGCCCCCAGGGATTACAGGTGAGCACCACCACGCCTGGTGAGATTTGCTATTTCCATTGGTTCTACCTGGCACACGGCCATAGGGAAGGTCTGCCCTTCTCCACAAGTACTCAAGCGCTCACTCGTCCATTCAGCCGTATCCCTGCGAACCCGCCCATTCCTTTTCTTTCAATGGGTTGTATCTGCTGATATTTTAATGCTCAAGTTATTTCAGATTGGGCTGGTGGGAGCCTCTTAAAGGAGGATACTGTGTCCTTTCGACAAGTCCTCTTCATTCTTTCAGCATGTCCTTGATCTCTGACACAAAAGAGGTTTCAGATTTCTTGTGCACTTCCTTGTCCCAGAAGCTTTTCACCACAGGTTGCTAGGCCTTCTGTGAGCCCCCTTCTCCCGGGAGTCATTGCTTCTAGGTCCTTTTAGGGGACAGAGCTAGGTGATCACGTATGTCTCTATGGACAGATAAACACTAATGTCAATGACTTTTAATATATGTACACACAGAATTAAAAACCACGAGTTCATGTTGATCTCCAATTACAATCCAGCATTTCAGTGTTCTGTCATTCATGTCTCTGACCGTGTTTCCGTGAGCCTCTGATTGTGGATTCCATTATCTTCCATAGATTTACCTTTTTGCTCCATTTTCTAATTTCCTCCGTGTGACCATTCTCGCAGTCCCAGTAGCCACCTCTACTCTGCATGACCCCATCACTGCCGCCTTGACCCTGAATATAGCATCAGTCCAGATGGCCCCCCCTCAGTGCTCCCCTTCCTTGGCCACAGGGCACACTGAAGCCTTCACGCTGCTGCCAACCCTCCTGCTTTGATCCTCTAACACCAGGCGCCTGAAACCCTCCACAGCCTTGCTGCTCCATTTCTTTGGCCCCCAGGCTGCTGATACATCTGTGTCCATGTCCCCTGTGTCCCACTTCCTCATGTGCAAGGCATACAGACACCCCAGGGGAGGAAAAGCTTCATGGAAGCTTCATGTCTCCTTTTTTTTTTGGTACCAGGGATTGAATTCAGGGGCACTCAACCACTGAGCCACATCCCCAGCCCTATTTTGTGTTTTATGTAGAGACAGGGTCTCACTGAGTTGCTCGCCGTTGCTGAGGCTGGCTTTGAACTCGCGATTCTCCTGTCTCAGCCTCCCAAAATGCTGGGATTACAAGCATGAGCCACTGCGCCCAGCTCGTGTCTCCTTTTTTGCTACCAATTCTTAGGCTGCTTCAATGTCTTCGTGCTAACACTTTAGTAGGAATTTTCCCCTCAGTGACTCAATCTCTATTGTTGCTTGTAAGGTGCCTCACAGGCCTGCCGGTAGCATGTACAGGACTTCCCCTAAATGTTGCCATCAGAAGGCCCACCATGGTGAGGGAATATATGTTAAAGGACTTCAACGAAGAGTGTGGAAGGTTTTAGAAGACTCGAGGTTAAACATCTCTATAATAGTTTTTTAATTAATTGAGAAACATCCTTATTCCCAATAGGAGTTGTATAGTCTAGTTGGGTCAAAGTGAAGAGTAAATTACATATTCTATAACTACTTAATAAGCCCTTTCTTCTTACCTTTGACATGTGCTAATGGGAGCTAAATGCCATCTTTACAAAGAATGTAATTTAACATTCTTCCCTAAAAATACTGACCTCCCAGGAGAGAAGGCTTAGATCTGCTTTGTGATCAGTATGTCTCGATCTGGCTAATTACAAGTTGATTTCTTTCTGTGATAGAACCCAGTCTTTGAAATGCAAGAGCATCAGGTGGATATGGGAAAACCAAACTCTGACTATAATAATTTCAAGATGTTAATAAAGGAATACTTATTTATGTTCCTAAAACTGAATTACGAGTAGTGGTGTTCACCTTTTGTAGGAAAAATATGAATTTATTTAGAACACTCATCTTTTCTGTCCCTTTCATTTAAGAATACCTCCATGCTGACTTTAACAAATTTATAATTTGCTTTATAAGAACAGATTTGGGGGGGGGGTACCAGGGATTGAACTCAAAGGCACTCCACCACTGAGCCATATCCCCAGTCCTGTTTTGTATTTTATTTAGAGATAGGGTCTGACTGAGTTGCTTAGCACCTTGCCTTTGCTGAGGCTGGCTCTGAACTTGAGATCCTCCTGCCTCAGCCTCCAAAGTCACTGGGATTACAGGCGTGCACCACTGGGCCTGGCAGAATAGATGTATGAGTTCATCTCAGGAAAAAGAGTTTCCTGTTGTGCCTTCCATAGGAGCGCCCGAGAATTTTTTTTTAATCCCTTGGGGCTTGTCAGAGCCGGGCCAGCTCTGGGCTCCCTTCAAGAGTCCAAGCATGATTTATTATAGATGATTATTGACTATGGAATTTCTCACCTGAGAGGTTTTTGGGGGGAAGGGATGTCGTTCATCTTACAGATGAGGAAGCAGGTAGGGAGGGGATATGACACGCCCAAGACCACATAAAGAGTTAGAAGAAAAAATAATCTAGGCTTCTAATTCCCAGCCTGTTGCTCTTTCCGTTTATAGCAAGCGTCCGAGGGGGAGGGAAAAACAACCACCTGAGTGATGAAATAGCTCCCCCCAGTGTCCTTTTCTTGGTATTGCAGCAGGGCCTGGGACGTCTGTTCATCCAAGATAGCAAAGGTTCGTTCTGATGATTCCTTTGGGAGAATTCATAGGGCACACTTTCTGGAGAACCTTATTAACACACTCAAGCTGTGGTGCAGAAATCAGTACAGTTGAAAATGATCTGACATATATGCAAATGCATAGCTAGAATTTTCCCGAGAGAAAAAAATGGGACACTTCTTGATATTTCTAGTATAAAATATCTTATGAATTTGAAAAGGAATAAAAAATTAATGTAAGGATCACTTGAATTTCCACCCCAGAGATTAAAAAATAAACCATAAATCATTAAATCCGTTGAAGACCCCAGAGCATCCCTCCTGAATCATATTCTCCTTCTTTCCTTTCTGGAAGGTAACCACTATCCTGAATGTGCTGCTTTCCTTCATTATAGTAATCATAACTTTAGTTTCTTATGATTTTAGATTTTATTTATACGGTATAAGTGAAAATTTTCTTCTGCAACTTCCTTTTCTTGCTCAGTATTATGTGTGGGCTTCATCCAACATATGTCGCACTAGTTTTCACTGCACATAGAACTGTAGAAAAATATTTATTTCCTACACGTTGGACATTTGGATTTTGTCCAAGTTTTTCTGTTAAATTTTGTGGTATATGACCCAGAGTGTACTTGTGCAATAACTTTTTTTCTGGATTGCATAAATGCATAAATTACACTGCTGAGTTGAAGGGTGTGCACATCTTTAACCTAAGAGATCATGCAAAATTGCTCTATAAAGTGGTTCCACTATTTATGATCCTACCAGCAATATATTAAGAACTCCATTGTTCTAAACCTTCAAAATTTAGTATTGGAAGATTTAATATTTATCAATATGATGGCTGTAAGATGGTATTTCATGGTTATCATTGGTATTTCTCTTATTACTAGTAAGATTGTGTATATTTTCACACATTTGTGGGTCATTTATGTTTTCTTATCTGTAAAATGCCTGTTCATGCCTTTTGCCCATTTTTATTAGATTCTTTATCTTTTTTCTTTTAACTTATAGGAGCTCTTTCTATATTGTGGATGTCAGCCCTTTGTTAGTAATATGTGTAGCACATGTCTTCTTGTAGTTTGGGCTTATCTTTTCACTCTCTTCTTGGTGTTTGAGTTTGTGTGTCACTGGGGATTGTACCAAGGGGCACTTTACCACTGAGCTACATCCCTAGCCCTTTTTATTTTTTCATTTTGAGACAAGGTTTCACTAAGTTGCTTAGGGTCTCACTAAGTTGCTGGGCTGGCTTCAAACTTATGATCCTCCTGCCTCAACCTCTCAAGTCTCTGGGATTACAGGCATGTGCCACTGCACCTAGCACCTTTTTTTTTTAATGTTCTTATTTTATATAGTTTTAATTTCAAAACAGCTTCAAACTTGCTAGGCTCAGGGGTGCATGCCTGAAATCCTAATGACTCAAGAGGCTGAGGCGGTAATTGCAAGTTCAAGGCCAGCCTCCACAATTTAGTGAGACCCTGTCCCAAAGGAAAAAATAAAAAGGACTGAGGATGTAGCGAGGTAGTAAAGTGCCCCTGCGTTCAGTCCCCAGAACCAAAACAAAACCACACACACGCACACAACAAAACAAAACAAAACAAAATCTTCAAACTTATAGAAGTTTCCAACCAAGAACTTCTGTATGGTCTTCACCCAGACACACAAGCTCTTACATTTTTCGACACTGGCTTTACACTTATATGTGTCTTTTTTTTCCATTGAGCTATTTGAGATAAATTTCAGACACCATGATTTTTTACCCTCTCCCCTAAATTTCAATTTCTAGTTCCTTAGAAGAAGAATATAAAAACATTCACTTATATAATCAAAGCATAATAACAAGAACCAGGAATATTTTTATTGTGATAAAATTCACATAACATAAAATGAGCTATTTTATTTTATTTTATTTTAATTTTTTAGTTGTAGATGGACACACAATATCTTTATTTATTTTTATGTGGTGCTGAGGATCGAACCCAGTGCCCCACGCATGCGAGGCAAACGCTCTACCACTGAGCTACAATCCCAGCCCCAAAATTAGCTATTTTAAAGTACACAGAATAATGGCATGTAGTACATTCAAAATTCTGTGAAACTACCACCTCTGTCTCAGATCCAAAACATTGTCATCACCCCAAAACAAAACCTACTACACATTAAGCAAGGTTACTCCCCAACCTACCCCGCCTCCTGCAGCTACAACTAAAAATCGGCTTTTTGTTTCAGTGGATTTGCCTTTTCTGGATATTTCATGTATCCACCACAATTTGTTTCTTGGTTCGTTGGCTAATGGATATTTAGGTTGTTGCCCTTTGGGGCATTGCGCAGTGCTACTATAAACATTGGTGTTCAAGTATTTGAGTACCTGCCTGTAATGCTTTTGGATATGTACCTAGGAGTGGAATAGCTGGGTCCTGTGGTAAATTTTATTTAACTTTTTGAAGAACCGTCAAACTTTTCCAAAGTGATGCGCTGTTTTACATTCCTGGTAGTGTCAGAGGATTCCAATTACCCCACATCCTCACCAACCCTCAATGTTGTTCCTCCTCCTCCTCTTCTTCTCCTCCTTCTTCTTTTTCTTCTTCCTTCTTTCTTCTTCTTCATACCAGACATTGAACCCAGGGACACATAACTACTGAGCCACATCCCGGCCCTTTTTTTGTTTTTTTGTTTTGTATTTAGAGACAGGGTCTCACTGAGTTGCTTTAGCGCCTTGTTAAGGTGCTGAGACTGGCTTTAAACTTTTGATCCTCCTGCCTCAGCCTCCTGAGCCACTAGGATTACAGGCCTCCTTCTCCTTCTCTTCCTTTCTCCTTCCTCCTCCTCCTCTTTTTCTTCTTCTTCTTAACCATCCTAATGGGCCTGAAGTGGTATCTTTCTCTCTCTCTCTCTCTTTTTGGTAGCAGGCATTGAACCCAGGAGCACTTAACCAATGAACCACAGTCCCAGCCCTTCTTATTTTTTTAGTTTGAGACAGGGTCTCACTAGGTTGTTTACAGCCTCACTAATTTTGTGGTTGTTTTTGTTGTTGTTGTTGTTGTTTTGTTTTTTGTTTTGGTACTGGGGATTGAACTCAGGGGTCAACCACTGAGCCACATCCCCAGCCCTTTTTGTGTTTTATGTAGAGACAGGGTCTCACTGAGTTGCTTAGCACCTCGCCATTGCTGAGGCTGGCTTTGAACTCGCGATTCTCCTGTCTCAGCCTCCCTAAGTGCTGGGATTACAGGCTTGAGCCACTGCACCCGGCTAATTTTGAACCTGTGATCCTCCTGCCTCAGCTTCCTGACTTGCTGGGATTACGTGTGCACCGCTGCGCCCAGCTTATTATGGTTTTGATTTACATTTCCCTCATGACTAATGATGTTAAGTGTCTTTTCATGTGTTTATTGTCCATTTGTGTATATGATCTGGAGAAATGTCTTTTCAAATCCTTTGCCTGCTCTTAGATTGAATTGTCTTTTTGTTGTTGAATTCTAAGAGCTTTTTATATATTCTGAATATTAGACCCTTGTCAGAATTTGATTTGCAAATACTTTTTCCCATTCTGTCCCATATTGTCTTTTTACTTCCTTGATAATGGCTCCCCCCACCCCTTTGGTACTGGGGATTGAACCCAGGGACACTTAGCTACTGAGCCACATCCCCAGCCCTTTTATAATATTTTATTTAGAAACAGGGTCTTGCTGAGTTACTTAGGGCCTCACTAAATTGCTGAGGTTAGCTTTGAACTTGAAATCCTCCTGCCTCAGCCTCCTGAGCCACCGGGATAAAAGGCATGCAGCCACTGTGCCTGTTTTTTGACATACTAACATTTTCAGAAGTTTGACTATATTATGTCTTTGCCTAGATTTCTTTAGGTTATCCCTCTTGGAATTCACTCAGCTTTTTTTAAAAATATGTTTAGTTGTATATGGACACAATGCCTTTATTTTATTATTTATTTATTTTATGTGGTGCTGAGAATCAAACCCAGTGCCTCATGCATGCTAGGCAAATGCTCTACCATTGTGCCACAACCCCAGCCCTCACTCAGCTTCTTGAATCTGTAGATTAATGTCTTTTGCCAAGTTTGGGACATTATCAGCTATTATTTTTTCAAATATTTGTTTTCAGCCTCACTCCTTCTTTACTCCTTTAGGGATTTTGATGATACTGTTAGGTTTTCTATTATGGCCCAAATAAGACTCTGAGAACTGTTAATTTTTTTTTCTGTTTATTCTATGTTGTTCAATCTGGGTAATTTATATTGTTCTGTCTTCCAATTCATTGATTCTTTTCTCTGAATTCTCCAGTCTACTGTTGAGCCCATTTAATGAGTTTCTACTTTTTGGCTGTTAGATTGTTTATGGTTCTAAAATTTACACTTGGTTCTTCTTTAAATATTCTGCTCTGCAGAAAAGTTTTTGTTTGTTGTTTCATTTGCTTCAAACATGTTCATATTGCTCGCTGAAGTGTTACGGTAGCTTTTTAAAAATCCTGGAGACAACTCCACATTGGTTCATCTTGATGTGTCTGTTTGGTCTTTTCTCGCTCAAGTTTTGAGACTGACTGATTTCAGTCTTATGTTTTAAGGGACCTCCTCTGGGAAGGAGAAGCAGGCACTGCCTCTTGGAGGTCGGATGGGGGTGTAAGTCCAAGTTCCCAAGGGGACACCTTTGCGGATGTGTGTGGGGAGTGGCTCCTTATTGCTGGGTGGCTGGGAAGAGGCTTCCACGTGGCCTCCACTGCCACCACCTCAGTGGGGAGCAGGAGGTCCAGTGCATGGGATGGAAGTCCTGGCTTCCCACTGGCTATGGCTGGTAGGGAAGGTGGGCTGCTTGGCTGAGCAGGGACGCCATAATCCAAAAACTCTCTGTCTTACAAGGCTGCCCCTTTCCTCACCCTCTTGCTTTTCTGACGTCTTTTGGGGGCCTGCATCCATTGGCATTTCAAGGACTTCTCCAGCACCTAGTCTGGGATGTGCAAGGTAAAAAGAAAACCCAGGGACCTCACTGCCTGATTGTAGCTCGGGTGAGGTCCCTGATCTTTCTTCTCCCCACCTTTCAGCCACTTTTACATTTGTTTTATGTGTGGTTTCCGGGGCTTTGGCTAACCTTCATAAGGATGGAGAACTACCTCCCCTGACCCTGGTCCCAGCGCTGCTGCAGTGTGAGCTCCTGCATAAGTCAACTTTCCATATATAGGTAGAAAATAAAAATTTTAAATATGTGAGTATTTTAGCATCTTTACATTTATGCAGTTTTCTTTAATGTCTTTCAATAGAATTCTGTAACTTTTTTTTTGGTATGGAGATTGAACACAGGGGTGCTTAACCACTAGGCTACATCCTCAGCCCCTTTTTATATTTCATTTAGAGACAGGGTCTCACTGAGTTGCTTGGGGCCTCCCTAAATTGCCGAGGCTGCCTTTGAACTCATGATCCTCCTGCCTCAGCCTCCTGAGTCTCTGGGATTACAGGTGTGCAACACCTCGCCCGGCTAAATTCTGTAACTTTGTGAGTAATGGTCACGCTTATCTTTTGTTAGTTTTATTACTGAGTTGGTTTTGTTGTTGCTTGTGGTACTTGGGATCAAACCCAGGTCTTCATGCCTAGGTTGGCTTTTAATTTTTGTTGCTACTAAGAATAGTAGCTTTAGCCGGGCGCGGTGGCGCAAGCCTGTAATCCCAGCACTTAGGGAGGCTGAGACAGGAGAATTGCGAGTTCAAAGCAAGGTTCAGCAAAAGCGAGGTTGTAAGCAACTCAGTGAGACCCTGTCTCTAAATAAAACACAAAATAGGGCTGAGGATGTGGCTCAGTGGTCGAGTGCCCCTGAGTTCAATATCTGGTACCAACAACAACAACAAAAAGAATAGAATCTTTTTAAAATTGCATTTTAAATTGTTGCTGGTATAGAGAAATGATGTTGACTTTTGCATATTGATCTTATAACAATGAGCTTATTGCAATTTTTCTGCAGATTCTTTTGTAATCTCATTTGTGCACCTTTAATTTCTTTTTCTTCTGCTCTACTGGCTAAGACTTCTTCAGTACCACATTGGATAAGAGTAACAATAGTGGACATTCTCTCCTTGGTCTTGATTTTAAGGGAAATATTTTGCCAGGTGTGGTGGTGCACACCTATAATCCTAGTGGCTTGGGAGGTTGAGGCAGGAGGATTGTGAGTTCAAAGCCAGCCTCAGCTACTTAGCGAGACCCTAAGCAACTCAGTGAGACCCTATCTCTTAAATAAAATACAAAATAGGGCTGGGGATGTGGTTCAGTGGTTGAGTACCCCTGAGTTCAATCCCTAGTACCCACCCACCCCCCCAAAAAGGAAGACATTTTTAACATTTCACCTTTGAATATGATTTTTGGTACAGATTTTGGAAAACATCTTTTATCAAATAAGGAAATTCCTATTTCTAGTTTACTAGATTTTTTGTTTTAAAATAGAAATGGAGATGATCATACGGTTTTTAATGTCTTTTGTTAATATAGAGCAGATTATTTTAAAAGCTTTTTAATTAATTCTAAATTATTACTTAGGTTAAAAGAACATAATATTTTAAATGAAAACTTTATTAAATCAAGATCGGGGTAAAAACAATGAAGAACTGGTATTATTATAAGATCTTTTATTAACTTAACTCATTTTAATCAATAAAAGGATTCAAGGTTAACTCAATTTTAAAGAGCTCTAAATCAAAAGGTTTTCTTCTGCCTACAAGCAGGTTATAATAGCCAGTTTACTACATCGTTTATAAAAATGTCTGATTCTACATATAGGCTTTTCTTTTTTTCCCAAAATTGATTAATTACTTAGAATGACTGGAAAATATATTTTGGTTCAAGAAAATGCCATGTCCAAGCCCAGGGCTCCCTGACCCCCCAAGTCGAAGGGTAAGAAGTCCTAGAAGAACAGTTAAAGGGAGGGCAGGAGGTGGCACCCAGCTCCCTTCCTTACGAGCTTCTCGCGGTACATGTCAGCTTGTGACGTTTCGGCGAGTTTCGGGTCTGCATTGGAAACCATATATCTTGTGGAAATGCAGACACACCGTGAACAGTTAGTAATGGCTTTAGTCGAGGTAGATGATTTTTCAATAACAAAATATAATTTTTGACGCATAATGACTTAATGAGAATACAGAATAATTATTGTTCTATCTCTGAATATTAGCCCAGTCTTTTGTGGCTAAATATAGCATAACATAATATGACCTGATATAATATAATATAATACTATAATACTTCATATACATTTCACTTTCAGATTCAATATGATATATGAAGTAAGCCAGAATTCACACAAAATAGTCCACCTGGAAAAGTCTTATGGAAAAGTCTTTTTTTTTGGTACCTGGAATTGAATCCAGGAGGGCTTCACCCCTGAGCTGCATCCCCAACTCTTTTTTTTTATTGTTTTATTTTGAGACAAGGTCTCATTAAGTTGCCCAGGTTGGCCTTGAACTTGTAACCTCTTGCCTCACTGAATCACTGAAGTTTCTGGCATGTGCCACTGCACCTAGCTTTTTTTTTAATATTTAATAATAAAACTAACGGCTACAAATATTACTTTCACAGGAAATTTATAATTTGATTATTAATTAATGGAAACAATTGTTAGAGATATGTCTTGACGTGTTCAACGATGAGTTCTACTAGTAGAAATTAGATACGTGTGCGTATATATTTAAAAATTTTAGAGCCAGACTATCTAGATTTAAAATATAACTATGCCTTTTATTAACTGTGTTACCTAGGACACATGATTTAGCTCATCAAGCCTCTTTCTTCTTCTATAAAATAGTTGCTATAATGATTTCCTGCTAGGGTTGTTAGGAAGATTAAATGAATTGAGGTACATTGAATGCCCAAGACAATAGACATTTATAACATGGTGTTCCTAATTTCTTCTAGTAAAGCAGCACTATGGTACTGCAGGACAATGCAGTGATCATGACTAGTGACTGGGGCTACACAGGCTGGGTTGGCTCCTGGCTCCTCCTCCTCACTGGTGGCGTGGCCCTAGGCAAGCTGCTTAAATGCCCCGTGCCTCAGTTTCCTCATCTGGGAATAGAAACAAGACAAGCATCTTCCTCACACTGTGATTTTGGAAATTAAATGAGTTGATATATGTGAAGTGCTTGGAACAGTGTCTGACCTACAGGAAATGAAGTGGTAGGTAGCACTGTGGAGAGACACTCTGATTGATTGTACCGGTGCATCTCTGACTTACTACACTTAAAACTGCGGCTGTGGCCAGTTATATGATTCAGGTCCTGGAAATGTGGGTTGGGAGAATTTTCTGATTCAAATGCCAGGGGTGCAGGGAAGAGGGTGAAGGAGCAGAGGAGCCCACATGTTCCCCAGCTCAGCTTTGGATGCCTGACAAAAACAGCCATCTTTGTGGATTCTAGCTCTGGGCACAGGGAGAAAGGAGCAAAGATATGTATCCCCTGGGTGCCATTCACCCCCACTAAGCCATTGCTTTAATGAACACCAATATTTTTTAGTTCCATTGTAAATGTTGTTTATAGTGAAAATCATATTATAACAGCATTAAAGGAATTTTTAAAGATGAAATATAAATCAACAACAAACACCACTTGATATAAAAGCTGGTTTCATGTTTTTCTCTTTCCCTCTAGTTCTGTTTTATATACATATCTATGCAGTTAACATCACTGTATACATACAATTTTATATTCTGTTGATTATTTAACATTAATAGATAACCCTTTTCTGTTATAGTCTTCGTGATGCCTTACGTTATTTATTTATTTATTTATTTATTTAAGTACTGGGGTTAAACCCAGAGGTGCTCTACCAACAAGCTACATCCCCAGTCCTTTTAATTTTTTGTTTTGAGACAGGGTCTCACTAAGTTGTGGAGGCTGGCCTTGAGCTTATGATCCTCTTGCCTCAGACTCCTGAATTGCTGGGATAACAGGCATGCAACTAAGAGAAAGAGAGAAAGAGAGAGAGAGAGAGAGAGAGAAGAAAGAGGAGGAAGAAAGAGGAGGAGGAGAAGATAAAAGATCCAAACTTCTTTAGAGCAGGAGGAAAGAAAAGGGAGCGAGAGGAACATTTGATTGCCTAAAAGCTGTGAAATCCTATAATTTGATTTTGCAATAGACTTCTACCCCAAATGCTTTATTTAACATATCTATTTTTAAAATTTAAGAGAATTCAAAAGAAGTTGTATGCGATGGGCGTGTGGAGGTTCATTACACTATTGTCTACTTTTGTGTTTGTTTAAATTTTTCTGTAAATAAAAACTTTTTAAAAAGGAAAAATTCTTTTGCTTAACAAAAGATTTTCCAACATCCCTGGAAATAGTTTGAAATAATTCTTGGTGAATAGGCCACCACTAGCCCCCTTGGCACTTGCATAGGAACTTTTTTCTTTTTTCCAGTACTGGGGATTGAATCCAGGGACTCTCAACCACTGAGCCACATCCCCAGCCCTTTTTTTATATTTTATTTAGAGACAGGGTCTTGTTGTGTTGCTTAGGGACTCCCTAAGTTGCTGAGGCTGGCCCTGAACTTGTGATCCTCTTGCCTCAGCCTCCCGAGCCACTGGGATTACAGGAGTGCAACATGGTGCCCGACTGTGGCAACTTTTTTGAGTCCCTCTTCTGGAGAGACTTGCCTTCTGTCTTCAGAGAGATGGTTAAAGTGGGCTGGAAATCTACATGATCACGCTGGGCCTGGGGCTCCCTTGGACACGGTGCTCTTGCACCAGTATAGCTTCCCACCACATGCAGGGGCCCTTCTTGGGCCTCATGAAAACACTGCTGAAACATCTTTAAGAAGGAGCAGGGCAGCTGGGCATGGTAGCTCATACCTGTAATTCCAGCAGCTTGGGAGTCTGAGGCAGGAGGATCACAAGTTCAAGGCCAGCCTCAGCAATTTAGCAAGGCCCTAAGCAACTTAGTGAGATCCTGTCTCAAAATAAAAAAATAAAAGGGACTGGGGATGTGGCTCAATGGTTAAGTGCCCCTGGGTTCAATTCCTGGTATCAAAAAAGGAAGGAAGCCAGGCATGGTGGTGCAAACCTGTAACCCCAGCACTTAGGGAGGCTGAGACAGGAGAATCGCGAGTTCAAAGCCAGCCTCAGCAACAGCAAGGCGCTAAGCAACTCAGTGAGACCCTGTCTCTACATAAAACACAAAATAGGGCTGAGGATGTGGCTCAGTGGTCGAGTGCCCCTGAGTTCAATCTCTAGTACCAAAAAAAAAAAAAAAAAAAGGAAAGAAAAAAAAGAGAGAGAGCAATGGAAGACAGCTCTGTGAGATGCAGCAGATGAAGTTCTAATCAGGGAAGAAGGAAGTCAGTGTGGAATCCTTACAAAGTAGTCAACTCTGTGGTGAGCGGTTTAGGGCAAGGGTGATATGGTGGTTCCATTTGAAATCTTTAGTCGGCATAGGCTGGGCACTCAGCAAAACATAACACGTATTTGCTGAATGAATAAATAAAACTTCAGATTAAGTACAGTACAAAATATGTATATTAGGGCTGAAGGAATAAAAAACAGGTATGATCTGTGTAGATGAGAGGAATAAAGATTTCCCGCAGGAGGGAAATTAGTTATAGAAATTGAAGGTACAGAGGAGTCTGATGTAACGGTTCAAGCACGTTTAGCTCTTCATTGATAATACTGGGTAAGCTCAGGTTAATTTCTTAACCTTTCTGTGCCTCAGATTCATCTCCAAAATGGAGTAATGATAGTGCCTGCCAGAAGAGTAGGGTGACCTAATAGACCTCAGTGAGTTAACAGGTGTATGGGGCCTGGTGCTGGGTGAGTGGTGGTTAGCAACATCACTGATACCCTGTTTTCACATCCCAAGGATCCCTGACAGGGACACTGCAGACTTTTGAGGATGATAAGGTCTGATTCTTAAATATGAATGGACAATTGAGGAAAACCTGAGTGCCATCCCCAGCACTGCAGAGAGAAGGAGAAGGAGAAGAAGAAAACAATATGAAGAAAATTAGCAACATGAACTTAATAATTTTCACTATCCTAACCATCATTATTAACATGTATTGAATGCTTACTCTGTGCTACATGTTTTAGTCACCTTGCCACATGTATTAAGTCACTTAAATCTTTACGACTCTATTTCACAGGGAGGGGACAAAGGGCTGTACTTTTTTTTTTTTTTTGGTACTGGAGATTGAACTCAGGGGCACTCGACCACTGAGCCACATCCCCAGCCCTATTTTGTGTTTTATGTAGAGACAGGGTCTCACTGAGTTGCTTAGCGCCTCACTGTTGCTGAGGCTGGCTTTGAATTCTCGATTCTCCTGTCTCAGCCTCCCAAAGTGCTGGGATTACAGGCGTGCACCACTGTGCCCAGCTAGAGCTATACTTTTACACTTCATTAAAAAAATTAACACTAAAGACATTTTTTGAAAAATGGAAGACAAGACATTGGAAACAAATTGCTATTGACTTTGTCTTTGTTTTCCAGAGACCTAAGACAGCCACCACTAAATCAAAGGCTGGAGACATCTACTCCTGGGGTCGGAAGCCTTCCAAGGGAACAAGGTAATACCTTTTAAAATTTTTTTTCAATATGAGAAAATTGATATTATTATAGCTCTGTAAAACCTGGGAAAAAAGTTATTGCTCATATTTCTGTGAAGGGTTTGAACTTGAAAAAGAAGTCGATTGAGAAAGGAGGAAGATTTCTAATGCTGCATAATTTCAAAGCTAAAGGGTCCTTTTGTAATCGCTAGTGTTATTCATATTTAGAGATGAGGAAACAGGGCAGGGAGGTCGAGGGAGACTCCAGAAGTGTCAATGACCTGAGACCAGAATCCAAGCTTCTTGATTTGCAGTCATTTGAAAACATTCCTTCCTGTTTGTTACTTAGAAGATGGGCAAAAGAGGGGGCTGGGAGGTGCAGAAGCATGTAGCTGAAATAAATGTTCAACCAGGTCATTTTACAGGAAGTTAAAATGGGGGTTCAGGTTATGGCTCAATGGTAGATCATAAGGCCCTGGATTTGATCCCCAACATGGAAGGAAAAAAATGTAAAAACTTTTTAGAAAGTTCCCTAACTTCTGAATGAAATGTCAGACAGTCCTGTATCCCTTGCATCCTTAATGGCAGATTTTGTTTGTTTATTCATTTGTTGCAGTGCTGGGGGTGGAACCTAGAGCCAGGTGCACTGCCATTAAGCCACACCCCCAGTCCCTAAATGCAGGTTTTATTATTTTTAAAAAATATTTTTTGGTTGTAGATGAACACAATATCTTTATTTTATTTTATTTATTTTTATGTGGTGCTGAGGATTGAACCCAGTGCCTCACACATGCTAAGCAAGTGCTCTACCACTGAGCTATAGCCCCAGCCCTTAAATGCAGGTTTTAAATAAACAGATGGAAAAGCATTTCCCATGTCTACCCTAAAGAGCAGGGTCATACCTGTGAAGAGGGAACAAAAAGGACCTGTGTACGATGTCCCCCATCCACTCATGCCGTTCTCCCGTGGGGAACTAGGGGTCTATCAGGAACATTAGTCAGACTTTGTGCCAGCACTGAGTAACATGGAAAATAAATGTTCTGTGGGGTTGTCCTGACATCTGCTAATATCACTTGTTGAAATTAGCATAGTTTTGTTTGTTTATTTGTTTTTTGGTACCAGGGATTGAACTCAGGGGCACTCAACCACTGAGCCACACATCCAGCCCTATTTTATATTTTAGAGACAGGGTCTTACTAAGTTGCTTAGGGCCTTCCTAAATCGCTGAGGCTGGCTTTGAACTGGCGATCCTCCTGCCTCTGCCTCCCGCGCTGCTGGGATTACAGACCTGCACCACCACGCCTGACTAGCATAGGATTTCAGTGAGGTCCAAGGAAGCCCTGTCAAGGTTGCTCCTCGGACCTCGAGGTCTACACACTTCGTTTAGGAAGGTTCTCTGGTAGCAGCTGTGCATGATTCTAACAGCCACTCATGTTTTCACAGGAATGCTGCAAGAGCACCAAAGGCCAGGATCAACTATGAGACTGTCACCAAAGATTATCTCCACTCTGAGTTCAACCACGCACTGAACCAGAGCTATGATGAGTGCGAGTATGGTTTCCCCATGGGCTTGAAGCTTGCTATCCTTGGCATTCTTCTCATCGTTGTATTTGTCTACATAACTGTGGAAAAAGAACCACTCTTTAGATAAGTACTTTAGGAGCAAAGAAACACGCCAGTGCTTGAATAGTGCCCTCAGCAAACCCTTCACAGGGGCCACCACGCCCCTGGCCAGGCAGCCTTCCCTTGCTGGCTGGCTGATCTGTGCCTGGGCTCAGCCAGGTGAAAAAGAGCAAGGAGGAGAACCAGGCAGCTGTGTGTTAAGATCATGATGTTTAGGAAATCCCCCAATCATGTAAGCCATCATTAAAGGTGCTTCCACACAACAGCAAGCAGGTTTCTCCTCTCTCTATGCAGCACTGGGGACTGAACCCAGGGGTGCTTTACCACTGAGCTACAGCTCCAACTCTTTTTTCTTTTTTTTACTTTTTGAGACAGGGTCTCGCTCAGTTACTGAGGCTGGCCTCCAACTGACGATCCTCCTGCCTCCTAAGTCATTGGGATTACAGGCATGCGCCACCACATCTTGCTATAAGAGCAGACTTTTAGCAGGGTATGGTGGCACACACCTGTAATCTCAGCACCTTGGGAGGCTGAGACAGGAAGATCGCAAGTTCAAAGCCAGCCTCAGCAAAAGCGAGGTGCTAAGCAACTCAGTGAGACCTTGTCTCTAAATAAAATACAAAACAGGGCTGGGGATGTGGCTCAGTGGTCAAGAACCCCTGATGAGTTCAATCCCTGGTACCAAAAAAAAAAAAAAAAAAAAAAACAACAACTCTGATTGATGTTCTTTTTCTTTTTTTCTTTTCCAAACAAAAGTTCCCACGTTTTTATGAGTGAGTCAACCTACTAGTGCATATGGATAAAACATATCCAATTGTCCAGAAAAGGGTGACATTCGCAGCTTGACACAATGAGTTGGTTGTGAGTTGGATTCAGTATGAACATGTGTGCCATCTCAGGGACAATTCCAGCTGGGTTCTTCTTCAATGAGTTGTACCTGATCTTTTTATCTTGTGGTGCTGGGGATTGAACCCAGGGCCTTGTGCATGTAAGGCAAGCACTCTGCCAACCCCCAGCCCCTGTACCTGACCTTAATATCAGTTTTTATCCAAATCCATTGAGGAATAGAATATTTTCTTTGGTTCTTAGGCCAGGAATCCCTTGATCCTGAAGTCTTGTGAGAAGACCCAGTGAGGCACAGAGCTAAGCATGCAACATGATGACAGAGAAAAGGGGAGATTCCATTTAACTAGGGTGATGAACCATAGATCACAGGTTATTCAGTCTTCGAATTGTGTAGCATAGGAAAGGCTACAACAGCCAATTAACAAAAGAGGGCTGGCAGTGTAGCTGAGTGGTACAGTGCTTGCCCAGCATGTACCAGCACCAAAAACTAAATACATGAATGAATAAATAAAAGAGGAAGGTGTCTGATTTAGCAAACACAAAGAAATATCCAACATTATAAAAACAACCTAGAACAAGAGAGCATTTTAATCTTGAAACTTAGTGGGGATATAAAAAATTAGGACTTGATGAGGGAGCTGTAATGATTGTGACCTTCAGGACCAGGCACAGCTGCATAGGCACCTGGCTCCTGTCTTTATTGGCTGTGTGACCTAGGGTGAATTAGTTGTCCTCTCTGAGTTTCCATTGCAACTTCTGAAATAGGGATAGAATAGACCTGGTAGAATGATAAAGGATTTGAAGAATTAATACATATAAAGTATTTATTGGGGTCTACACATGACTGGTAGTAAGCACTTAATAAATGCTTAAACAATGTTGTACTTTGGAACAATATTTCTATTCCTGGGAGGAGTTGGTTCTGGATACAAGAAGTCATAGGCACTAAGAAACGTACTGTAGTGAGAAATGTTCTGTAGTGATTTTTATGGTAGCTAACACAGTGCTTACCTTGATATCCAACAATGGGAGAATCATTTACTATATAGAACTATGTGATCTTTTTAGAGGGGGGCAGTTAGCGGGGATTGAACTCAGGGGCACTCAATCACTGAGCCACATACCCAGCCCTTTTGTGTATTTTATTTAGAGGCAGGATCTCACTTAGTTGCTTAGGGCCTTGCTTTTGCTAAGGGTGGCTTTGAACTCCCACTCTTCCTGTCTCAGTCTCCTGAGCCACTGGGATTACAGGCACCCGGCCAACATATGTGCTCTTGATGGATGATGATACAATATTTTTAATGCTAACACTGAGTTTATCATAATATATAGGAAGTGCTTATTTGAAACTTTTAATAATAGCTTTATTGAGATGTACTTTATATGTTACACAATTCAGCTAAAGTACAATTCAACAGTTTTTAGTACATTCATGGACTTGTACAACTATCCCCATAATAAATTTTAGAATATTTTCATCACACTCAAAGGAAATCCCTAAGATGCTGACTCTTTTAAAAGGTAATCAAAAAAGGTCACAAATGTTTTGTACCTTATTATCACAACTGACAACCCTGGAAGAAAATGTGTCAAAATGTTAGCACTGTCAAAACATCAGCACTGGGGACTCTAGGTTTTTCCTTTATCTCTACTTCATATTTTAAAATATATAAATATATATATATATATATTTGGTACCGGGGATTGAACTCAGGGGTGTGCCACCACTGAGCCACATCCCCAGCCCTGTTTTGTGTTTTATTTAGAGACAGGGTCTCACTAAGTTGCTTAGGGCCTCGCTAAATTGCTGAAGTTGACTTTGAACTCACAACCCTCCTTCCTCAGCCTCCCGAGCTGCTGAGATTGCAGGCGAGAGCCACTGCACCCGGAAATTTCTATAAATAGTGTATGTTAATATGCTAATGAGAAAAAACAAATTTTAAGTTTTAAAATTTGTATACTAGCCAGGGATGGTGCATGTCTGTAGTCCTATAACTCAGCAGGCTGAGGCAGGAGGATCTCTTGAGCCCAGGAGTTCAAAGTCATCTTGGGCAAAAGTGAGACCCTCATCTCAAAAACAACAATAGCAGCAGCAAAATTGTGTACTGATTTATAGTTGACTGCAAGAAATATAAAAATCCAGTAGGGCTGGCTTAAACAAATATTTATTTATTAATTTGGTGCTGGGGATTGAACCCAGGAGCACTTAACCACTGAGCCACATCTACAGCCCCTTTAGTGTTGTGTTTTGTTTTGTTTAAGACAGAGTCTCACTAAGTTGCTCAGGGCCTCACTTAGTTGCTGAGGCTGGCTTTAGACTTGGGATCCTCTTGCCTCAGCCTCCTGAGCTGCTGGGATCACAGGAGTACACCACCATGCCCAGTGCCAACTGGTTCTTACACATTCAGAATCCTGGAATCAGTTTCAAGAAACTGCACAAGACTCTAGTTTTATGGCTTTTCACTGAAAGCATTGGTCCCCAACTAACAGCACCCCCAACTACCAAGTCAGAACCTTCTCTATTTTTTTTTCAGTGCTAAAAATGGAGGCCAGGGCCTCACACATGCTAGGCTAGTGTGCATTGAGTTATATTCCCACCCTCCATTTCTTTGAGATAGAGGTCTACTATGTTACCATGGCTGCTCTTGAACTTGGTATCCCCATGTCAGGCTCCCAAGCAGCTGGGGTGGCAGATGCAGCTCCACTCCCAACTCAGAACCTGCATTTCAACAGGATTCCAGGAGATTCCTACTCATACTAAAGCAGTGCTATGGTCCATCCCTACTGAGGGAGGTTAGAAGACAGAAAGAGAGGTAGAAAGGAGACAGACCAGGCAAGACAAGAGTGGAAGTCTTAACTAAAGTCCAGATTTAAAGTCCACTTTCACATGGATTAAAAGTCTGGATTTAAAGGTCACAAACAACACTATTAAATCCATTATTAGACCTCATCCACAGGCACACCAATGTAGTACTGTTTAAATTCACAAAGCAGAAAGCATCAAAAACAAAGAAGAAAAGTAAACAACCTTCCACCAAAGTCATTTTCAACATGTCAGCAAATGACACTCATCTTGGGAATGGGCATCAACCATGTCCAGTTGCCAACACAAAGGAGAACCAAAAACATGTCTTAGATCATGTCCCTGTCCTATTGATCTTTTTTTTTTTTTTTTTTTTTTTGGTCTTGAATCCAGAGCCACATTCCCAGCCTTCTTTTGTATTTTATTTAAAAGGTATAGTCTTGCTGTGTTGCTTAGTGCCTCACTAAGTTACTGAGGCTGGCTTTGAACTCACGATCCTCCTGCCTCAGACTCCCAAGCTGCTGGAATTACAGGTGTGCGCCACGACGCCTGGCTGTCCTATTGATCTTACATGTATAAATATGCCTAGCCAAGATGGAGCTAGTGCATTCCCATCCAACGCCCATACTCTATCCTGTCTCCCAGAATGTGTACTTCTTTCTTTCTCTCAATAAATTCAATCTGTGCTTCACTTTGAACCTTTTTGTGATGAGATTAAGGAACCTCATGGTCTGAGTTGAGGTTTCACTCCTGTTTGGGGGGATCTCCTCAGGACCCTTGTCCTAGTGACACCTATCAGATGCTGTGATATTATGATATAATAAGAAATACCTAGCCAGGTGCGGTGGTGCATGCCTGTAATCCCAGTGCTTTGGGAGGCTGAGACCAGAGAATCATGAGTTCAAAGCCAGCCTCAGCAATGGCTAGGCGCTAAGCAACTCAGTGAGACCGTGTCTCTAAATAAAACACAAAACTGGGCTGGGGATGTGGCTCAGTGGTCGAGTACTCCTGAGTTCAATCCCTGGTACCCAAAAGATAAAAAAGAAAAAATTAAAAAGAAATACCTATTTGGACCTTGCTGCTGGTTCCTGACGCACAGCATTTAGGTTGCTGAAGGTCAAGGAGATCACCAGTGACCAGTGATGTAATAAATCATGCCTGCATAACAAAGACTCTACAAACACCTGAAAGGACAGTGTTTTGGGGGAGCTACCATAGATCAAAGGATAAGGGAGTAGCTGAACCAGGATGCAAGGGGCCTGGAGGCAGCATGTCTGTCCAGAGACATCAGGAAATCTCCACGCCCTTTCCCTCCTTGCCCTGCTCATCTCTTCCATCTGGCTCTTCATCTGAATCTTTTAGTATATCCTTAATTAGTAAACATAAGTAAATGCCTCTCTTAGTTCCGAGTCACTGTAGCAAATGAATCAAACCCTAGGAGAAGGTCACAGGAATCCTGATTTATAGCCAATCAGCAAGAAGCACAGGTAAAACGAGCTGGGGCCTTTGACTGACATCTGAAGGGGGCACACTTGTTGTACTGAGCCCTCGACCTGTGCTATCTGATGCCATCCCCAGGTAGATAGTGTCAGAATTGAATTGAATCCAAGAATACCCAGATGGTGTCCATTGGAGATTCTGATGTCAGATTTGTTTGATCTGAAGGGGAAAAACTCACTTTTCTGGGATCAGAAGCATTTTGTCTTATGAGAATAGGGGGAAAACACTGTGGTTTTTCCCATCTCTAATAGATGCTTTTTTACATTAGGAACCTAAGATTCAGGACCAGTGGGGTAAGTCTGTTAGGAGTCCGTGTGCACTAGAGACCAACTCCCATAGGGAGAAAAACTTGTCTTGAAAGAAGATGAAAGGCATACAAATCCAACAATTGATTTAGCACCTCTTATGTACTTGCAATAAGACAACAAATAAAATCAGTGTAAGATCCCTCCAGGAACACACGGACGGGGGCGGGGGGAGAGAATGGAGAAGTCAAGAGACTTGGTGGTGGTAATTGACATCCTCTGGATAATGGTACAGACTACCCACAGGACAACCATCTTCAATGGCTGGCAACGTGCATGGGAGCTTCCTAGAGAAAATGATGTCATAGCTAAACCAGAAGGATGAGTAGGATTCAGTCCAAGGAAGGGGGAGAAAAGTGGGCGAGGCTAAAGGAAAGTCTGCCAGGCAGAGAGCGGTGTTTACACTGCCTCCCGAGTGTGTATGGCAGTGTGCAGAACCGCAAGAAAGCGGCGAAAGATGCGGCTGGGAAAAAGCAGGATTTTGATCATCAAGGGCCTTGGGGACCATGTGAAGGAGAAGATGGTCCATATTAAGGGAAGGTTTGAACTTTGATTGAAGCCAACGCTTAAGAAAAGGAACTCTTCAGGAATGAACACTATGTGCCTCCTGGTCGTGTCTCTGTCAGTTTCCACAGCCACCTGCCCGACAGAGGGGGACGATTTCTAAAGAGAGCAAACTCAAGGAACTGTTTGCTGACATCCCTGAGGAACTTTGGGGGCACAGGTGAGTTTGCAGCATGTGGGACACTGGCAGCACCAGGAGTGGGTAGCCCAGCATTGGTTCAGCCAGCACTTGGATGAGTGTGCTTTTGACTGGGCTCCAGTTGTAACCATGCTAGGGGGAGCAAGAGTAGCAGAGAAGACATCAGAAGATTCTGGCTGGTGGCTGAGACATCTGTGTTGTGAACAGACATGAGACAGCTTCATGGGACCCCAGAGACATCAGGAGGAGTTGCTGCAGTTGCCTGGTATGAACAGGCTAGGGGGTGAGTGGGCACAGTTACAACCCCTCTGCTTAGAAAACCCTAAAAATGCCTTTGCCCTGTTGCATGCATATTTGTGATGTACCCCAAGTGTTTCTTGTTCTCTTTGTAAGGCTCAAATTCCCTGGTAATTTGGAGAAACAATGTGCAGGAAGTGGGGCTGACGAAAGTCCTGAGATCACTGTCCTTTTTTGAGATGAAATAGCTGACCTTAGTAGACAGCTAATGCAGGAAAAGCCCCTTCTGTTGCTACCCTGTCCCGAGATTCTCCACAATACAATAACATAGCCTCTATGTGTAACAAGTGTTTCTGACAATTTGGAAGGGAAAATTTAGAGGAAACCAGAACCTGGGGAGAAAGGAACCTTAACAGTAGATGCTAAATAAGTCAAGCCCAGAATCTCAGGCAAAGGGAAAATTCTAACCCCACCCAAGAGGCTCCTTTCCCAGGTGCCCTGAGGCTGACAGCCTGGCTTCTGTCTCAACTTTTGTTGGTCTTCCCCTAGGGCACCACCTTTCATCTCTCTCCTGTTGGTCTCAATAACAGGAAAAGAATAGATATACAGACTTACTCTCTTCTTTTCAAAGGCAAACTCCTAACTATAGGGGTATACAGTTCGCCTCCGGAGGACACAAAATGATTCAGGCAATGTACTAGTCTCAAATGCAATGCTGCAGGTGTCCCTACTAAGAGAGGTGTGTCTCTCACCCCAAAGAACATAATAATCTTTCATCTGCTTCTAATGTGGATAGTGTGTGTGTGTGTGTTTTTAAATTATTTGTGTGTGTGTGTGTGTGTGTGTGTGTGTGTGGTGCTGGGATGGAACCCAGGACCTCATGCATGCTAGGCAAGCACTTGACCACTGAGCTGCATCCCCAACCACTATTATGCCTTTTTCCTGCTATTTCTGCAACATACCTGGGACCTGGTGCACAAGAAATGAGGCTTGTTTCAGTGCCTTTCCCAGCCAGAGTCACCCACCCCACCCTACATCCCACCTTCTGCTATACAAGGACCTAGCGGAAGGCTTGGTGTTGAAATGTTCTTGACCTTGGGCCAAATCAAATTCTAAGGCAGGGCTCTTTCCCACACTGGTGTCAGTAATAGGAAGAAAATTGGTAGAAAGATTTATTCTCTTCTTGTCAAAAGCAAACTCCTAGCCATCAAGGGGTTTTATTTTCCCAGTTCTGACAACTCGACTCTGCCTCCCTGCAAGGCCTACTCTTGGGTGGAGGACAGCATCTTAATCATCTCTGGATCTCTCTTCAAGGTAAAGTCTGCTTTCTCTCCAGAAAGAGCCTATTGCCTTTCAAGCCCTTTCCAACCCAAATAGACACTTGAAACCACAAAACCAGCATCCCAGATTCGGCCTCCTCTATTTGTTCCTGCGAAGAGAAGTCCCTAAAATGAACAAACCGCTTGAAAGGCATTCCCAGCCAAGCTCACTATGCAGTATGCACTCTCCCGACAGGCTGCCAGAGTGCTAGTGGTGCCGCTTCCTGTAGAGGCCACTATTTACCTTGGGGTCAGACCCACCACCCAGTAAAGGTGATCTCTACCTGATTGCCGAACAGTGAAGCGAAGACTGGCTGAAGAAGGAGGATGCAGCTAATTGGCTGCCACCCAGGCGCGGCTGGGTCCCCTGACTTGTGCTCCCATGTGGGGCCATGAGGCCTATTCTACCACACTCTGGCTGTCTCCATCTCTACCCAGCCACGCTCAGGCTGGCAGATGGAAGAAATTCTTAAAGGCTCTATTTCTGTTTTTCGACATTCACAGAAACACTGTGCTACCACCTCTTAAAAATAATTGGTTAAGAACCAAGTTACTTTCATTGCCACAGTCATAAATAGAGCAGTGCTAGACCACATTATTCATATCTAGAGTGGTTGACAGTAATTCTTACATGTAAGAAAAAAGGTTACTGATGTTTGGGAGGCTGTCTTTTTTTTCCCTCTCCTTCTTCCCTCCCACACCCCAAACTCCCATCCCCCAAAGAAAACTCTTGTTAAGGAGCTGGGAGTGTGGTTTAGCATTTAAGAGCTTGCCCAGCGTGCTTGAGGTGCTGGGATTGAGCTCAGCACCTCAAAAAAAGAAAAAAAAAGTCTTGTTGATTAGAGTCACATGAAGGGGCTACTCTTGGAAGCAAAATGAACCTTTACTCTTTCCTGAAGCAAGAGTTTATGTCCAGACTAAAATAAGAAATTATCTCACTTGGCATCTGAGTCTAAGGAAGATTCCCCAGGAAAACAAGGGAAGCCATTAGCTTGTGTTAAGCAACACTGTGTAAGGGTGGGGACTGGGGACTACAGAATCAATGAGCGAATGGAAGACCTCAGAAAGTCACGCTTCCTTGCCACCTGATCCACAGCACAGTCCTGCTTCTTTCTTCTTCATTTCAGCAAAGCAGGTAAGCCAGAGCGGGCCAACAATAGACGGAGGAGGCACTGCAGGCCCTGGTACTTGGCTCTGTTTGCAGATTGCCAGTGACGCTGACTGGGAAACAAGGCTCCTATGAACGTGCTCCTGTGGGGCTGCCACCTAAACACGGCCCTGCCTAATGAAGGACTCAATCACTGGCCAGCCCAGGGAGGCTATTCTAGGTGCTCTGTGCATATGAGAACGAGGCCATCTCTCCTCCTGTCCTGGCAACCAGGAAATGGTACGGCAGCATCCCTTCCTAGAGAGACATTGTTAAGATCCTCTTTAGAGTTCAAGGATTCGCTCAAAATATGCAGAGAGGACAGGATGAGTTTCTTTCCATTATTTTTATTTTTATTTTATTTTTTTGCAACTGGGTGTTTTGTGGCCCTTTGGAAAAGAATGGCTTATTAATGTTCATTACTGTTGAAATGACAGGATGGCTGCTTTCCCTGTCATAAAACTGGGAACCTCCCAAATGGGCACACAGGGAGAAGGGCAAGGCTGGGACCTGTGTAACAGTGCGGCTTTGCTGCTAGGGAGGACATGTCGCCCCTCCTCACACTGCTGGAGAGTGAGTGCCTCTAGGTGGGGAAGTGTTTCATGCACAAAAATATCAAGGCATCCAGGTTCTGGGCCCTTGCTGCTGGCAAGTGCTCATGGGAAGGCAGGGCTGTCCTGGGGCCTCAGCCTCCTTGTCTGTGAGTACTGGAGTCCTCTGAGCCAGACACCATGCAATGATGAGTCTGAGAACATTATGCTGAGTGAAATGAGCCAGTCCCAAAAGGACACACACTAGATGATTCTGCTCACATGAGGGAGCTAGAGTAGTCAAGTGCATAGAACATGTGGTTGCTAGAGGTTGGCGGGAATGGGAGAACAGGGAATTATGTTCAACAGGAATACAGTTTCCATTCTGGGGAGATGGCGAGGACCCTGGAGCTGGATGGAGGTGGTGGCTGAGTGAGAGTGTGTTCAGGGCTGCTGAACTGCCCACACTCAAAAATGGTTAAAGTGTGGGGCTGGGGTTGTGGCTCAGTGGTAGAGCATTGGCCTAGCACACGTGAGGCACTGGGTTGGAACCCCAGCACCACATAAAAAAACTAAATAAACAAAATAGAGGTATTGTGTCCATCTACAACTAAAAATATACATTTTTTAAATGGTTAAAGTGGAAAACTTGATGGTATGCATATTTTGTCATAAAAAAGAGATTAAACAATTATTTATAGTGTTTGCTAATAGTATTGGGAGGTCTTGACCTCAAACACCCATGGGGCCAGCCAAGTATAGATGAATGGCGAGCACAGAGACTTGAGGCAGCAGGTCCCAGCCTAGCCAAGACTCGCCATGTGGGGATGCAGTTAGAGTTGTCAAGAGAAGTGAAAATTCTGGGTATTTATGTGAAGTATAAATTCACAAGTGTGAATTCTTTAAATTGGCAACTAATTCAATTCTTTTTTTTTTAAAGAAACAAACTGTGGGTAAACAAATACATGTGCCATTTAAAATCTGTTTGTAGGACGATAGTTTTCTATCTCTGTATAGCCAGCCCATCTGCATATCCAATGTTCTTTTTCTTCTTTCTTTGCCAGTAGCCCACCCCACACTTTTCCCTTGATAACAAGTTGTGAGCGGGGTGCAGTGGCCCACACCTGTAATCCCAGAGACTTGGGAGACTGGGGCAGGAGGATTCCAAGTTCAAGGCCAGCCTCAGCAAACTAGTGAGACCCTGTCTCCAAATAAAATTTAGAAAGGGCTGGGATGGAACTCAGAGGTAGAGCCCCCCTGGGTTCAGTCTCAGTACAGCAAACAAACAAAAAAATAAATTGTGGACAATACAAACTGTATCTGGATAAACCCCTCAACTATCTATATTGCATGCTGTGACAATCCAACCAGATCATGTCAGAAAAAGCAGGGAATACCCACCTGGAATCAAACAGGTACAATGGCAGCAACACTGTGTTTGCAGACACTTGGGGTACTTATATGCATTTTCTAGCCCCAAACTCACTTTCACCTCCACAATTCCACTAATACTTGTTTTTTTAAGTTTTTTGTGTTTTTGTTTTTGTTTTGATACTAAGAATTGAACTCAGGGGCACTCGACCACTGAGCCACATCCCCAGCCCTATTTTGTGTTTTATGTAGAGACGGTCTCACTGAGTTGCTTAGCGCCTCCCCCTTGCTGAGGCTGTTTTTGAACTTTCAATCCTCCTCTCAGCTTCCCAAGCCGCTGAGATTACAGGCATACACCACCACATCCAGCTCCACTAACACATATTATCATTATTACTTTTCATCTTGGGGACCTAGTGAAACTGTCCTTAGCGGCTCTACCACCCCTCATGCCTTTGATCTCCTGATTTCTGTTTTGAAACCCATGAGCTTCCTCCCTGCACCCAATGTCCATCCTCACTACCTTATTCAGAAGTCCACGGAGATCATGCACCTTTCTTGATTTTTGACAAGTGTGGAAAACACATCTCGTTAGGTGGGGTTCCATGGTAAAGAGATTTTGCTTTATCTGAGTAGGAGCAGCCATGCAGATTCTAGAGGTTGCCTGTACTATATTTCACTCATAAGCAACTTGGCAACAGAACACGGGCCGCATTCTGCATTTGATAGCAGCTTTCTTTAAAGGTGGGATGTTGCTTGCAAAAGCAGGCCATGTGGAGAGGTGTGGGCAACACATTGCTAATCATCTGCCTGTCTGCTGCCTGCTCAGACCCAACCCCGGAACAGAAAGGAGAAGCCTGGGCATTTCCTGAGGCAAGGCTTTCCACAGTTAATCCTCAGTGACAGCACACGCGTCTCCTGCTTGTGAGAAGCCATCAAAAGTTTCCTTTTGAATGTGCTATGCTCTCCCAAAGTGGAGAAGCAGGAGGATTGCTTAGCAGATCTGCATTCCCAGCAAACTCTGCTGGTGACAGGAAGGCTGTGGCCGTGTTCAGCAAGTCTCCCCATGTGACTGCACCTGTGATCTACTGTGGCCTTTTGCCCAGTAATGCTATCTTCAGCTGGCGGTTTTTTCAGGTAACTGCAGTGTGCCTCTTTGAAAGCCTCGGCAATATTCCTTCGAACTGTGTAGCGCCCCGTTGAAATCTATGGAGGGCCTACTAAGTACCTGACATCACTCCAGGAGTTAGCATATAATGACAAAATATCGTCACTCCCTCAAGAACCTCATGAAATAGTGGGGAAAACAGAATAAAGAGTTGATTCTGCATGGTTGGAGTGTTTGAATGGGTTTTGGTTTTGTGTTCTGCCTGGAGTCCCCTCCCTGGGCTAGTACTCTCGCACCTGCTGTGTGGGTGGGATACTAGTCTCGCGAGAGTTGCTCTTTGCTGATGGGGCTGCCTCTTCTGGTCAGTTAACCCACCCTTGGACAGCTCATATCTGAGGACTGATATAGGAAAACAAGAGGCCAACCCAAGGGGTTGGCATCAAGATGGGGAAAGAACAATTCTGCCATGTTATTGATGCTTGGCCAGGCGTAGTGGTGCACGCCTGTAATCCCAGCGTCTCGGGAGGCTGAGACAGGGAGATTGCGAATTCAAAGCCAGCCTCAGCAAAAGCAAGGCTCTAAACAATTCCATGAGACCCTATCTCTAAATGAAATGCAAAATAGGACTGGGGATGTGGCAGTAATCAAGTGCCCCTGAGTTCAATCCACGGTACGTACCAAAAAAAAAAAAAGTTACTGATACTTCAGAGGACCATAGCCATGTACTCATTGTGATCAGGCCAGGGCTAGACTTCACATACAGCCATGCTCGGCTGGGTACCTTACCCTCTCCTGCTTCAGACACATGTAACCTTTCCTAAGAGCCTCCTTCTCTAAGTCACCCTTTCTCAGGCCCTGCTTCTAGGGAACCTAAATCATAACGATATTATAAAGGCAATATTAAGAAGAAATCTTCCAGAAATGTTGCACCCATCTTTACATTTTTATGTTTGTTTTGTTGGGGTTTTTTTGTTTGTTTGTTTGTTTTTCTTACCCGGGGGCACTTACCCACTGAGCCACATCCCCAGCCCTTTTTAATATTTTATTTACAGACAAGGTCTTGCTGAGTTGCTTAGGGCCTCGCTAAATTGCTGATGCTGGCTTTGAACACGAGCTGCTGGGATTACAGGCATGTGCCACCACATCCAGCTCATCTTCACCTTTTTAAACAAAAGATCTCAAATATAATTTTGCATGTTTTTAAATAAGTTCCCCCTTTAAGTTTATTTATTAGTAACACGACATTGAACTAGATGATCTTCCTACTAATTCTTCTGCATCTTTGACTTTAAAACCATAAGCACCATTTGGGGATGGAGTAGAAAGAGAAGAGGACCTGAGTTCAAACTCAGGCCCACACTGCTAAGAATCTTGTGAGCTACTTGGTCTTGATTGGCTGCAACTCCTTCTGCCGAGTAGGGAGGTGTTGATCTCTTGTGGCAGCCGTAGGGACTAAATGAAATGATGTAGACTGAAGAATGTAATAGGGTTCCTAATGAAAACTCATAGCTGTTACTGCTGCAAATATTTTACTGCCCTTTGAAAATGGGGATGCTTTCAAGGAGCTGCAGAGGCCTATAGGCAGCTGTCCCTACACGAAAGGGTCCTGGACCACTGTGTTTTCTGAGTCAGTGGTCTTGTTTGTTTCTTTCCTTGCTTTTAGGCCGTCAGCTCTCTTGAATAGTTTTCTCCAGCATTTGAATATGTTGACTCTAATCTGTTATGAGTTGGAGACTCCCTCTCATCAGACAATAAAATCGATTGAATTTTCTTGTTCCTGGTCTTATTAATTCTCTTGGTCCAGTCTGACTTGGCACACAGTAAGTTGTCAATGGGTAGCTGTCAACTAGATTGTGAACTCAGAACACAAGGACAATGTCTGCATCATCCATCACCTTGAATACCCAGACCAGTGCTAGCAGACAGCAGGGACCCAATACGTGCTAGTTAGGAGACACGCTTTTCTGGAATACAATTTTAATCAGGATTGAACGTGAAATGTAAGTAAAGAGGATCAAAATGAGGCCTGAAAAATCTGCTGCATGAATCAAAAGTCCATAAGTGTTAATTCTGGATGGTTCAAGTTTCTAGGCAAGTGATTTTGAGCTTAAAAGCTGACATTAAAACAGTGAGGCACAGTGGCACATTCTGTCATCCAGGCAACTTCAAGGCTGGGCAGGAGGATCTCAAGTTTGAGGCCAGCCTCAGTACTTTAGCAGGATCCTGTCTCAAAATAAAAACTAAAAAAATGCTGGGGTCAGCCGGGCGCGGTGGCACAAGCCTGTAATCCCAGCACTTAGGGAGGCTGAGACAGGAGAATCGTGAGTTCAAAGCCAGCCTCAGCAACGGCGAGGCGCTAAGCAACTCAGTGAGACCCTGTCTCTACATAAAACACAAAATAGGGGCTGGGGTTATGGCACAGTGATAGCGTGCTCACCTTGCACACCTGAGGCACTGGGTTCGATCCTCAGCACCACATTAAAAAAAATAAAGATATTCTAAACACACACACACACACACACACACACACACACACAAAATAGGGCTGAGGATGTGGCTCAGTGGTCGAGTTTCCCTGAGTTCAATTCCCGGTATCAAAAAAAAAATGCTGGAGTCATAGCTCAGTGGTAGGGCATACCTGGGTTCAATCTCTAGCACCACTAAAAATAAATATATAAAAATGGACTTCAAAAGGTGTTAAGACATATGTGGATACTGGTAGGAGAGAGGAGATGAATTTTACTTTTTGATTATGTTCATAAATCTCAGAATATTAAAATTCTGCTTCTCTTTCCTTGGATCCCCACAATGGGCAATGTCTTTTAATAGTACAAGGTTTGCAAACAATAAGGAATCCCAAAGGAAAATCCACGTGGGTGTTTGTAGCTCCTAGTCACAGTCTCGTCATTGTCCTTTGATGTCTTTCTTGTCTGTTTCTCGAAATGACACAGATTATTCTGAGCTGTCTTTGAGCTCAGTCGTCCCTTGCTCTCAGAAGACCAGACAGGAGCCAGATGAGAGAGCTAGAGATGCTTCGTCAGCTTCTTAATGTTTAGGCCACCAGGCAGAGATGAGAGGACAGCCGGTCCCTCTGAGATCAAATTCCAGAAACTGCTGCAGTGGTACATTTTGCTCACACAACAACTGAACTGGTTAAACAACTGCCTGACCCTGGGATTGCTGGCCCGTAGCCCGGGTTTGATCTTCTTATCTGTCTAACAGGAACCTACAATGTGAGTCTCTTCTGGGTCACCTGAGGAATATTTTCTTCCTTTATCTTAAAGGCCCAGCTGCTCATGGGCAGATCTGATCTGGCCAAAGCCAAATGGAGATGGAGGCGTTGCCTGAGTCCTTTCTGATGCAGGTTTGGATGAAAGTTCACACACATGACCACATTCATTCCTTGATCCAATGGCTCTCAGCCTGGCTGCCCAACAGGACTTTGGCAGTGCTCTCCATTGCCCAAGTGACAGCCCAGAGCACATGCAGTAACTCACTGGGGGAAGACCAAGGGAAGTGGTGTACAGCTAAGGCTGAAAATGACTTGCCCTCAAAACAAAGGTCCACTACATGTTTCGGACATAACTCTGGCTGCTCTGCCTCTACAGCTTATTTTTAAATGGACATGGTTTTCTTTCTTTTCTCTTTTCCTTCTCCCTGTCCTTAATCTTGGGAGAAACAAGATTACCCTTCTTCCCATCCTAGGCTGTTATCTGTCCTTGAACAAACACACACCACAGGAATTCAGAATTCAGGAATGGCACCAGAAGATCTAAGAAATGACTATCTCTCAGGGCCACAAGTAAATTACAACCCCTGACATGGCACACCTGGAATGTAGCCTTTGAATTACCTCCTTAAAAGCCCCTTGCTCCCCATGACAGAAAGAATCACAGACTCTGGGACAGGAGTCCCCTGTGCTTCTCCTTTGCTAGCAAAGCAATGAAATTTCTTTTTCATTTTTCTCAAAACCTTGTCCTCATTATTAGATTGGCATCTGGGATAAGGACTGAGCTTTTGGTAATATCCTGGCAAAGTCCACTTTAAAGAAGTTTAAAGGATTTCAAATGATTGGACTCAGAGGAGAGGAGAGACTGTGACTTTAAATTTCTTCTTCATTTGCAAACCAGATCAAGAACAACTAGGGTTCTGTGATATAGCTTTCTACTTGATGTCAGACTCAGGGGGCGTGAGTTCTACCTTCATGATTTGGGGAAACTAACTTTGGGCTTTCATATTCTCATCTGTAAAATGGAGATTAAAATGTCTCCTTAGCATGGGTTTTGTGTGGTAGATAATAGGTGGAAACTCTCTTGTATGTCAAAGATATTCAAATATTAATAATATTATTAATAATAAGCAGTTACTATTAATACAGTAGTTATTAACACAGGTGATGCTTCCTCTCCCAGATTCAGGCTCCTTTGCTCATCTCCTCTATACCTGTAAGCCTTTCCCCATGCAAGCCAGCAAGTTTAGCTATAAAGCCTTTAACTGTTATGATTTTAACCCTGGGCCACTTCTGGGTTAGATGTTTAATTCTGAGGCCTATGTTTGGACAATTGAGAGGTGTATTACTTGATTTGGAAATGCTCCATGGGAGTGCACAGTTGTAACTTCCCTGAATGTACGCACAGTCCAGTGAAGTGTTAGAGGTCCCCTTGTGTAATAAAGGTGCTAGAAGGTGCTAGATGTGTAGTCTGAGATCACACATAGAAGCTGGAACTTTTCCAAGCTTAGTAGTATAACTAACCTTAATTAAAAGTTTAGAATCTGCTTGGAATTGTGCTAAGTCTTTTACACACATTATTTCATTTAATCCTCTCAGCAATCCTGTGAAACAAGTACTTATAATAATAGTGTTTTTTCACAGGAAGTCACTAAAGCTCAAAGAGTTGACTTACTCAAGGTCAAGTGGAGAACTGGGATATAAACCTCTATCTACCTGATGTTAAAGACTTGGTTCTTTTTAAAATTTTTGATTGGTTGTTTGGTTGATTTTTTTTTAGTTGTCACTGAAGCTTTATTTTATTTTTTTATATGTGGTGCTGAGAATCGAACCCAGTGCCTCACATATGCTAGGCAAGCGCTCTACCACTGACTGCAACCCCAGCCCGTTTGGTTGATTTTTAACAGATGATCTTGCTATGTTGCCCAACTTGGTCTTGAATTCCTGGGCTCAAGCAATTCTCTTTCCTCATCTTCCCAAGTACCTGGAACTGTGGGTGCTTACCACCATGCTCGGCTTGCTCTTTATTTAAGGATGGCTTTAAATTTTGGATATAATTTACATACCAAGCGAAATGTACAATTCAATGGCTCTTACAGGGCAGAATTGCACAGCCTTTCAACAATTAATTTTTAAACTTTATCCTCACCCCAAAAAGAAACCGTTGCCCAACTAATGAATGGATAAATAAAAGCGACAAATTCATACAATGAAATATTAGGCAAGGGCTAGGGTTGCAGCTCAGTGGTAGAGCACTTGCCTGGCATGTGTGAGGCACTGGGTTCAATTCTCAGCACCATATATAAATAAATAAATAAAAGGTCCATTGAAAACTAAAAAATTTTTTTAAAAAGATAGATTAGGCAATAAAAAACAAATGAAGTATTGATACAGTGTGAAAATTGATGATACCAAGTTGAAGCCATTCTTTTTTTTCTGTTTGGTACCAGGAATTGAACTTGGGGGTACTCAACCTCTGAGCCACATCCCCAGCCCTACTTGGTGTTTTAATTAGAGACAGGGTCTCACTGAGTTGCTTAGCACCTTGCCATTGCTGAGGTTGGCTTTGAACTCTCGATTCTCCTGTCTCAGCCTCCCAAAGTGCTGGGATTACAGGTGTGCACCACTGCGCCCAGCTTGAAGCCATTCTCGTTGGCGGACCCAGACAAAATTAGGTGGGAAAGTTATGAGAGGAAAGTTATGAAGAGCACATGCCTGCCTATCCGATAAGGACTTTCTCAAGGACTTTCTAAAAACCCCAGAGAGATTTCTTCAGTTTTACATGCACACATACACCCTATACTTTGCATACCTCACATGTATGCACATATTTCCTATAACAAAGTTTATTTGTTTATTTATTTATTCATTTATTCATTTATTTATTTATACCTAGGATTGAACCCAGAGGTGCATGGAACCCAGGGGTTTTTAATGACTAAGCCACATCCCCAGTCCTTTTTATATTTTGTTTAGAGATAAAGTCTCCCTGAGTTGCTTAGGGCCTTACTAAATTGTTGAGGCTGACTTTGAACTCGTGATCCTCCTGCCTTAGTCTCCCAAGACACTGGGATTATAGGCATGCACCACTGCACCCTGCTAACAAAGTTTATTTTTAACATTCTTGTTAAAATCCCCAGCCCTTTCAGAAAATTTTTCATTTTGAGACTGACCTTGAACTTGCAAGCTCTGCCTCAGTCTCCCAAGTCACAGAGATTACAGGTGTACACTACCACACTCAACTATCTTTATCATTCTTTAAGACTGCAGTAATCCAAAGTGCTCTTGACAGAACACTTGCCCCAAAAGGCCCCCCTACCAATGAGCTCATGCCAGTTCCTGCCCCAGGTCTCCAGGAACAGAAACTCTGTATCTAAATAGCTTATGTAAATATCTCCCTTTTCAGTATTAAAAACTTCCCCTGCTTCAACCTCCTTGGATGCATCCGTAGTTTACTATGGCATGTGTGCTCCATTTCAATGCTCTGTCATTCTCAAATAAATGTCATTATTCTTTGAAAAACCTCTCTGTGATTGTTATTCAGGTTGACATGTGCTTCAACATATCTGTTTTTGGATTTTTTTTTTTTTTTTTTGGTACCGGGGATTGAACTCAGGGGCACTCGACCACTGAGCCACATCCTCAGCCCTATTTTGTGTTTTATGTAGAGACAGGGTCTCACTGAGTCGCCCTTGCTGAGGCTGGCTTTGAACTCGTGATTCTCCTGTCTCAGCCTCCCTAAGTGCTGGGATTACAGGCTTGTGCCACCGCGCCCGGCTCTGTTTTTGGATTTTGTTGCTTGTCCTTTTGGTGTCTTATCTAAGAAACCATTGCCTAATCCAAGGTCATGAAGACTTGAGTATATATCTTCTCCTTAGTTTTTGCACTTCCATTTAGGTCTTGAAGCTTTTCCTCTTAACTTTGAAGCTTTACTGTGTTATTTGTGAATAAAGACACAGACACATCATAACCCACGGATAAGGGAGGAATATGAAATGCCAGAGTAATTGGAATTTTGAGTTATCTCTGGGCTTTAATGATCTGTGTTTCTCCTGCTGCAACTCTCCTTGTAATTAAGAATCCACATCCTGAAAATCTTGGTTTGCAAAAGCACCATACCCTCCCATGTCAGTGACCCTAATTTGGGTCCTTATCTCCTCATTGGTAGGCTGTTTTGATGATCTTCTAAGTAGGCCAAGTTCCTCACTCATAAAATTTACTGCATTTTGTGAAAATCAGTTGCTTGTTAACTTGTTAGGGTATAAACTTTGCTAGGACAAGTACTATGCCTTGCTTTTTTTTGGGGGGGGGTACCAGAGATTGAACCCAAGGGCACTTAACCACTGAGCCACATCCCCAGCCCTGTTTTTGTTTTTTGTTTTGTTTTTTTTTTAATTTAGAGACAGCAATTACTAAATTGCTTAGGGCTTCTCTAAGTTGCTGAAGTTGGCTTCGAACTTGAGATTCTCCTTGCCTCAGCCTCCTGAGCTGCTGGGATTACAGGCATGTGCCACTAGGCACGGCGGACTATGCCTTTCTTTTCTACATTGTGCCCTTGGTGCTTGGCATTGTGCTCTGCACATGGTAGGTGTTCTACAAATTATTGTGGAAAGGAAGACTGCATGGTCTCCTGACCTCTCAACTCCCCATCGGGTTCAACTCCATTTTACAGTCTGCTGCCAGATTAATCCAAATCCAGATTAATCCATTTCACTCCCTTGTTCAAACACCCTCAAGGACTCCCTATTGCCTTCTAAAAGGCCTAAATCTTAACCTGCCATTCAAGCCAGGCCTTTTTTTTTTTTTTGGTAGCGGGGATTGAACTCAAGGGTACTCAACCACTGAGCCACATCCCCAGCCCTATTTTGTATTTTATGTAGAAACAGGGTCTCACTGAGTTGCTTAGCACCTCACCATTGCTGAGGCTGGCTTTGAACTCGCTATACTCCTGTCTCAGCCTCTCAAAGTGCTGGGATTACAGGTGTGCACCACTGCACCTGGCTAAGCCAGGGCTCTTTTTAGCCCTCCCAGTCTCCCTTCACCTGGCTTCTCAGGGATCACAAGGCATCCTTGGAGGTGCCCAGGCCTAGGGTGAAATCTTGCCACTGCCACTTACTAATTGACTCTAGGTCACAGATGATTAAATGATATGATCTCCAGTTTCCTCAACTGTAAAATGGGCATGATAATATTCACTTCACAGAGTTACTTGCAGAAGTTACAAATAATATGTAAGTTTCTGGAATATTATAGGGGCTTGGTGTTATTATGACAGTGATCATTTCCTCTTGTCATGGGTTCTTCGTATTTAGTACATAAAAAGAGAGAACACCTACTTCGATCTGAATTTTAATCAACAAAGAATTTTTTAGTGTATTTTAAATATTCAATTTTTTAGTGTATTTTAAATATTCGAATTTAACTGGACATTCTGTATTTTATCTGGCAGGACATAGTCTCAACCACACCCCAGTCCCTACACATGGACATGGGTGCTTTACCAGAATTTGAGGCTTCTTTGAAGGTCCGGCTCAAAGATCACCTCTTTCACACGGTCTTCTGGCCTCCTTGGAAGATGGGCTTCTTCCCCTTTGCTCCCCAAATGCAAGGAGCAGACCAACTAACCGTATCTCTTCCCAGGTGCTTCCTTCCACTCTGAAGATGTATGCCCTGTGCCTCATCCGCTTGAACTTGAAAGCTTCCTGAGCACCCAGGCATAGCTGCAATGCCACATCCTCTCTGCTCTCAGGAGGTGCCCATTAGCTATTTGTTAAATAACAAAATAAGACTTGATCGTCCTAAATCAGAGCTACTTTCAATTTTCATTTTCAGACTGTATTTCCCCCCCTAAAATCCTGGGATAAGCAGCACATGAGAATCACAGGCAAATGATATGGCTTTTAAGAGACTTAACCTGAAATCTTTCAATTTAGGAGAAAAGGAGGAAATGTTAATCTTTTCCTTCTCTGGCCAAGGAGATGAGAGTTTATTAAGAAGGAAAAAGAAAAGATTCAGCCTCATCAACCACTAGCTACAAAATACAATCATTATTACAGCTTTAAATGAGACCATCTCCATGTGACCCAACCTAGCTTTTCTTTGCATGCACAGGCAGACAGATATCTCAGCATCTGTTTGAGTAGCTTTGTACTGAAAAGCAGAAAAAATGAAATCTCCCAGGCACTGTTTGCCAGGGGATTTGCTCTCCTTCTTTGTCTGTTCCAATTAATCGTAGAGTGTCTGGAAGCCTCCCATTTTGTCTCTGGGTTCAGGCAAAAGGGAGAAATCTTCCAAAATAGCCCCTGAGATGGCTGGGCTCCCTGAGACAGGATTTGGGGGCGGACAAAGGAACCATGTGGGCATTTTATGAAGGGTGTCTGGACTGGGTGCCCTGTCATGTGGAAGGCATCTGCTCCTGCCATTTGCACATCTTACAGTAATCCTCTATTGATGGCTGCCTCTCACGCCTTCCTGCCCACTTACGCTGTCCCTCCCCGCAGTGCCCTGTGATGTTCAGCCCCTCTTCTCCTGCTCTAATTCAATGGCTTCTAATTGGATGCTCTGCCTGGCTAATGGCTTCTACTCAACTGCAGGGCTGACATTTACTTCCTTGATTTTCACCCCTCCCTCTGCTCTCTGCCCTCCTTTGTGAGCAGAGCTTAAATGAGGCAGGATTCAGATCCGGCACCTTTTGATAATTCAGTATGGGCCTCTTGTTTTTTGGATAGGGAGGGGGTGCTGAGCAGAGGAAAGCCTTGGAAATATGTCCTGAGCTGATCAATCCTGACCCCTACAGATAAGCCTGGCTTTGTGACTTTATGTGTCACAGAATCCCAGCTGACTCTGGGCCCCTTTCCCTTTATTTGCTTTTTAACCTGGACCCCAGCCTGCTAATTTCAGGTGTAACTAACTTTGTCACCGAATATCAGGCTCTGCCCATAGAGCTGTCGCTTGCTTTCATCATTGCAAAGGTTCCGGGCTGAGCATTAGGTGGCCTCACCCCCAGGATTTTACCTAGGGAGCTGATTTAGGCCTGCAATTACCTTAGTGCCTTAGCTGTCTCAATTTCAACGCACCTTCTCTTCTCTATCCCTGGATATGAACATCTTTGTGAAGAAGGAAGTGATCCAGAAAGGATTTCACATTTGAAGCATCTCCCATCATTATCTTGGCATTTGCTGCTTCTTCTTCTTCTTTTTTTTTTTTGGTAGTGGGGATTGAACCCAGAGGTGCTTAACCACTGAGCCACGTCCTTAGCCCTTTTTTTTATTATTTTATTTTTGAGAAAAGTACTCACTAAGTTGATTAGGGTCTCACTAAGTTGCTGAGGCTGACCCCAAACTTTCAATCCTCCTGCCTCAGCCTCTCGTGTTGTTCGATGACAGGCATGTGCCACCACGTCCAGCCTCTTATCCAATCTTGAAACCTCAAAGGAAACCGGAAGGAAGAGTCAGTACCTCCAAATGTTTCCTTAGAATGAATAGTCCCAAAGTGAGTTTAAAATTGTTCTCAGGTATGAATTATGGAATGTATGTATGTATGTATGTATTGGTATCACCCCATAGAACAAACAGAAATAAACAGAAAGCTTCCCCTTTGTTTGGGCCATTTGGCAGCAAAGCTCCAATCTCTAGCCTCCTCCAGGCAGCTGTCGTTCAGGCTGGCTGTTAGCTTTTGGTTTATTCTCCATCTCCAGGGATCACTTTACTTGATTCTTAATTATATTCTATTCCTGTCCCCTTACACACACACACACACACACACACACACACACACACATCCTTAATTGGATTGTAGCGATCTCTTTCAGGCGTTTCTAATGTGGTGCACAGATCATCCTTGGGCTGTTCTGATGGGCAGTTGTCTCCCTGGGCCAACACTTCATTAAGAGTGACAGCCTGCAACCAATGGTCACCATGCTACCCTGTTCAGGGACCAAAGTGCAGCTTAGTAGGAAGTCTAGGAGACAAAGGGATGGTTGTAGTGGAGACATAATAGTGATAAAATGGCTACTGGAGCAGATGGAGGAAGCGTGCCCGAGTGCAGTACACTTTCTTATATCAGGTTATGAAATTAGGAGTTGGGTTAATACAGGCAACTCAGTTACCCAGGTGTTGCCTCTGTAGCTGAGAGACTGATGTTCAAGCCTCAGGAAACATCCAGAATCTCTGAGTCTCCATAGGTGGCCCATTACCTACAAAATCAATATGGCCTGCACACAAACACCTCCTCCCTCAACCTCCTCCGCTTCCAGCACTCACTTCCTAGGCAGAGGGCCAGGGAATTCAAAGGCAACGAATATTTCCTATGCTGTAGATACTCACAGCTGATTTACCTGCTTATATAAACTCATATTCTTGTAAATTGGGACATAGAGTCAGGGAGGGGGTAAAGCTCCTCACTTGCCTAGCTCTGGATTCGAATCTCAGCATCGCAAAAAAGGAGGGGTAATAATTTACATATAATAAAATGCGTTGTTTGAATGGGTTTTGACAAATGTGTACGCCCTTGTAACCACCACCCTGTCAAGTATAATTGCATAATTAATCCTCACATTTAATCTCCATGAAAGACTGGCATAACTGGCTTAATTTTATAGCTGAGGAAATGAAGGATCAGAAGGATTAACCACAGTAATAAAAATGGCCAACACTTGGAGCCCAGCCCTGCTCTAAGTACTTTAAGGTTAATTCATCCTCTACGCCACCTCATTAGCCCCATTTTACAGATGAATAGACTTGCCCAAGGTCACACAGTTGGAGTAGAATTTCTGGCACTCAGTTTTACATTCTTTCCCCACTAGCAACTTCTCCTTGGAGAAGAAAAAGATTTTCCCCTGGTTAGAAAAATCCCCCTGAACAAAACTTAAACTCCAAAAAGAAGCCCTGCTGGGTCCTGCCTGTGATCCCAGAGACTCAGGCAGGAGGCAGGAGGATCCCAAGGTCAACCTGGGCAACTAAGTGAGACTCTGTCTTAAAATAAAAAATAAAAAGCCCTGGGGTGTCAGGAGTTCAGTGGAAAAGCACCCCTGGATTCAATCCCCAGCATGGGGGTGAGGACTGGGAATGTAGCTCAGTGGTAGAGCTCTTTGGGTTTAATCCCCAGCATGGGGTTGGGGACACAGTGGGAAGAATGCACATGTCCACATCTACGTTAGCCTTCACCCACTTTCTCAAACTCCGGAGCAGCCCGCTCTAACTTCCTGTGTAGAAAAGGTTTGGCCTGTTGCATTACTGGCTAAAACACTGGCCTCTTGGCCTAAGAAACTCCTGCCTGCAATGAAGGGGGGTGCGGCTCAACCTGGTGAAACATGCCACTTTATAAAACGAGACCAGCTTTGCAATCAATGCTGAGCTTTTACTCAGGAACTGCTCACCCTCTCGGGGTCACTGATGACCCATCTATGCACAGAAAAGCAAAGATATGAGTTGCTCTTTGGAACCCTGATACAAAAAGCTTAACTCACTTTTCTGGCTTTTACTGGCAGCCCCACCCTGGAGGGAGGGAGATCTGCCACCACTGCAAGAGATTTGAGATGGACATTTGCCCCTGGCACAAACGGCAGCCTTGCAAAGGACAGCCTCCTTTTTTCTTCTCTCCATTCTCTCTTATCTGCCAGAGGAGTCCAGCTCCTTAAATCTTCTTTTTGTTGGTTAGTTTCCATGGCAGTTATTGTCTGTGTGTGAGCGCATCCGCCCCCTCACCCTCTCCTCACAGAGCAGGCCCTTGCAGCTGAGACTCAGAGGGAGAGGCGTCTGCTCTGAGACAAGCCGAGCTGCTGGGCTGTGCTAGCCAGCTGAGGTCTTCTTGGTGGGAGGCACAGCTCCGGGTGCTCAGGGACCCCCCAAGCTTCAGAGCATTTGGGGGAGGCTGGCTGCATGCCCCCCACATAGCGACCTGGCTGTTTCCCAGTTCATCAGCCCAGACAGCCGCAGCGGGCTCATCAGTCCTGGAGGAAGCCCTTGGGACCGTAGGGGCAGGGACGTTGCTGACACTGCCCCCAGGAGCCAGTCTCTGAGCCAACACCTGCCAGACCCTCTCCAGCCCCTGCCCCTCCTTTGTCTTTTGCAGATGATCACTTGATGTCCTTTGCTCCCTGGTCAGGTAAGCTTTATTTAAATCCATCTATGCAGAGGGACGTCTTGGCACCCCGAGGGCCTACTGGAGGAATGGTTTTAGTGACTGGAGGGCTGTCCAAGCCAGACAGGCTGGTACAAGGGCAGGCAGGGACAGGGTCTTCTAGGGGCTTCTCCTGCTTGCTCGGCCTGTCTGACTTTGAAGTTAAAGGTTCCTTACCATCTGGTTTTAAATGAGCTAATTAAGTTCAAAGATCACTGCCCAGGGCACAGACTGACCATGGGACAGAAAATAAAGACCCAGAACTTCTGGCTTCTGGTCCCATTCAGCTCAACTTATGGAGTATGTACTATGTAGCAGTTGCTGAGCTTGCCTCTGAATGGGTTGTGCTTGGCAGAATGACTCATCACATGGTTCCTATACCTTCAAAAAGCTTACCATCTGGTAAGAAAAATAGAATCCCTACATAGATGGGTATGCAGACTCTGGGGCCAAGCAAGCTGGGTTTCACATGCCCATTCTGGCTGTGTGACCTTGGGCAATTTGTTTGTCCTCTCTAAGTCTCAGTTTCTGCATCTGTAAAATGGCAGTAACAATAGTGTCTACTTTATAGGCTCCCTTACACACACACTGAAAACTTAGTTCAGCTCCTGACACAAATCTGTATCACATACTTCTTAACTACGATCATTATTATTCTTGGGTTCCTATGAGGTTCAAATTATATAAAAGATATAAAGAATTTGGCATGGTGCGCTAAATATCTGTGGTGGTTATTATCATGCAAGGCCACCGCAGTTGTTATCCCACATGCGCAGTTACAGACACGGTTCCATAGCACATGGGAACGGTTGTTCTTGTCTGTAGAGATCATGCGAGCCTGGAGAAGGTAGCACTCAGGCTGAGCACTGGAGGAGACAAGCATTTCAACAAGCAAGGATGAGCATAGGGGACAGCGCAAGGCCAGGGGTGGCAGCAAAGAGTGGAAAGTCTGATGGTCACCTGGAGCCCAGGCACAGAGGCTGCCCGGGCAGTGGGGCTGAACTTTGGGCTCCCAGCATTTTGAAGACAGGGCCATTTTTAGGGCAGGATACTGTGAATACCAGCACAAACAGCCCAGCACGGGGACAAGAGGAAGGTGGCACTCAAGAGAGCCAAACAGGGAACCTGAGACTAGAGTCTGGGGCTTGGCCGAGCTTTAGGTTGAACTGGGTGCTCTGGGATTATTTCTCATCTCTTTGAGTTTGTTTTCTCCTTTATGAAGTGGAAACAAGACAACTTGACTTATCACCCAGCTTTAACTACAATTATTAAATACTGCATGTGAGCCCCGCACAGTGACATATGCCTACAAATCCCAATGACTTGGGAGACTGCAACAGGAGGATCCCAAATTTGAGGCCAGCCTGGGCAACTTAGGGAGACCCTATCTCAAAACAAATATGTGAAGAATTTGGGGTGTAGCTCAGTGGTTAAACGCCCCTAGTTTCCAGCCCCCATACTGGGGCGGGAGGAACTGCATGTGAATGTGAAATTATAAATCATTTTGCAAAATGCAAAGTACTATTCTTCAAGATCGAGGAGAATTAGTGTGTTGTCTACACAGCATTGGGGGAAATGCAAAGGAATAAACCATTTAACAGGGAGACTCCTATAAATCATTTAGAGCTATGCCTGACTCATAGCAGTAGCTGAATGAATGGTCTCTCCTATAATTGATTAATTGACTCCCTTTATTCAGGCATGCATCATACACCCAGTGTTCCTGGAGTCCCCACTGAATGCCAGGCATTAGACTCGGTGACAGGAAAGAGTGGTCAATAAGACAGGCAGGAATCCTGCCCTGAAACACTTATTAGCCATTTGGGAACCTGGTAACCTGAGGACTTCAGGTGCCCCACCCTAGCTGCTTCTACCCCGCTGACCACTCTCCAGTTTTCCTCAAGAATCATTGCTGTTGGACATTGATTTTAGTTGATGCTCGGCTCCCAAGACAAGCCCCAATCCCGGCATAGATCTTGCAAACACCTCCTCTCTGCCCTCTGGTGATGGGGAGTTGTAAGCGCTTTGCAGTAAACAGCTCAAAATTCATTACTCATAAATACCAAGCTTTCTGCTGCCTTCCACCACCCCGGAGATGAACTGAAGTGTCTTAATATTTAAAGAGAAATGAATTTGTAATTAGCACCTTAACGTTATATCAGAGCCATTCCGGAGGTTTTCTATTTAAATGCAAATTGAATCTTCCCAAAGGAAAGCTGGTAAGTGATGAAAATAGATAGCAAAGGATGAGGAAGCAGGAAGGAAGAGGGAGGTGGCACTGATGTACAATTGTCACTTTTGTCACCATTGTTGATTCGCTGTGACCCACAATCCCCTCACCTGAGGAACCAGTCTCTGAGGCTGAGAAAACCCGAAGTGGGGCCTGGGTCCCTAAAACCTAAGCCCCAATTTCCCTATCTGTTGATGGTAATGCCCAAACCAGCAGCCATGTGAGCTGCTAGAGGTCATTTTAGAGTCATGGCATCCTGAGCTGGGAGTGATGGTGCATGCCCATAAGATGGGAGCCTCAACTCGGGAGGCTGAGGCAGGAGGATCACAAGTTCAAGGTTAGTCTAGGGATTTAGCAAGACCCTGTCTGAAAATTTTAAAAAATAAAATAAAAAGGAATAATGTTCAGTGGTAGAATATCCCTGGGTTTCCAGCACTACCAAAAAAAAAAAAAAAGATGATAACCTGGAAAGCATATGGGAATTGGAATCAGGCAGAACTGGATTTAAATCAAGGATCCTCTTCTTTTGGGGGAGTACTGGGGTTGAACTCAGGGCCACGTGCCTGCTGAGCACTCGCTCTACCACTGAGCTACATCCCCAGCCCCAAGATCCTTTTTTTTTTTTTTTGGTACCAGGGATTGAACTCAGGGGTACTCGACCACTGAGCCACTTCTCCAGCCTTATTTTGTGTTTTATGTAGAGACAGGGTCTCACTGAGTTGCTTAACACCTCGCTGTTGCTGAAGCTGGCTTTGAACTCACAATTTTCCAGTCTCAGCCTCCCAAAGTGAGGTGTGCGCCACCGCACCCCGGCTGCCAGGATCCTCTTCTGACATCTGTAGGAGGTAGAGTGAGCTCTTGATCTCCCTCCACGCGTTCGTAATGAAAATGGAGCTACTAGTGCTTGTTCCCCTTGAGATTCTTGGGGAGATTATATAATGAGCAGAGAAAAGGTGCCTGGCACACAGTAAGTACTCACAACTGTGAGTTCCCCTCCGTTGTCCCTAGATCCTGCTGTGTCAACATGACAAGGTGAGGAAGAACTCTTGTTCCCTTAAAAGAGCCAAAGGTGGGGGCTGGGGTTGTGGCTCAGTGGCAGAGCACTTGCCTAGCATGGGTGAGGCACTAGGTTCGATTCTCAGCACCACATATAAATAATAAATAAATAAAATAAAGATCCATCGACAACTAAAAAAATATTTTAAAAATTTTTTAAAAAGAGCCAAAGGTGGGAAAAAGGCATTCAAATGGTTTGTAAGGGGCCAGATAGTAAGCTTTCCACGCTGTGTGGGCCACAACATGCCGCAACTACTCTACACCAGCGGGAAAGCTGCACAGACGACACGTGAGAAAGGGAAGCTGTGTTCCTATAGAATTTTATTTATAGACGCTGAAATATGAATTTCACAGCATATTCACGTATCCTGCAATATTTTCCCCCAGCCATTTAAAAAATGTAAGGGCCATTCTAAGATGACACTGGTCATATAAAACCAAGTGGTAGGCCAGAGTGGGTCCTAGAGTCATTATCAAGCCCTGTGCTAAGCTAATACTGAACCTGTGATTTGGGCAAACCTGTTCTGAGGAAGCTTGCAGAACATGACTTCTGAGGTTGGGGCCGCAGGGAGAGGATGGCACCTGAGCAAGAAAAAAAAATAGTCCTATCTGGACTAGAAGTTGGGAAGAACAAAGGACACACAGGATCACTGGTGGTAGTTCCTCCTGGGGTGCCAGCCATCAGGTCAGGGAATGAATAGGGGTCACTCTGCTCCTTACCAGGTGATGCCCAGGGAAGGGCTAGTGACTCCTGGGCAGTACTCAGCAAGCCACATTCTGCTGATAACAGGCTACAGAAGGGTTCCAAAGGGCTCAGGCCCTGCTTCTCTTTCCTCAACCAGGACAGCCATGCAGGTTCCATGAGCTCCTCAAACCTCAACTCCACACCTGCCAGGTCTGGGAGTGGCTGCTAACGATAAGAAGACCTTGAGACTCACCTTCAGCTTGGCCTGGTTCTCACCTTTCTGAGTTCTCATCTATTCTTAGAGAGATACACAACTCTCTTGCAGCCAGACTATCATACAACCCCTCCTCCTCTCTGTCCGCAGTGCAAAGGTCAAGTGGCGCAGGTTAGCACACCAGAGAGCAACATGGCTGCCACAGCACATCGCCCATCTCCCATGGGAGTGGGGTTCAAAGCAAGGTGCTGGAGGCTGTTACTCTCCAACCCCACCCCTTCAACATGATTCTGCCTAGTCCTCCTCTGGAACCCTGGGGAGGAGGGTGTGTGTGTGTGTGTGTGTGTGTGTGTGTGTGTGTGAGAGAGAGAGAGAGAGAGAGATGTGAAGTGCCACAAGGGAAAGGAAGGTGATAAGAGAGCATATAGGCCCCTCCAGGTGGACAGACACCTCTTTCCGGCTGGAGGGAGAGCTGGACCTGCCACTCTGGTGCCCAAGTAGGATGACGGGCTCTTGGAGGGTAGCAGAGGCTTAGGGTGGGAAATGAGGCTGCCCTAAGGCTGAGGCTAGAAGAGGCAGAAGAGGGCTGGAGCCTCCGAGGGTAACTGCTCTCACATCCTGGCTCCCTAAAGGCCCCAGACTGAGTGTCATCTCACACCAGTCCAACCTGTGGGTCCCCATTATTTCCTCCCCAGCCCCATAAAGTTCCCAGAGAGTTGGATGCCAGCTCTCCTCCTCTTAAAGTGAGCAGCAGTGAGCAAGCTGAAGCCCTATGTATGGTGCGCACCAGGTGAACGATGCCACCAGGAAATAAGGGCATCTCCAGCAAGCGGCTCTGTCTCTTCTGAGTGGATACAACAGCTTTATAACCTGAGTTTTCATCCCAGATAAAGTAGTTCTGCTCAGAAGAGGAACCCCAGTGAGAGGTGAGCAGGCCAGGCTCAAGGTTAGTCCTTGATTCCACAGCAGGCCTGGTCTGGGCTCGCACAGTTGAGCTCCGTGGGGCTGGGCTCTGGGTTTGTGGCCCTGCACACTCTGAGCCTGCCCCCTCCTTCTGTGCCCAGTACACACACACACACACACACACACACACACACGCACGCACGCCATCCATGACAGGAAGACTGGCCCATCTGCCAATCAATCTTCCTTGCTGATTTCCCAGCCGGAAGCAGTGGGGCTGGTGTGTAAATCATTCCGAGTTCTCTTTCAGCTCTGCCAGACATGGAGCTCTTTTTAATTAAGAAGAATGGAGGACGTTGCTGGCTCTGGAAATGGCAATATTAACAGCATTTAAAGAGCTGTGTTTGAGTGGGCTCTCCCGCCCCCAGCCATCCTGCCTGCAGCCTCTGCTGCTCTGCAGAGCTGCCTGGATCTCAGTCTGCTGCCCTCTGCAATAGAAGGGAGAAGGATAAGGCCCCCTAGTGGCCCCACAGCCCAGTCAGGCTCTGCCTAATGAGCTGGGACAAACGGGCACATTTTCCTTCTTAGAGCAAGAGCTAGATTGCCATGTGATTTGGGCCCTTGAGTCCTCTGCCTACTGTGCCAACAGCTGTGGGAGACAAGAGGCACCCCATAGAGGTCAAACCCCAACAGGAAGCATGATTAGACTCCCAGATGGGTACCTAAGGTCTAAAGCAGGCAAGCCTGTTAGCCTTGGCTGCAACTACCACAAGACCCGCTTTGTCCTGGGCTGACTAGAGGGAAATAGGGTAGTGGCAGCATCAGGACCAGAGAAAAGCCCCCAGCAAAGTCCCCTCTGGTGGCTGCATCCTGGGTAGCTGTCAATGCCTGTGAGAGCACGTCAGGCCAGTGTACATTCGTAGTTTCTAGAAGAATGTCAAGATGTTCAATCTAGAATCTTCTGCTTTGTCACTATGGCCAGACAATTCTTCCTCTGGGAGTAAAGAAAGCTAATCTTAGGAGACACCCCCAGCTGCTCTTCTTCACTTCCTCCCAACACTATAGATGTTGAATGGATAGGACTTGCCCAGGTGGCATAGCCTAGTTACGGTAAATGTGGACTGGAGCCGACGTCTCCTGACTCCCAGCAGAGCCCGTTCTCGTTCTAGTAGCTCACAAAGGTGGCAGTAAAGGAAGTGACACCATGGCCTCTCACCTCACTTCACGCTGTTTTTTAAGTTTCTGATGCAGCTGGTCAGGAAATTCTTCCTTGTTTATAACCTGGTCCCCAGGCTTAGTATGAGCCCCATTTTCTCTATAATTTTCTCATGAAGCACAGGGAAGCGGCCGAGGTCTTTCAGAGAGTCCCCTTCCGACTGTCACTCTCATCATGTGCACTAAACAGCCAACGAGTGTGGAGCTTTCCAACACTCTGTTTCTCAAATTGTGTAACTTCTGAATCTGAAAACCAAGATGATCCCTTCCCCACCCCCATCACCTCTTACCTCAATCCCGTTTTACCTGTATCAGTGGGCAGGTGCTCACAGGTGGACAGACACAGTTCTTTTTTTTTTGGTACTGAGGATTGAACTCAGGGGCACTTGACCACTGAGCCACATCCCCAGCCCTATTTTGTGTTTTATGTAGAGACAGGGTCTCACTGAGTTGCTTAGCGCCTCGCCATTGCTGAGGCTGGCTTTGAACTCGCGATTCTCCTGTCTCAGCCTCCCAAAGTGCTGGGATTACAGGTTTGAGCCACCGCGCCCGGCTCAGAGACAGTTCTTAACTGAAACCCATGAAGTCCCTCTATGTTACAATACCTGTGCACTGGCAGGGAAGGAGCAGAGAGGGTTCTTGAAGGAATATACCAACTCTCTAATGAAGCCTGCTGGTTGGGAGGGTGAGCCCTAACAGCACAGCCATTCGGTTGACTCCAGACTTCCACCCCTGGAGCGGCTATCCCACCAGAACAGCTTATGCAGATGCAGATTATGGCTCTGACTGCCTGCAGCTGTGCCACACCATCTCCCATCAAGTGCACTTGAGCCCTAAATCCTTTTTCTGGGCTGATGTTTGTTCTGGATAAGAGAAACCCATTGGGAGGCTCATCCAGGCTGGGGGAAGGAGCCACCCCTTCCCTTGGTCTGCTCCAGGCCTTCCTGGGTCCTAATTGGAGGCATCATCTTTATTCCCATCCCTGCATACATCCAGGCTTCTGGTTAGGAATGAGGTGATTGTCCAGCTGTTCTGCACATCAGACTACAGGTTAGGCTACAGCAGAAGAGATCTCAGTTAGCCAGAAGGGAAGATATCCTGGGAAGGCTGCCTAATCTGTAAGATTGGCATCTACTTCTTGGAGCACACTGGCTCAAATCTACAGCAAGTTGGAGGTACAGAAACTTGCCATCTCCAAGGGAAGAAAGAAAACTAGCCTTTTGGAAGTATCTATGGTGTGCCCAGAAGCTCTGCAGGGCATCACCTCCCTCCCACTCTGCAGAAAGTAGATTTTTTATTATTCTCTTGTTGCAGACCAGGAAACTGACTCAGGGACTTGAGTAAGTGACTCGTTCATGGTCACAGAAAGGGCAAAGCCAGGATTTAGACTGAGTCTGTCTAATTCCAAAATCCGTGCAATTTCCCACTACCTTAGAATATGTGGGGCCCTGCAGAAAGACAACTACTTATAGAAGGTGGCTTTGGCTTGGAAGCTACCCCAGTGTCCCGCTAGCCAGCATGTACTTTGCAGGGGCACTCAGGAGGTGCTTACTGCCTATTTCTAGGGAGGGAGAAGGAGGTACTAATACTTAACTCCTCTTTCCCTCATCCTCCCAAAATTTGTCCTCCTCTTGGCCCTTCAAACCCACCCACAGAGACACCATCAATAGCCTACTCCTGTAGGGCAAAGCTGCCTCGTGTTCTCCACACCCCAGCTTCCCCATAACCTACTCCCAGGTTCATGAAGACAGGATCTTGCTGAATACCTAACAGCTGCTCCATAGATGCTGAGTGAAGATTCATTTTATTCTATGTAAATCAGATCTCAACAAACTCAAGATATGACTTTACAAAAAAAAAAAAAAACTAAGTGACTTTTTCTGGGGCTGAGCATCTCCAAGTTGGATTGATGCATCAATATCACAGTAATAATCAGGGTGTGGTTGCACACACCTTTAATCCCAGTGACTTGAGAGGCTGAGGCAGGAGGATCATGCATTCAAAGCCAGTATCAACAACTTAGCTAAGCACTAAGCAACTTAGTGAGAGTCTGTCTCAAGATAAAAAATAAAAAAAGGACTGGAGATGTGGCTCAGTGGTTAAGTGCCCCTGGGTTTAGTGGAACTAAAAATAAATAAACAAATAAACCACAGTAATAATAATTCCATATTACCAAAGGTCATATTATATATATATGTATATGCACACACATGCACGTATGTGTATGTGTGTGTGTATTTCATTGAATTTAGGGATGCTCTACACTAAGCTACATCCTCAGCCCCTTTTTAAATTACTTTTTTATTTTGAGACAGTATTTCACTAAGCTGCTAAGGCTAGCTTTGAACTTGTGATCATCCTGCCTCAGCCTCCTGAGCAGCTGGGATTATAGGTATGTGCCACCATACCCAGTTTCATAGGCCTAATCTTTAGGGACTTTCTTGATCTTTCCTTTCCTATCTAACCTCTCTTTCTTTCCTTGCCTTCTTCCCCTCCCACCAGAGTAAAAAGTTCAACGCTTTTTTTGTTTGTTTTGGTGATGGAGATCAAACCTAGGGTCTCATGCATGCTAAGCACATGCTCTACCACTGAGCTACACTTCCAGCTCATCAAACACTCTTTTTGGGTGGAAGGAAGATTTGTCATTGAACCCAGGAGTGCTTAACCACTGAGCCACATCCATAGTACCCCCCCCTTCTTTTTTTGTATTTTTATTTTGAGATAGGGTGTCACTAAGTTGCTTAGGGCCTCACTAAGTTGCTGAGGCTGGCTTTGAACTTGCAATCCTCCTGCCTCAGCCTCCCAAGTCTGGGATTACAGGTATGCACTACCATACCCAGCCCCTTCAAACACTTTTTAAGAAACAAGTACTGAGGCCTGGTACTATGCAAGATTTTAGAGCAAGAAGGATGTCAATTTGAATGAGGAAGAACTTCCTAATGGGAAAAGTGGTTATACACTAGAATGGGGTAGTGGGAGATCAAAGGCACCACTGGCCTCCCCTTCTGCTTAGCACTCCTGAAGGCCACAGCTTGGTTCACTCAGCCCAGGCATGGAAACTGCAGGTGACTCAGGGAATCTTAAGTGGTGGTTGCTAGGTTACAAGCTTCTTTAATGTGCACTCAATGTAAGTACTAAAGGATGTCACCTGGCTGGGAGGAAGAGCCATGGAGGAAGTGTTGGGGGAGGAAGAAACAAGCCAGGACTTCCAGAAGAAGCAATTAGGCCATGGCCTAGAAGTCACCCTGTTCTTTGCACTTTTCCAAGGGCTCAAGTCTCTAGACCCCATGGTTCATGTAGAGGGCAGTGCCTATAGGATGTGAACACTAGTCTAGAATGGGGATCCAGGAGCTGGATCTTGGTGCTTTCCTAGCTGTGACACCCAGCACAGACACTACAGTACAGGCAGTGACTAGAATCCCTTTGGGGGTCTGAGCTCCTTCCTTCTCTGCAGTTAGACAAAAGGCCAAAACCCAGATGAGAGTGGAAAAGCTATTTTCCTTAATAATGCACAATTTTTTAAAATTTGTGGTTTAATTGTGATAAAGCAGACAGGAACTGGATTTGGAATTTACAACCTAACCCACCCTGAATGGCTTGCATGGTCATAAGTAAGCCACCTCACTAAGTCTCAGAGTCCTCATCTATAAAATGTGGATACTGGAACCTGCTCTAGCAACCTCTCCCAGAGGGGTTTCAAGACAGTAAGAAAGTAGATAGGTGATGGCTTAGCTTCCCTCCCCCCCCCCGCCCCTTTGGTACCAGGGATTGAATTCAGGGGCACTTGGCCACTGAGCCACATCCCCAGCCCTATTTTGTACTTTTATGTAGAGACAGGGTCTCACTGAATTGCTTAGCGCCTCATTGTTGGTGAGGCTGACTTTGAATTCATGGTCCTCCTGCTCAGCCTCCCAAGCCGCTGGGATTACAGGCATGCGCCACCTCTCTCTTTGAGTGACACAAACATAAAGTATGGGAGTCTGTATCTTGCTTCAGCTGGGTGGAGGTACAAGAAGCCTGGCCTCACTGCTTGTGTGGAAGTCTCAGCAGGCCAGCAAGGCTGAACATATACCCTAACTAAGCCTCTTTGAGAAGGACCTGTGGCTTTCAGCCTTCCTGTCACTCCAGGCTGATTTTGTAAAGAATGGTCAGGTTGAGGTAAGAGGCTTGTTCTCTATTCCTTTGGGTAGACTGGGCAAGGGAGGAAGGGAATGTTTGATAATTCCTGGAAAACTTCATTAGTTCAGATCCCATTCTTTTGGAAGGTATAAATTCTTGTTGAACAGAGAAAACAGAACACAACCTTCTTCTGGAGAAGGTCTAAGGGTGTTCATTTTATTAAGTATGAGAATTTAAATTAAAAAAAAAAAAGTGGAATTGTTAAGCCAAGAGCTCAAGATATTAAAATGGATGTGTTGAGATTTTCATTTCAAGAAGTCATAGAAGCAGTAATGATATTAATAGAAATGCACTAGGCCCTTTGATGTGTCTAAAAGTATAGCAAACACTTGGTACATATTATCTCATTTAATCTTCACAAAAACCTGCCCGGATACAGCCATACAATGAAATGCTACAAAGAAACAGAAGAGAATGAACTAAATTGATACATGCAACAACTGGCATGGATCTCCAGGGAGTTACATATGTAATGGTACATATGTCCCATTCTATTTGTATAATTTTCTTGAAATGGCAAGTTTATGGAAATGGAAAGCAGATTTCTTTCCAGTTGCCAGGGACTGGGGAAGTAAGAGGCAAGTAGGTCTGATATAAAAGGATGACGTGAGGGATCCTTGCGTCAATGGATATGTTCTGTACCTTCACTGGTCAATCTCAATCACCTGGTTGTGGTAGGTCATACTAGAGTTTTTTGTGTTTCAATTGAGAGAAACTGGGTAAAGAGTCTTTTTTCTTACAACCAAATGTGAATGTACAATTATTTCAAAATAAAAAGTCTAACTGAGAATATGTGTAAGGAAATCAAGGCTCAGAGTAGTTAAATAACTTTTGGAGTCAAGGTTCCGTCTTAGGTTCATCAGGCTCCCAGGCTTGGGTGTTTGGAGAGACAGCTGTACTGGAGGAAACCAGGTAGGAGAAGGACAGACACCTTTGTGGTTGGAGACTATAGTCCTGGAAAAGCTATTTGAGTGGTTTGAAAGGATTATCTGTTCAGCCTTGTGGGTTTCTTCTAAGGATCAAGATATGATAATCAGGTTTCCCCTTCCTGGGTTGTGGATGTGTCCCGTGTGCTTATGTGAGAGAAAGACAGAGACAGAAAGAGAAAGGGACCTCCAATGTCTTTGTCTATGTTAGTGTCTCTGGATGTGTGTCCTCGTATCTGTGCAGTTGTCCATTGCTCTGTGGATCGTACATGTGTCCATTTCAGGGGGAGAAGGGGAAGGCAATGTGTAGTTATGCATATGCGTGCAGGTTGTGTTCAGATGTACCTGTGTTAGATCTCCGTGTCACTCCCATATAATTTGTTTCTATGAGGTTAAACTATATGCTAATACCTCCCCCAAAGCAAAGCCAGCCTGTCACGAACTGGGTCTGTGTACTGTAGACAAACTGGGTAATTGGACTCCCCGCCTCCTCATCCAAAACAAACACTCGCAAATGCCCGCCCCCACGCTGGAGGGAGAGTCTGGTCCTGTCATCTGGGTCCTTGGCTCTAGGGCCCCCAGCTTCCTTGGCCCTGTAGACAAGGTGAGCGTCTCCTGCCGCCAGGGCCCTTCCCTCCGCCGCCGCCCGCCTCTGGTTGGGCTTATGTAAAGAGGCCGGGGCTCGCTCCACCGCGGGGCGCGCGGATTCCCGCACAGGTGTGGCGGCTGCGGGTGAAGCTGTGCGTGGAGCGGGCTCGCCGGCCTCCTCCCCGCCCGCAGTTCCGCTGCTCCTTCCTGCTGCTCATTTGTTCTCTGCATGTGTGACAGCGGCGTGCGGACTGGGGAAGGACAGAGCGCCCTCTCCCCTGTTCCCCGCGCCGCCGGGCTGGGGCTCGGGGAGCCCGGGTGATGCACTGTCTACTCGCCGCCGCGCTGCTCGGGCCTGGCCGTGTAAGTGGCGCGGGGGTGCAGGCGCCGAGATTGCGGGGAGGGAGGCGTCGACGCTGGAGAATCACTCCTTCCTTCCCGGGGGTGGTCCGGCGCCGGAAACCCTTGAGAGCACCGGACCCTGAGCGTGCTCGGGCGGATTCCCAGCCGCGCAGGGATGCGGGCAGGGGGACAAAGCGGGGTGGGGCGGGGTGCCACCGTGTCTCCCTTTAAAGTTGGGGAGAAGCTGTGGAGGCCACCCGTACACCCGCAAGAGCGTGTGGCCCCAGCTGCCCTTGATTTGCCCGGTTCCTCCCACAGGACCAGGCTTGGACGCCACCGGACCGCTGAGACTGGAGGGACGGTGAGGCGCTGGCCGGCGTCGGGCTGGAGCACGCGAGCGAGATGGAGACGGCAAGAGGGGACACGGGATCAGGCGCGTAGTAGTCCGCAAACCCTGGGCTCGAACTTCCTCTGGCTCCGTGCCGGAACGGGGCGGGCAGGGTCCCCGGGGCTGCTATGGAGGTGCCTAATGTCAAGGACTTTCAGTGGAAGCGCCTGGCGCCACTTCCTAGCCGCCGAGTCTACTGCTCCCTGCTGGAGACCGGGGGACAAGTCTATGCCATCGGGGGATGTGATGACAATGGTGTTCCCATGGACTGCTTCGAGGTCTACTCTCCTGAGGCCGACCAGTGGACCGCCCTGCCCCCTCTGCCCACAGCGCGGGCTGGGGTGGCGGTCACTGCCCTGGGGAAGCGGATCATGGTGATCGGGGGTGTGGGCACCAATCAGCTGCCCCTGAAGGTCGTGGAGATGTACAATATCGACGAGGGCAAGTGGAAGAAGAGGAGCATGCTGCGCGAGGCTGCCATGGGCATTTCTGTCATCGCAAAAGGCAAGTGAGGCCAGAGTGGAGGGTGGATGAATTGAAGAGAGTAGGGGGCCTGGGAAATGGATAGAAACCAACACTGATTTGGGGATTCACGATCACATACCTGATTCCCCTTCACGTTATTGATCCTTACAATAAACGCTAAAACTGGAGACCCACTGCCCTTACTTACAAAAGGCAAAAATGAGGCTCAGCAAGTGAAGTGTCTAGGAATGCTAACTGATGACAGAGGTCCCCTTTGGCAGGTTCCTCCCAACAAGCGGGGCAAGCCTCTGCCAAAGGGGAGCGTCAAAGTGTAGTCTGTGGGGTTAAATGCAATGTCTCTGCAGACTCCAGCATATAAATTACCACCCCCCTCGCTGGCCACAACCTTGCCCTGAAACCTGCCCTATCTGACATGAGGGAAGAGAATGAACTATAGCTATTTGGGGTACTGAGGATGTTCACTCCATCCTTACACCATTACCAGGCCCCACCAGAGGCCTTTGGGACCTGATTCAAGGACTTTTCCTCTCCTTCCCTTCTGTCTCCCAGTCTCAGAGATGCTGAGTGGATACCAGAATGTCCCTGAGGGTTGTGTTCCTACCAGATTCTCCAAGTTCACCAAGTTTTGAGGCATGAACATGCTGACATTGTGATTCTAAGATTCTCATTTTATTTTCTCCAAGTCCCTTATTTTGTTCCTTTTTGGCCAGCTCAGAGCATGGGGTGGGAGCAGAGTCCAAAAGCTCCTTTAAGTCCAAAAGGAGATTCTAAGTTCACACGCACTTGCCTGGGCACCATAGCACACAGAGGGTTGTGAAATCCCCTCCACCTCCCTGCTTAAACCATCCCAGCTGCCTGTCAGGCCCACCATTAGTCAGAAACCACTATTTCCTTTAAAACCTGCTCAGTCCCTGGCACAGTCCTAAGCCTCAGGGTGGAAGAGAAGAGGCGAAAGTTCTGGTCCTTGCCTCTAGAAGCCAAGATCTGACCCATTGAAGGTAACTAGGGAGTAGCCCAGAGTCCCCTAGGATAGGGTAGCTAGTGGGGTTTCTATGACCTCCCAGTAAAAAGGATGAAAGACAAGGAGGCCCATGGGGAACCCAGAAAGAGGGAAAGAGAGCCCTCCATTCCCAGGCCTCAATAAATAGTGCTGAAAGGTTAAGAAATAACATTTATTGACTCTTTACCACTGATGTTTTATCCACTTGATCCTCACAACCTGTCCAAGGAGGTAAGGGCTATTTTTACCCTTAGTTGCTTATTTATTTTTTGCTGTGCTAGGGATCAAACCCAGGACCTTACACATGCTAGATAAGCACTCTGCAACTGACTTACATCCCAAGCCCTTCATCCTCATTTTATTTTATTTTATTTTATTTTTAAATATTTTTTTAGTTGTAGATGGACACAATATATTTTTTTTATGTGGTGCTGAGGATCAAACCCAGTGCTTCACACATGCAAGGCGAGCGCCCTACCACTGAGCCACAACTCCAGCCTCCCTTCATCCTCATTTTAGAGAGGAACAGTGTGAAGTCCAGGAAGGTTAAATCACTGGCCCAAGTTTACATAGCTAGTAAGTGATATCATGTCTATGGCATTGAATGGATTCAGCAGTTAAGAAACATTTACATGCGTGGATGTCAGGCACTGTACCAGATTCTGGATACAGACTAATACATTCCCAAGGACCTACCATCTACTGGGAGGACAAAGATCCAAAGATGATTTCAGTAATATATGGCAAGCAGGGTGATGGAGATGCCATCACTTGGGTGGCACTGAGTGGTACCCTTAGCCCAGCCTTGCAATTCAGGACACCCAGGTGAATCTGAAAGGGGGAGTCAGAATTGAACACAGAATGGTAGAAGTATGGAGTGGATGGGAGAACTCCTAGGAGGAGGAGTTTCAGGTAAGGAAGGGAGGGGTGGAGCATGCCTTATCAGGCCCCATTTCTCAGCCTCAGGCTAGGGCTAGAGTGAAGATTATAGGTGTGTGTGTGTGTGTGTGTGTGTGTGTGTGTGTGTATGTGTGTGTGTGCACCCCACCATATATATATGTCTGGTGGGAGGGATCTTTTTCCAGTAAGATTGGAAAGTAGAAAAGAAGAGTACTCAACCCTACAGTATCTTTAAATAATAAAGGCTTCTTAGCCTATGCAGTGGCACAGGACTATACGCACAGCTGCTTGGAAGGCTGAAGCAGGAGGATAACTGGTTCCAAGGAACTTAGTGAGAACCTGTCTCAAAATGAAATGAAAGGCTGGAGATGTAGCTCAGCGGTTGAGTGTCCTGTGTCCAATCCCCAGTATGGGGCGGGGGGCACAATTTAGAACCAGAAGCTGTGAAGACTGGCCACTGGGAGACAGAACCCCCAGCAGAGTGGATCCCTGGGAAAGAGAAGGCCTTAGGATGTGGACTGTCTCCCTGAAAGACCCAAATGCCTCATCCATCTGTGGTGCAGTCTGCCAGGGTGGTCCCTGAAAGGTCACCTATAGCCAAGAGCAGTGGAGAGAGGGAGGGGACTCCCTTCACAGAGTGCCCAGATCCTTGCCAGGCAGTTTCTTAAAGAGGCCAGGTCTCTCTCCTCAAGCCTCATGCTCATTCATTCTGGTCTTGTCCCATTTAGTACAGGGTGCCTCCTGGATCCCCTGGTATCCTAATTTGGGAAGGAAGATAGCATTCCCCCCAGAGGGGTGGTAGACAAAGCGAGAACCAGAGACAGTCCAGTGTCCCATAAGGCCAGTTACAGTGGGTCTATCCTTATATCTAAAGGCCCTGCTCTATCTAGAGAGTTCCAGGTAGGAATGCGTGGGACACAGGCTGCAGCTGGAATGCATAAGAATAATTCCTCTTCCCTTTGGCTTCCTCTCTGGTTGCACAGAAAGGAAGGCAGCAGAGGGGCCAAGACCTACAAAGCGTTGTAGACCTCACTGCAGTCTACCTCTGTGGAAGACTTAGTGTTTGGGGCTTAGCCAAGGGCACCAAGAAGGGCTAAGACATACAGTCCCACCTTTGCTTCAGAAAAACTCAGGCTCAGCTGTGACAGGGATTTTAAATGGTGCCTTCAGCCACAATGACAGATATGGTTCACTCTGGCAGAGCAGTGGTTGGAAACAGTCTGGCTCTGTCTCCTGGTGCCTGTGAGCTGAGCCAGAAGTGTGTGTGGCCTTTCTTCTTAGATTACCGAGTGTACGCAGCAGGTGGGATGGGCCTGGATCTCCGTCCACATAACCACCTCCAGCACTATGACATGCTCAAGGACATGTGGGTGTCACTAGCACCCATGCCCACCCCAAGATATGCTGCCACTTCCTTCCTCCGAGGTTCCAAAATCTACGTGCTAGGTAAGGATGGCTCACCTCCCTTGGGTCAGTTCTCCTGGGAAGCAGTGCCTGTGGGCGGAGCAGCTCCTTGGCACTGGGTGGTAGAGGGGTGCCAATCATGTTGCCCCAGCCCTTAGCTAGCCTCCTGAATGAATGAGTGACAGTCAGAAGAGTCCCCAGCCCCTGTCCTCAGGGACTACTCTTCTGCCCACCCCCATCTACCACCCTATGTGGCCTCCAGGGGGACGACAGTCCAAGTATGCGGTCAACGCCTTCGAGGTCTTCGACATCGAGACTCGCTCCTGGACCAAGTTCCCCAACATTCCCTGTAAGCGGGCTTTCTCCAGCTTTGTGACCCTGGACAGTCACTTGTACAGCCTAGGAGGACTGCGGCAAGGTCGGCTCTATCGGCAGCCCAAGTTCCTGCGGACCATGGACGTGTTTGACATGGAACAGGGTGAGCTGGGTGCCAGCCTTCTCCTTGCTCTTAGGACTCTGGCTGCTTTCCTCCCTTCCAACTGACCCCCATTACCCCTAACCCATCCTTCTCCCCAGGGTCACTTACCCAGCTGGGTGAGCCTCTGGGAAATCTGAGCACCCCACTCCACTCATGGCTACCTTGGGGTCAAATTCTTTGATATGTGCAGGGCTTCCTTTTGCCTGGTTGGTTATTTTCATCAAAGCCTATTTTACCTATTATTTCTTCTCTTAACACTATCCATGCAGGACCAGGTCAGGGAGGGATTTCACCTACTTTTAATTGATGGGGAAACCAGGATCCCAATGCTTCTGCTCACCACCTCTATCAGCCTCCTCTCCAGCATAAAGCCTGGGAGACTGGAAGTAGAGCAGGGATTTATGGTGGAGATCATGGTCCCTTAGCTTGCGGTAAGATTGAGAGAGGGCGGAGGCCTCAGAGGATGTCATTTCAAATGGTAAGGGTTGTCATATGCACCCTGAGCATAAGGGTAATGGATGGGACTCACTACCCAGGGTGAGAGCCATTTGGGATTTGTCTATATTTTGGTCAGCATCTAATTCCTTCTCTTTATCCTGACTGTAGGGGGATGGCTAAAGATGGAACGGTCATTCTTTCTTAAGAAAAGACGGGCAGACTTTGTGGCTGGTTCTCTGAGCGGACGGGTCATAGTGGCTGGGGGACTTGGTAAGGATGGAGCTTCCAGGCTGCAGTGCACTGTAGTTCTGATGCTTCTGGGTCCCTGGCACTTTGCATAAGTAGCAAAGGGTATGACCCCCGCACACCACTTGCCCACTGCTTTATTCTAAATCATTCAAAACTCTCCCTGCCTCCTAACCTAGACTTTACTGATCAATGTGGTCTTTCTGTCTTGCACCAGGGAAACAGGCCCAGAGAGAATAAGGGACATATGATAACCATGTAACCCAGGCTTGCTAAAGCGCAAGTCTCAGGGGCCCTATCTGGGAATGACTAGAGACAAAGTACAGAGGGAATCAGCCTTCATTCTCCTCTGACTCATCTCTTTTCCTTCGATAGCCAGCTTTATCTGGAAAGAGATAGAGCTGTAACAGGAAAAAATCCGATCAAATAAATTCTTCTAATGAATTCTGGATTTGATGTGTTACCCTCCCAGAGATTATTGATATCTGCAAGGAAGGACTTGAAGAGGGGAAGGTCCAGTGTCAGGGCAGAGAGATACAGGCAGTGGGGTTCCAGGTACTCCAAGTTTACTTGGTGTGGACACACTCCCACTTTACTCACGCTTGAAAGACGATGTAAGCTAGGCTATGGGGGTAGCATTTTTAGTGAAAAGCAGGAGGGAGTCAGTAGTGCTCTAGAAACTTCTGATAAAAACCAGGGGTGGGAAAGAAAGCTCACCCTTAAAGAGGTGAAAAGATAGGGAGAGGGTAGGAAGGACAAAGAGGCTGCTTGACAGGAGCTATTGGCCCAGGGCAGGGAAGAGGGAACCATCCCATAGCCAGGAAAGTTGAAGTTGCTTTGCTTTTGTTTGTGGGCTCCCAAGGGAGGGATGAAGAGGCCGGTAACCTTGGGGCATGGACTCTTGGAGCTGGACTCTTTTGTAAGGTCTGATTCCCTTGGTGTTTTCAGGAAACCAACCCACTGTCCTGGAGACGGCAGAAGCATTCCACCCAGGGAAGAACAAGTGGGAGGTCCTCCCTCCCATGCCCACGCCCCGCTGTGCCTGCTCCAGCATCGTCATCAAGAATTGCCTCCTGGCTGTAGGGGGTGTCAACCAGGGTCTGAGTGACGCAGTGGAAGCCCTGTGTGTCTCTGACTCCTAGCTGTCCTGGGCCCAACAGCTTTGCCCTGGATTGTATCACTCCACTCTCTACATGAGGAAAGATCTTGTCAAAACTGTTTGGGCTACTTCCCAGGATGCCAGCTTCCAGAAGCGAAGCTGTCATTGTCCTTTCCCCAGCTCTGGACTAGTTTTTGAAGGTCTCTTGGGACAAAAGATGGAGGACAGGGAGGGTCTTAAACTTTTTTTTTTTTTGTACCAGGGATTGAACCCAGGGGTGCTTTTCCACTGAGTCAAATCCCCAGTCCTTTTTATGTTTTATTTTGAGATAGGATTTCCCTAAGTTGTTTAGGGCGTCGCTAAGTTGCTGAGGCTGGTTTTGAACTTTCAGTCTTCCTGCCTTCATCTTCCAGGCTGCTGGGATTATAGGCATGAGCCACCAGCCCAGCCTCAAACCTTTTATTTCTCCTTTTCTACATTTTTTTCCTCATATGTTGGTCAACTGTGAGCCTTCCCTGGACCTCTTCTGATCAGCAAGAATTGGACTTGAAGCTCAGGAAAGGAGTTTGGGCGCTCACATTCCCAGTCCAAGCCAGCAGCCTCCACAGGAAGGACCCTTCCTCTTAGGATCCTTGCTGGATATGTGATCAGGGGGAAGGATAAAACTCTGAGCCCTATGTCTGCTCTGAGCCCTCATCTTCCCTCTGCATTTTTTCCTTCTGCCCACTGCCCCCACCCCCCAGAGGCCTGGCTCTTTTCTCCCTGATGCCCCCAGAGTGTTTCTGTGTGAAACTTTCTCATTTACACTGTGGCATCAAAATCCACAAAAGATGGATTAATTGCACTCTGATTAATCACAGCAGCACAATGATTAAAATCTATATTCCTATCTTCTCTGGTACCCTGCCTCGGGGATGGGGGAAAGGGAGTCCTCATGGGTAGAGAAGCTCCCATGAGACCATACCGCTGGTGTTCTTGGACTAAATGGGTCCCAAGTGGCTACCTATTCTTGACTGTTCCCTCTGAAGAGTTCCACCTTCCCACAACCACCACCAGCTGCCCCATTCCCAGAAAAACAGCAGATTGTTCTCTTCTTATACTGAAACACCATGCATGTGTTGGACAAAGGTTCTGTTCGTCAGGTTTTTCCTTCTTGGGTCTTGCTTCACTTTATTTAGCTGAAGCTTTTTTTTTTTTTTTTTTGTCTTATGCAAAATAGAGAAGGAAATGCTCACTGACTTGAAGAAAAAAAAACTTGAAGAGCGTGCCTGCTTTTAGTTTTAGTTTGCATAGCACTTCTTTGTGATTCCCAGTTATTTTTTTTTTTTAAAGCTGTGCTGGTCTGAGATGTAGCTCAGTGGTAAGGTGCTTGTTTAGCATAGGCGATGTCCTGGGTTCCATCTGGGGTGGGGGTGGGGTGAGGGTGGAGCTGTACTAGCGCTGGGGATGCAAAGATGAATACAAATCCCCAGGTAACACTCCTCCCCTGATGATATAATCATCTCTGGGAAGCAAGAACAGAGGAGCTTCACCTATCTGGATCTGAGGGGTCAGAGGCAGCCTCCTGGGGTTGAGGTGACAACTTCAGCTGGATAGGACTAGTGAACCTGGGTCTTTGAGGGATAGGGATTCTTTCTCCTCTCCCTTCTTTCAGTACCTGGATTTAAGGGCACCGCCACCTGCTGGACCAGCATTTCCTTCCCACTCTGGCTAGGCTGCATCTTGTGGCTGCGGGTGCCCCCTAGTGAACAAACTACAGAGAGACCTCCTCTGGTTGCTTCTGGCTCCCATATTTCCCCATATTTCCTCCCATATTAACCATTAGCAAAAGGTCCTGGAGGAGCTGCAGATATTACAAAGGAAGGGACAGTGCCTTGTGGGAAGCTGCCCCAAGGGCCAGCCCTGATACAGCCTCTCCATTCCCCTTCCATTTCTGCCCTGCGCCTCCCACCCTCCCCAATCCCCTGCCCAGGAAAGGTGTTCTCAAATGGGTGCCTCCACTCTTTCTAAGAGAAGGCCAAGCCTTATATGGGGGGCTCTTTCCAAGTGCACAAAATGGCCCCATGTCCGTGGATGGGGCAGAAGTGTTTTAGAATGGTTAGAACCTTAGAGTAACAGCCAGCTCTAAAAGATTGAATTAGCCACTGAAACTTGAAAGGGCAGCTGAAGGTCAGAGCTGTTACCTCCTGAGGACTCATCTCTAAGAAATCCAATGTGGGGAGACTGTGGGGGTGCCTCATTGAAGAGCGAGGGAAATATAGAACATAAGTGTTAGATCATGTGGGTCTGTACCTGGGGGCACCACAGAGGCAGCATGGGATCTGGGGATGATGGCTTTGCTTCAGGTCTCAGCCCAACCCCTGCAGGCTTTCCCAGCACCTCCACACTGTGAGAAGGTCACTCTGCCTTCTTGTCTTTATTTGCCATTCTATAAAACAAGAGCAGTGGTGTGGTGCTATCTCACAACTTGGTAAGGCATGTGCCTTGATCCTCAGATCAACTCTGAGGCAGGTGGTAGCATCCTCCCATTTCGCAAGTGAGAAAACCAAAGATTGAAGAGGTTATTTAACTTGTCTGGAGTCACAAGCTAATAAGTGGCTGAACTAGGTCTGATTCCAAACCTTGTGGCCACAGCACTGACTGCCTCAGATGAGCACTAGCACCTGGGAAGACAAGATCAGCCACACTGTACCTTGGTAAGGAACTAGGGTCAAACCTGGAAGGTTGGAGACTGACAAGGAATGAGGGTGAGGATTAGCAAGAAAAGGTTGGGAAAGGCTCTATAATGTGAAAAGAGCATAGAATATTCCTAAATTTATATCCCTGGGAAAATTCCCTTCTAACTTTTTTGTTCCATTGGCTGTTCCAAACCATTGTTTAACATTAACACCTGTTTCTAACTTAGCATGGTGCTAGGTTTGGACACCTGCCCTCCAGCAGTCATGGGAGGGAAACGGGACTGAGCCTGCAGAGACTATTTGCTGGTGTCTTCCTTTGCTAGTGTAACCAGAGGCACACTGCCCAGCATGGCTACAGAGAGCCAGGGCTGGTTACTGGACAATAACCTTTGATTTTTTTTTTTTTTTTTTGGTACTGGGGATTGAACTCAGGGGCACTCGACCACTGAGCCACACCCCCAGCCCCATTTTTGTGTTTTTTATGTAGAGACAGGGTCTCACTGAGTTGCTTACCACCTTGCCATTGCTGAGGCTGGCTTTGAACTCGCGATTCTCCTGTCTCAGCCTCCCTAAGTGCTGGGATTACAGGCTTGAGCCACCGCGCCCGGCTTGGACAATAACCTTTGAAAGAAGAGGGAGACCGGCCAGGTAGAAGAGGAGGATCACAGCCTTTGTAGCAAGAGCAAGATTCATGGGATGATTGTCATGCACAAATTGGCCTCAGTTGCCTTGTTTAACCTCTCTGAGTCTGTTTCCTTATTTGTAAAATGGGCAAAATAAGACTTGGCTTATTATGAGGCTAAATGCTAACACACATATATATATGATGATGATTTGCTCTGTTAGGTGAGCGTTGCATTGTTATTTTGTTGTTGAAGGAGAGGTAAAGGTATTCTCAAGGCCACAAGGCCGAGTGTGGTGGCATGTACTAACAGTCCCAGCTACTTCAGAGGCTGAGACAGGAGGATCGCTTGAGCCCAAGAATTTAATGCTTATCTGGGTGACATAGTGAGACCCCATCTCAAAAAATGGAAAAAAGAAGCCGGGCACAGTGGCACAAGCCTGTAATGCTTGCGCAAGCCTGTAATGTAAAGCCCTGGAGGCTGGGACCAGAGAATTGCAAGTTCAAAACCAGCCTCAGCAACAGCAAGGCGCTAAGCAACTCAGTGAGACCCTGTCTCTACATAAAACATAAAATAGGGCTGGGGATGTAGCTCAGTGGTCGAGTGCCCCAGAGTTCAATCTCTAGTACCAAAAAAAAAGGAAATCAAGACCAACAAGGGAAAACTCTTGCCTTATTTGGAGGACAGCACAGAGTGGACAATATAGGGAGGCTGTGGGGAGATGGGGCTGCAAACACAGGGAAGAAAATCAAGAAAGGCCTTACTTTATGCCTTGCTGAGGAGACTGGACTTCATGCATAGGAAAAGTCAAGGGCAAATTAAGGTTTTAAGTGGTAGCATGGGGTGTTCCAAGTTCCTCTTCTGAGCAAAATGAAGTAGGTGAAATCACTAAGGCACCATCTAGGGTCAGAAGGCACTCCATTTGGTTATAGTCCTGGTACAACATGCAGGCCAGCTTTCCAGGCCTTCTCCTGAGCAAGGTCCATCCACTGAGCAATCAGAGCCCCGTGAGGGAGTGGACTAGCTCATGCCCTCCAGCCCTTTATTTCCTCCAAGGTTTCTTTCTAACAATCTTTTGCATTTGCATTGGACTTTATGTCCCCTAGAGCTCCTGCACAGGGGTATGGCTGGTTTTTCCCACCCCCCACCTTACAGAAGAAGAATAAAACTAGGAACCCTGATGGCAAGGGTTAAGCTAGATGGCACAGCTCATAAGTACTAGGAATGAAAATCCAACCCAGCTCAATAAGCAACCCCCCAATTCCCCCTCACCTCCTGCCCCCCACACCAGCACACTGCTCTCTCTGAACCCTGCTGTATGTGGAACAGCAAAGGAGGTCAGTGTATGCATCCACACACACGTGACTGCAGAGCAGTCCAAAGCCTGAGCCAAAGGCTCAGAGAACTTGAACTATGGCCTCAGTGAGCCCAAACATTAGCATAGGCAGAAGTGACTGATGGCACAAGGCAAGTCTCAGGTGAGAATCAAAGGGATGAGCACACTGAAGGACTCTGGCACCTTAGGCAGATAAATGTACCAGAGGTATTAGTTTCCTGGGGCTTCCCTAACAAAAATACCACACACAAGGGGCTTTAAAAAAAAAAAAAGAAACTTATCGTGTCACATTTCTAGAAGCTAGAAGTCTGAAGTCAAGGTATCAGAAGGACTATGTTCCCTCTAAATGCTCTTGAGCAAGAGTGGGGCGGAGCGAGTGAGGGGCAGATTTCTCCTTGCCTCTCCTAGCTCCTGGCGGTGACTGACAATTCTTGGTGTTCCTGACCTTCTTCCCTGTGTGTCTGTGTCCAGATTTTCTTCATCTTATAAGGACACCAGTTTGTGTTTTGTTTTGTTTTGAGTACCAGGAATTGAACCCAGGGGCGCTTAACCACTAAGCCACATCCCCAGCCCTTTTTATTTTTTTATTTTGAGACAGGGTCTTGCTAAGTTGCTTAGGGCCTAAGGCTGGCTTTGAACTTATGATCCTCCTGCCTCAGCATCCCAAGTCACTGGGATTACATGTGTGCACCACCAAGCCTGGCCAGGACACCAGTCTTTGGATTGAAGCCCACCCTAATCCAGTATAATCTCATTTTAGGCTGGTTTGTTTCTACAGGGACCTGTTTCCAAGTAAAGTCACTGTCATAGAGATCGGAGGTCAGGATGTCACATGTCATTTTGTAGAGATGCAATCAACCCATACCACCCATGGGAGGAGAAAGAGTCCGGAAGTACTGAGCTCCCAGGAGGCGCTCAGGGTTACAGCTGGACCTCTAGGGAAGGAAGACAGGGAGCCAAAACCCAGCAAGGGTTGACGAGAGGTCAGAAGGCTCGTTGGACTCTGGGCTGGTCTTGAATGACAGCCAAAGCCTCATAGGAAGGTTCAGGGCAGATCCACCTAGGTGTCATTAGGTTGTTGTGGAGATGCCTTTCAGTCCCCATCTCTCCCCATCCACAGTGCAACCACTGACAGGGAGAGAAGTCCCCTGGGAAGAGGGGATGAGCCAACTAGCTATGGGGACAAAATGTCTTTAGAGTCTCATGTTAACTTCACATGGGGTATGACTCTCTTCGTTTTAATGGTTTAAACTGTGAACTGTTGTTCCAAGCACTGATTCATTTGAGCTCTGCAGGCTGTTGTGCACCTGGTTCAAAGAAGTCCCAGAGCCCTTGTTCCTGCCTCCATGAGGCAGAGGACCAAGAACTCACCATCTGTAGCCCAAGGGGCAGGGACATCCCCGCCAGCTGCCCTGGCACCCACACACTCACACCCGTACTCTCCCTCTCTGTCACACTCATACACCCACGCACCCCTCACTCTTACACACCCCACATGCACACTCATTCTTCCATGCATGTGACCCATTCAGGCACATGGTCACACACCTGACACTCGTGTCTCACACACTCTGCCTGTATGCCTCATTTTTACAAATTCGCCTATACACTCGCACCCCATTATACTCACCTGTTCGTGCACACGTTTTTGTTCTCACGCTCACACATCCACACTATCAGAGGCTCTGGGGTGTGAAGGGCTGGAGGCCAAAGAAATGCCTGAATCCTTGGGGCCTGGGCACCACTTCAGAGTTGACAGGTTTTCTGGGCAGTTCAGAGAGAAATCTGTCCTCCCCCACAATCTGCTGCACCATGGAGAGCTGACAGCTGATGGTTTATCCTGCCCTCCCACCTGGCTGAGATAAGGTCTTTAGGGTACCCTGCCTGCCACTCATCAGAAAAATGGACCCTGGTCCTAATCTCAGCAATCCAAGTCTCAAAAGCAAAATTTATAAGTGAATAGTGATGCGCAGATCTCTTTCCCAGAGTCCTCTGCTCTGGAGCCAGTGTTCCCATTTGTAGAATAGGGCTGAATGGGCGCTGCTCTTCCAGCTCGGTCTTACTCCACTCAGACTTCAGCTTCCTGGCTGGAAAGTGGTCTCCTCTCCTTCCCTCTTCTCTCCCTCACAGAGCCATGAGCTTCATCCTGACCCTCATGGCCTCACACAAGGTGACCTTCAGCAGCCTCCTCACTGTGGTCCCCCTGGATTCTTTCCTTTCAGAAATCTTTCTCATCTATAGATCTGACTGCATCCTTATGAAACTTAGACATCCTTCTAGGCTTCCCTTGGCCCTGCCAGCGATTCCCATCCTCAACTTGGCCTCTAAGGCTCTTTACCCTCCCAGCCTCCTCTTTGTACTCTGCTGTTTCCTGAGTACACCTGGCCCCTCCCCAACACCCTCCCTGTGTGGCCTGTCCCCTAGACCCTGAATGCTCGCTCCATTGTGTACCTGGTGAATAGGAGTCACTGTCCCTCCAGCGGACCCCACACACACACACACACAGCCTTTGAGGTGCTCCTCAGGAGTGCGACGCTATCGCTAAGTGACCCAAAGCAACGCAAAGAGCCTGGTGGACAACACTAAGTGCATAGCAGGCCCCTGAGGTGAACGAAAGTCAGAAACCAAAGAGCCCGGGGACAGTGCCGGCTGTGACAGGAATCTACAATGCTCCCTTTGCCTCTAAGCTCCTCTCCAGCCTGTGGCTAATGCAAAGAACAGGATCCAGGAAATAAGCAGTATTTCAAATGCCCCATTTGGGGATGGGATTTCCTCTTCCCTTTCCCATGGGCTCCAATGGGAGTGACGGATCAGAATTGGACTTTCTGTGAGCCGTGGGTGACAACCAGCCTAGGAAGCCAGCCTTGTAATCACAGCCCACAGCAGCAGACTGTGCACATGTCATTGAGGGCCAAGAGAAATACTGGCTCCCTCCTTCCCTTACCAAGGGCCAGGAGCTGGTGACCCAGCTAAAGAATGTGCTTTGCTTGGGGTTTACATTCCAGGATCAGCCTGGGAGGCCAACGGCTTGGGTTGCCAGTAAGAGCCAGGCACGGGGCAGGGAGGGGCACTGGGCAGGTCTTCTTCCCTCCTCCCTTCTGGGCACACCTCCCCTGTCCTGTCCTGCCCTGCCCAGTCACTCCTGGGCCTCCCTGAAGGGAAGCAAGGCCAGCAGGAAGAAGACACCCAACTCTTCATGAGGAGCAACATTTACACGGAGTGAGAAGCCACCAGGCTATAAGCCATACTAGCCTCAGCCATAAACCTCTGTGTCTGCAAATCGCCTCTAAGTTCAGGGTGCCCCTGTGATTAATCAGGAACTGAGGCCTAGGGACACTGAGTCACCTGCCCCAGGTCACATGGTCAGCAAGTGGCAGAGCTAAGTGGCTTCCATTCTTAGGGTCATTGTACTCCCACTGCATCTCCATCAACCATCCTTGAACCACAACCGAATCCAAGCCACAACTTCACACAGTCAGCAAAGGATCAACAAAATTGTGGAAATGAGATTGTTGACAATTAAAAGAGATAGGGGTTATCTTAATATATTTGCAGCAATGATACCCCAAGGATAATTGGTGGACAGTACATGGAGATTCGTGGGTTGAGGAGAGGAATCCTACGAAACCTTTGAGCCTAATCATAAGTGTAGATACCCACCCACACATTTCCCGATGCCACAGCAATGGTAGTTACAAAACCTCAGAGATCAGAAAAAGGACACAGGATGAGGGACCAAGACAGAGGCAGAACTTGGTTTTTTTTTTTTTTTTTTTTTTTTTTTTTGGTACTGGGGATGGAACCCAGGAGCAAGCCCATTTTATATTTTATTTTGAGACAGGGTCTCCATAAGTTACTTAGGGCCTCGCTAAGTTGCTGTGGCTGATTTTGAACTTGCAATTCTCTTGCCTTAGCCTCCCGAGCTGCTAGGATTACAGGCGTGCTCCACCGCGCCTGGCTGAGTCTGACAGTTTCAATGACTATTTGCTAGCTCAGTATTTTGTCTTCACTGTTCTCATTCCTGGGTCAGATTAGCTGAACGTCAGGTCTGATAAACCCCTTACTGTGGGACACACACACACACAGACACACACACACACACACACACACACACACACACACACACACACACGGGTCTCTGGCAGAATCTAGGAAGGAACTTGGGAAGAACTGAGCCCAGCAAAGCCCCATGCAGACTGCTAGGAAACTGTCTGGCAACTTGACATCTCATTCTATCCCACAGCAAACCCCAGAGGGAGTCATGAGACATTTCAGATGAGTGAACTACGACGCAGAGCAGTTGAGTCTATTGAAGACTCTGGGCAAACCAGGAATCCTCTCCAAGCCAAAGCATGGTGGCAAAGAGCTCCATTTTTGGAATCACTTGCCAGCTTTGTGACTCTATAGAAGCAGGTAGTTGATTTCTCTGTGTCTCAGTTTCCTCATCTGTGCAATGGGGATAGTCATATGCTAGTACCTGTGTTGTAGAGTCGTGGTGAGGATTGAATTCAGTAAGTCATCTAAGGAAAGTGGCTGGCACACTGACTATGCCAGTTATATGAAAGTGCATCATTCTTTTTCATAGAGCTGCAGGGAGATGAGATGGAGTCATGGTCAATCAGAAGCAGAGCAGAGCTTTCAGCCCAGGTTGCCAGACTCCTGAGCCAAAACATGCCAACCCATGTGTGGAAGGATAGGGTTCCTGAATGTCCAAGTACTAAGTGGGCAAAAGAAGAGTGACTGAGGGTCTATCTTTTCCCTGTTTAGATATGGCAAGTTGAAATGGAAGTCAGAGTTCATGTACCCAAATTTCTTTTTATTGATAAGCAACCACACCCAAAAGAGAAAATCCTTGACCATGGCCTCTTTGTGGGATGGGGGTAAAAATAGAGCTTGATCCCAGAACTGCTTGCCCCTGCCCCTCTATGTGTGCCATCCACACCTCTCCAGGCCAGAAAGAATAGTTCTCTGGCTTGGTTTCTTCCACTCCATCCTCTCCCATCCCTGACCTGTGAATGGCATTCAACTCCCCATTGTAACTGAGAGTTGAAGGTCTGTTTTTGGTGTTGGCAGCACAAAATTCTCCAAACTCCTAGTAAGACTTACTAGGATTTAGATTGTTCACAACTCACTGGTTCCCTCTTGTATTTCCAGAGTCTAGTTGGCACCATAAGGCCATACATAGTTAGGAACCTAAGATGTGATATTGGACTGACATGGTTTACCTCCTGGCTCTGATACTTCCCAGCTTGGTAGATGTGACACTATATCTAAGATGCTTAGAACCAGATATAAGATATAATTAGATATAATTATACTATTGTTGCAGTTGCTTAGTACATATTTGAATGAATGAACAAGTGAATAGTTCATAAATTGCCTAAGCAGACTACCTGTGTAGTGACAGTTTGGGGCATCCCTTGAAGCTTGCTAGGCTTAATTTGGTCAGAAGAGGGCAGCTTTGAACCAGGCATCTCCATTTACTAAAAGCTACCAGGAATTACAGACCTCTTTGAATTTATACTTCCTTGTCTTGGAAGGCCAGTTTTAACAGGTAGGTTCCTATCCAGGCAGTTCCAGGAGCCCCTGAGAGGGGAAGTTCAACATTTTTCAGACCCTATTGCCCACCACGGAGGTGGCGGGTGGTGACAGAGGGCTGTAACATCCTCCAGCTCTGGGGAAAGGCAATTTGATGATGGTGAGGTCTCAGGCTGGAAGTGGGTGGTGAGTTGAACCCTCTGGCCTGCTCTTTTCTCAGAGAAAAAGAGAGAGAAGAGAGGACATCTTACTAAAATAATTCCAAGGGAGAGGATACTCCAGGGTCCAGAGACCCCCTACAGTCATCCATACAGAGCATGCTCTTTGCCAGCCCTTCCCTTCTCCCTCACCTCTACCTCCCCATCTTATCCCTGAAGGCTAATTCAAATCTCACCTACCCTTCAAGGTCCATTGGACCTCCTATGAACTCCTGAGCCAAAGACTCATGTTTCAACCCCATGCGGGCATTTGTACCTCTTTAAAGGGTCCTCTCACTTTCTGCCTGGGATTATATGGTTAAATCGTATATTTATCTTATTATTTCTCTTATTGAGCTGTAAACTTCCTGAAAGCAAGAAGCGCATTCTTAATCATGCCTCAAGATTCATCTTCAGCCGGGCACAGTGGTGCACACCTGTAATCCCAGCACTTTGGTAGGCTGAGACAGGAGAATTGCGAGTTCAAAGCCAGCCTCAGCAATGGTGAGGCGCTAAGCAACTCAGTGAGACCCTGTCTCTACATAAAACACAAAATAGGGCTGGGGATATGGCTCAGTGGTTGAGTACCCCTAGTACTCAGTGGCTGAGTTCAATCCCTGGTACCAAAAAAAAAAAAAGATTCATTTTAGATGTGTCTGAGATTTGCCTCACCCGCCCCCAGCCCTCCTCACCCTGGCCTGTCCCTATGCTCCTCATCTGTGTTCCTGCCTATACCCTGCACCCAGCAGGACACATCATAGCAATCTTTGAGCTGCTTTCAGATCCCCTTTTACTACCCTGGACCCCTCCCCCAATACACACACCCCCCCCCACACACACACACACAAATTGTGAAGTGTGTAAGGACCAAACAGAGGCTTATTCTTCTCAGTGTGCACGTAGTAGGTCTGGTGAGGCAGACAGGATGGAGAGGGGTTCAGCTCAGCTCAGACGTCCCAGTACATTACACAGGAATTCCCAGAGAGCATTGCCAATAGCCATCCCTGTCTGGCACTCTCACTCTGCCATCAAACAGATCTCCCCATAAGGAATGTAAGAGCCGAATTCCAGCAGCTAGGATCATTTCCGAGTTGCATGCTGTTCCGGATCTGCATCTGTTTGTTTGCTTCCCTTGTTACCTGCTGTGAACAGTCTGCAGCCAAGACTTGTCATTGAGGCCCAGTCTGTCAGCTCCTGAGGGCCACCAAGCCACACCTTGGCTTGAGCTAGGGAGATCTCTTTTCTCTGGGATCTTTGGTCATCTGTGGTTTGCTCTCTAAATGGGGATTCAGATTATAGTCAAAGAAACTGAAAGAAGGATGGGAGGATTGGAGAGGTAGCAAGTGATATGTCCCCTCTGCTGCCACCAGTTTAGCTGGGAACAGATCAGCCACATATAGGTACTCTTACTTTAGTCTTTTGATTCCACTGCTCATCCATTCCGTTGGTCCATAAGCATCTATTGAGTGCCTTTTGTATACATGAGATGTTGGGATACCTGGAAACATTCATAAGAGTCTACATTAAGTCTGAAAGGGAATCTTGGATTATCTGCATGATTCTGTATTTTCCTTATGAGGAAGAAAACAACAACAAAAAATTTTGATAAGGAAATTTTGATGCAGTTGGCTAATTGCCACACGTCCTTCAGGTCTCTGCTTTAAAAGCCCTGTTTTCAGGAAGTATCTCCTGACTAGCCTCTTCCCATCTGGGCCAGGGACTCCCTCCTGTTATACATCCCCAGGTCATTCAGCTCTTTCCCCATCATGACCAAGTCTCCCTCTATACTGGATTGAAAATTCTCTGAAGGAAGAAGCTGTATTTAACTTGTCACCATTATATCCCAGGTCAGCACCTAGTGGGCCCAGCGTTTGTAGCATAAGTGAAGTGAGTGGTAGAAGGTCACAAAACGGGCTCATGTCGGTCAGAACCAGAACTCAGGTCTCCCAACACTCAGCCCTGTGCTAGCTCTTATATTACCCGTGCTTGCTCTTTAGAGTCCTAATATGTCCAGATGGGTCCCTAGGAATGTGCACAGTGGGAAAAGGAAACAGCAGGCTAGAGAAGCCGTTTTTCAGACCTCATTCTATTTTCACAGATAATCCAGAGCAAACCAGATGCTGATAGAAGAAAGGTGCCAAGTCAGCTACCACCTCCTGTGATTCTTCAGGTTTAGGGGAAGAAGGTTGTTCTCCTGCCTAAGGTGGATTTTCTGCAGCCACAGAGGGAGGCAATGGACTCCAGGAAGGAACAGAGATGACCATCACTTGCACTACAAAGGGTCAGTGGAAGCAAGAAAGTGGGCAGACAGTAAATACAAACTTTAGCAACTGGGAATTTAGTTCTTCTTGATCCTGGGGTTCCCTGAGTACACAGCTGGAGACACTCTCCTGAAGAAATGGGAGAAGGCTGTCTCTCAGCACAGCTGGAATCCAGTCAGGGTTCTGTCTGCTTTCAGGGAAGGGGATCATTTCTTCTCCCACAGTCCAGAGTCCTACCCCCAGTTCTACTGCTTTCTCACCAGTTGCATGGCCTTTGACATAATAATACTCACTTTACGGAACTGGGTTATGAAGAAGGCTCAGGGGAAATGCTCCCTTATCCCCCACTAAGAGAGGGGAGGAAAGCCTGTGGATGTTCTCATTTTACTTTAAATGGAGATGCTGAGGGCTGAGGTTGTAGTTTGGTGGTAGAGTGATTGCCTGGCATGCATGAGGGCACTGAGGAGAAAAAAAAAGTAAATGGGGATGTTGGACTTAGCTAGCCCTCCCGGCCTCAAAAACCAAGCCAAACCTTATACCCAGTCCTCCTGATTTTTTTTTTTGGTACCGAGAATTGAACTTAGGGGCACTCGACCACTGAGCCACATCCCCAGCCCTATTTTGTGTTTTATTTAGAGACGTGGTCTCCCTGAGTTGCTTAGCACCTCACCTTTGCTGAGGCTGGCTTTGAATTTGAGATCCTCCTGCCTCAGCCTCCCAAGCCGCAGGGATTACAGGTCTGCACCATTGCTCCTGGCAGTCCTCCTGATTTTAAAATCACAGAAAATAAATAGGCAAGCATTTTGGCACACACTTGTAATTCCAATGACTTGGGAGGCTGAGGCAGGAGAATCACAGTTCAAAGCCAGCCTCAGCAACTTAGTGAGGTCCTGTACAACTTGGCAAGACTCTGTCTCAAAATAAAGTATAAGAAGGGCTGGGGACGTGGCTTAGTGGTTAAACTCCCCTGAGTTCAATCCCTGGTACCAAAAGGAAAGGGGAGGGTGTAAAGAGAGAGGGAGAGAGAAAAGAAAGAAAGCCAGCCAGCCAGCCAGCCAGTGCAGTGGCGCACACACATCTATAATCCCAGCACTTAGGGAGGCTGAGACAGGAGAATCGTGAGTTCAGAGCCAGCCTCAGCAATGGCAAGGTGCTAAGAAACTCAGTGAGACCCTGTCTCTACCTAAAACACAAAATAGGGCTGAGGATGTGGCTCAGTGGTCAAGCACCCCTGAGTTCAATCCCTGGTACCAAAAAAAAAAGGAGAGAAGGAAGGAAAAAAACCTTGGATGAGGCAACTTTATAGAGTCAGAGATACAGGTTAAATAGGAAATAAGAGTGTAATATATTTTTCATGAATGAGTGTTTCCTTTTTGGCTTTCTCCACCTCCTGCCAACACTCCATAAATTCCACCATATCTTGAGGGATCCGCGCAACACTACAAGGTCTCTTTGATGAAGAAGTAAAAACTTTCCAGGAGTGTTGGATTCCAGGATCTAATTAAGGCTGATCTAACTGAAGACAAGCCCTCCACCAATCCTCTCACTTGGCTGGAATCCTCCACCCTTCCATCACATCCCCCTTTCTCCTTTTAGACTTAAGTGGTCAAGCAACTTCGGCTTGAGAGAAGCAATTACTCAGGATGGAGAAATATTTTGGTGACCTCTGGCGCCCTCAAATGGCCCCCTTGCCAACTGAGAACACAGCACAATAGAACAGGTGGCTCTAACCAAAACCAAGCGGCCACTCAGGGACAATGGCCGTTTCGAGGGCCCTCAAAGTAGAGTTCCAGATTTCAGTAGTACCAACTGCCCGAGCAGCCTCGGCAGGCATTCCCTAGATCCCATTCGGGTCCCTCTGGGCCCAGGTGGGCGGGGCTCCATTGACACCTTTCCTGGCTGCGCTAAGGGGAGAAGGCGGTGTCAGGGGCCCGGGCGAGCCAATGGGAGAGGTCCTGGTCACGCGCCGTCAGCAAGCAGACCAATTGGCTTTGCGGGGCGTTCCCAGAGCCTTTGGCTTTGAGCGATTATAATAACTCGGAATGCGGCACTTTGGAGCGCGCTCCGCTGCGGTTGTGACTTCGCTGTCCCAGTGCGGGACATGTGCCGGAGAACCCAGCTGTCCGCACAACCATACGATTGACTCTCCGCCTTGCCTGCCATGGAATCGTTGGCTTTCCCTCGGCGCCCGGGACCGGCTGCCTCTGCCACCGCCACCTTGGCGGCGGAGCTCGCCCGGCCACTTGCAGACGGGCTCATCAAGTCGCCCAAGCCCCTGATGAAGAAGCAGGCGGTGAAGCGGCATCACCACAAGCACAATCTGCGGCACCGCTACGAGTTCCTGGAGACCCTAGGTAAAGGCACCTACGGGAAGGTGAAGAAGGCGCGGGAGAGCTCTGGGCGCCTGGTAAGTGCCTCTCGCTGCTCTGGCCCTGTGGGCGGGCGGGCTTGGGGCTGGGCCGCCGGCGGGAGTGGACGATGGAGTCTGGAGCTAGTGCATTGCTCGGTGGAGTTGCCAGCACGCAGTCTTCATACGCTGATGTTTGTAGATATGTCTGTCCATGATTTGTAGGTATTATGTTTATGGATCTGAGAATTTCAGCCACATTAGCCAGCATGTCCTTTAGAGAAGATGGGACTCAAGTTAAATTTTACTTGAAACAGAATATTCAACAGAGTGGAATGGGAAGAGGAAGTAGAAGGCAGCTGATCTTAGCAGAGGTTTGGTAAGTAGGTGTGTGGTTGAGGTGATCATTGAAGTGTGGAGATTCTCAACTCTGGCAGTCTGGAGATCTGCACAGGTTGGTTCTTTCAAGCTCTGCAATTAAGTCAAAATTTAATTATGATGAGTTTGGGAAATAATAACGCCAGACTCTGGTGCAAATTCACTATGCCCCAAAAAGATAGCTTTGGGTTTGGGGCATTTTCAGGAACTTGTACTGTTGATGTGAGCTGTGTGTTGGTAGTCATAGTAATTTGTGACCTTGAGCAATTTCCTTCATCTCTCTATTCTCAGTTTCCCCTTCTGCAAAAATGGAGAAAACAGGCTGCCTCACAAACTGCTAGGAAGATTGAATAAGATAACAAATGATAACTTAAATTGTTCCTAATGCATAGAACTTACAGTGAGACCTGATAGTTGTATCTGGAAAGGCCAGCACTGTTAGGATGGCAAATTTGCCCACAGTTAGCTATCAGTGGTTCTCAAACTTGAGTTTAGCATGCATGGGAATCAGCTGGGGTGCTTATTCTCTGCTTCCATATCCAGAGGAGTTTCTTGTGATAGTCTATAATTTGTACTTTAATAAGCCTTTCAGAGTACATGGTTTAGGGATTATGGTTTGCTGAATTCAATTGGGTGCTGCTTGTGAGGTGTGTGTGTGTGTGTGTGTGTGTGTGTGTGTGTGTGGCCATGGTTTGCCCTATTAGCTATGATTGTGTTTGCTTTTGCAGCCAGTAACTGGTTTGAAATTCAAGAAGTCATTTCATTGGTGAAGGAGAGTAGATGTTGGAGAAAGGGGTGGATTATGGCCCCATCAATAGGACCGAGTATGTTTTTCCTGCTAACACCTGGCACAGTCCCTGGTTGCCTGCTGCCAGGTTACAGCTATTGGGCAATCATGTACTTTCTGGCTTTCCTTTTCTGTCTCTTTCTATAGAGAGTGAGGGCCTGGTGAGGCTCCAGGCTTGAGACTGCTAGGCCCAGGCTTTGTCAGGGGCTTAGCTGAAAAATAGTTGCTTGTGGCTTGTGTCCCATGCCTCTTATTGGGGAAAAGACTGGGTCTCAGGTAGTGGAGAGGCCCAGAATTGATAAACTGAAATTGAGATCCCATGAGGTTGAGATCCCATCAATATTCCTGGAATCACTGGGGGGAGGAAGGGGTCAGAGAGAGAGACAGACAGAGACAGAGACTCACACAGAGAGAGATTTCATTTGATTTCAGAGTGAGATAAACTGAGTTTTCAGTTTTCAAACCTCAGTGGTTCTAGGCAGGGATTCCGGCTCTTATTACATCAGCACAGAGAATTCAGAAGAAACTCCTTGACCTTATGCCTCTTTCTGTATATATAGAGAGAGACCTGATGCCTCAGGATCCTGCAGTCGGGGAGAAGGGCATAGAGCTGCCCTACACCTTCCCCCAAATGAACTGAGATTGTTGGCGGGGCCTAGATTCGGAGGAAAGCCTGCCGGGTGACTTCCATCCCTAATTTTTCTCCATCTTTCTAACCCACTTTCCATTCCCAACCTGCCTAGATGGAATTATTGGGGGGGCCAGATGAGATTGTCCAGAGGGAGGAACAGGTGGGTGGGGCTAATGGCTGCTCCAGGAGGGCATCAGAGGAAAAACAAATATTTGCTCTGGATCTTGGACACATTCCTGGTATCCAAATGACATTTCCTCCTGTGAGTCTCCTAGCTCTCCTGACTATTCTTTCCCTTAAGGAGAAAAACATATGCTGGGGTCTTTGGAATAGTGGAGGCCACCAAAGCCTTCGAGATGACTAGTATGGAAGTCTTGCCTCCAAAGTTGCCACGAGGGGTGTCCAGATGGGTAGTGCTGTGGGATAGGGGTGCTTCTGTCTCTCATATATTGCCAAGCAAACTTTCAAAATGTTTGAAAATGAAGATAATCTTCATTCATAATTCATTTATTCCTTCACTGAAAGATGGGAAAACTTAGGCCCAGAGAGGGAAGTGACTTCCTCGGGCTGGTTAGTAGAAAGCTTGCAATAGGCTCCTGGCTGGTCTACCCCAGACCCTAGATGACCAAGTGCTGAGTCTTAGTCTGGAAGTTGGCCTTGAAATGAGCCCAGGCTTGTCTCCTCGCTTTGTCACTCCAGCAGCTAGCTTTTCATGCCTTTCCCAGTGCTCCAGGCAGTGAGTGCTTAAGGTAGGAAGTCACTGGGAACCAACCCTCCTTCCCCTACTTAACTATATTGAGGGATCCTGGGTGGGGAAACTAGACTACATTCCTGGTTTTTAAACCTCATCCTGGAGGCTGCCTAGCTCAGAGTCAAGGCTACAAGGGTTCCTATTGTGGCTACATTCCTTATCAGCTGTGTGACCTCCCTGTGCCTCAGTTTCCTCTTCTATGAAGTGGAATTATAATCCAGCCTCACGGAATTCTAGGATTAAATAAGATCATATATGTAAAGTGCTTAGCACAGTCTAACACAGTATGATTGTTTCAGCAAGGCTGGTCCCTCTGCCTTCCCTTTCCTGGAGACCCTTCTATCTTGGGACAGTCCTGCCCCAAGAAAGAATATAGATTGTGCTCCTCCTTTCTTGAGACCAACTACTGTGGTCTCTGCTTTGTTCAAAGCCGGAGTGTCTCCTTCGGCACCAGCTTCAGAAAAGGATTCTTCCTGGCCAGCTGCCAGGGGCTTGTTCAGCACGACGCTGCCCTCCCAGCTCCTCCTGCACCTGCCTGCTCAGCAGCAGGGAGGGAGGCTGCAGGCAACTCTTGTTCTTGGGCCTCAGCCAAACCACACAAGAGGGCTGGGCAGGGAAGCTCCTCACCCAGGAACCTGGCAGAGTGGGCTAGAAGGTGGCAGGGGCATAGTGTAGTATAGGGCTTAGAGGAGGTGGCACAAACTCCCCTCAGATCCCATTCCTGTTCCCTGCCTGATTCTCAGCCCAGGTTCTGCCTGGTTCTTTGGTAGGATAATGAACCATCCCCAGGTCTATCCCCTGTCTTCTGAGCCTAAGCTGGCCTAAACCAGCCCCTCCTCTGCTATCTAAATGGGTCATCCTTCAGTTCCTTGCCTGCCTCTCAGACAGCAGCTGCTCCACGAAAGACCAGCAAGGAATCAAGGATCTTGGTTCCAATTCCAGGTGATAGCTGTGACCAGAAATGCCCAGCTCGTACCTTCTCTTCAGCACCTGGAACAGCATCTTGGAATCTTCTTCTTCTTCTTCTTTTGTTCCTAAGAACTTTCTACAACCTTCTAAATATATGTTATTCCTGATCTGAGTTCCTGGGAGGGAGACAGTGTTTACCAATTGAACCGCAGCATTATGTCCCCAGAGTATTGGTGAAGGAGCAGGCATGTTTATATATCTGTAAGTGGAATAGGGCGCTATCCAGCCTGGCCCATGGCAAGATGTGGGCCATTCCCTTCTTAGAATGGGAGGCAGAGCTGGCCTCCTCCAAGGAAGTTGTGTCTTCTGGTACTTCTCCAGACAAGCCTCCATCTTGGATCCTGATTTTGGCTTGACCCACTGAGGAACTTTGGAAAAGGCAGTGCAGCCTTCTGAACTTCACTGTTTCTGTTTGCAAAACTGGATAAGAAATTTGCCCTGCTGCCATTCTAACGTGTGGGGCTGCAGGGGCAAGAAAAGCTCTGGGATGAGATCAGCAGGCATGATGCTCAGGCAGGCTAACATGGCCATAGTAGGGAGGCCTGCAGCAGTGCTGGGTCAGCTCCTTCCTGGCCTAGTAACGGATGGCCCCTTTCCAAAGCTCAGCTCGAGTGCTAGAATGTGGAAGGAGCTTAGAGATCCATCCAGATGTGCATACTCATGACCAGCTCCCATGACCTGGAATGCCCTTACTGTCCCTCTCTAGCCCACCTAGCTTGGCCTAGCAAACCTCACCTGTTCCTCAAGATCTAAAACAGTTTTCTCCAGAGGTGGTTTTCCCTGCTCCTCCAGGCAAAAGAAAGCACCCTCAGTGCTCCTGGAGCCCCTTGGCAGGCAGGGACCTCAGCTGCCGCATTCATCACACTGGACCGGAGTTGATTTAATTGCCAATCCTCCCACCAGACTGGGGACCTTGACACAGGGACTGTCTAATTTTTTTAAGGGGGGAACTGTCTAATTTTTGTCTGAATCCCCAACACCTAGTACAATATATCAGGCACATAGTAGGCATCCAGCAGCTATTTAGAGAATTAATCCTTTCATTTTTTTTATGTGACATGGACATTAAAACTAGCCAGACCAGTTAACCAGATCATCCAAGTGACTTGCCTTGAGTTGCATAGCTTAATGGGGCAAATAAGAATTAGACACCCAGGCTCTTGAAGCCCGCTCGCTGGTCAGACGTTCACGTTCATGTTGTCATTACTGGCCTTGGTTTTTCTTACCCCTCTGAGTATGGTGGCCATATATTATATTATCTAAACTTGGGCGTGTTGGAGAGTAAAAGGGCAATACTAAGAGTTATACCAGGGTTGGGCACCGGGGCGCATGCCTGTAATCCCAGCTGCTCCGGAGGCTGAGACAGGAGGATCACGAGTTCAAAGCCAGCCTCAGCAATGACGAGGTGCTAAGCAACTCAGGGAGACCCTGTCTCTAAATAAAATACAAAATAGGGCTGGGGATGTGGCTCAGTGGTCGAGTGCCCCTCAGTTCAATCCCCAGTATCTCTACCCGCCCCCCCCACCGCAAAAAAAAATAAAAAAACAATTATACCAGGGTAAACCAGGACTGTCTTGGGGCATGTAGCCTTCCTACCTGTGGGTGATCCAGTTAACAGCTTGTTCCTTGTGTTAGTCAGCTTGTTTTTATTCTAGAACATAATTGGCCAACTATCTTGCAGATGAGAACAAAGGTTCTTAAAAATTAGTTCTCGTAACTGAGATTGACTCCACCTAGGCCTGAGAAGAAGGGGAGAAAATCTTACCTGGACACTGGTCCCATCAGTCAAAGATCAGTCTGGTGACTTAACCAATAAATATTTATTATGATTTGGGTTCACTAGTAAATAATTGTTGAATGCTTTCTGTATGCTGAACTCTGTCTAGGCTTGAGCTGGTGCTGTATCTAATTTATTCTGACAGGCTGACCAGCAGATAGCTAGAGACCTCTCCTGTGGGGAACTGGGCGGTGACATATCCCTCTTCTTGTGTATGTTACTTGCTTGGGGACTGACGGAGGTCTACAGACATATTTATTTCCTTCTTAAGTGCCAACCAAGCTGTGATCTTCTGGAACCTGATGAGGATAACTGGAAGGTCCTCAACCTACTCTCTGAGGCCAGAGCCTGAGTTTGGAAGAGGGTGGAACTGTTCATTGAAGATTAAAAAATTTGGCTTAAAGGGCTGGAGGTATGGCTCAGTGATAGGCACTTGGCTAGCATGGGTTCAATTCCCAGCACCAGCCAAAAAAAAAAAAAATTCTGGCCAGGATGCAGTGGTACACACCTGTAATCCCAGCAGCTTGGGAGGCTGAGGCAGGAGAATTGCAAATCAGATCCAGTTTCAGCAATTTAGGAGGCCCTAAGCAACTCAGAGAGACCCTATTTCAAAATAAAATATTTAAAAAGGGCTGGGGATGTGGCTCAGTGGTTAAGTGCCCCTGTGTTCAATCCCCGGTACAAACAAACAAACAAATTCTGATTTAGAACTCCAAGCTTCCAGAGCTGAAAGAGATGAATCACAGTGTTCTACTGTGTACCCTCTAGTCATACAGAAACTCCTTCTAGTATCCCAAATTCCCTTTCTTTTTAGAACCTCACTTCTTTTAAGCCTTGTTATCTTAGAGCTCTGCCCCTAAGCCAAGGATGGTTTATCACTCTCTTCTATACGTTTGTATATATACATGATTGAACGTCTCAAATGGGCGTAGTCTTTGCATCTTAAGCTCTCAAATATTTTCACCTAGATAGTGATTTGTGTCTAGATGTGGTTGTTTTTACTATCTATTTATATATTTTCGTGGGCTTCTTTTTCTGAAGAGTTCGCTGCACTTTACCCATTAACTGATTTTAGAGACAAAGACTTAGAAACCAACTAGCCTGTAAAATCTTTCCTGAAGGGAGAGAAAAGGGGTGTGGAAAGAGAGGTGTGTAGGAATAATGTTCTGGGTCAAATTCAGGAGAGGTGCCTCCTATCCCCAAACCCCTGCCTAATTTCCAAGTCCAGGGATTTTTCTGTTAGTTCACTGGGAAGAGATTGAGGGGGTTGGAGCAGAGGGGGGCAGCCCTACCCCTGCAGCTGCAGCTGCAGCGTGGGCCTCTCTAGCATCTTGGGGAGGAGGCTCCATGGTGACCATCCATCCCGCCTGCCATTGTCCTCCCTGCCGTGCTCAGGGAGGGCCCTCAAGCTGGGCCTCCTCTCTTTCACTGATGCAGCTTCAGGGGAGGAGCAGGGCGGAGGGCACGCCATCCCTGGCCCGTTGCTGGGGTGACCGGGCCATGGGCTTTGTGAGCAGCTCCTCTTACTGGATTAGGGCCGTTCCGCATTCTTGTCCGATGGAGGGGACATAGGCAGACAGGGCCCACTGTCCCTGCGAGCAGAAGCCATTGTCTGCCACCAAAGCCTGTGAAAGGGTGGATTAGAGGCCCCTCCCCTCCAGCAAGGGTTTCCTTTTCTCTGTCCCCTTTTGAATCTTGAGAAGAGGCAAACCCTTCTGGGAAATTGAATGAGGAGCTGTTTACCTCAGTCTGCGCCTTCAGATCTCTCCTAACCTGCCTATCTCCCATGAAGAGGAAGTCTAGTATTTACCGTTTGTGTCCCTGGACAGGACTTGCCAGGAACTGACGGCCCTGGACACCCCACCCCACCAGCCCCAGCTGGAGCCTCAGAGGGCCCTGTGGCATCTGGCCAGTTCATTTCAAAGAATCAGATTGGGAAAACCCCCAGACAGCTAAATTCTACCTGTTAATCTCAGAAAACCAAGGCTCTGAAAGGGAATGGGACCTTCCCACAGGGACAGAGACAGAACCTGGAGAACCTCAGGTCACCTGGATCTCTAGGCAGTATCTCTCATATATACCATGTGCTCCCAGCCAGCTTTCCAGTCAGTCACAATGGCCAGGGGCGCATTGTCCAGGAACCTGTGCTACCGGGATGGTGCAGAGGGAGACACTGACTCTCTCCGTCTCTAAGAGCTGTGTTCCAGCTGCATCTTGGAAACTTTCTCCATTTCTTCTCACCTCCACACACTCTTCCTGAACCACCACACATCAGCCACAGGAGTAAACCCTTATATGCTGTTTTTCACCTTTATGGACCAAGATAGAAGTCCTGAAGGACTTTGGTTGTTTATTTACTTGTTGCTAGGGAAGGGATGTTCCTTACCTAAAGAGACTGGTGTTTGGAGGGGTTTTTTTTTTCATAGTTTTTTTTTATGGTGGTAAAATATACATAATATAAAATTTGCCATTTTTTACCATTTATTTTATTTATTTTTTAGTACTGGGATTGAACCCAGGGGCACTTACCCACTGAGCCACATCCCCAGCCCTTTTTTATTTTTTATTTTGAGACAGGGTCTTGCTAATTTGCTTAGGATCACCCCAAGTTGCTGAGGCTAGCCTTGAACTTACGATCCTCTCCCTCAGCCTCCTGAGTGGCTGGGATTACAGGTGTGCGCCACTCCACCCAGCTTTCCATTTTAAATGTATGATTCAATGGCATATTAAGTACATCCACAATATTATAAATCATCACCACTATCCATCTCTAAAACTTCTTCATCATCCCAAACGGAAGCTCTGTACCCATTAAATAATAATTCCCCATTCTACCTTCCACCCCCGTGTCCCTGGCAACCTCTGGTCTACTTTCTGTCTTTACACATTTGCCTACTTGGAGCACCTTGCAAATCATACGCTACTCCCCTGTGACTGACTTACTTTACTTAGTATAATATTTTCAAGGTTCAGCCATGCTATGGCATGTGTTATAATTTCATTCCTTTTTATAGCTGAATAGTATTCATTATATATACCCCCATTTTGTTTATCCATTCATCTCTTGATGGACATTTGAGTTGTTTCTACCTTTGGCTATAAACTGGTTGTTTATAGCAAGTTAAAGTTAAAGTTAATGTTCTAACCCGAGTTTGCACTGGTTAGTGACTGTCTGACTTTGAGCAAGTCATTTAGCCTCTCTGGGCTCCAGTTTCCTCCTCAGTAAGTAGGGATGACAATACTCTCTGAACCTATTTTCCAGGGTAGTTGTGGGGGTCAATTTGTTTTCTAATCTGATGAATAATTGTTCAGTGCTTTCTGTGTGCAAGCACAGTTCTTAGCATCAAGGACCCAATGGTGAGCAAGAGTCCCCACCCTGGTTCAGTATGGTGAATTTGCTCTGTAAATCATAAAGCGCCAGCCTTAAGGATGCAGGTTTTGACCTTCCTTGTTCACTTGTAGACTGAATAAGGAGACCATTGGTCCATGCTCCTTCCTGCTGCATGGACCTGCATCTGCCTCCACCAGACCCACATGAGAACTTTTCTAGAGAAGGTACCATCCAGCCAGGCACAGTGGTGCACATCTGTAATCCCAGTGGCTCAGGAGGCTGAGGCAGGAGGATTGCAAGTTCAAAGCCAGCCTTAGCAAAAGCGAGGCTCTAAGCAACTCAGTGAGACCCTGTCTCTAAATAAAATACAAAATAGGGCTGGGAACATGGCTCAGTGGTTGAGTGCCCCTAAGTTCAGTCCTTGGTATCCCCCTCAAAAAAGAGAAGGTACTTTCCAGTCTATCTGCCACCTACCCTGCTCCAGGGTGGTGTGGCTTCCCTTGGTATACCCTGGGGCAGACCCCCAGGGCCACTGGAGCATCCTCAGGGATGCTTCTACCTGCCAGACCTTTCTCCTCAATCTTCTGCATTCACTGTTCCCAGGTGGCCATCAAGTCAATCCGGAAAGACAGAATCAAAGATGAGCAAGATCTGATGCACATACGGCGGGAGATTGAGATCATGTCATCACTCAACCACCCCCACATCATCGCCATCCATGAAGGTACAGTGCAGGGCACTGAGAGCTGGGAGTCGGGGTGTGTGTGTGTCTGTGTGTAGGAGGAGTCCGAACTGATGATACAAACAAATAAAAATGGCATGGGCTTTTGAGCTAGGCAAAAGCTGGATTTGAAACCCAGCTGTATGATTAGGGTAACTCATTCAGTCTGGTCTCTGGGTCTCAGTTCCTCACTATAAGATGGGCTATTCCCATCCATGTTGTAGGTGCAAAGATCCAACTGGATAATGTTAGCAAGTGCTCTGCTCAGGAGAGGTACTCAAGGAATTGCAGGTTTTTCGTTGTTGCTGTTAGCTTCTCTTTGCTTGAACACTACCTTCCCAGCCCAGCCAGATCCTTAGCAGTCCGGGGGAGGCTGAAACATACCTAGACCTGCACCTGTCCCAGGAGCGTGGGTGCTGTTCTTCAAGCGTCTCAGGAGCCAGGCCTCCTAGAGTCCGACCTGTGCTGAATCACTCCTGCCACGGGGCTGGCTCCTACCTCTCCTTGTCTCTCGCAGCCCCCTCTTCTCTGACATCAGTGCTGCCCTCCTCCCGGTGACCCAGACAACAAAGTGACCAAGAGAAGGTGATGAGGGAAAGAGGGGGAGCACCCTCCCACACACACCTGTCTGCTTTGAGCCTTTATGTAACATCAGTTAGATGGGAAACCAGGGGTAACAGCAGCAGCAGGTGGGAGGAAAAGGAGCCCAAGTTCCGCCCTCTGTCTGAAGATTCCTGGTGGGAAAAAAATAGAGCTAAGTCTCCATTCTCAGGCTCATAGGAAGACATGGCCCTGTGGCCTGAGCCTGTTCCATGAAGAATCCAGGCAAGTGGTAGAGAGGGCTAATTGTATCTCTGTGTACTTCCCTAAGGGAAGAGTGGGCAGACGACAAAGCATTGGTTAAGCTAGGCTGAGCTTGGTAATTGGGCAAGGTGAGTGTGAGTGAGTGTGTGTGTGTGTGTGTGTATGCACGTGCACATGAGCACGCATGCATGCGTCTTCTCCCCAGTATCCATATCTCCAACGGGATCTACTGAGCTCTGAAGCTCAGGATGTGGCTTTTCCTGCATCTGCAGATGCAGCAGACACAGAGCCATCACAGTTGCTATGTGTCAGAAGGGCTCCTCCAGATTCCAATTCATCCCTACCCAAGCTACAGGCTTCATGGTTGGAAGGAAGCTCCAGTTTGGGAACCTGACCTCTAACCTAGCTACTAGGTTAAGTGCCTTTGGCTGGCTTTTTTTTGGATCAGAAATTGAACCCTGGGGCACTTAACCACTGAGCCATATCTGCAGCCCTTTTTATTTTGTATTTTGAGATAGGGCCTTGCTAAGTTGCTGAGGCTGGCTTTGAACTCGTGATCCTCCTGCCTCAGCCTTTCGAGCCACTAGCATTATAGGCATATACCATCATACCCATCTTCTGGCTGGCTCTATTTTTTTTTTGGTACTGGAGATTGAACTTAGGGACACTCGACCACTGAGCCACATCCCCAGCCCTATTTTGTGTTTTATGTAGAGACTGGGTCTCACTGAGTTGCTTAGCGCCTCACTGAGGCTGGCTTTGAACTCGCGATTCTCCTGTCTCAGCCTCCCAATGTGCAGGGATTACAGGCTTGCACCACTGCACCCGGCTCTGGCTGGCTCTTGATCTCCAATTTCATGGCACAAAGGTTGCACCCCTACAAAGATATGGAGAACCACAGGAATACAGCCTCAGCCAGGTACCTTCCAGGAGGCTGAGCCACCATGTTCCCCCAAGAAAAAGCAGTCCTCCTGGCCTTGTACCCAATTGCCTGGAACCTGGGACTCCTCTTAGGAGAAGCCTCTTCCCTCAGCTCCTTCTCAGAGGCTAGACAGCAATAACAGCTCTGGGGCTGGCCAAGCAAGCCACACTTGCCAAACTCATAATACCCATTTGACACAAAAGATGCAATGTCAACCATGTGTGATGGTACTTGTATGAAATCCAGCTACTCAGGAGGCTGAGGCAAGAGATCCACAAGTTTGAAGCCAACCTCAGCAACCTAGTGAGACCCTGACTCAAACTAAAAAAATGAAAAAAACTGGGGCTATGGCACAGTGATAGATAGCCTCAGGGTTCAGTCACCTGTACCAAAAATAAAGATGCCAAGACAAGGCCTAAGAGCTGGCAAGATGATTCCTGCTATATATACATGGAGATGGGCCAGCTAGGGTAGGCTGGCTGCCAGGAAAGCAGCCAGCCAATTAATTACCACATATTTATTGATTGCTTCTCTATATGAGGCATTATGCCTGAAAGCCTGGCCTTAATACTCTGGATGAGAAGTCAAAGGTGGTGGGAGTGATAATTGTCTTCACTCTCCACCATATTGTATAGTTTTATATGCTTTTATCCCTCTTCTGATCCTCAAGGCATTATTATTGGCATTATTTTTCAAATTTATGCATGAGGGACTGGTGATGTAGCTCAGTGGTAGAGCACTTGCCTTGCATGCACAAGGTCCTGAGTTTAATCCCCAGCACTGCAAAATAAAAAATAAAAATTATGCATGAGGACACTGAGTATAAATATAAGAGTAGGTACCCTTTCTGCAGCACGTGCTTGTGTGTTAGACCCTCTGCCAGCTGGCTCAGTCAGACTTGGAGCAGTCAGTGATGTTTATGTTTCTCAGTCCTGTGAGATTGCCATTATTATCCCACTTTTCAGTTAGGAAACTGAGGTACAATGATTGGTTGACTTGTCCAAGATCACCCAACCAACCTGCATTTTTACTAAAGTATCCAGAAGAGCTTTGACCAAAGTTACAAGGTAGAAGATGTCAGATTCTGAGCCAATGAACTTGGCCTTTCATTCTCATCCAGCTCTATCTTCCTGGGGGCTTGTAGGGTAGTTTTCAGAATCCTCAAAAGGCTGAACTTAGGGCTGGCCTCTCCCCATCCGCACTTGTTGGATCAGGAAGATGCTGAGTGCTTCAAAGGCCTTTCCCTGCCCTTGCCTACAGCCCTGGGCCCCCATCAGCAGACACCCTAGAAGAAGGTTCCGTCTGGTACGGGGACAGGGAGGGATTGTGGCCCCTGGTGGGAAGCAGTGCACTCTGGGAGGGCCTGACATCCCTGCCTTGCTCTGCCAGTGTTTGAGAACAGCAGCAAGATCGTGATTGTCATGGAATATGCCAGCCGGGGCGACCTGTATGACTACATTAGCGAGCGGCAGCGGCTGAGCGAGCGGGACGCCAGGCATTTCTTCCGGCAGATTGTGTCCGCCGTGCACTACTGCCACCAGGTGAGCTCTCCCCTGCCCTGGCCATGCCCCAAGGAGTTGGTCCCCAGGGCTCTGGATCTGGATGGACCAGAAAGATTCCATGGCATGTCCAGGATCGCATAAGTTAAACAGCATGGATTCTGGACTCTCAGATGAGGAAATATTAGTGTCTGGCTTTGAGTCTCTTGGTCAGGGATCGATGGAAGAGTGTGGTTTCTTGCACCATATGCCAATAAAAATGAGCACCCAGCATACCCGTGCTTGGCTTCCTTCGTGTTTACTGCACATTTCAGATTAGGACCCCGGTCCCTTTCCCTTCCCTGGTAACCTTGCCCTGACTCAGCTCCTTCCTCTTTCAGAATGGGATTGTCCACCGGGATCTTAAGCTAGAGAACATCCTGTTAGATGCCAATGGAAATATCAAGGTGAGCCTCACTTCTTGTTTCTAGAAGCTTCCACACTCCACCCTAATGTTTCTGCCCTGTCTCCAGCCAAGTTGCTCTAAGCTCTGAGTGGGTTACTAAGGGAGTAGAGCGAAGCTCAGACTTCTCTGTTTTTACATAGACACCTCAGCCATCATCCATTCCAACACCTCTATATATGGATGGGGACCTGAGGCCTCAAGATGAGGGATGACTTCCAGACCCAGTGTTCTTTAGATGTCACAAAGCTGACAGGAGTCTAAATCTAGGATCAGCTTACTCTCAACCCTGGGGCCAGTAGGGCCAGGGCTATGGCTGTGTCCTCCTACCTTTGTGGATACACGCACAATTCAACCTGCTGCAATTAGATAGCTCTTTGGAACCTTTCCGCATCAACCAAGCACCTCAGTGCCAACTTCCTGTTTCCAGCAGCTGCTGGATTCCTATGCCAAAGTAGTTAAATTTCGGTGAGTCAGGAGAAGTTCATATTAATGGGATAAACTCAGATGTCAGGACTGGAAGGGGAGATGGTAAATGCTGGCTGGGGCAGGGAGACCAGCCCTATAGGCTCCAGGGAGAGTGACCTTCCTTAGTACCTCCTGACCCAGGGCTTAGTCTCCTCCAGTAGTTTCTGACCTCTGCCCTGAAGTGCCCTGGTGCTGAGTTCATGCCCTGTACCAGCCAATTCCCGGAGAAGGTGGGGCTTTCTTTGATGCTGACCAGAGGGAGGGAAGCCAAAGGCAGTAAATTCACATAATCTGGACAGGCACGTACTTTCCTATCTATACCAATCATATGCCTCGTTATAGGCTTCACTTGGGAACTGTTTGATAAGAGGCCAATAAAACCATAAACAAAGGAGCCAGGGTTTCATAAACAGCCCCTCTCCACCCTGGGCACACCTGACCCTCTGGTAGGGTGAAGAAGTAGGGAACAGCAGGACATGGATCTCTGCCTCTAACTGAGGTTACCTGGGAGAGGGTCTCTAGAGAGTGAGAGGATGGGGTTGGGCCCTCTCCAGCCTCAGGGTTGGATGGCTCAGGGAGTCTTATGAGAAGATTCTTTCTCCTGGAATAATACCATAGCCCTGATCTTTGCTGTATTCTCACCATTGACCTTTAGCTGTCTGAGCTGACCCCAGGTTCTTGCCCAGGTGTGGGCAGAGAGACCAGCCCTTGACTGGGAAGGGCAACTCAGGTCTTGCATGATTAAATGGTAAGGGACTTTGCTTGCCTCAGAGAGCTGTTTAATGGTGTGAAAAGCTGAGCCTCCCTCTCCATGTGGCTGACCCTCCTCATAGTAAGTGCTCATTGAGCATCACAACATCACTTGTGCTAGGAGCCACAGGTAGAGACAAGGAGTTCAGCATGGGGGTCTACTATCTGGCTTAGTGGGAGAACTAATGAACAGGGGTTTCAGAGAGCCATTGGAAACTGAAGGGCTTCATAGGAGTAGATCCCAAGGCATGGAAACCTTCCCAGGAGAGGTGTCTAGAATCAGGAGGATGCACAGGCAGGAGAGGGCAGCCCTGGCATGGAACACAGCAGAAGCAAAGCCACTTGGAGAGCACTGCGTGTCCTGGATCCCCCACATACCTCTGCCTAGGTGCTCCTTATGGACACAGATCCTCAGGGCCTGAGCCATGTTGACTGTGCCCAGTGTGAGGCAAGAGTCAGGGGACCCTTTCCTTCTGCTGGGGCTTGCCATTTCCTCAAGGCCTGGAGAGGCACCAGCTGAGAGCTGCAGAGCAACCTAGGCCTTGGCATGACCCATGTCCAATGTTTGACCTAATTCTGCAGATCGCTGACTTTGGCCTGTCCAACCTCTACCACCAAGGCAAGTTCCTGCAGACATTCTGTGGGAGCCCCCTCTATGCTTCACCTGAGATCGTCAATGGGAAGCCCTACACAGGCCCAGAGGTAAGTGGCTCCTCCTTTACACTGACTTTAGATCCTGTGGGATAGATGAGCTAGTGTTCTAGTTATTTCCTTTTTCAGAGCACAAAACTTCTAGATGTTCTAGTTTGCTCCATTACCTTCTTCATTTCTGTTACTTTGTTACCTTCCGGCCGCCAGTCCAGCCTCCCTGGAGTGACCTGGTATCCCTCAAGGCTGCTCCACCCTGACCCAGAAAGGATGGTCTAGCCACTGCTCCCAGGAGTGGTGATTGACACCACTCTCCCCGTGAGCCTCAGTGTCTTTGCAGTGTCCTCCCAATCCCCCCAGGTCCAAGAGAGGTCATCCTTGGATGCACTGGCCTCCCAAGTTCTCTAGCATGTACCCTTTTCCTTTCTGGTACTGATAATGAGGCTCGTGGTCCCTCTGGCCAGTGGCATGACTGCATCCTTGCTGATTTCCCCCTCTCTCAGGTGGACAGCTGGTCCCTGGGTGTCCTCCTCTACATCCTGGTGCATGGCACTATGCCCTTCGACGGGCAGGATCACAAGACGCTGGTGAAGCAGATCAGCAACGGGGCCTACCGGGAGCCACCCCAGCCCTCTGGTAAGTGAGAGCTATAGGTGTTCCAATCCAGGCCCAGGTGTGTATCACCCAGTCCTGACGCAGGGATTAAACATTGGCACTAATGTAAAGAGAGCGAGCATCCATCATGACCCATGGTAGATTCGGGTGACCTGCACTGTCTCTGCAGTGTCCGAGGCCTCTGAGGAAGGAAGGGGTAGTTTTCTCTTCCTTGTAGCTTGCTTGATCATACTTGAGAAGTACTTCCTCAGGTCCAACTTAGATCCTCTTTGTTACAGTTGTCTCATATCCTGTTGCTTTGGTCCTCATCTTCAGAAATCTGTCCTTTTACATAGAGTATAGAAGGCAGGAAGAAGTGTCTGAGAGCCCTAGTTTACCTTGAACACAGTCCTTAAGCTCAGACACTTGAATTTCAGTGGAAAGAAGAAAAACACACACTAACACAAACAAGGGCTACTGAGGGGTCATGGGGGAAGAAAGGTAACTGGCAGAGCCCATCCAGGGAAGCTGTCCTAGGGAGCATCATGGCCCAGTGTGTATATGGGGCCCTCAGTGGGAATGTGCATATCTGACTCAGAAGAGAGCCATGTCTGAGTGTCAGTGGGGACAAGCAGGGGGGAGCTGTGGGTTGCCCATCTCACAGCTGCCAAACCGAAGCCTCCTGTCTTTTGTTTCCCAGATGCCTGTGGCCTGATCCGGTGGCTATTAATGGTGAACCCTCTCCGCCGGGCCACCCTGGAGGATGTGGCCAGTCATTGGTGGGTCAACTGGGGCTATGCCACCCGTGTAGGGGAGCAGGAGGCTCTGCGCGAGGGTGGGCCCCCCAGCAGCGACTCTGCTCGGGCTTCCATGGCTGATTGGCTCCGACGATCCTCTCGCCCCTTCCTGGAGAATGGGGCCAAAGTGTGCAGCTTCTTCAAGCAGCATGTGCCTGGTGGCAGCGCCACGTCAGGCCTGGAGCGCCAGCATTCACTCAAGAAGTCCCGCAAGGAGAATGACATGGCCCAGTCTCTCCAGGGTGACCCTGCTGATGACACTTCCCCTCGCCCTGGCAAGAGCAACCTCAAGCTGCCAAAGGGCATTCTCAAGAAGAAAGTGTCAGCCTCAGAGGGGGCCAAGGAAGACCCTCAGGAGATCAGCCCAGTGGTGGAAGGCCCAGGACATGTGGCGCCCCTGCTTCCCAGGAGGGGCATCCTCAAGAAGCCTCGGCAGCGTGAGTCCGGCTACTATTCCTCTCCGGAGCCCAGTGAGTCTGGAGAGCTCTTGGATGCAGGTGATGTGTTCATGAGTGGGGACCCTGTGGAACAGAAGTCCCCTGAAGCCTCAGGGCTGCTCCTCCATCGCAAGGGCATCCTCAAACTCAATGGCAAGTTCTCCCGCACGGCCTTGGAGCTTAAGGCCCCCACTGCCTTTGGCTCCCTGGATGAACTGGCCTCTCCTCCACCCCCAGCCCGGGCCAGCCGCCCCTTGGGGGCTGTGAGTAAAGACAGCATCCTGTCCTCCGAGTCTTTTGACCAGCTGGACCTGCCCGAACGACTCCCCGAGGCCCCGCTGCGGGGCTGTGTGTCTGTGGACAACCTCATGGGACTAGAGGAGCCCCCCTCAGAGGGCCCTGGGCTGAGGCGCTGGCGGCAGGACCCCCTGGGTGATAGCTGCTTTTCCCTGTCAGATTGCCAGGAGGTGACACAGACCTACCGACAATCACTGGGGGTCTGCTCAAAGCTCAGCTGAGGGTCAGTGTGCATTGCCCCAGCCCGGGCAGGCTCTAAGATACAGTTGGCTGCACCCTGAGCCAGGAGCACCTTCTCCCCTGCCTTCCAGGGCAGGCACCCCATCTCAGAAGACTGAGATGGTTTGCGTATTAAAGCCTTGGGGAGGGCTGGATGGGAGAAGTGGGCACAGGAAATACATCAAGAGTTCAATGTCTTCTGCCCCGTCGAACCTGGAAGATAATGGCAGGGGAAGAGTAGAGAAGTAGGGGCCGTGGGAAGGGCCGTGTCAGAGTCCAGGTTGCCTATGTTTTGTACACATGATGGGGCTGCAGAGACCTGGAAAGAGTCCTTCAACAGCTTCTGGCCTCTTTGTTGCCATGAGGAAGCTTGAGATGTGGTGCCTTTCTCCTGCCAAGGTGGGGATGGACCATCCTCACATAAGTTTGTATCCCCACCAACTACTGGGGCTAGAATGTGGCACCCCTAAAGTACCTGGGGCATCCTGGGAGTGATCTGGAATAACCCTCCTTTACTTATCTGGGAGTAAGAGAACACAGCTTCTGTTTCCTAAAAGGTTCCTCAAAGGTTCTCTTCCCTTTTCCATCCTCCAAACCTGGCCTGAGCCTCCTGGAGTCGCTGCTATGAATCTTAAAGACTTGAAAAGGCTCAGGTCACTGCTTGATGTCATCTCAAGGGGCCCAGACTCCTTTGGACCCCACCTGGGACCTCACAGACTGGAACTTCTGCCTCCAAGCTGCTCCGGAAGTCTAGATCATGGATGCATCTGTTTCTCTGGACTTTCTCGGGACCCTAGAATATCCTTATTTATTTTTCTGTTCTCAACTCTGTGTTTTTTTAAAAAAAGTGAATTCTGCTGTTTTCCATAATGTGAATGCCATGTCCTGGGGAAATCCACCATACCATCTGAATTTCCAGTACAGAAAGGTGTGTTTGCAGTGATGCCTCACAGATCAGGGGAGGGGGGACCTTGATACACCCACATGTTCTGTTGCGTTGCACTGTCTGGAGATGAGTCCCTTCACTCCACACCCCATGCTGTCTCCTCTCATCTGTGGCCAGAAAAAAACACTCCATTAAAACCAGGATGGTGATTGGAAAACAGTCTCTGTTGTTCTCTTTGAAGATGTGGGGCTGGGGGCTGGAGTTGTGGCTCAGTGGTAGAGCACTTGCCTAGCATGTGTGAGGCACTGCGTTCTATTCTCAGCACCACATATAAATAAGTAAATAAAAGAAAGATCCATCAACATCTTTAAAAAAAAAAAAAGATGTGGGGGTGGGGCACAGTTCCCTCCCTGGGCTACTAGGGGTGGGACATAGAGAAACTGCTTGATCCAAACAGAACCAAAGGGCTGTGGGTGTGACTCAGTAGCTAGGTACTTCCCTAGCATGCACACTAGATCCTCAGCACCACAAAATAATAATAATAATAATAACACAACAAAATGAATAACTTCCAAGCTCTAAGCTTCCCGAATCTCTGCATGTGCATCAGCAGCTCTCGCCTGACCCTATAAACACTGAGTGGGAAAGCCCTGGGCTGGAGCTCCCAGCTTGCTCTTCCCACCTGTGGTTCTAAAGGAAGAACTGGTCTGCAGATTGCCCAGCCCTGCCCCCACCCTCCTCTCCCCCTTCTCCCGCCCCTCTCCATCTGCTTGACACCCTGCCCCCTGCTGCTTCAAGGCACCACCACACTCTTTATTTTCTCCTTCCAAAGAAATCCCCTTTCCTCCAGTGCTGGGCAGCTTCTCCTCCCTCCGCCCCCACTCCAGACTCCTGGAGGAAGTAAAGAATGCCTGGAATGTCCACCCCCCAAAGGCCAGCCCCCCCCCCACCCCCTGCAGAGCATTCCCTGCACGCCTGCTCCATTGAGAAACTCCCGGGCTCCAAGAACCGGGGATGAAAGGGAGAATGAGGACAAAGGGCAGGCTGGCCACTGGCTGGCTCCAGCTCTAAGCAGGCCCCCTTTCCAGCCCTGACCTGCTTGGGTATTACAGCCCCCAAATATCCCCAGTTCTGGCCAGCTGCAGCTCCTGAGCCACTCACACCTGTCCCTGCCTGGAGAATCTTAGAGCTTCATTCTCAGTACCTGGAGGGCTGGAAAAGTCACTGAGTCTGGGAAAGAGATAGGGCAGGCAAGGCAACTGTGGGGTCAAGACCCAAACAAGAAATTGCTTAGGTGACAGCTGGGGTATTTAGGTGTGAAATCTCTACAGGACCATCCTATTGAGTGCCCGAACTCTGGGCTAGGCTCTGGGTAAACACTGGAAAAATACAGGGGTAGATCTTTCCCCTGAAGTGCAGCGTTCTGCTGTGGCCATAGCAGCGTGCGGTTAATTTATTCCATTCGTCTCAAGTTGTGCTGTGTGCTAACCTCTGTGGAAGGAAGTAACTGCTGCCTCGATGGTGCGACACATAAGACCTTAGCCTGGCGGCGGCTGCAGGCTAAAAAACAAGACAGCACAAATAGGTTAAACTCACTGAGGAACTGTTCAGATTACATGGAAGTGGAATTTGGTTGAGAGAAAGAAGAATTGTATCTTGGGTGATGGTAAGGGCTTACCGTTTATTAAATGCTTAACATGTCAGGCATGTTATCTGTGTCCCCTCATTTCATGTTCGCATAGCCTTGTAACAGCCTTCTCAGTGTGGTGCAATTTTTATCATTCTCATTTTACGGAAGAAATGGAGACTTAAAAGCATTCAATAATTTGCCTAGCAAGCAAGTGGGAAAACCAGATCTCAAGCTCAGGTCTGTGGGATGCCAAGTCTTGGTGGGTAGGGAGACTAATCTGAACTGGACTAGATTTGGAGTAAATTGAATTGAGTAAAAGAAGAGAAGTGAATAGAACTGCAAATATTTATTGAGCATCTATTACGTGACAAGTTATTTGCCAGGAATAAGCAATGTAGCAATTCCCTCTACTGGAAACGCCCTCCCCTAGTCTCCACAAGCTCAGAGAAGGAGCTAGGCAAGAGTGGGGGCAAGAAGAGAGGAACTAAAGAGGGGGGACAGGAAGAAAAAGGAAGGTCACAGAGCAGGAAGGGCCTATAGTTGGTGGGGGAACCAAGATGTAGGTTGAGGGGGACAGAGGACACAGCCCTGAAGCCCTATCAGTGCTGTCTCAGCAGGTCCTGGGGGAAGTGGGAGTCCAGGGATGGAGAGGCAAGGCAAAGGTATTTGGTTCCAAGAACTTGATCTGGAGCCAGGTGCAGTGGCGCATGCCTGTAATCTCAGCACTTTGGGAGGCAGAGACAGGAGAATTAAAAAAAGAATTAAAAAAAAAAAAGCCTCAGCAATGGTGAGGCACTAAGCAACTCAGTGAGACCCTGTCTCTACATAAAACACAAAATAGGGCTGGAGATGTGGCTCAGTGGTCGGTACCCCTGAGTTCAATTCCTGGTACCAAAAATAAATAAATAAATAAAAAGAACTTGGTCTGTTTGCTTAACCTCCCGGAAGCCAGGGCCAGGGCTGCAGGGTAGGTGGGATGAGTGGGGTGGATGTGAGAGAAGCCTGCTGGCAAAGGAGAATCTGAGTGCGAAAAGAGGATCTCTCTGATCTCCACTCAGAAGAGGCCTAGATTTGGGGGCCTGGGTCCCCTCTGCACAGCCTTTCCCTCACCTGCTAGGATCCTTCATACCAAAAACATTCCAGAAAGCAGGCTCAGCTCATAATGGTGCTGGGCCCTGGGGGAGAAGGCCCGGACTACGGGAATATTTAGTGCCACATCAGTGCTTCGGGAATGTGAAAACCCCAGACAACCATGGGGGAGGGCCATGCTGGGAGATAGGAGAGGCCTGAACTTTCCCTGTTCTCAGCCCTTTCCAGAGGCAACACCAAGCTGTCCTTGAGAGGAAACCCCTCACTAGGTAGTCTCCAGGCTTCTCTGTGTGAAAAGAGTGAACTCTGGTGACATGCTAGCATGTCCTCACTATCAAGATGGCCCCTTGACTTTTCCCTCTGCCCTATCCAACCACTTGTGTTTTTAAAGCAGAAGTGGGTGGAAGGTGGGAACCACAACACAGATGATAGGGGTGGTTTTCTGGAAAAGGGAGTAAATGTATAGGCTCTGGCTTGGAGCAAAAACAATGCAGAGGCCACTGGGACTCAGGATTCTGCTTGATAAGCTATCACCTACCTAAAGTGTCCATTCATTTGTTCATTCCATAACTATTTATTTGCTGAGGGCTTGCAGCATAGTATCCAGGCTCTAGAGAGATGTTTGTGAACAAAACTGACACAAATCTCTACCTTCACTGGGCTTCCATTCCAGTGGAAGAAAATAAACAAAACAAGAAATATACTAAAGAAATAACACAGCCGGGCACGGTGGCGCATGCCTGTAATCCCAGCACTCTGGGAGGCTGAGACAGGAGAATCACGAGTTCAAAGCCAGCCTCAGCAACGGCGAGGCGCTAAGCAACTCAGTAAGACCCTGTCTCTACATAAAACACAAAATAGGGCTGGGGATGTGGCTCAGTGGTCAAATACCCTTGAGTTCAATCCCCAGTACCAAAAAAAAAAGAAAAGAAATAACGTGGTAGTGCACACCTATAATCCCAGCTTCCCAGGAGGCTGAGGCAGGAGGATGGCAAATTCAAGGCCAGCTTGGGCAACTTAGTGAGACCCTTTCTCAAAATAAAAAATGAAAAGGGGGTAAAAAAATAAAAGCTTACTGGTATAGTGCTTGCCTATTATTTATGAGCCTGGAGCTCTAATCCCCAGTACTGCAATACAAAACAAGAAAAAACAAAAAAGAAGTAAATTATATAATATATGAAAAGTCTTAGCCGGGTGTGGTGGTGCAAGCCTGTAATCCCAGCACTTAGGGAGGCTGAGACAGGAGAATTCAAAGCCAGCCTCAGCAATGGCGAGGTGCTAAGCAACTCAGTGAGACCCTGTCTCTACATACAACAGAAAATAGGGCTGGGGATGTGGCTCAGTGGTCGACTACCCCTGAATTCAATCTCCAGTACCAAAAAAAAAGTCTTAAGTGTTAGGAAAATACTAAATAGGTTGGGGCACAAGGATGAAGAGGACAGGGAATAAAATTTCTAGCTAGGTGACTTTCTGGGGGAACAGTGTGCCAGGTAGAGGAATAGCCAATGCGAAGGTCTTAAGACAGGAGCAGGTTAGGCAAGTTCTAGATCAGCCAGTGTGGCTGGAGCAGAGTAGATGAGAGAGTGGCAGAGGATGGAATCAGTAGAGGTAACAGGGTTGGGAAATATAGATTGTGTGGGTTTTTGTGAGCCATTATAGAATTATGGATTTTATTCTGAGTGAAATAGGGAGCCACTGGTAAATTTTGATCAAAGCATGTGATCTTAGATTTTATTTTTTTTAAATCTGCCCTAGCTACTTGCTGGGAATAGAGTGGAGCTCACAGTTGGAAGCAAGGGGACCTAGTAGGAGGCCAATTCTGGAACAAGGTAATGGGGCTTAGACTAGAGTCCTAGCAGTAAAGAAATTAGTAATCACATTTGGGAACATATCTTGAAAGTAGGGATCCACCAGCCTTTCCTGATAGATTGGATGTGGGTTGTGAAAGACAGAAAGCAAGCTCAGCTTCAAGCAAGAACTTGAATGATGGAGCTTGCATTTGCTGGGGAGGAGGAGGCTTGCAGGTAGAGGTGTGGGGTAACCTCTTGGGCCTTAGAGACAATGAGACCTCCCAGTGCAGATAAGTGGTATAAGGAGTCTGGAGTTTGAGAAAACATTTGGGTTAGAGATAGAGATCTGGGAGTTGTTGCCAGAAGGAGTTTCTGGTTTGGGCAGAAAATTAGACTAGTTGATCTCTGATGTCCCTTCCAGCAGTAAAGCTCCTGGGATTGCTTTGAATAAGAAAGTCTTTCTTTCCAAAGCTGATGGGTTGCTCAGGAAAGCTTGTCTGATATGGTGAAGGTGGGCAGTCCCGAGCATGTTTTACTGGGTTGAGACCTGCTTCCTCCTCCTGATTAAGCTCAAGGGGCTTTCTTTTAGGGATGGGAAGAGTAAGTTGGGAGGAAATGATCCCTCATGCAGTCTAACTTTCCTGAGACTCAGTGTCTATATCTGTACTTGAGGGGGTTATACTGACTTCTCAGAGACCCTCCAGCTCTGAAATTCTATGGTTACGTATCTTCAAAGGCATTTGCAGATTTCATAAGAACGTTAGAAATGTCACCCTTGATCCAGGGCTCTGCTGCTGATACTGGCCCCCTGCACAGGGGTCCTGAGTTGCCTTATATGGCAGAGGCCCTAGGCTGGGGGAGGCATTCCCAGTCATCTTCCTGTTTCAGAACCGGGCTTTAGATCCCTGGGGAGCTTGAGCACAGCATGCCTGGCTAGGAATCTGTATTTTCACAAGCGAGGCAAGTGATGCTGATCACACTAAAGTCGGGCAAATCATTGAAGGTGAGGGCCGTTTAACAAGCTACCGCCTCTGGAGGAATCTGACACCCACCGAAGAATGCCCTCTCACTGGGACACAGACCTTTCTCTCTGTTCTTATTCTGTCTCCTTTCCACTCTGAAACCCTCCTCTCACCAATCTCCTGGCAAAATAATTCCCTAACCTTTTCAATGGTCTCTTCCTTTCTGTCGCCAGCCTCCAGCCACCATCCTAAGCTAATCCCACCTTTTCAGTTTCTCTCTTTCCCCTTTCCAGGGGTATTTTTTAGGGCAAACTGGGGACATGAGTCATCCTAGCTGGGGGAGGGGGCTTCAAGTCCATAAATGGGCAAAAACTCAGAGTTCAGTTTCGGTTTTTAGGAAAAGGCCAATCTCTGCCCTTTGTCTTCTCCCCCAAAGGAATTCCCCTGAGAAGAGGAAGGAGTCTGGAGTTGGCTTTGACCGGATGGGATTCTAGAAATAGCTGAGCTTTTTAGGAGGCCCGTTGTCTGACTCAGCTTCCCTGATAAACAGACTCTGCTGGCCAGGATTTTCCCAGCCCCAGAGGCTAAGCCCCCGCTTCCTGGTGGAAGTGTTCGGCTATGCCTTCCCAGCTCAGGGCCCAGCCAGCACCCCTCCCCACTCCTTCTCCTGCCCTTCCTTTCCCCATGATCAGAATTCCAGAGCTCCAGGCCACACTGACCTGGGCTCTGGACTGCCAGACGCTCAGCTATTGTACAGAACTGACCACATGGCCTCCCTAAAACCAGGGTGCAATGACCTTTCAGAGTTCCCTGGTTGGATTCTGAAGGTCCCTCTGGGCCTGGCCTGCAGAGTATCAGTCTGGCAGCCCTGGCAGTCACCCATCACCATCACCTATGTTGTATCCATGGGCCAGGTCTCTGCTAAGTAGCAGCGTCATACTGGGCAACAGGCCAGCCGCTGCTAGGTATCCCCTCTGCTAAAGGACTCCGGCTTGCTCTTCTTCCCAGCTTTATGTCCAGTCCTCCATGAATGGAAAAGCCATTGGAGAGTGAGGTGGCAGCTGAGGAGAGCTGGCTGGCCCTCTACAGGGCCTCACATGGTGGCTGGGCTCACCTTGACACCTGTTCTCCATTAAGAGTGTAAGCCTTAGCCGGGCGCAAGCCTGTAATCCCAGCACTTTGGGAGGCTGAGACAGGATAATCGTGAGTTCAAAGCCAGCCTCAGCAATGGCGAGGTGCTAAGCAACTCAGTGAGACCCCATCTCTACCCCGTCTCTACATAAAACACAAAATAGGGCTGGAGATGTGGCCCAGTGGTCGAGTACCCCTGAGTTCAATCCCTGGTACCAAAAAAAGAAAAAAAGAGTGTAAACCTTGCCAGGCAGGCCTGTAATTCCTGTGGCTCGAGAGGCTGAGACAGGAGGATCCCCAGTTCAAAGCCAGCCTTAGCGATTAAGCAAGGTACTACGCAACTCAGTGAGAGCCTGTCTCTAAATAAAACACAAAATAGGGCTGGGGACACCAGGGTGCGGTGGCGCAAGCCTGTAATCCTGGCACTTAGGGAGGCTGAGTCAGGAGAATCATGAGTTCAAAGCCAGCCTCAACAAGGGAGAGGTGCTAAGCAACTCAGCGAGACTCCGTCTCTAAATAAAACACAAAATAGGGCTGGGGATGTGGCTCAGTGGTCGAATGCCCCTGAGTTCAATCCCCAGTACCAAGAAAGAAAGGAAGGAAGGAAGGAAGAAAGGAAAGAAAGAAAACAAGGCTTACTTTGCTGATCAGAAACGTTGCTCATAAACAGTACTAGAAGGCTACAAATATCCAAGAGATTAACGGATTCTATCAAGATGCTGGTGCATTGATTTATAATGAAAAATCCAACTGCTGCCAAACCAACTGGATATTTAGGGTTGCTGATACACCCAGCAACTCCTGATTGCTGATGGGCACATCCTCGACCAGTAACAATGTCACAGAGGGGAGCCCCAGTTCAGGGAGAAGGTCGCCTGGACAGCGTGGAAGCTAGATGAGGAGAGCCCCCCAGTGGCCTTCATGGTACAGTCTCTGGGCCAGGAACTCCAGGTAGTTACATGCAGAACAGCTTTTCCCAGTCCAGCTCTGAAAACACTCCAAGTAATTTTTTTTTTTCAATACTGAGGATGGAACCCAAGGGTACTCTATGACTGAGCCTTTCTGTATTTTGAAACAGTGTCTTACTAACATGCAAAAGGTGACCTGGAACTTGGAATCCTCCTATCTCAGCCTCCCTGGGATTACAGGAGTGTGCCACCGCTCCTGGCCCACACACCTGTAATGCCACAGTGACAACCTCCCTGGGTGAGCACATTCTTTCTTCCAGGAAGCACTTGAGAGTCACTTTCACACTCATTGTGTTGCTGCAGGAATTGAGTGAGACAATCCACCAACAGGCTTTGTCAGCAAAACATCACCCAAAGAACACCTAGGGAGTGAGAACAGGGACTCAATAAATGTTTAATAAAGAGCCTCCACCTGCTTCCCTTGCCTTAGACCCTTATAAAGGGGGATCTGAGAGTCAAGCCAGTGCAAGCCCATCCCCTAATAAATGCATCACATTTACTGAGACCTTACCATTGTTCTAAGTGCCATAGAAAATACAAAAGCAATTAAGGCAGGGTCCCCTCCCTCAAGGAATTTGTGTATAATAAAGTTGGAGCTATAAACTAACACCTACAGGATGGTCGTTAACATTCACAGAAGTGAACGTGCTAAGGGTGTAGGTCTGTACACCCAGATGCTCCAGGCCCACTGGAGATGGTAGTAATAGGGTCGTTGTGTAGATGCAGGCTAGATCACTGGCTGTTTGCAGTCCCTACTTTCTGGGCATTGAATGGGTCAGTCAAGGAATGAGCTATCTTAACTGTGGGGCTCCGGATGCCTCGGGCCTGTGGCAACATCTCACTTGAGACCCTTTGGGTGAGAGACTCTGAGAGGACTCCAGCAGCCTTCATTAGCCTTGCCCTTCCACAGCCATTGCAGGACATGCCTCTGAGGGGCAGCATGAGTAGAGGCCCATGCCATTAGGCTACAGGTGGAGTCCATCAACTCCTCACCTGCCGGGATGAGTGGGGAGGGGGCAGCAAGCAGCAGGCTCCTTGCCCCTGGTTCCCTAGCAGCGGGGTTCCTACCTCCAGCTCTCTTGTTTCATTCTGCTCTTGTGCCAGAAGGCTTTGGCCTGCTCGCTTTTTTTGTGGTATTGGGGATTGAACACAGGGGCTCTCTACCACTGAGCTCCATCCCCAGTCCTTTAACTTTTTTTTATTTTGAGACAGGATCTCACTAAATTGCCCTACTGGTCTGGAATTTACAATCTGCCTGCTTCAGTCTTGACAGTAGCTCGGATTAAAGGCATGCGCCACCACGCCCAGCTGGAATTGGCTTTCTTTTCATGTCTTAAATCTTGCAGGGGAGTAGAACTGCTGCTCTCTCTCGCTGGACTGAGTCAACATGATCCACCTCACAACCCGGGTCTCTCTGGGACAGTCCTTCTAGATACATTTCTCCATCCCCACTATGGCTCTAAGCAAGATTGAGCCTCAGATGCCCTGAGCCTACTACTTAACTCATAAATAAGAACCAGCTTGGGAATTGCATTAAATTATGTATGATTGGGCACAGTGGCACATGTCTGTAATTCCAGCAATTCAGGAGGCTGAGGCAGGAGGATGGAAAGTTTGAGACCAGCTTCAGCAATTTAGCGAAGCCCTAAGCAACTTAGCAAAACCGTCTCAAACATATATATGTATATACATATGTGTATATATACATATATGGTACATATATGTATATGTTATATATACATAGATATATACATATCTACATGTATAAATATATATATACATATATATAAATATATAGAATACTGATCACAGTGGAAATCTCTGGCATTGCCTTTCAGTACCTATTCTCAGTGTGGTTCAGGAACCTCTGAGGAGTTTTCCACAAACCTATTCAGAGGGCACACACGCTCAAAACCATTTTACTGATAGTATGAAAACATTATTTGCCTTTTCCACTCTCATTCTCTTCTGATTGTATGGTGGAATTTTTAGAAGTTTCACAGTGTGTGATATCACAACAGGCTGAACGCAGGAGGTATAAATATCCAACTCCTCACAATAATGTGAATATACTCAACACTACTGAACTATTTTTTTTTTTTTTTTTGGTACCAGGAATTGAACTCAGGGGCACTCCACCACTGAGCCACATCCCCAGCCCTATTTTGTGCTTTATGTAGAGACAGGGTCTCACTGAGTTGCTTAGCGCCTCGCTGTTCCTGAGGCTGGCTTTGAACTCGTGATTCTCCTGTCTCAGCCTCCCTAAGTGCTAGGATTACAGGCTTGCGCCACTGTGCCCAGCTACTACTGAACTATTTTAACTTAAAAATGTTATGATGATAAATTACAATGTATGTATTTTTACCAAGATTAAAAATTTAAAAATTTGGGCTGGGAATATAGCTTAGTTGGTAGAGTGCTTGCTTCACCTGTACAAGGCCCTGGGTTCAACCCTCAGCACCACAAAAAAAAAAATTAAAAATCTAGAGACTCAGTAGTAGAATACACACCTAGCATGTAGTAAGCCCTGAGTTTGATCCCCTGCACCAAAAAAAGAAAGAAAAAAAAGAAAAATTGCAAAAAAAAAACCAAAGTCAGGCATGACTTTGTAATGGCACACACCTGTAATCCCAGCTACTTGGAAGCCGACGCAGGAGGATCACTTGTTCCAGGCTAGCCTAGGCAGTTTAGCAAGACCCTGTCTCAAAATGAAAAAATAAAAGGGACTGGGAGGAAAATCAGGGGTACAGTGCTCGCTTAGCAAGCACAAGGCCCAGGGTTCCATCCCTAGTACCACACACACATATACACACACACACAAAAGGATAGGGCAGTGCCACTCTTTTTACTAATTTTTAAAAAATATGGTTATTTTTCATTAAAATGTTTTATTTAGGGCTGGGGTTGAGGCTCAGTGGTACAGCACTTGCCTAGTATGTGTGAGGCACTGGGTTCACTTCTTAGCACCACATATAAATAAATAAAACAACCGGGCACAGTGGCACACGCCTGTAATCCCAGCACTTTGGGAGGCTGAGACAGGAGAATCGTGAGTTCAAAGCCAGCCTCAGCAACAGTGAGGCACTAAGCAACTCAGTGAGACCCTGTCTCTACATAAAACACAAAACAGGGCTGGGGATGTGGCTCAGTGGTCGAGTGCCCCTGAGTTCCATCCTTTGTACCAAAAAGCGACAACAAAAAGAGTGCAAAGGAATCTTAGATAAAAATATCTGAAAATGCAGCTCTTGTGAGAGGAAGTATGTCAGGTAGGGTTGCCATACAAATTAGAATATTCTTAGTTAAATCTGAATTTCAGAAAACCAATGAATAACTTTGTATGATAATATTGCATAGGACATGGTTAACTAAAAAAATTGTTGTTTATATGAAATTCAAAATTAAATGGTATCCTGTATCTTTTTTTTTTTTTTTGGTACCGGGGATTGAACTCAGGGGCACTCGACCCCTGAGCCACATCCCCAGCCCTATTTTGTATTTTATGTAGAGACAGGGTCTCACTGAGTTGCTTAGCGCCTCACCATTGCTGAGGCTGGTTTTGAACTCGCGATTCTCCTGTCTCAGCCTCCCTAAGTGCTGGGATTACAAGCGTGAGCCACCGCGCCCGGCGGTATCCTGTATCTTTATTTGCTAAATCTGGCAACCCTAATAGCAGGAAGGATTTAGATTAGACAATAGGAAGAACTTGGGTCAGACATTGTGTTTGACCCAGGGAAGCATGGAGGGCAGGCCTCTAAATCCTTAGGACTAGAGTTTGCAGCCAGGATAATGACCTTCCCCTAGCTGGACTCAAGACTTATCCTCATTCCAGGAAACCCAGGGAACTGGAGGATGAGCAAAAAAACACAGGAAGTGGTAAAAAACAAAACAGAACATCAGTGTTGTTATTAAAGCGAGGAAGTGACACTGGGTGGGTGCATGGCCGGTAGGGGTAGTCTGAGAGGCCTGAGGTCCCTGGAGGATGTCAAACCATGAGGCAGTGAGGTCATCAGGCTCCCCTCAAGCTCTGCTAAAAATAGCTGTGGTTACAGCAGGGGTGTGACCCACCCTGAGAGGCCGGGGTGGGGCTGTGCAGGACCACAGCTGGGGTTGTTTGGGGGCTGCAGGCCAGGTGGCAGGAAGGCCTAAGAGGCATATTTGGGCCTGGAAGTAAACAGAGTGGCAAATATGGGGCCTAAGGAGCAGTGGAGGGGAATGAGGGAAGGAGGAGGGGCTGATGCTGGTCCCTTCTGTATGGGCATAGTGAGTTCTGAGTACCTCTCTCTGGTAAGAGCCAGCGCCCTAGAAATCAGGCTGCCACTCTAGAAATTAGGCTGCTGGGCTGTCATGATGCAGGTCTTTTTTTTTTTTTTTTGGTACTGGAGATTGAACTCAGGGGCACTCGACTACTGAGCCACATCCTCAGCCCTATTTTGTGTTTATGTAGAGAGAGGGTCTCACTGAGTTGTTTAGCGCCTCACCGTTGCTGAGGCTGGTTTTGAACTCGCGAGTCTCCTGTCTCAGCCTCTCTAAGTGCTGGGATTACAGGCTTGCGCCACCGCGCCTGGCTCTCTTTTTTTTTTTTTTTTGGTACTGGAGTTTGAACTCAGGGGTACTCGACCACTGAGCCACATCCCCAGCCCTATTTTGTGTTTTATTTAGAGACAGGGTCTCACCGAGTGGCTTAGCACCTTCTCATTACTGAGGCTGGCTTTGAACTCGTGATTCTCCTGTCTCAGCCTCCCAAAGTGCTGGCATTACAGGCGTGCGCCACCTTGTCCGGAGCAGGTCTTTTTTCTTTAACATTTATTGAGCATTTACTGCACACTTGGTATGGGCCCAGGGCCTGGAGGTCCAGAATTGAATAGAATGTGGTCCCTGTTTTTGAGAGCCTGGAAGTCCACTGAAGAAGACATGCATAAAACCAACATGAAATTCACGAATGCACTGTGATAAGAGGTAATCATTGAGAAACCAGGCTGCACACTGAGCAGGCTGGAGAATCACCCACCTGAACATCTTGCCAACTGTTGAAAGCAAAGGGAAATGATCTGGTTTGAGGAAAGACATAAAAATAACACTTTTCATTCCTGAACCTTCTCCCTTGCCCACTGCAGCCTGGGAGATGCTGTTAGATACTCCTTGTGTGGTTTCTAAGAGCCAGCATCAGCTTCCATCTAACTGGCAGCAGGAGTGGCTGTGGTGGCGGAATGCGGAGGGTTGGCCTTCCTTTGGCCACAGAGGTTTTGGACTTGGCATGAAGTCACAGACCAAATGGAGGTCAAAGACTGCTCATGTTTTCTGGAGCGTGGAGCTTATCGAACAAACCTCGTCTTGACCCCTTAGTGCCTGGGGTCAAGTGAAATAGAGCTGAGTTCAGGGCTCCAGGCTGCCAAGGGGCATCATCCTCAGAGTCCGGTGAGAACAAGACAGCCCTTGAGGAGAGCCTGAACACGAGGCTGGGGAGAGGAAGCAGGTCCTCAGCCATGGGCTGGGTGAAAAGCTTCAAGGAGGGAGGAAGTGAGGCCCTGCAGGCTGAAGGGTTTTCTGGGTCAAGTTGAGAGGTTTTTAGGGAGAAAGAATTCCTTAGAAATTTAAAAAGTGACCTCAAGGAGTCAAGCCTGGTGCCTGTATTATGAACTTCACGCACATCGAGGTGCTCTGTCCCGGGTTCCCCTTTTGCCCTAGGCCACCGGTTATTCTCCTGGGTTTAGGCTCCTACCAAGTTCTGTGTCTGCACTCTTGGGACAAGTCAGGGCCAGGGGGCTCTTTCTCTGTCCCCTGAGTTTCTGGGGTTCAAACTCCAGGCCTAGTTGCTGCCCGTTCCTCCCCTTGTCCTCCTCTCACAGGCCACAGTTGGCCACCTGGCCCCTTCTATGCCCTCTAGGGGATTTGGGAGGAGATTGCTAAAACCACAGCTCCTTGCTGAAACCAGACAGCTGCAGGAGCCTGCAGGGCACATGGGACCGACCTCCCCTGCAGCCAAGGGCAGACTATTCTCTACCCTGTCCCCAGTGGTGGACACACTCTGAGGACCCTCGGGGAGAAGAGAGGCTGTGTGACTGCCCAGACTGGCTGGATGACTTTGGGCAGGTTGGTGGCCTTGTCTGGACCTCAGCCTCCTATTTGTTCACTTATATTCTGTACCTAGGGTCTGTCTGTGGTGATGTATGTGAACATGAACTGCGAGCTGTTGAGCCCTGCCCTGGCATGAGAGGCGGTAACTTTGAACTTGTCCTGAGACCTGATTTAAACAGGCAGGGGCTCAGAGTGCTGCTTCCAGATAGAAATTCCTCTCCTGTGGCCCACTGATGGTCTGCAGGGACCCTGATGTCACATACAATGTTTGAGCAGATGCATTTTTTTCTGAGAAGGTTATGGATGTAGAGTTTTCACCCAACTCTCAAGGGAGTCAGTCTGAACACCTGTTAAGAGACACTGCTGACCCTGGGGCTTCCTCCATGGAGTCATGTGCCAGGAATCCCTCCCAGGCAGGCAGAGGGGCCCCTAATCCTCTAGGCCCCAGTTATATAGGCTGGCCAGGTGACCTACGTATACCTGTTCAATGTGGATAGATTTCTAACACCTGAGTTCAGTGCAGGCCACAAAATAACAGAGCTCATGATGTGCAAATGGCAGGGCCAGGAGAGGTTTCACTGCCATCCTTTCTTCACTGGAGCATTGGGTTCCACTCTAGTCACTGTGTTGTAAGAAGACCCAATAAGTAGAAAGTGTCCAGAGGACACAGGCCAAGCTATTGAAAGATCTTTTTATTTTTTGGTGCTGAGGATGAAACCCAAGGCCTGTCCATGCTAGGCAAGCGCTCTATGGCTGAGCTACACCCTCGCCTGTCAGAAGTCTTGAAACTGTGTCTTAGGAGGAATAACTGAAAGAACTCAAGGGATTTGGTTTGGAGCAAAGAATATAGGGTATATGGGCATTGGCATTAAATTGTTTTCTTCTTTTTTCTTTTTTTTCTTTTTTTGGTATCAAGGATTAAACCCAGAGGGGCTTATCCACTGACCCATATCCCCAGCCCTTTTACAAATATTTTTCATTTAGAGACAGGGTCTTGCTAAGTTGCGTAGGGCCTGGCTAAGCTGCTGAGGTTGGCCTTGAACTCGCCATCCTCCTGTCTTAGCCTCCTAAATTGTTGGGATTACAGGGGTGCGCCGCCGTGCCAAGCAGGAGTACACATTAAATTCTTTTTTTTTTTGGTACCCAGGATTGAACTCAGGAGCACTCGACCGCTGAACCACATCCCCAGCCCTATTTTGTGTTTTATGTAGAGACAGGGTCTCACTGAGTTGCTTAGCGCCTCGCCGTTGCTGAGGCTGGCTTTGAACTCGCGATTCTCCTGTCTCAGCCTCCCAAAGTGCTGGGATTACAGGCATGCACTACAGCACCTGGCGACATTAAATTCTTGAAGTACTGCCTAGTGGATTCTACAGGGAGATTGTAACTTTCTAATCTGAGCTCTGTCCCATATGGAGTGGAAAGGGACTCTTCACTGCCCACATAATTAGTGTTGCCGAAGAGAATAGTTGCAGGCACGAGCCAAACTCTATCCAAGAAGTGGATGAAGAAATGGTCACAGCAGCCAGGCATGGTGGCACACACCTGTAATTCCAGCGGCTCCGGAGGCTGAGGCAGGAGGATCGTGAGTTCAAAGCCAGCCTCAGCAACTTAGTGAGGCCCTAAGCAACTCAGTGAGACTCTGTCTCTAAAAATACAAAAAAGGCCTGGGGACGTGGCTTGGTGGTTGTGTGCTCCCAAGTTCAATCACTGGTACCAAAATAATAATAAAAATAATAATTAATTAATTTTAAAAAATGGTCATGACACTTCCCTGGGACTGGGGAGGGTGGGTAATGCCTTGTGGGGCAGCAGAGAATGGGCAGCCTCCGAGTCCCTGCTCCATGAAGTGCTGCTGTGATCAGACCCCACTCCCCTTGCTCCACAGGGCACTATGGGCCCTGATGAGGCATAGGGGAAGCACCAAGCAGCCAGGAACAGGGTTGGATGAGGAGAGAGGAAGGCTACGGCCACCACAGAACACAGGACTTCAGCTCCTCTGGAGGACCAGCTGGGCTCTGCTGGGCTAGGCCAGGCCACAAGGGTGGGGATGGGGAAGATGGCTCATTGATGAGTCACCATGCCTATTGTCTGTCTGCCTCTGCTCCCTCGGGGGAGGGTGGCTAGGGGACACAAAGCCTTTGGCCAGCTGGGCCTGTGAGGGCAGGTTCCCCACCCTTGTGCTCACAGCTCTGGGGACAATTGTGGCTTGGCTTCTTCACCCTCCTTGCTACCACCCAGCAGGGCAGGGCTGGGGAGCTGGCATTGCTGGATGCTGAGCGGAGGGTGTCCCTCAACACTGAGTTCACATCTCGCTAGGGCTGGTGATGGTCATGCAGTCAGCCCGGAGGCCTGGCCTGTGGGAGAAGTCGCCCTGCCCAGTCTGGCATTGCAAGGAAGCTGGCAGCAGTGCCCCCTTTCAAGTCATCACACCTAAGCCCGAGAGGCAGAGAGGCGCACACTCCCTACCACGCCCTGCCCTACTCCACCCTCCTTCCAAACCTGCTCTCACCCAGCAGGCCTGTTGACACCGCCCCTCTCTCAGGGCCCCAGGGAAGCCTGGAGAGAGGGCAGGGGTGAATCCAGGTTGGGGCATGCAGGTGCCACCCAGCTTCTACCAGGGCCTGGTCCGAGTGGTGGATCCTTCATCCTGCCCCTAGTCAATCCTGAGACGTGTCCCTGATGTCCCCTGGGATGGGGGGGGGGGGTGTCACAGAAGCACAGAATAACATTGACAGGGTTATCATACATGTGGGGAAATTGAGTCCATGGAGGTCAGACACTGCAGCAGAGAAGCCCGATCTGCAGTGGGCAGGTGGGAAGGAAGGACTCTGTGGTAGGAGAGTTGCCCTCCCAGGCCCTGGCTGGTCTCTAAATTAGGAGCAGTTGGGTTTGGCACCACCATGCAGCTTTCCTGCTGCTGCCTCCCTCTCTTCTTTATTTCTCTTTGGACTGAAGGAAGGTGTTTGGAGCTTGCAGGCTGAGGGGAAAAAGCACTTGCCCCATGTGGGCAGCAGCCTGGGCTTTGGAGCCAGGTGGACATGAGTTAGTGTCCTGGTTTCTCCATGGCCTGCCAGCAGGACCTTGAGAGGTGCCAAGGTCTCTCTGAGCCTGTTTTTCCATCTGAAAAATGAAAAACAATAACCATCTCACAATGTTGGATGTTTTACATATATTATCTCATTTAACTCTGAAGGATGACAGAATCTAACACCCTCCACAGGTCTCTCTGGCATGGCATTATTTTGAATAAAGGCACTTGAAAGCCAGCAAATATACAAGGGACACTCTGATCTCCCTTTTCTCCCTATATCAGCTGAAAAAGAAACATTCTTTTATAAAAGACAGGGAGTTGAGCCTGAGAAATATCTGTACAAACAGACCTTGTTGAAATAGGCTTCCCTTAGCCTCTATGCATTTTAGTTCCTTTTTCACTCTTGCCATTCTTTGGCATTTGGGTCTTACCACTGCTTTCTCTTCCTGTTTTCTTGAGGATACTACCATGTACACTAAAAATGAAATCGGAGCCGGGCGCAGTGGCACAAGCCTGTAATCCCAGCACTTAGAGAGGCTGAGACAGGAGAATCGCAAGTTCAAAGCCAGGCGCTAAGCAACTCAGTGAGACCCTGTCTCTACATAAAACACAAAATAGGGCTGGGGATGTGGCTCAGTGGTCGAGTGCCCCTGAGTTCAATTTCCAGTACCAAAAAAAAAAAAAATGAAATTGGTGTGCTTTTCTCCTGCTGATCTGTCTTGTGTCAACTTATTCTCGAACCCAGCCAGAGACCCTAAGAGAAGAAAGGTAAAGTGTCACCTTCCCCGAGACTCTCACAGCAACACCTTGAAGGAAACGGTATTAGGTCCATTTTTCAGATGAGAAAACTGAGGCCCAGAGAGGTCAAGCACATTGTGTGGGATCCCATGATGACTAGTAAGCTGCAGGGCTGGGATGTAACGGGCTAGCGACTCCTGGGTCGGCTCTTGACGACTGCTGATGGCCACTGTCTAGACATAGCTGTGAGAAATGAAGAGGAGTGTGAGACGAAAAGGTCATAGTGCCTTTCCCTGGACCCTGATGTGGAGCTGCGTGGAGCTGCATGGACCAGGATGTGAGGCTGGGTGGCCAGAGGAGAGGGGTTTCTGGAACTCTAATGTCCAAAGGAGAAGTGGCTGGGAGGGCCACTCTGAGGGCCAGGGACCCACCCCAGATTCTCAGCTGTGCTGACAGTTTTGGGTGAGTGCAAGGGGAGGGACCGGAAGTCTTGAGCAAAGCTGTGGGCAAATGTCAGTAAATGGGAGTTCTGTGGTTAAAGGGGCCCCTCAGCGCCCATAGGATGGGGGCCCATGGTTCAGACTCAGGACAATATGTGCCAAGCTGCTGATTGCTTTTCTCTGGGAAGGGGTATTGAGGGACACTTTTACTCTCAATGTCCCTACAGTGTTTGCTTTTTTCTTTTTTTTACAATGACTATGCCTTATTTGAATTTTTTTCTACACAAAGAATAAAAACTGTAAACATCTATGTCAAATGCTAATAGTGGTGAAGGGGATCACCTGCGATTTGAATTTTATTCAACTTTATACAACAAACATGTATCAGTGAAACTGGAAATATATATATTTTGGTACCAGGGGAGCTTAACCACTGAGCCACATCCCCAGCCATTTTTTAAAACATTTTATTTAGAGACAGGGTCTTGCTGAGTTGCTTAGGGCCTTGCTGAGTTGCTTAGGACCTTGCTGAGTTACTTAGGACCTCGCTGAGTTGCTGAGGCTGACTTTGAACTTGCAATCCTCCTTCCTCATCTTCCCAAGTCACTAGGATTATAGACCTGTGTCACTGTGCCTGGCTTGGAAAAGAAAAACATTTTAAAATGAGATTCCCTATATGAAGGATCAAGAGCAGCCCCGTCTATAGAGGACATTTTGCTGTGATGGTGTTCTCTCTTTTTTTTTTTTGGTACTGGAGATTGAATCAGGGTCACTCAACCACTGAACCACATCCCCAACCCTATTTTGTGTTTTATGTAGAGACAGGGTCTCACTGAGTTGGTTAGCGCCTCACCATTGCTGAGGCTGGCTTTGAACTCGCAATTCTCCTGTCTCAGCCTCCCTAAGTGCTGGGATTACAGGCTTGCATCACCGCGCCCGGCTTGTGATGGCGTTCTCTATCTGCACCCTCCAATATGTGGATACTAGCCAGATGTGGCTACTGAGTGCTTGAAATGTGGCTAGTGCTGCTGAAAAACTGGATTTGAATTTTATTTAATTGTGATTAAATTTAAACAGCCCTGTTTTGAGAGGTCCAATGAGACAGCCTGAATGGAGAAGAAGCAAGACCTGAGGCAGGGGCTTCCGGCCTTGCCACCGTCTCAGCCCCTTTCCTGCCCCACCTGCTCTCCAACCATACTCAGAGTGCAAAATCCTCAGCCAAATCCCTCCAGGTGTGTGTGTGTCTTGGTAGGTGAGGGTCCAGGTGAGCTGACCTCACTGTGATGACCTGGGGCAAGTCATCACCCTTTTTGGGTCTTGGTTTCCTCATCTGTAGAATGGGAACATTGGCCAGAAATTCCATAAAGCAGCCAGGTGCGGTGGCTCATGCCTGTAATCCCAGCACTTTGGGAGGCTGAGACAGGAGAATCGCGAGTTCAAAGCCAGCCTCAGCAACGGTGAGGTGCTAAGCAACTCTATGAGACCCTGTCTCTACATAAAACACAAAATAGGGCTGGGGATGTGGCTCAGTGGTTGAGTGCCCCTGAGTTCAATCTCCAGTACCAAAAAAAAAAAGAAAAAAGAAATTCCATGAAGCCCCCACTGCCCTTCTTCATGTAGTTGCTGGGGTCACGGGGTGGAGTCACTGAGCATGGTCAGGCAAAGTAGGCACTGCTGGACAAGGGGGATTTCAGGGAGGCAACTAAAAGGACTTTCTGGCTGGAAGGCTAATGAGGTGTTGGGCTGGGTGAAAAGTGTGTGAGGAAGGATGTGTCATGGAGTGAGGAGAAGGTGGCCACTGGATCCCCTGGGGGTTAGCTGCTCTGCACTCTGCCTTAGATAGTCATTCCACTCCGGCAGCTGCCAAGCTATGTGCTCATTCACCTATCATTTTTTTTTCTAATTAGTTATACATGATAGTAGAGTGCATTTTGACACATCATACATAAATGGAGTGTAACTTCTCATTTGTCTGGTTGTACATGATGTGGAATTACACAGGTCATGTAATCAAATATACACACAAAGTAATAATGTCCAATTCATTCTACTATCATTCCTACCTCCATGCCCCCTCCCCTCTCTTCACTCCCCTCTGTCTAATCCAAAATATCTGTACTCCCCCTCCCCCCCCTGTTGTGAATTAGCATCCACAGATGCTAATATCAGAGAAATCTTTGGCCTTTGGTTCTTTGAGATTGGCTTATTTCACTTAGCATAATATTCTCCAGTTCTGCTGGGCGCGGTGGCTCAAGCCTGTAACCCCAGCACTTAGGGAGGCTAAGACAGGAGAATCACAAGTTCAAAGCCAGCCTCAGCAATGGTGAGGTGCTAAGCAACTCAGTGAGACCCTGTCTCTACATAAAACACAAAATAGGGCTGGGGATGTGGCTCAGTGGTCAAGTACCCCTGAGTTCAATCCTCGATACCAAAAAAAAAACTCTAGTTCCATCCATTTACCAGCAAATCCTGGTAATTTCATTCTTCTTTAAGGCTGAGTAGTATTTCATGGTGTATATATACCATAGTTCCCTTATCCATTCATCTGTTGAAGGGCACCTAGGTTGGTTCCATAGTTTAGCTATTGTGAATTGAGTTGCCATAAACGTTGATGTGGCTGGGTCACGTGGTAATGCTGATTCTATGTCCTTTGAGTATAAACCTAGAAGTGGGATGACTGGGTCAAATGGTGGTTCCATTTTAAGTCTTCTTAAGAATCTCCATACTGCTTTCCACAGTGGTTGTACCAATTTGCAGTCCCAGCAGGTATGTATGAGTGTACCTTTTCCCCCACATCCTTGCCAACATTTATTGTTGCTTGTATTTTGTGTGTGTGGTTGTAGATGGACAGCATACTTCCATTTTGTTTACTATTACGTGGTGCTGAGGATGGAACCCAGCACTTCACACATGCTAGGCAAACACTCTGCCACGAAGCTACAGCCCCAGGCCCTTGCTTGTATTCTTTTTTTTTTTGGTACCAAGTATTGAACTCATGGGTACTTGACCACGGAGCCACATCCCCAACCCTATTTTTGTGTTTCATGTAGAGACAGGGTCTCACTGAGTTGCTTAGCGCCTCGCCGTTGCTGAGGGTGGCCTTGAACTCATGACTCTCCTGTCTCAGCCTATCGCTTAAAAGGGATGCGCCATGTGGGCCTACTCGAGGAGTTGGGGTCCAGAGAGATGGAGAAAGAAAGGGTCCCCAGGGAAGACCATATGAGGTCTCTCTGGACAGTGGCGATTCGCGAGGTCACTCACCCAGACCCCGGGGGGTGTAGGTGAAAATCTGCTCTGCCTCAGTGAGACGCAGAAACACCTGGAGTGAGGAGCAGGAACACCGGAACGAAAAGCAGAAAACACCATTTATTCCAGAAAGTGTGGAAGCTTAAATACACTCCTGGACCAATCAGATCCAAAGGTCACAAACAAAGGGGTGCATTCTGGCAAGAGCGCAGTCTATTAGCATTGAATGGGGAAGGATGGAAGGGAGGGGTTGAAGGTATGGAGAGTGCTCCTACATCAGCCTCCCAAAGTGCTGGGATTACAGGTGTGTGCCACCTCACTGGGCTTATTCACCCATCTTTTATCTCAGTCTTCGGGATAGATTTTTGGGATGGTCAGGGCGAGTCTGTCTAGCTCACCTCTAATATTCCATCTCTTCCACCAAGCAGATGTTCCTACAGGTTTGATGAGCAGATAAATGAATGGTTCCTTTGGACCCCTAGCCTTTTCCCTCTGGGACTGGAGTTGAATTTAGTGACTAAAAGACCCTGCCTGAGAAAAAGTAGAATGTCAGTGGAATTTGTGGAGATGTTGTCTTCTCTTTCTGCCTCTTCAAAAAAAAAAAAAAAAAAAAATCCCCCCTCTGCTTCCCGAACTCCAACCTTCCCTTTCCCCTGCAGAGCAAGGCAAGTGTTCAATGGGATAAACTAGTTTAAACTAAGATGTGACTGACTGGCTCTGATTTCACATCCCGCCCCCCCTGCATCTGTACCTGAAGATATAGGACTTCACCTATTTAGGGACTGTCACTAAGGGCGGTGGCATTATCAGCAAACCTGAGTTTGTCCCAGGCTAGCCGCTGAGCAGCTGAGCGGCAGGAGCGAGTTCCTCTCATCTTTCTAGAGTCTAATGGCACCTCTCTGGCCACTCTCCAGGGTTGTTGTGAAGATGAAATGAACCAACTCATCCAAAAAGCCTCCGATAGCTGTGGGGACCTGGACAGGAAAAAGGAATCATATTACACCATATTGGAGCCAGGGTGGGGCCTTCTCGAGCCCTCCAATCACAGCAGAGTAGGCAGTGAAGTCCCTCCTTTTTAATTTTACAGCCGCCCAGCAGGGAAGGGAGCCCTGGGGCCTCTTTCATCTTTAGCTCCACCTCCTGCCCTCTGTTTGGCTTTGCATAGAAACACCTTCTCCATCTTCCCAGAGACCCCCAGGGCCCGTTACTCATTAGCCACACCAATCTCTCCATCTCCAGTTCTCCATTTGTGTGGAAATGGGGCTTCTGAGACCCAGAGAGGTGATGTGACCTGCTCAGTGTCACACAGCACACCTGAATGTCAGCTCTCCAGTCACCAGAGGTGGTCCCAGCTCTTCCTGACAGGATTGCTTTTTTCCTTTCCCTTCTCTTCCAAAGCTCCCCTAACCTTTCAAGTACAAACAACCTCTTTGAAGCCTCCACATCCCAGAAGTTCTGGGATTTCCTTCACTCTGGCAGTTGTCCTTCTCATAGAGAAAATGCGGCCAGCCCTCCAACTCCACAGCCATCCTGCTGCAGGACACTCTCTCTCTCTCTTTTTTCCCTCTTATGCATGCTCCAGTGCTCCCAGAAAGCTCTCCATAGTCCCCCATCAGAATGAAGCTCTCCAGCCGGGTGCCGTGTCCATGCCTATAATCCCAGCGGCTCTGGAGGCTGAATGCAGAGGATCGCCAGCCTCAGCAACTTAGTGAGGCCCTAAGCAACTCAGTGAGACCTTGTCTCTAAATAAAATACAAAACAGATCTGGGGATGGGGATGTGGCTCAGTGGTTAAGTGCCCTTGGTACCAAAAAAAAAAAAAAAAAAAAAAAAAAATGAAGCTCTCCGCTCCTGGACCTCAAGATTCTAGCCCCTGTTGCCACTGGATCCCTGCCTGCCTGGTGAGTGGGAGCCGCTTGCATGCTGGTGTTCAAAACTGTGATTCTTGAATTGGACTGAACCAGACGCTAGGTGGTTCAGGGTCACGCACCTAGACTGCAGGATGTCGAGCCATGAGGAGAGCTCCAGCAGAGGGAAGGAATGGAGAAGAAGGAACAGAGACTCCTCTTCCGCCCCTTCTCCTCGCCCGCCGTGTTGCCATCTCTTGGTCTTCCCATCCTTGGCCCCGCCTCCCGCCCCACCCAGCTGAGAAGGTGAGATCAGAGACGTGTAACAGATCTGTGTTGGTGACCTGTCTCTGGCATGAGTTCATTTAATGACCAATTTCATGGGAAACCCTGTTTTCCCACCTCCAGCCTGAATCAGGGTGCCTGGTGCTGACTCCAGCTAAGAAACAGAGAGCTAGATGCGGTGGTGCACACCTGTAATCCCAGTACCTTGGGAGGCCCAGGCAGGAGGATCGTGAGTTCAAAGCCAGCCTCAGCAATGGTGAGGCGCTAAGCAACTCAGTAAGACCCTGTCTCTACATAAAACACAAAATAGGGCTGGGGATGTGGCTCAGTGGGCAAGTGCCCCTGAGTTCAATCCCTGGTACCAAAAAAAAAAAAAAAAAAAGACAGAGGGTTCCAACTCCAGTTACAGCCAGAGGCAGCTCCAGGTCCAAGTGGGTGGCTTCTCATCTCGAGTGATACTGAAAGGACTTGGCCTTCCTGCAGGAGACCAGAGAGCCAGGCCCAGACCAGCCAGAGACAGCCAGATCCTTCTAAAGGGTTTACTCTAAGCCTTCTTCAGTCAGATGACATTGCTACAAAAATAACCAAGGTAAGGCAACAAAAGAACCTTCAGCCTGGAGGTTGGCAGGGTTCAGAGCCTGGGCACCTGCAGGGAGCTTGTGGAATCTCCTCTGGGTGCTTTCAGAGGCAGAGCCCACTTGGTGGGTGGTTGTCTAGAGGCAGGGCCAAGGCAGAGGTGGCCTGTCCAGCACTGCTGGGCTCAGGATACTTCATCTGGACAGTCAGCCTTGCGGGGAAGGGGACTAAAGCCAGGGTTGGTTGGATTGACAGGGAGGGAGCACTCTGCTGTTCCCCACCCAGACTGCCCTTCTGGCTGCCTGGGTGACTCAGGACTTGCCAACAGGTCTGGATGTGCTAGGACAGGCCCCAGCCTCCCTTCCTCCCTGCATGCCATCCCAGTAGGTCTGATGGGGCTGTTTCTTCCTTCCAGCTCTGTCTGAAGATTGACTACAGGCCTTCAGGCCGAGGGCTTGCTGCTGGCCTCTTTCTCAAGTCCTAGTCCTGGGCAGCTTAGTGCCCTTCCTGGGAGCCCTAGATGGCTCCCCTAGCGGGAGGTCTGGGGGCACCGGGAACACTGAGCCTCATCAATGTCCTACTAGGTGGGTAGCTCAGGCATGACCTCTATGTTTTTAAATATTTTTTTTAGTTGTACATGGACACAATGTCTTTATTTTATTGCTTTGTATGTGGTGCTGAGGATTGAACCCAGAGCCTCACGCATGCGAGGCAAGCGCTCTACCACTGAGCTACAATCCCAGCCCCATAACCTCTATGTTAGAGGTGGAGAAACAGAGGCCCATGACCTCACAGGCTCAACTCACACTTGGACTTTTTTTTTTTTTTGGTACTGGGATTGAAGCCGGGGTGCTCTGCCACTGAGCCCTTTTTTATTTTTTGTTTTGATACAAGATCTCTCCAAGTGGCCAAGGCTGGCCTCAAACTTTTGATCCTCCTACCTCAGCCTTCCAAGTCACTGGGATTACAGGTGTGCACCACCGCCGCTGGCCAGGCTTCTTGATGCCAATTCCTGCTCTCTTTCCTAGATCACAGGTCCAGGATCATGGTCTGGAAGAAGGAGGCCCATACACTGATGCACTTGAGAGGCCGGGGTCATGGCAGCTGGTCTGGGCCAGGCAGGCCTCATCCAGTCCTGTCAAGCTGGGCCAGCTTTGGCTACTGAGGGGAGAGGCATCTGGGAGGAAGCATCTCTGAGCCCCCAGGGAAGAGGAACTGTAGGGCCTCTACTGAGCCTGGGTCATAGGCTGAGACTATTCAGTCACCCTTGGCTTTGTACATTTCTATGGGGTTAGCCCTAGATTCTCTGAGAAGTTCTGTGCCTTAACATCCACAGGTTCAAGGGTGAGGAGTAGTAATAACAGCCTGGGGTGACTCCATGACATTCCAGGCACTGCGCCAGTCTTGACATGCAATGTCATGTCTCCTGTGCCCAAATCTGTGAGCCCGTGTCATCTCATTCTGATTGGCAGATGAGATTTTCTGGTCTGAAAGCAGCTGGAACCTTGTTTTAGGCAAGTGATGTAAGGGAATCTGATCCCACATCCTGTAATATTGGGATCCTGTCTTTATTTAAGGACCCGGCCACTGAAGGGAAATTAAGCCTTGCCATGGAGATGGCTGTAGGTGTCCTGGCTCAGATCCCTTCCTCCAACCCCTGTGGTTCCAACATCTCTCCTTCTCCCCTCTGCAGCCCAGAACCACTGGGAGTACCCTGGGCTGGCGTGTAGGTCACCTCCTGCTAGCCTAAACTGTCTTCTGGGGTGCCCCTGGTCCACAAGGCTGCAGGGAAGGTCAGCACAAACACAGTAGACATGTCCACACCAGCCACCCACCTGCTCAGTGCTGCTGGAGCCATGAGGCCCTGCGCAGAGATGCAGTCCCTGCTGCCCCCACCCCGGGGAACCTGGCTGCCTGAACTGTGTCAGTCTGGCTGAGCCGGCAGGGCAGATGCCCTGGGAGGGGCCTGCCTGTGTGAAGGAGGTTGGTTCCCTGCAGTGGCAGAGGCAGCAACTCTGCTGCAGTGTCCTACTCTATGAACCCTGGGTGAGAGCAGGCGACAAGGCCTGAGTGTGGGCAAGTCACCCCATTTTTACATAGGGAGTGGAAACTAAATAAACAAGGAAGAAGTGGCCATTGGAAGAACAAACTCCCAGGTGGCAGGGCTTCACCTGACACCCCATCGTCATGATGAGGTCAACACAAGCTAGCATTGTCTCCTGCTTGATGCAGAAAATGTAGCTGGGGCTGACCTGCTCCCCCACCCTAGGATCAGCCAAGAATGGCTCCCCTCCCTCTCTCTCCTCCTTTTCAGTGTGGACTGTGCCTGGTGGTGAAGTTTAAGAGCCAATTGGGGGAAGGCACCTGACCTTGGGGAAGAATGTGGGAAATGTCTGAAGCCTGAAGCAGCCACCCCCCACCTGGGGCCCAGGAATGTGGGCGCTGGGCCACGTGGGGCCCCCAAGGGAGGTGTGTGCATTTGTGGTTGAAAGAGAAGTAGGGGAGCAGAGTCCAGGAATGACACTGTCCTTAGAGGGCCTCGGAAGGTCACCTGGTGAAATTCCTGCATGGCACAGAGGGTGAAGTCTAACAGTCAACATGGCCCTCCCTGTGGCGCCAGGACCACGTCCTCTCTGATCCAGTTAGAGCACTGTCCTTGGCTCCTGGCCTCTCTTGGAGGCCACAGATAAGAGTTTCAGCTTTTGACTTGTCAGATGCACAGAACCACAGCATGTTGGAGATCTTCAAAAGTAGCAGGGACTGCATCCATATTATTTTACAGATGTGGACACTGAGGTCCAGAGGTGGGGCAAGTTGGCCTCGGGTGCACTAATTATAGGCCAAGACTCAGGCTCTGGGCTGGGTGCTTTTCCCACACACCTCCTCCTCCCATGATGCTAGAGGTGAGCATTTCCTCCTCTCAGGAAAGAGACTCCGTAGCCTCTTCCAAACTCCCGTGGGACTCCTGCTGGCAATCGAGTGCTTTCTGGGCTGCCCTTCTGTGGGAACCGCCAGGAGTGGGTGCTGAAGGTACTGAACAGAAACTGAGGGCCTGGCCTCTATGCAAAAGACCGTGCTCCACCTGGAGAGCAGGTCTTTATGCCCCTGCTGAATGGCATTAGCAAAGCCAAGCTAATCCCAGCAGGTGCCCACTTGGCACTGAACCCTGAGAAAGGATTTGGAGTAAGGGCTCTGCTGCCCTCTCGTGGCCACACTTGGGCATGACTGCTGTCATTCAAGCCTCCAGCTGTTCATCTGCACCAAGCTATAGGAATCTCCCAATTGCCCTTCTCCTGGAAAGCGCTGTAGGAGGGCTGGACTGGGTGGGTGTCATATCATTTAGGCCAGAGTGTTGACTGCACAAAGCAAGGTGTGAAGGGCAGATGATGCCTTGTCATTAATGTTGGATCCCGAAGGAAAAAGGCCCTGGACCAGCAAGTGAGGCACAACCTGTGCTACCCAGAGTGCTTGGGGGTGGGGAGAGACTCGGCGGTTCCCATGGAGACAACTTATAAATCAATCAACACCAGACAGGATGGTTTGAAAATTTAGAGGATATTTATTTCTTGGGAAGGTCCACAACAGCTGGCAGGCACTGTTTCCCTGCTCCAGGGGATTCCTCGCTCTTGTTCCGAGAAATCCCCTCTGTGCTTGGAAGTGCCGTGGGGAGGCTGGGTGGGAACAGAAACCATACACAACACTCCAGAGCCTTAAAAAAATAAAGCAACACACAACCTCCTCCCCACAAATACACACATACAAAATAAATAGATGTATAAAAGAGGCCACATTCCTCCCACCCAGCCAGGGCTGCTGGGGAGAGGGGCTGGGTGGCTGCCCCTCTACTTCTCCCAGAATTATGCAGAGGCTGTATGGCATGGAGGTGCTGATGAGCTGAGAACAAGACCTGGCTTCAGAGGGAGGGCAGGGCGGGTCCTCTCCCTGGAGCTCAGTGGGGCAGATGTGGGGGTTAGATTCTAAAGGAACAAATAAATAAATAAATAGAACCCAATGTGTTCCCAGAGGCCAAAGGGCTTGGGCTGAGACTCAGGGCCTCTGGAGCCCTATTTCCCTGAAAATAGCAGATCCAGTGACAGGCAGGCAGAAAGAAGAGCAGGAAAAACAAATTCAAAGCCACACCCCACCCAGCCTCCAGAGCCAGCCTCCTGCAGATCCTGAAAGGCCCAGTTCAGAAGCCAGCCTCAAACCAGCTCTGGCAGGAAGAGGTGGGCTCAATTTCTGAGCAGCCACTCTGAGCTTGCTCTCTGGCCCTGGAGGTACCCAAAGGCTCCAGACCCTCTCCTTCCTGTGCCCTCTGGGACCAGTACAGCCTCCTCCCTCGCTTGCTTGCCTTTGTCCAGACCACCTCCACGGGAGGGAACCGTGGCTGTCTCCAGGGCAGGCTCTTCTCCAGGAAAGTAGAGACAGAGCCTTTGCCTTCTGTTCTTTGTGGCCTTCCTGGCCCGGGGCATCCTGAGGTCAGCTAGGAGCAGTCCTGTTTGACTGTACATAGCCAAAACAATCCAGTCCCAGTGTCCACCTCGGCTCCACTTGGCCACAGGTGTCCCCACTGTCTCCAGCCAGGGCTACTCTCTCAGCTTCCTTCAGGACAGGTGGGAGAAGGTGTCAGACAGAAGGAAGTATGGAGAAGGGGTGGGAGCCGTTGGAATGGACAGTTTGGGCAGGAGGCCAAACCAGACACACTAAAAAGTCCGAGGGACTCAGGAGTCCCAGAGTCCCTCCTGGAGATGTGTGGCCATTGGAGGCCGGAAAGCATGGAGCAGGGGCAGGCTGGCTGCTCAGCTGGGCAGCAACACGTGTTCCAGGAGGTAGGTGAGGGAGTCCCAGTGCTTCCAGAGGAGGAAGAGGACGAGGACCAAGACGGCGGTGCTGGTGATGCGCAGGCGTGTCTTCATGAGGGGCGTGATGAAGTTGGCAATGGTGGACACGAAAACCAGCAGTACAGCCATGAGCGCCAGGATCACGTTGATGAACTTGCCCAGCAGCGCCCGCGCGTTGGCGTTCTCCACACCCTCCAGCTGCACCACCTGCTGCTGCTGCTGCTGCAGCTCCAGCTTGGTGACTCGGGTCAGGCAGGACTCCACAGCCTCCTGCAGGGGTGCAGGGGAGCTCAGGACGGTTGGGACCTCTAGACGGAGCCCCACCTCCCTGCTGGGGTCTGGATAGGGTTTGAATGTACCCTCCAGGGGCTCAGGAGTTGGAAGGTTTAGAAGCTTGGTGCCCAGTGTAGCCATGTTAAAGGGTCCCGTGGTGGATCCCTTAAGAAGTGGGGCCTAGTGCAAGGCAGTTGGGTCCCTGGGGTGCTACCCTTGGAGAGACTAGAGCGGGTTTCTTAGAGTGAGTGAGTTCCTGAGAGTGTGGATTATTATAAAAGAACAAATGTGAGCCCTGAATCTCTCCACCTTCCTGCCTCACCATGTGATCTTTTCTACATAGCCTCTGCCATTGTGATGCCATCTGCCACCACGCCCTCATCAGAGACACACAGAAACCGGTACTATATTCTTTTTCTTTTTTTTTTGGTACTGGAGATTGAACTCAGGGGCACTCGACCATTGAGCCACATCCCCAGCCCTATTTTGTGTTTTATGTAGAGACAGGGTCTCACTGAGTTGCTTAGTGCCTCACTGTTGCTGAGGCTGGCTTTGAACTCACGATTCTCCTGTCTCAGCCTCCCAAAGTGCAGGGATTACCGGTGTGTGCCACCATGCCCGGCTCCAGTACTGTATTCTTGGACCTCCAGGCCATGAGCTAAACAAACCTCTTCTCTTTACAAATTATCCAGCCTCAGGCATCTTGTGACAGCAACAGAAAATGGACCAATACATACCACCCCAAGGTATAGGAGGGGTGCACAGTGATCAGTTGCTGCTGGGGGAAGAGCCCTTTTGGATGACTTTTGGGGGAGGATGCTAGGAAATGGAAGGCTTGATTAATATGGGAAGGTGAAAAGCTGGCCCAATTCCAGTTCCCTTTTGAGGCAGGCTAGTACCTGGAAATGCCAATTACTTATTTATAAGGCTGCCATCAAAGAGATGGGGGGCACGGGTGGCCCTAGCCTTTGCACAGTGCACCCTCTCGGCCACAAGCCTGCCTTGCCCTTATCTCCACCCCACCCCATGCCTATCTGTCCTGACTGATGTAAGTCTGTCCCTATCATCCCTCACATAAGAAAAGCCCCAGCTCTCTGGTTACGGCTCTACCAGTGCATCTGGGACCTCGCCAGGGTGTCTCTGTCCATACCTGGATGTCCCGAGCCCTCTCATAGGACTGGTAGGCCACCTTCTCCTCCATGCTGGCCAGCTCCTGCTTCAGGTTCGTCATCTCATTCTGATGAAGCTCAGTCAGGTCATTGAGTTGCTCCTCTAGCCGCTCGTACCTGGCAGCAGGAGAAAGAATGACACCAGTCCCAGGTCCCAAGCCTTCCTTCTGTCCCCAGGATCAACTCATTCAATTTCTCAGCAAACAATGACTGAACTCACCCAGTGTGTTCAGTACTGTTCTAATTTTAACCCCATGACAGAAGCAACAATTTATACACTTCCATGTACAGGCACTTTGCCCACATCACCTCCTAAGAGCCTCACCACAACCCCATGAGACAGTACTGATGTCATCCCCATTTGAGAGATGGGAAGACTGAAACAGAGAGGTTAAGTAACCTGACTAGGATCACACAGATCACACATGGAAGAGTTAAGGATTGACAGACTTTAACCTGGGCTCTTTAAGCCCTGGGCTAAGATGGTGTCTGGGTACCAGGGACAACTTGATGCAGAGCACATGATCTCTGTTCTGAAAGTTACAAAATATCAATCAAAAGATGACTGTTAAGTGGTAGTGGTTGTTTTTTAGATGGAGTTCCCTCTCAATTTCCTTCTTCACATATAGAGAGAAGAAAAAGTGCTAACTAAAGGAAAGATCCCTTCAAATCCCAGGCAGCAAATGATAAGTTCCAGACTAGAGGCACAGAGCAAAGAGCAAAGCAGGCCAAGGGGAGGAAGGGAGGGAGGCCCAGACTCCTGCTCGATTGCAGGCTGACCTTAGGAGCGTCCCCTGGATGTTTAAACTTTCTGTGCCACATATTTACATACTTTAAATTTATAATTTGGACATTCAGTGTTCACAATGATCCCGCAAGGTCAGGATCAATGTTATTCTCACTGTGAGGACAAGAAACCCACATGCAGAGTGTTGATTTCCTTGTTCAAGGTGCACAGTAAATAACAGAGCAGGGATTTGAACTTTGGTGTCCAGAGGGCAGGCCATGTACCTGGCCCTGCCTCGGTTTCCCCTTAGTGCTGTGCACTAACCACATAACAACCCAGGCAGGGATACCGAAAGCATCTTGAGGTAGGTAGAATCCCCGCAATTCCCCTAACTGCCCTGCCAGTCTAGGGGAAGCTCCTTGGGTCCTTTTTCTACCCCTCCCAGCAGCCCAGGATCTTTCTAGATGCTGCTTCTTCAGCCTCTGCATCCCGGCTCATGGGGTCCAGCTGGGCAGAAGCAGGGCCCTGCATACCCTTACCTATAGCGCTCCTCCTGTAGGCACTGAGTCATGTAGGTATAGTCCCTCTGTAGCTGAGTCTTCAGGTCCTCCATGGAGTCCTCCAGGTGCGACTGTCCGTCCTTGATCTCCCGCAGTTCCTCTAGCAGAGTGTCCAGGTTTCCCGGGGCTCCGTATAGCATATTGGACTTGGGGCTTCCCAGTGCCCCCCCAGGCCCTGCCCCGGAGTTGCTACCTGCCCCGGCGGAGCTGGCGCTGGCGCTGGAGCACTCGTCATCGCTGCCGTACTTGGGGCTGGACACAAGAGTAGCACTGCCACTCAGTGCCCGGGCTGCCTCCTCCGGGGGCCCGTCTTCCAGGGGATCTTTCAGGTGGGCAATGTTGTCAGCGCTGCCAAACTTGTTGCGGATGAGGCTGGCAAACTCCCGGGGCTTGGACACCACGGCGCTGTGAGTGGCCTGCGAAAGGCCTGAGAGGCTGCCCTTGACGCCCTCCACCACGCCGCCCCCGAAGCCACTGATGCCGGCGCGCATGTTGGCACCCACGTCCTTCAGCCCCTGCTGCATGTCCCGTAGCACGTCCTTGGGCTGCCGGGAGGGCCCGTTCTGCTCGATCTCCTTGAGGCGCCGGCGGTAATGCTCCAGCTTCTTGTGCAGCTGCGCGATGGTCTGGGCCGACTTCTGGTTCTTCTTCTCGAACACCTGCTTGATGCGGGACACCTGCTGCTTGTCCGCGTTGTTGGCCAACTTTAGGTACTCGGCCACGTTGTCGTCCCGCGCCTCCTGCTCGATCTTGATTTGCTCAGTGATCTTCAAGATCTTCTGGTGCAGGTGGTCGATGGCGGCCTTGGTCCGCTGGGGGTCTGGTGCCCCATCTGGCACATCCAGGCTGATGGGGCCATCAGTGTCACCATGGCCGGGGCCAGAGGGAAGGCTCAGGGCCACCAGATCTCCCTTGTCGCCCTAGGGAAGGAGGAAAGTAAAGGAAGTATGGATAAATCATGAGACTACAGGAGGAGCTGGCAGGATTCTCTCCTATGGCCATGGAGACCTCTGGAACTTGGTTTCTCTACCTGCCCCAGCACAAGGACCAAGCAGGTGTGACTAGAAAGGTGTAGGGTTGGTTTCTTGGGGATGATATGAATCGTCTCTCTAGACTCGTCTTCCCCATAAAACTCCTGCCTTGAGCAGGCCTCCCTCTGAGCTGACCAAAGTCTACACTCTGGCCCCAAGCCTTCCTCCCTCCCACCTCATCCTCACTAATCCAGCCGAGGAGGTAACCTGCCCCTGCTGACACTTCTCCCAGACCCCTCGGTTACCTTCCAGCTCTCAAGAGTCACCAGCATCCTTATCCGCTTCATAATGCGGGGAGCACTCTGCCCTGCCCAGTCTCCCGGAACTGAGAGAGAAGCGTGTACCCGCCTGCTCTGCCAGCCAGGTCCCAGAGGACTGAGGTCCCAGAGACAACTCACAGGCCAAGGGAAGCAGGGAGCAGTCTAGGGGCCTGAGGGTACCTGCTGCTCAGCCGGCCAGGGAGAGAACGTGCAGGAAGGACGTGAGAGTCGCCCTCCTCCCCACCAGGCAGGCTGAGGCGAGCTTCCCAAGCTCATCAGGGTGGCACAGAACTTGGAGAGGCAAAGAAGAGGGATTGAGAAAGAATGAGGGGGATGGACAGAAAGGAAGCAAAGGTCACAGGAGATAGGAAAGATGGGAACACCAGGCTGAATGTGCAGGCAGGCCTGGAGCGGGTTCTCAGGGCTGTTGCCCCCACGCCTGCTGGACCATCTCTGTCCACAGTAGAGCCCCGACGCCTTATCACCATGCAGCAGTGGAAGCAGCAGGAAACAGCTCAACCCCATATATCCCAGATATTTTTACACATAACACACCCCAAGTAAGACTGGGTCAGATCATTTGGGGGACTGGAGTGAGGTGACTGTATGTGGAGGAAGGAGTTAAACACAAAGAAGGTGGCCCAGTCACATGTGCTGGAACCGGAAACAGTCCTTGCCAACTACAGACATAAGTCACTTGTTCAATATCTGCCAGGGTGCAAAGATATTGGAAAACAATAGCCCTGCAAAACTCAGGAGCCAGGGGAGGGTGGCTCCTCTGTGGACTTCCTCTGGGGCTTTTGTAGGTCACAGATCCCCTAAGGATGATGACAATGAGGACCATCCCTTCCCCAGTCTCTACTGAAGTCAGGACTTTCCTCTTGGGTTGCTTTGGGTCTCTGCTCATGTCCTCTGGCCCTCCTGCCAGGTGTCTGTGCCTTCAGGCCTCTGCTCCTCACAGTGTCTGTCCTATCACACCTAAAAAGCCAACTCCACAACCTCCCTTCAATGATCTACCCCAAGGTTGAACTTGTTAAACAGCTCAACTCTCAATTTTCCTGACCCTCAATGTCCTTGCCTGTAAAATGGGGAAAACCCTATCTACTCTCAAGTCTTCTGGAGGGTTACCCATAGTCCACTGCATATGGGTAACCAACCCCATATACAGATTCTATGTCAATTTTTTTTTTGCAAAAAAAGTAGGGTGTGATCATTATGTGAAGCTTTTTTAAAAAATATTTATATAGATGGACAGAATACTTTTATTTTATTTGTTTTTATGTGGTGCTGAGGATCAAACCCAGTGCCTCACACATGCTAGGCAAGCGCTCCACCATTGAGCCACAACCCCAGTCCTATGTGAAGCTTTTTAAAAAACTGTGCTAATATTACTTAAAAATTACTTATTAGTCACTTAGGGAAGCTGAGATAGGAGAATCGCGAGTTCAAAGCCAGCCTTAGCAATGGCGAGGTGCTAAGCAACTCAGTGAGACCCTGTCTCTACATAAAACACAAAATAGGGCTGGGGATGTGGCTCAGTGGTCGAGTGCCCCTGAGTTCAATCCCGGGTACCCAAAAAAAAAAATTACTTATTAGTGAGCTAGGATTGTGGCTCAGTGGTTCAATTCTCAGCACTGCATACAAATAAATAAAATAAAGGTCAATTGACAAGTAAATTATATTTTAAAAAATTACTTATTAGTAAATGTCTTTGGTGCAAGATTAGGATGCATGGAATACTCCAAAATATATATTAATGCAGTGGTGACGCTGTTGTAGTGAAATACAGTACAGACAATGTCCTGTGTAGAACACACAGAAGGTACTCATTAAAGGCTCAGTCTGGATCTAGGTGGTATAATCCTTTTGTACCCTGGTATGTGTAGTGGGGGTGCCTGCTGGCCTAAATTTATTTAAAAGATTATACCAATAAATTTATTCAAGTATTGGCAGAGTTCTACAAAATTAAGCTCTTTTTTTTTTTTTTTCAGTGCTGAGGATTGAATTCAGGTCCTCCTGCATGCTAGACAAGAACTCTACACTGAAGTATAGCCCTGGCCCCAAAATACAGTTCTTTATTAAACATGTGGCCTTTACTATTAAAGAACTTGGCCCTATCTTTTTTGCGGGGGGCAGTACTAGGGATTGAACTTGGGCACTCGACCACTGAGCCACATCCCCAGCCCTATTTTGTGTTTTATGTAGAGACAGGGTCTCACTGAGTTGCTTAGCGCCTCGCCGTTGCTGAGGCTGGCTTTGAACTTGCGATCTTCCTGTCTCAGCCTCCCAAAGTGCTGTGATTACAGGCTTGTGCCAGCTATTTGGTCTTGTCTTAACCACAGATGCCAAACCCCTTCCTCCCTTCTTGGGGGAAAGAATATCCAGGAAACAGTTTTCATTTTTGTTTTTGTTTTCTTTCTTTCTTCTTTCTTTTTGTACCAGAGATTGAACCCAGGGGTGCTTAACCATGAGCCACATCCCCAGCCCTTTTTTATGTTTTATTTAAAGACAAGGTCTCGGGGCTGGGATTGTAGCTCAGCGGTAGAGCGCTTGCCTCGCATGCGTGAGGCCCTGGGTTCGATCCTCAGCACCACGTACAAAGCAATAAAATAAAGACATTGTGTCCATCTCCAACTAAAAAAATATTTAAAAAAAAAAAATAAAAAAAAAAATAAAGACAAGGTCTCACTAAGTTGCCTAGGGCCTTGCTCAGTTGCTGAGGCTGGCTTTGAACTCGTGATCCTCCTGCCTCACCCTCCCCAGCCACTGGAATTACGGGCATGTGCCACTGCGCCTGGCCTCTAGGAAACGGGTTTTTAATCTGGCTGCATCTGGCTGCCATTTGCTCTGTAACAGGGAAGGGAACAGACCTGTCCCGCCTCCTAATGAGAAATGAATGCAAAAATGGTATGGAAAGTGAAGGTGCCAGGCAAGTAGAAAAGAGCAAATTCCTCCCTGGCAGCTTGGCTCTTTCCTCCTTCTGTTTGGCACCTGTCTGTCTCAGAAATGAAAAGCAGAGTTGAAGCTGGCTGTGGAATCCCCATGAATGAGAAGAGACACTGTGGGCCTGGTGGCTGGAGTCTTGTTCCCCTCGCCCATACCTCTTCTCTACCCACTGGCCCAGACTGGAGCCTGGGGTCCTGTCCTGCCACAGAACATCAGCTCTTTCCTGTTCCTTCTTCCTGGAGACCCCCTTGGTGACACAAGAGTCTATGATGCCGGTTTGGGCATCACAAGATATCCCCACTGTGCTTTTCTCTGGGGAGGATTCCTAGTATCTTTTCCCTTTGTCCCTTTAATCCCTGAGCTCGTCTCTTCCCTTTGAATTACTGCTGTACATGCCCTGACCAAAGGATACTATCCGTGGGCCAATGGGCCCTAAGTGCTTTACACATATGAATCATGTGTAAACCCAGGAGGCAGCAGCATAGTTATTCCCATTCTGCAGAAGAGGAACTGAGGCCCACAGATGTTGAGGACCTTGCCCAGGATTTCACTAATGAGCAAAGGACCTAGGATTCCAATCTTGTCCTGCTCCAAGCCCCAGAGCCTGACCCCACGTTGGAGCACTGGGTGGCTCTACAGCTCCAGGCATCTTTGCCTCAGCTGTCCCACACAGGGAGCCTGGTCCTCTACCAGTGATCCTGGACCAAGACCTGGCCTCCCCCTGGAACATTTAAGCTGTGGGCTTTTACTCCCTAAGTGAGCAAAGAAAGGCGTTCCCCCCATCCCATCCTGCCTGAGATCTCCGTGACCAGGTGCAAATGCTTAGAAATATCCAGAGTGGCTGCAGCATGTGAAATCTCCTCTGAGACTTCCACTGTGACTCTCCAGCTTTCCTCACTGGAGCCAAACCCTCACCCTGCTGGTCTTCGTGAGAACTTCACTCACCCACCCCAGCACCTGGCCCCCTCTGGAGCTTAGGTGTGTGTGCGCACCTGGGTGAGATGAGAGTGAGAGATGAGGGCTGTGTGTGTGTGTATGTGTGCGTGCGCATGTGTGTGGTGGAGACCTGGGGGACACCTTGTGGGAAATACTGAGATCCTCTTGTGGTTTTTGCTCTCAAAGCTGAAACACCCCAGCAACCACTTAGACCTGAATGGACTTCCTTGGAGAACTCCCGGCCAGTTGGTGATGGAGAGACAGGCAGACTAAAGGACTGACTGACCACAAGAGCTCCTGATTCAGAAACAGCTCATCCCTGCTTCCGGCCTGAGTCATCCAACCTTAGGAAAGCAGCTCAGGGCTCCTCCCCACACCAGCCTCCTCCTTAAACCTCCACAGTCCCCATACTTCCCATCAAGGGGGCAAGAAGGGATTCACAGAGGAAGGCAGAGCTCAGTTGGAGCCTCAGTCTGGGCTGAGAGGCTGCTCAGATGGAAACATGTGGCCTCTGCTGGTGCAAACCCCAAGTGTACCTCAGCTCTGCTCTCATCACACACATGATTCTTCCAGGGTTTGGAGGACAAGGACCAGCCTGCATGCTAACAGGAAATACCAGACACCCCACCACCACTCCCCTCCAGGGTCTCTAGTGCTGATCCCATCTCTGAAGAGAACCATGGGCCTCCAAGGCCCCTGACAGGCTGCGCTGTCAAGTGAGCAGAACTGAAGCTGGCTGCGAAACCCTGTGAAGAGGACAACAGACCCAGGGTGGCTGGGGCAGAGTGGCGCTTGGTCCTGTTCCCTTTGTGGCTGCCTTTTTTATATTCTTGGGTCCATTTGGGAATCCTGCAGCAAGATACCGGCTCCTTTCTGCCCCTCCACAGAGGTTTCCAGTGCCTGCGACCTGCTGGGCTCTCTCCAGTCACAGAGTATCCTCACTTGGCTCTGCTGCCCAAGCAGGAAGGTGGCATGTGTGAGGAACGCGGGAGTCTTCCACGTCCTGCCTTCCCCAGGTACACACGCCATGCAACAGGGGCATAGAGCAACCAGCAGAGTAAAGAGAACGGAAGAAATGGCAGGCAGACAGGCAGAGGTTCCAAAAAAGATTCTGCTTTAACAAAGGGAAGAAAATTGGACAAGAAAGAGATGACAAGGCTGTTCAGAGTGCTGGACGAGAGTGTGCAGAGGAGAGAGGTCGCCAGAGAAGAACAGCACCAGGACAGGGTGTGCAGGGCAATGGGAAAGCCCCATATTTGCATTTGACACTGACTTAGAATCCTGACTGTTTGGTATCAGCTGTGTGCCTTTGTGTATGTCACTACCCTTCTGAGACTCCCTTTTCTCATCTGAAAGGGGCGGGGTGGGGGAGCAGTAATTCTGCCTTCTTGAAAGGAGCATTAGGAGAATGAAAGGGGACCTGGAATAAAAGGCAGACACAGGTGCTCCAAAGCAAACACAAATCCAGGCACTGCACACCCATTAAAATGGATAGGATGCATTTTTTTTTTTTTAGGTCAATGTGTTAGTGAGCATATGCAGAAATTGGAATGGTCCCGCATTGCTGGTGGGGATGTAAAATGGTGGCACTACTGTGGCCAACAGGGTGGTGGCTCCTCGAAAAGAATAATCACAAGACCCAGCAATTTCACTCACAGGAATATAGCCAAAAGAATTGGTAGCAGGTATTCACGTAAATATGTGTATAACAAGTTCAGAGCATCACTCTTCCCAAGAGCCAAAGGGTGGATGGTCATTTTTAACCAAAGAATGGGTTAAAAATCCACACAATGTGATGTCCCACATAATGAGATATTATTTGGCCATAAAAAGGGAATAAAGTTCTGATAATGCTAAAACAGGGACAAATCTCGAAAACAGTTTGCTAAGTGAGAGAATTCAGACACAAAAGGCTGCATATTGAATGATCCCAGTATAGGAAATCTCCAGAGTTGTTAAATCCCCAGAGACAGCAGGTGAGTGGTTGCTAGGGGATGTGGGGGAGGGGGAGGAATGGATTGAGTGCCTAATGGGATGAGGTTTCCTTGGGAATGTTGAACATGTTCTGGAACTAGAAGGAAGTGATGGTTGCACTACCTGATATGGAAGGCCAGCTCCTCCACTGGTCTGGGCTGAGCCCCAACCAGTGCCCTATTACACAGCAGGTCTGAAGGAGGGTATCAGGTCTTAATTTTACTATCTCATGTTCAAGAGAGCAGAAGCTCTTCCCAGAGCACCCCCTGTGACTAAAAAGAGGAGCAACACAGATTCCTTGACCCCAGTCATCAGCAGATGGAGCTCCCAGGGCCCCCGATCTGGAGCAGGGCATCTCTCTCTCCAGCTGGGTGCAGAGCCTCACTCAGCTCATGTCAGCACGTTCTCTGTCCGTGCCCAGCTGCCAGCACCACACCTGGAGTCCTGGTCCCCTCCCCTGAACAGAGTACCTGTCAGTCTGTAGGTACTGACCCCTGCTTAATCCCTGTGAACAGGCTGGGGAGGATTTAAGAAGAGAACTGGATAAATGGGCTAAGGAGCTGAATAGAAACCTCTCAGATGATGTACAATCAATAAACATATATATGAAGAAATGTTCAACGTCTCTAGCCATTAGAGAAATGCAAATCAAAACTACCCTCAGATTTCATCTCACCCCAATCAGAATGGCAGCTATCCAAAATACCAGCAACAATAAGTGCTGGTGAGGATGTGGAGAAAAAGGTACACTCAAACACTGCTGGTGGGATTGCAAATTGGTGCAACCAATCTGGAAAGTGGTATGGAGACTGCTTAAAAAACTTGGAGTGGAACCACCATTTGACCCAGCTATCCTATCCCACTCGTTGGCCTATACCCTAAAGACTTAAAAACAGCACACTACAGTAAAGCAGCCACTTCAATGTTTATAGCAGCACAATTCACAATTGCAAAACTGTGGAAGCAACCCAGATGTC